>OX578280.1:8496270-9128561 GCA_951217055.1 Gerris lacustris | reverse complement strand
AAAGCAAGGGGGAAAATCACTGTCTACAAGAATTTTTAAAATTTAAATATTAGTACACAGGGGTACGGGGTGCAAGTTATGAATACGGGGTCAAAGTAATTAATACCCTTTATGATGAATATCGTTGAAAAGCTCTGTAAAGCCTTGTTCGCACTTGGCAAGTAATTTAGTCGAGTGGCGAGTAATTTAGTAACCGAGCTAGTAGCAACTTACCAAAATCGTTTGCAGTTGGCGAGTAATTTAGTCGAGTGGCGAGTAGATTAGTAAATAAACGTATCCGAACGGCAAGATTTTAGTAAAGTAATTTAGTCACTCACTAAACTACTTGACTAAATAGCCAATTCATTTTACTCTATTTTTCGGGCGAGTAGAGCCTCTACCCACCCCGCATACTATCCACTAAGGAAGTGCGAAGTTGTAAAATTAGTTTATTTCATAAGTTTATATCTGTAGTACAACAAGTATGTCACGATGGAATGAAGAGACAACGTTGAAGTTTGTTACGAACTACTTGCAACACGAGTGCCTGTGGGACTTTAAATCCCCGCTTTATAAAGATAAACAAATCAAGCAATCTGCTTTTGTTAATATTGAAAAAGAAATGAATATACCTGGATTTGGTAAGAAGGAGATAAAATCAAAAACATCAGGTAAGAGTTAACTGTTTTTAATAATATATAATAATTATAAATTCAATTTTTAAGTTTTTGGTAGTATTCATACTACGGAAAGTTTAAATTTTAATTTAAATAAAATTATAATTATTATTAACACTGGGAGACAGACAGAGAAAAATAGACTCTAGCGCCGGGACTTGAATCACGGGCCTCTACACCTGGAAATGTAATAATTTAATTTGATTTAAAATAATAATTATGTAGTTACTACAAAAAAAGCATATTCATTTCTTCTTCAACTTCTTCTAAAATAGACATTGCAATACCCATTATTAGCTTATTTAATTTTTTGCGTTGCCTGTCCATGTTGCAAATACACTAGCTACTAAATGTACTAGACAGCTTAGTAAAGTGCAAGAGCGAACGATTTTTGGCGAGTTGCTACTTGCTCAGTTTCTAATCTACTCGCCACTCGACTAAATTACTCGCCAACTGCGAACGATTTTTTGGTGAGTTTTCTAGCTCGGTTACTAAATTACTCGCCACTCGACTAAATTACTCGCCACTCGACTTAATTACTCGCCACTCGACTAAATTACTCGCCACTCAACTAAATTACTTGCCTAGTGCGAACAAGGCTTAAGAGTATAGTAATTGTTGTTATGTACAGTTTTATCATATTTTCACTTGGAAAAATATAGCTATATCTTATAAAAAAAGAAGAGTATCCGTATGAGAGTATATCTTTTATACAAATTTACAGTTTTATCCCAATTTGATGATTTGATGATACCGGGTCAAAGTAATGAATACCCTTCATGAAGCAATTTTGTTGAAAAGCTCTTTAAGAGTACAGTAATTGTTGTTATGTACTACAGTTTTGTAATATTTTCATTTAGGGGGGGGGGGGGGGGGGTAAATGTAGGATACTTCCAAATTATCTTATCAAAGAGAAGGGGGTATAGAAATAAGAGGGAGGGAGAGAATCTAGATATTCTCGCATAGTAAAATAATTTAAATGTTTCTTGATGGTAGTTTATAAACTTATCAAATTAATATAACACTCCGTAGCGAAGCACGGGTATCCAGCTAGTAAATTAATGTTATGTTAATGTTAATATAACAATAAAGTACATGATATGATGCGAGGAAGCTATGTGCCACACTGATTGGCAGTCTATATTTAAGTTTTAATCTAACAAATAAATTGGATTAATAAGTTTTTTCAAACAATTTTAGAAATATTAAGACTATTTAAAACATGATTAATGAAAGTCCGACATTTCTGGGTGAAATTGATGAAATAAAAACACTTAACCAGCCCAAGAAAAAAGAAAATATCCACTTAGATCAGATCGTAGAGGAAAAATTCTACTGTGGAGAGTCAGGTGAAATAATTGAATATCGATTCTATTCTACGGTAAATTGGTCAATTTGTCTTGGCAACGGGAATCTATGAGAAATATCCTTGGTTAAATTATGATTGAATTTTCCGGGTAAATTATACACGGATAAAAAAAAACTTTATTTAGTTATATTTTTTATATCTTTTCTTCTTTCCTCTTATTTTTTTTATTTTTGGTTCTTATTGGATTTTCTTTTAAATCTTTCTTTTAGAAATTTGTTTTTTGTCGCTGCTTTATATTTTATTTCAGAAAAAATGTATACACAAAAATAAAACCATTTTAATAAATAAACGTGGAGAAAGGGGGATACATCTTCAGCTTTGGCTCCGTAAAGCGAATAGGATAAGCTATTAAAGCTTCTACCACTAAATTACAGCTTGGAAAACAGTACATTACGCGTCTAATGCGGAAAGTATCATTTTGCATGCGAGTGTGGAGTTTGCTCCCGAGTGATAGCGAGGGTAGTAAAACCACACGAGCAAAGCAAAATGCCATTTACGCACGAGTTGCGTACCATACTTTATCTACGATTGTTGAATTTTAATAATAAATAAATAAAAAATAAAAAATACTCCCCAATTAGAGTGGCACATAGCTTCCTCACGTCCACTCACGTATAGTTTAATGATTTTAGGTTTTTAAAATCCAGTAATGTCTAAGTTATTTAATTTCCCCCCGAATGAAAACTTGAAGCATTGTTGCCTTGTCTCGATGTCCCTAGACTCGCTGTGCTATTGAAGAGATAGGTCAAATAGAGAGGTGGGGAAACAAACCCTCTCCCATTCCCCTTCTCTATCTCCCTCTCCGCGTTCTCTCCATAATAAAAACAATTTAGTTTTAGCGATCTTTAGCACTTCATAGCGGTGTCGCTGTTGCTTTTATTAAACAATTGTATTTGAAAAAATGTTTTGTCTCATTGAATAGATTTTTTTCCCGACCAAAAATTTCAATTTTTTAATTTGAAGTTCACGTTTACGCGAGCGTTGCTCGCAAACGCTTGGGCGGATAACGTTGTCCGACGAAATTATCCTGGACATTTATAAAATGAACATATCTACCAAATTTAATCAAAATCGGTTCACTTTTACTCAAGTTATCGTCACACGTTTCACGGTTCGCGGACACACAGACCGACAGACAGACAGACACGAGACCAAAAAATGTTCCCTGATGTCTAAAACGGATTTCTGTCTTGGAAAGTTTGAAATCGGAGACATAAAACTTCTTCGTTCTCAAAAGTCAACACAATGTATCCGTTACCTTCGGTAAGCTCGGAAGCAAAAAAATGAATAAACTTCCTGTAAGTAAGTTCGTATTTATCTTTTGATAAATATGACATTACTTCATTAGTTGTAATTTGTGCCGAATTAATTTTTTCGGGAGAAGTATTATTCTCATCATTTCCATCATAATCTCACAAATCACTCATTGTTTTTCACTAAAAACTCGAAAGTATAAACAGTTACTTTAATTAATTACTCATTTAGTGTAAATTCAGAATTTGAGCCCAATCAGATACATGTACAGACACCAATCTAATCTTTTATATATTTAAGATAAATAGATTGTATTAAAGTTTAATAAGATAAACTCTAATCCAGTTTTACAACAATAATGTTCATTAAATCTTCCCTTCTGAGATGGTAAGCCTAGTAAATTATAAAGGTTATAATTAATTTATGTATGGTTCGATGTTAAGACAGTGGGCTGATAGGAATGACCCGAGTAAAGGAAGCAATAACTTACCAGACCTTAATAAGATGGGTTGAGGTCGACCAGTAATAATTCACAAGTTGCGAAGAGCAACTACCCATCATTGACCAGTCAGTATTATTAATTTTTAACTAAACACAGCCCCTTTACAAGGCTTTAGGCTTACCGGCATAACAGCGTGCTTTTCACGTAATGTTTTATTATTTAGTACGTAAAAACAGACAGTTTATTACAAGTTATAACATATATTTAGCTTAAAATGATTCATTATATTAACTAAAACAGGGCAATTAGAGTGTATATAATATAAATATATATTATGTTGTCTATTATCAAGTGTAATAATATTATAATAATGAGTAAAATGAAAATTTCATTAGAATGTTACACGATTATACCCAGTAAAATATCGGTCCGAGACAACTCAGACAAACTTCCTCTCATTTATTAGTTTTCGAGTTTTCATAGCTACATTTAATATTTAATTGTTATTTAATCATTATATCTATCAAAATTTATCATAAAAATAAACTATCCTCGATAGGGAATCGAACCCTCCGAGTTTTAAGCTATTTTCTCAGGAACTAGATTTTTCCCGGGAAAATTTCTTTTATCGTTAGATTCGTAATTAAATGGATTACATTTTAGAATTTACAATCAAAATCGTCGGATCCGTTATCAATAAATAATATTGTTACACGTTTTTTTTCAGTTTTTAGGTGGTAGCGTCCACAAATTTTTGAGCTAAAATCAATCTCTCGATATCGACTCGGGGTATGATTTTTGTGAACAAGTATATCAAATTTCGTCAAAATCGGTCCAGTAGTTTAGGCTCCACGTGTCTGCTCTGGCAGGCGACAAACAGACATTTTTTAAAAACTACTTTTTTGGACTCAAGGGACCTCGAAACGTGTAAATCTATCAAAATCGAATTTTCGTGCCATCACAATACATTTTCTTTATATGAGAGAGTACAAAGGGTCAGCCAATTTATGTGTCACACAGTATACTCGCACCCTATTATTAGTCTATTGTCCAACATTAATTTCAATTATACTACAAAAATAAATTTGACTAGGAATTGAACAGAAACACAAATCTTATATAAATATTCGTCTAGTTAGACTAGGCATCGCGTGGCTCTATCATTGAAGCGAGCGTATCGTAATAAATAGAATAATCTTGAAAAAATAGATAATCTTGAATCATGATGAGTTGATAGATATAGGGTATGATAGTAGTACATCTGCTAGTACTAAGGGAAAAACCCTGCATTCTTACTATTCCTCTAACCACACATCTCCTTTTCAATTATTATAAAATGTATCTCTTTGCTACAAACAAACTACTGCATGTATCAAATTGAAATTTTGCATGCCTGTTTCAATTGTGCATTAGATGGTGTCTATGAAGTTTTATTAAAATCGTGACGTTAGAACGATTGATATCGGTAAAAAGGTTGTTTTCTCTATTATAAATGTTTAGGTCCGCTTTAATAGTATTATCGATCTTTATTAATTCATTGTGGTGTCGCTGTTGGTTTTACTAAAAAAAAATTATTTGTAAAAAATGTTCGTCTCATCGAATAAATGATGATAGAATCTTTTCCCATCCTGAAATTCCAATTTACTTTTTGAACCTCTCGTTTACGCGAGCGTTGCGCGCGAACTCATGGACGGATCACGCTGTCCAACGAACTTAGCCTGAGTATTAGTAAGAGGAACATGTATACCAAATTTCAACTAAATCGGTCAACTTTTACTCAAGTTATCGTCACACGCGTAAACGTTACTGACAGACAGACAGACAGACAGACACGGAGCATATTTCGTTGAATGTAGGAAGCTCGCTACGCTCGCTTCAACTACTATAGCTAGGAACATGAAATTCGGTACACAGGTGCATCTCGGCATTTGTGATAACTAGGCATCGCGTGGCTCTATCATTGAAGCGAGCGTATAGTAATAAATATGTATTGAATATTGAAAAAAAAGATTATTGTGAATCATGATGAGTTGATAGATAATGGGTCTGGTAGTAGTGCAGCGGCTAGTAGTAAGGGAACCACCCCACATTCTTACTATTCCACTAACCACACATCTCTATTTCAATATTTATAATTTGTATCTCTTTGCTACAAACAAACTACTGCATGTATGAAATTGAAATTTTGCATGCCTGTTTCAATTGTGCATCAGATGGTGTCTATGAAGTTTTATTAACATCGTTACGTTATAACGTAAGATATCGGTAAAAAGGTTGTTTTCTCTATTATAAACGTTAAGGCCCGCTTTAATAGTTTTAGCGATCTTTATTAATTCATAGCGGTGTCGCTGTTGGTTTTACTAAAAAATGTTATTTGAAAAAAATGTTCGTCTCATCGAATAGATGATGATAGAATCGTTTCCCGTCCTGAAATTCCAATTTAATTTTTGAACCTCTCGTTTACGCGAGCGTTGCGCGCGAACTCTTGGACGGATCACGCTGTCCAACGAACTTAGCCTGAGTATTAGTAAAAGGATCATGTATACCAAATTTCAACTAAATCGGTCAACTTTTACTCAAGTTATCGTCACACGCGTGAACGTTACTGACAGACAGACAGACAGACAGACAGACAGACAGACAGACAGACAGACACGGAGCATATTTCGTTGAATGTAGGAAGCTCGCTAGGCTCGCTTCAACTATATACTTTTTGCAGTTTTCAGACGTAATATTTCCAAGATGGCGGCCAACAAATTTGATGTATAACATAGTCACCATGACGTGTGCATACATCAATTTAAAGGTTTTGAAGTGTAGAAAAATAATATACAACTATTACACTTAATAATTGTACAGAAACCGGCGATTATCGCCTCACGTACTTACGTGAAGCGCGCCTTACTTGTTATATTTAATAATCCTTTATCTTAATATTTGATTAGACTAGGCATCGCGTGGCTCTATCATTGAAGCGAGCGTATTGCAATAAAATACTGAATATTGAAATTTGTTAATCATGATGAATGTCATAGTTGAAGATAAGTGGAAGAGGGTAGTGAGGAGTAGAGTGGGGGTACTCGGTACAAAGCTTTACTTCATAACAAACCTACACACAAAACGACTATAAGACTCTTAACCACCCGGAATAGCTTTTAAACTAATATTATAAATGTATCACTTCATTACTCAAATACTACTGCATGTATCAAGTTGAAATTTTACATACTTGTTTCAATTGTACTTTAGACGATGTACATGAAGTTTTATTAAGATCGTTACGTTAGAACGTAAGATATCGGTAAAAAGGTTGTTTTCTCTATTTTAAACGTTTAGGTCCGCTTTAATAGTTTTAGCGATCTTTATTAAATCATAGCAGTGTCGTTGTTGGTTTTACTGAAAAATGTTATTTGAAAAAAATGTTCGTCTCATCGAGTAGGTGATGATAGAATTTTTTCCCGTCCTGAAATTCCAATTTTAAATTTGAAGCTCACGTTTACGCGAGCATTGCGCGCGAACTCTCGGACGGATTACGCTGTCCAACGAACTTAGCCTGAGTATTAGTAAGAAGATCATGTATACCAAATTTCAACTAAATCGGTCAACTTTTACTCAAGTTATCGTCACACGCGTAAACGTTACTGACAGACAGACAGACAGACAGACAGACAGACATACAGACAGACAGACAAGATGCATATTTCGTTGAATGTAAGAAGCTCGCTTACGCTCGCTTCAATAACGGCTCTGTCTGTCTGTTGGCGTTGACCTGTTTCAACTCATAAGCTACTATAGCTAGGAACATGAAATTTGGCACACAGGTGCATCTCGGCATTTGTGATAACTATATACTTTTTGGAGTTTTTACACGTAATATTTCCAAGATGGCGGCCAACTAAAAATATAGTTTTTAGTCACCATGACGTGTTATACATCAATTTAAAGGTTTTGAAGTGTAGAAGAAGAATATACAACTATTACACTTAATAATTGTACAGAAACCGGCGATTATCGCCTCACGTACTTACGTGAAGCGCGCCTTCATCCCAAGGTACATTGGAATAAATATTCCTTCGTCATAACAGTAATTTAGACTAAGGAATAAATGCTACTCTGTATATTTATGTTCCTTGCGGCCAATAAGGCGGGCGACTAAAAAAAAGTTTTTAGTCGCCATGGCATATGTTATACATCAATTTAAAGGTTTTGAAGTGTAAAACAAGAATATGCAACTATAAAAATTTTACACTTAATAATTTTAACTTAATCGTACAGAAACCGGCAATTATCGCCTCACGTACTTACGTGAAGCGCGCCTTACTTGTTTTTGTGTGAAGACGTTGTTATGGTTATTGAACTACATCTCTCTTATGATGATTCGCTATCACACATTGGAGAAAAACACAGTCGAGGATTTTAATACAAATAAATATTTTAAACTTAAACTAAAATTAACAGATAAGATAAAATGACAAGGTAATTTTAATAAAGTCAATAAAGTTTGTAGGTTACTATTAACAATATATCTTTACTGAATATTTAGATTATTTGAAAAATAAAAATCCAATTGATTTTGTTTTTAATTGACTGTTAATTATAACTTTTAAATTTATTAATTAACGACTCAATCACAGCTATCATATTATTTTAACAAGGTTAATAATATTACCATTTCAATTAGTTAAGTTTTCAAAAAAGTGTTTTTTAATCATATTATATCATATTCAGAAAAATAAATTTGAGATTTAAATTTTTTTTTTTTTTAATGAAAATAATTTTTTTCAACATTATAATATATTTTTATAGCTTTTTTTTTATCTTTGAATTTATATAATTTTCCTTCCGAGCTTACCGAAGGTAACGGAAGCTATGTGATCGTTCTGAAGAACGAAAATATTTTATATCTCCGATTTCAAAAATTCCAAGACAGAAATCCGTTTCAGACATCAGGGAACATTTTTGGTCCCGTGTCTGTCTGTCGGTCTGTCTGTCGGTCTGTCGGTCTGTCGGTCTGTCGTTCAATTTTGGCGAACCACCATATCTTAAAAACTACACGTCCAATTTTAATGAAATTTGGGTGGTAGGTCATAATTAGCCCATTGTTGGTCCCATATAAGTTTCAACCTTCTGCTCTTATTAGTTTATCTTCCACATGCTCACAAACATACATTTATTTACTGCCATATCTTTAAAAGTAATCATCTGATTTGTATGAAATTTTTATGGTTTGTCGAAAGTAGCCTACAGATTACACCTGCCTAATTTCAACTTTCTGCACACTTTAAATCGTGCTAAATTAATATGTCTTATACTATAAAGCCGCATGGCTAACTGACTCACTGACTGACATTAATGTTTACCCACTTCCAGAAGAGCTACAGACTTGCGGTTTGCGCCATTCGACGCGCAACGTCCGTATTATGTACAAAAATAGCTATAAAAAGTTCACTTTTCCCCCTTCTTCCCCCCTTAAAAAAATAATAATGGGCGACTTGATTTTTAAGCTGGTTTGGGGGCTTATTGCGGTTAAACGGTAAGTCTTATTAGAAAATGGATAGCACAAGTGGTAACTGATTTTAAAAGATCTACAACTTTAGTCCTATGAGTTTTTGTCGTATCATCATCGGTTATACCTTAGATGGTGATAGTTTTGGTATTTTTTGGTTTCATTTTTTTCCATTTTTGTCTTTGAATGGCCATAGTTTCTATAATAGTTGGCCGATTTTATTTCTGATTGCGGCGATTAAATCTCACACTAATGCTCTTTAAATTGAGTATATTTTATTTCATTAGTTCATCCTACTTGGTGAGAACATGAGATTAAACTTTTTCCCATATGCCGTGTCACGTGACCACTTTTTTTGGTTTTTAATATTGTGTCGTATATAATTTTTAAGGCCTTGATATGTACATTAAAGCTATTTTATTTGTTGATTTTTTAAAAATGTTGTACATGTACAACTTTAGTACCGATTTATAATTTTGTTGTAGGTTAAAGGGTTTAAATACTTTTTTGATATTAGTTTTTTTATTTATATGTATTTATTAGTTAAATGAATGCCCTTTTGTATTGTTTGTTTTTTAAAAAATATAATTTTGGTACCTCAGAGTACAGGGGTACAAATGTTAAAGTTAATCTTTTATAATTGATGTATATCGTTGAAAAGCTCTAGCATAGTAGATTAACTATTGTTATAATCTAATTTGTGTTATTTTTAGTTTTGAGGGGGGTAAAATAAAAAAAACTTTTTATACAGTGGTTTCTACGATTTGGTTGCAGTTTTATATTTGTTTATTAAATTAATTATATGTGCGCTAACTTTTGGTGCTTGATGGAGGCTTTATTTCTCCAACAAATGTTTAAATTTCTTCAACTTTATTAAATATTTACTGGAACAGTGCCACGCCGTTCCAACTTTTTGATTATTTTTATCGAGCTATTTTTCTTAATTCGGTCTTTTCTTTGCGAGGAAGCTATGTGCCACATTAATTGGCAGAGTATTTTTTTTTAATTTAGCGAGAGAAAGTTTAATTGGAAAATGGAATAGAACAAGTATTTATTTTAATACAGTAAAAGCAAATTCTTTTTTTTAATATATAGATATTTATAATGAAGAGTGAGTGGATTTGTGTTTGTTTTAATACAAATCTTTTTTTTGTTTTTTCTGAACTTTATGACATTTTCATACCCTGACCTTTAAAACAGAAGTTATAGGTCAGTTGCTATTATGATATTGCTTAAAACTATTTATATTTCCAATATTATTCCTATTTTAAGATTCTAATTCCACAAGAATAATACAAAATAAAAAGGTCAAGTGTGTGCTAGTCAGCACATAGCGAGGGTCTGTAGGCCACACTGTATAGTTTAAGTATTTCCCTATTGATGGTGTTTTTTAAAATGCAAAAAAGCTTCTTTGAACTATCCTATGGGTCTGATATTCTCAAAACACATAAACAAACTTCCGATAAAGTATTTGTTTGCCACTGAACCGGAATACAATCATATAAATACATAAAAAAGACCATAATTATAAAAAAACGTATTTTGTCAATAAAAAATAAAATAATATTTTTTTCGAAATTTCCAAAAAGTGGTATCTTTACTTTTGGTCGAAGAATGTTCAGGAATTATTTCAGATTTTTTGCACTTCACATAAGCGAGATAGAGGGGGGAGGGCACGTTTTACACCAGCTTCAAACTCGCCTACGCTCGCCCTATCAAAGTTATAACCAAATAATTATATATTTTTGTAATCAGGTCGACGTACCCTTTCATATGATACCCCTCACGGTGTCGAAAAAAAATGTAAAATTTTTAACCCTTAAGTTTTTTTACCCTAATTTTTTTGAAAAATATATTTTTTTTTAATCGCTATATTTTTATTAATCGCTATATTTTTATAACATGTGGGTAGGTACAAGACACATACATGCCAAATTTCAAAGTGATTGGACGAAAGGTGAAATGAAAGCCGTGAGGGCACGCGAGAGGACGGACGGATAGACACACGCAGGAAAATATAAGGGTCCTTGGTTTTGCCTACGGACCCTAAAAATGTCGTGTCATGCACCATGACCTAATGGGCGAATTTTCAAATAAAATACAGAGATTTCTAATAAGATAGAAACAATGAATTTAAAAAAAAGATTTGCGCATTCGCAGCTATTACTGATCCCAGGAAATTTTGCGCTGATTCCGAATATACTACATGTTAACATGTTTAAGATACTACTTTTCAGAAAATGAAAAAAATTTGGTACACGGGGGTACGGGGTACAAAAGTAATATAGTATATATCCATCAATATGCATGTCGTTGGAAAGCTCTTTATTCTTTAAGAGTACAGTAATTGTTGTCGTGTACACTTTTGTCATATTTTTTTCATATAAGAGGGGATTAAATGGAAAATAACACGTTTTTATGCTATTTTTGACCCTACATTTTCAAAATGTGACCCCTAAATGGACTCCAAAAATTCTGGCCAACGTACTCATATTTGGGTGAGATATCGTCTGGAGTGACACATACATAATTTATACACATACATACATTATATATACATACATAAAAGTGTTAAATTTCAGGAATTGATTAAGAATGGTCTAAAACGGATTGACATGGAGAAAATTTTTCAAAAATGTAATAGCTTAATTTCTTCGAAAATTTGCTAAAAGAAAGTTATAATGTGTAGTAATACCTTCAATTTAAGAATCAGTGCAAAAATGAGGCACGTTTACTGAACGCGTATATGTTAATTAATATCTAGATATATTTGGTTAAAAATTATTAATTAATTAGTTTTAGGTTTTAATAAATTACTCATTATTTGTCTATGAAAGAAGTATATAAAGTTTTCTATTCCTGAAGGAACTAAAGCAAAGTAATTTTAGTGCTTAAACTTAAGTTTCAGGAATAATGGAATAATAAATAAGATTCAGAAAAACATTTCATTAGTAATTTCAAAATTATTTTTTGCTCGCTGAAGTTTAAATTCGTTATAATTAAAATATTAATAAAACACTTAATTTAATCAGACAGACATAAATCTAACTTGATATACAAAATATCGTGTTTAGATTCAGCTCAAATTTGATATAAAAGCACAAATATTTTTTAATAACGATGTTTAATACTACTACCATCCTTTTCCCTACCGTTCAAGAGCAAAAACAATAAAATAGAATGCCTGAGATGTTGTTTACAACTAATATAAAATATTAAAAGTTATTAAGCTCTTGAACTATTCAAGCATTCTGTTTCATTTTACATAGAAAGCGATAAAAACAATAAACTGTGTTTTTATTAAATTCCAGTGACTTTTCCAACATCTGTGTTTCACAGGAAATCGGCAGATGGAAATAGACAGAAATACAAAATCGATATTGGGTGGATTGTAAAACGTTATATTTATTATTCATGTTATGTATGTTTCATATTATCCCCTTTCAAAGTGAGCAACAAATTTTTAAATTATCCTTTCTTGAATAACTATACCCGATTTATGATCTAGACTTTGGTATAATTTTATTTCAAAATTTAAACAAGAGCTATCTTCAAACAGGCTTAAATTTATATAAAAGTACGCTCCATATTTCGTAAGAATGGAAACAGAAACAAAATAAAATAAATAGACGGTGAGGAGTATTAACAAAATTTCTTGTAATTTAAAAAAAAAATCGATTGGAAAGTTGACATATTCCAGAACAACAGGAACCGTAATCAAACAGAAATTTCAGTTTAGACAGTCTGCTACTTACCACAATCGAGTTTTTGTTAAGCATAATGTCCCTTTTTACTTTCTCATGAAACGAGAAAGCATTGTGATGGCGCGAAAATTCTATTTGGAGTTAATTTTTCTAAAATAGTTTTTGAACCCTTTTTTCATCAATTCATTAAACAAAAACACTACAACAAAATGGTTTGAAAAATGAATTAAGAATAACAAATTTTTAAATTATAAATCTAATCACCCTAAATATCAAAAAATAAACGCAATTTCGAACTTAATTTCAAAAGCTATCAAATTAACTGACAATCAATTTAGACAAGAAATAAAAAATAATATTTTTAAAAAGCTACAAAAAAATGTTTACCCAATAAAACTTATAAAATCCCTATGGTATAGATATATTAGAGAAAACACATTAATTGAAAAAACAAACAATGCAACAAATAAATTTTATAGCTTAGTTTATATAAAAGGTATATCTGAAGAAATTAAACCAACTTTTAAAAAATTCGATTGTGATGATATAAGTTTTTGATTAAAACCCACAAACAAAATAAAAGATTCATTTTTCACAAATTTAAAGGGTAAAGTAGAAATTGAAAATGAAATTGGAGTTGTGTACAAAATAGAATGCAATGAATGCTATAAAGCATATATAGGTTAAACAAAACAATTATTTAAAAATAGAATCAACCAACATATTTCGCATGTGAAAAATAAAAATGACAAGAGTGCCCTTTCACAACATACAAACAATTTAAATCATACAATGAATATTGAAAAAGCACAAATAATAGGAATATCTAGGAACACATCAAACAGATTAATTTTAGAAGCAATTCACATTGTTATACAAGTAAAAACAGAATTAATAAACATTACAGTGGTATATTAAGAAATATAAAAATAAAAAAAAATAATTAAAGGTATATTATATTATATGTATAATAAATTTAATGTGAAGAAATTTGTAAATAGAGTAAAATAAGATTATATTTCTAGATAAAAGTGTCCGGGGTTTGAAAGAAACAATAGCTATATAGAATTAAATAAAAGATATGTAAAAAGTAAACATGTAACTAAACTGGAGTAACATGTTTTTGTGTGTGTAAAAGTAAATTTATATATATATAAATTTATATGTATAATATAATATATATATATATATATATATATATATATATATATATATATATATATATATATATAAATATATATATATATATATATATATATATATATATATATATATATATATATATATATATATTGTATATGCGAACTGTGTTTATGTTTATAATGTAAAAACAATAGAATGCAAAAAGGATTGATCTTAAGAATAATTCTTATCAAACAAAACATATTATACAAACAAAATGCATAATATTCTATATTTAGTTTCCCTCTGAATGTCAAACAGAGGGGATTCAAGCTCAATTTTATTCAAAAAGAGTTACATAAATGTAATTGATCTCCAGTAGGGAGAAAAAGTTATAATTTTGAATTAGTTTAGATGGACTAAATCAGGTCTTTTCATCCCTGAACTCAAAAAGTGGGGAGAAAAAGTAAATGTAGGGCAAAAAAGTAAAGATTGCAACTTAATTATTTTACAAATAGTAGAAAATGTAATAAAGTTGTTGAAATCAGGTTGGTGGCACTGCGCTTTTTTGACCATGTTTATTATTGATTCATTGTTTATAACCTGCATCTAAATAACCTTCTATTTGAGTTTAATTCCAATTCTTATGTTTTTAATATTGAATCTCTTATATCTGCTATTAAAAGTTCTAACAATTATTGTTATTTAATTATTAAAATAATAAATAAAAACTGTGCAATGGACGAAAATGTGTATTTTCTTCCTACTGTAGATAAAATATTGTATGTATCTCGTGAGTAAAGTGCCATTGTTCCCCTCGCGATAATTATCTAGCTAATTAGAGTTATTCCCTCGGCTGCGCCTCGGGATTTAGAGACAATGGTTCATCGGCTTCGCCTCAAAAGCCAAATTTTTCGCTCAGGGAATAATGGCTTACTTTACTACCTAGGTGCATAAATAACTATTATGTTTACGTTTTAATTTTATATGTGAATAATTTATTTAAATTGACAAATTTTATGTTAGTAAAATTATGGAACAAAAAATAAGGTATTTATAAAGGTAATGATGTATTGTTATTTAAATTAATATTAATAAGACAAAATGTCCTGTAAAAAATATGTTTAAATGATTGAAAGAAAATAAATTTTAATTTGTAGAGCCTGAAGAAGCCCAAGGTTTAAAGGTGAAATATAGCAAGGTGAAAAGAAGATCTTTATGGTTAAATTATTATTACCTAACATAATAAACCCTGAAGAGACCCAGAAGAAACATACAAATACTGTAGTGTATTTGTTTAATGAATTCTATTTGGAGATTTGGATGGATTTACACGTTTTAAAATCCATTGAGTCCATGGGGGTTTTTAAAAAATGTTTGTCTGTTCTCTGTATGTCACCTGTCTGTCGTCTGTCAGTCACCTGTCGTCTGTCGTTTGTCTGTCACCTGTCGTCTGTCGTTTGTCTGTCGCCTGTCACCTGTCTGTCGTCTCTCGTTTGTCTGTCACCTGCCGTCTGTCGCCTGTCGTCTGTGCAGACGCTTGGAGCAAAAATTTCTGGGCCGATTTTTACGCTATTTGGCATACATGTTTAGGAAAATCATACCCCGAGGCGAAATCAAGAAATGAATTTTAGCTCCAAATTTGAGCGCGCCCCAAAAACTATAAAAAAAAAAAAAATGTGAAGAAATATTATTTTTCGAAAACGCTTTCAACGATTTTGATTGAAAAATTCTAAAATGTAGTCCATTTAAATACGAATCTAACGATATAAGCCGTTTTCCCAGAAAAAAATTTAGTTCCTGAGAAAATAGTTTTAAACGCGGACGGAAAGAGGCCGGATTGATTCCCCGCAGAGGAGAAGTTATTTTTATGATATATTCCTTTTATCCGAAATTACGCGTTTTAGATAAATAATAAATAAGGTGGAAATTGGATTATACTTACACCTCGATAGTTATGGACATCAAATATAAAATAATTAAAAACGGAAACAAGTTTTTTGTTATTTCCGTAGAAGATAGAATATAACAAATGATAGGAGGATCACTGATAACATTGAAGCCAACTTTGGTTGAGCCCATAATCCGCGTTCCAAAAATTCATTATTGAAATTTGTGACGTCATTACTCTAAAATGTTTTGCCTTCGGTTTTTTTTTTGTAATTCAATTTTTATTAAATTTTAATTATTGATAGTTAGTTTCGTTTATGGGGAGCTAGCGTAGCCGTGTGAGTTAAACCACGTCTGCTCGGCCATCACTGAATCTCGAGTGGAACGAGACGGGGTTCGATTCCTCGCCGTGACACTCTGATTTATATGGCTCACTATTGATCACATCATACTCGCTTTGGTGGTACTATGTACAGAGGTATGATGTGTGAAGTGGCTGGAACTCTCTACCGCGGGGCGTAAAAAGGGCCTAAGTGATGGCCTAATTGCAAGGTTCGAACAAGTGGTTCGTCCTATACCCGTCCTAGTAGAGAGTACTAGACTACTATTACTACTACTAGTTTCGTTTATTGTAATATTTTTATTGTGCTTTATCTTATTTTTAGCTTGAAATATGCTGAAAATAATGTTTATTATATCATGCCGTGCGAGGTGAAAAAAATGACGTCAGAGTGAAACGTTAACAATAACCAATGGCAGGGTTTGTCTTCTTGACGTTTGTGAGCGGGCTTTGAATAGTTACTAAAGCATTGGCCAACCTTCTCCAGTTTAAATGAAAAAACAAATGAGTGTTTTTATGTTGGCAGCCTTAGTTATAGGCTCAACCTCTCGGCTTCAGTCTCTTATCAGTAATTGCATTCCGATTCTATGCTCCTTCTATATATAGTATTATTCTAAGATAATTTCTGTTGTTATATTGACAACAAGTAAATGCTAAATCAACAATTGAAAAATTATGGAAATGCACTGAAAAGAAAAAGAAACACAATTGCTGTCATATTCTACTAAAGTACTTTACTCAAATTTAAAAATAATTTTTCATTTTTTTTTATTTTTCTTGGAAAATGAGGGAAATAAATTGTCTTGTTTTTACCTCAATTTGTACACATCCAAGCTTTTGTCGTTGACATTCTTTATAACCCGACTCAATTGTACTTTATTCATTTCACGATGATTCTGTGAATATTCTTTTCTGAGAGTAAATAGGACATTTTATTTTATCTCTGATATTTTTGTTTTTTACCTTATTCTTTGTTTCAATTTTAATATAGGATAGAAGTTTGAAAGGATTTTCCAAGTTATAGGAAGGGAGCAAAGATATGAAGTCAGTTCATATGGTTAGAGGTTTTTTTGGGTTGGAAATATGTTCCACAATTTTTCTTTCTTTTTTTGCCCCCCCCCCCCCCCCCCCCTTCCCCCCGCCCCTCTTCAATTCCTTCAAAGCTGTCAGTGTTACAAGGAGAGGTAAAAAAAACCCCGAACGATATGCGGATAGCCTTTGACAGAAATCTAGAAAGATTTACTCTCAAGTACCTATATCACGTTTTTTTTGTAAAACTCACTACGATCTGAAAAAAATAAAAATAAAAATATATATAACCCATGTCAGTTTTAAGTTCAGTCACATGAAATAATAAATCATCGCACCAGCTTTATTTCTTGAATCGGTTTATTATCATAAAATAATTCCTTTTTAGTGTTTCGAGGTCACCCTAGAAATACTTTTATGCTGTTATAGTATTTCGTCCGTCCGTCCGTCAGATTTTAGATCATATCCTGACCGTGTAGCTAGAAATTAGCTTTAAATTTTTATTTCCAAAAACAAGGAAAATGTTCCGAACTTCACAACTTTAAATTTCTTCAATCAGCGAGCAATTATGAACTGATTGAAATTAATTTTTTCCGTGGTAGGCTCTGAAATAGTAACTTTAGAGCCTAAAAAACATAGCTAAAATCCATTTTTTCATTACGTTGACTTAAAAAATCTTTTCATTACTCCTAGCTGTAAAGAAAAAATCTTTTACGTCATAGGAACTAAAAGATTTTTTATGTCCGGCGGGTAGTTGTCAAAACTTCCGTTAGTATCGCTGCAGTCTTTGTAGAAATGCTTCTAGTACGATTAAAATCCGCTAGATGTCAATGCGTTATATTTATCTTTTCTTATAGTGTAACCTCTTTTTAAGGTTTATTTTTTTAAGTCTTAAGTATGTACTAATATTTGATATTATTATATATTGATTAGTGATTAATATTTAATGTTTTTTCATTGTCTGCCATCTCGGAAAAAATAGCATATGCTACGCGACTGTGAAGAGTTTTTTCTTTACCGCGGCAATTACATTTACTGTCGAGCGAAGCGAGACAGTAAATATTGCCAAGCCAAGTAAATATTGCGAAGCTCACTTCACAGCCTAGTAACATAATATACACTGAGAAAAAAAAGAGGCGATTTTTGGGTAGCCGCTGACCAAAAATATTGTTGCGGCCGGGACCACCAGAAGTTCGTTGCGATAACAAGTCGAGTTTAGTAGACCGTTAACAATAGACTTTTAGTAGCTGTAATTGTAATTTGTATTGTAGCGGTAACCAAGAAAGTTTGTAACTGTTATTAAATGGAAGAAAATCTGTATTCGCTGCAACAATGTTTTTAGTTGCCGTCAACAGTCTGTATAGTCACGGCAATTATTTTTATAGTTACTGCGACTACACTTTTTTTGCCAGAACTTAAATAATAGTTGCTGTAACTACAAAATTTGTTAGCGCTGCTGTGTAATTAATGACCCCAACAATATATATTTTACGCTAGCTACATTAATTAGTTTGCTCAACTATAACAATAGTTGCTGTGCCTATTTAACAGTTGCTGTAACTCCAAAATTTGTTGCCGCTACTGTATAACATAATGACTCCAACAATAAATGTAATTCCCCCAATTATGTATATAGTCACACCAAACATAACGTTTGTCATCCTCAACAATAATTATATTCCCCTCTACTACTCTTTTGGCTCCTGCATAGTTGCAGGAACCAAAAGAGTAGTTAAGGGAACTATCCATGGTGGGACCTGTAGTAGTACGCCCTCTCCGATTACAAAATATATTATTGTTTATTCAGTTAAGTATTTTAGGCCAAGCAATTTATTGAGAGCAAAATAATTTAGAATTTATTGGAAGCATTTTAGATTGCTTCCAATAATAATCTTTTTTAAATTTATAACTTTGTTTGCTTTTAATAAATTGCATAACCTGAGACACTCAACAGTATAAACAATCATCTATTTTGCAATCGGAGGGTGCATACTGCTATAGGTCCCACCATGGATAGCTACCATGACATTTACAGGGAACTATACTACTACTAGTACCCTGAATTCATACTTACTCATTGAATGTGACTCTTTATTTCATTGCTTTACTGACTAAGTATTCAAAGCATAAAGCATGACATCGAACTTACTTAAAAGTTCAAACTTTTGTATTGAAACAAGTCAGTAAAGTAAAGAAAATTTATAAAACGTTGCAATAAAAGACAAATGATGCAAAATAATTAAGGATAGAATAATTTAGCCTGGACACCGTTTTAGTGTATAACATGTTTATTATAAAATATATACAAGAAAAATATACATTATACTTAATTACAATATAAAAGTAATTACTATATTTATTATTTTAAAAGTATTACTTTAAAATTATTAATTAAAATTATTAAAAAAATAGTAATTATTACTTTAAAAGTAATTACTGTATAAAATAACTAAATAAAATTATTACTAAATAATATATAATGACTACATTAAAATTACTGTATATTTTTTATATATGCATAAAAGAAAAAAAAAAGAAAAATATAATTACTTATTAATATTTGTTATTTCAGCAAGGTATTTTTTTTTTTTTTTTTTTTTGAATTTATTTATCTTTAATAGTTTTAGAATATGCGACAAATTAATGATGCTAAATGTTTAAGGATAAAACAATTTAGCCTGGACACAGTTTTATAATACAAATTGTTTAAGCTTATTTATTAAAAATATATAAAAGAAAAGTAAACATTTAACTACTACAAAAAGTAATTACAATATAATTTTAAAAGTATTAATTAAAATTATTATAAAAATAAAAGTATTGAAAAATTAAAATCATTAAGAAATTATTCATTATTACTTTAAATTAATTACTGTATAAAATTACTGAATAAAATTATAACTAAATAATACATGGTGACTGCATTAAAATTACTACATAATTTTTATACTCGTTTATAAAAGAAAAAAAATAACATTATAATTCGATAACATAATAAATAATAATTAAATTAACACAATAATTAATTACATATAATTAAAACTAACATTATTTCAGTACCTAGGTACTTGTAACAAGTAATATGGAGTACCTGTACCTGGTAGTACTGTGTACTAGATAAACTAGAAACAATACCACCCCTAGTTCACGGTACGGAGGTAGGCAAGGAACTGACAACTGACTGACAATAATTCTAGTTGTCTCTGGCCAGCATGGTGTTGTAAAATGAAACTGCGCATGCTCGGAAGTGGTTCATGTAGTTACGGGTATCGTTTTTACTGTTACGGAAACTAAACTTAGGTATGGTGACTAGAACATTAGCTCCTCCGACTATCTTTATAGTTACAACACATAAATGACTGCAAATTTAGTTCCCGTTACTAAAATCACTTACGGTTACTATAAACTTTGTTAAAACACTATCCATAACTAAGTTTTTTTTAAATCGTTCGTCCTAACCAATAATATAAAAAGGGTACCTAGTTGCTTAGTTGCAGTTAATACATATATAGTAAAGCGGATATGACTCTCAAAAATACTGCAAAACAGACTGCCAACTATAGTTTTACATCAAATTTGAGCTACTCAATTTCACTTTCCAAGCTTTTCAGTAACGAATTCGTATGTTAGATGCCATGAATAAATGAAATACTGCAAAACCGAGGCCTCTGACAACCGAGTTCTTTAATAGGGGCCCTGGAAACCTTAAACTATATTTCTGAATAGCGAATAAATGTTATCCTCATGAAAATCAATGTTAAACACTTAATAGCAAAATTAAATCGTTTAACAAAAAAAAAAAAAAAAAACACAGGTGAATGGAGCGAACTAGAATTTCAGAACTTTATCAGACAGGGTGGTCCTGGTTCTAGGGAAAAATTCCAGCAAACGCCCCTAAAAACCTTAAATAGATCTTAGGCCCTATCGCTCTACGCCCTGCGGTTCTTTGATCCAAACCAAACCCCCAATGTAAGTTCAGCTGAGGGAACAGGCATACTTTTTTTTGGAGGAGTTGGTTGGAAACTTGAAGGCGGGTACAAAATTATGTCAATTTAAATTTCACCCTTTTAAAATTTAAGCTTTCAACAAGAATTTATGATTGTTTTAAGAAACTTTATCTGAATAGCTAGTAAATGTTATCATCATGAAAGTCAATATTAAACAAATAGCTACATTAAATCATTTAAGCTACAAAAAAACTTTTTTTGGCCGAGTGGAGCGAACTAGAATTTTAGAACTTTATTATACAGGGTGGTCCTAAAGTCTCCCCCCTTTAAATTTTGAACCATTTGACATAAATGAATGAAACCTGGCGTACTTTTCTTGTGAAAAGGGGTAAAACAGAGTGAGTATTTTTTTGTGTGATTTACTTCATTTTGGTGGTATTGTTCACTTCGGGTGTTCCATCTAATATGAGCTATCGCAAAAATGAAAAAAAAAGTTAATAGTAAGACGTATTTGTAATGAATGTCTTGCATTCTAGGGATGAATGCAAGACATTTTACTTCTTTGAAGGTTTTTCTACAACCATAATTTTGTCGCCGATAAGCGCCCAAAGCTTCAAAGTAAGAATGTTTGAAGATGAATTTCCGCTAAAATATTGACCCTAAAAATAAATTGCCAAGAGTAAAAATGTCTCATTTTTATCTAGAGACTACAAACCTTAAATTTGTTACAAACATTAAATTCTCTAAATTTGGCAATTTTTCTTATTTTTTTATGGTATCTAGCAGCAATAGTGATCCCAAAAAAAATCTTAAATCCGTAGAAGAATTCACAAAACACATTCTACATTGGAATACTAAGTCCAATCACATGGAATACTTAATCCCTTATACTCTTTAGTTTAAATTAAAATATCTACATTTAATACGAGACATGGAAATACCCTAATCCTATATGTATATTATATGGGTCTTTTAGTATTTTGTTTATCATCTATCGATTATTGATTAGATCAAAATTTTATTATTAAACTACATTTTAATTTTAAAATGTTAATTGTTGTTAAATGTTGAACTGATCGAATTTAATCATAATTTGAATCAAAGCTCGATTCCAACTCCTGATGGTAATCGAATGATTAGATTTAAAATTTAATTAGGAATATTATATTACAAATTCTTTTTGAGCATCCCTACACTGCACCCTCTCCCCCCCCCCCCCCCCCCCCCCCCCCCTGTCGGCGCGGGTGAAAAGATAAAGATTAAACGTAACAAATAGGGGTAATACTAATAATAACAAAATATAAAATATTCAATTTTAATAAAATATAATATAAATATTTTCTGTAGATCTAAATTAGAAAATTAATTTTATTCTAATAATGTAATAATATTTATTTTAAAAATCATGCGTTGTTAACTTAGTTTATGTAAAATCCAAATATATAGTTGCTTCAACTATATTCACCAAATTTAATCTTGGATACTTCAGCCCTCAACTAATTCATTAGATGCGGTTACAACGTTAAGATTTTCAAGACTCACTTATTTACCGCAACTACAAATAAAATAAAAAATAGTAACAACAATTATAAATTAGTATCCACAACTAACTTATAATTAGGGATACTAAACCGGCTTAACTAAACCCTACTTATTGCAGTAACCACAAAAAAAAAAGAAAAATAATTGGCGCAAACCAAATGCAGTTGCTTCAATTGCATTTGACTTTGCGGTGACCAAATCTGCATTGACTATATTTAGTTTTTGCATTTGCATCTCACTTTTTTCTCAGTGTACTATTATTTATTACTACGTTTTTATTAGCTTGCTTTCTTGTTTTTTTTTGTTTGTTTGTTTTTCCAGTACAAATCTGGCAATCTATTTTTAACTAACATCCCGAATAGCTAGACACTTGAAACTTGTGGACTTTTTCAGATTGGCCCTTTTGGCGCAACACCATCGATATATTGATGGCACGGTTTAAATTTGGTGTTGGGGAGATCCGTTGTACAAAGATTTGTCCTTTTATAGGTTTAAGATCAGCTCTCTAGATGGTTGTCATTTATGTGAAGTAAATAAATTTTGAACTATTTTTATTTTTATTTTTTTTTTTTACTAACATTATATATTATATAACAATAACAATTATATTATCAACATTACATACGATTCAACAGAAAATTTAAAAACGTAGTAAAAGAAAGTTCTTTTTATCTTGAAATTTTATTATAATTTTTGAGTAGGATATCATTTTGAAGATTTCGAAGATTAGATCACAAATGTATATATCACGTTTTCAAAATGGCGGCCATTTTTCACCCGAAATCACCAAAATAAAATCTCTCTCCCCCCCTCCCCCACTACCCCATAAGGACAGGTCCTAAAAATGAGGAAAAAAATACATAAATATACTCTGTAGACCAATGACATTTTCAGAAGTAAGTATAAGTCAATTTTTTTAAATTTGATGTGGCCTGTGGCCATAATAGTAACCATGGTGACCCAAAATGTTTATTTTTTTGTAATTTTTGAGTGAGTACCTTTTAAAGGTATAAAATATGACAAATATAGGTATTGATCACAAATATTCATCGCGTTTCCAAAATAGCGGCTATTTTACCCCCAAAAGAACCAAATGAATGCCTAAACTTAAAATGCTTAAGAATAATATGCACTCCTTTCTCCTTCAAAGTGCAACTTTTTATACATTTTTAGTAAGAAAACAAAAAATAGACTGCCAATTAGTGTGGCACATAGCTTCCTCGCATCCTATCATGTACTTTATTGTTATATTTACATTAACGTTATATTACTTAATTGTTTATTGTGTAAAAACTATTAAAAGTTTTTAGCGATCTTTAACACTTCATAGTGGTAATTATACTACCTGTTGATTTTACAAAAAAATTGTATTTGCAAAAAGTGTTTGTCTCATTGAATAGATGAAGTTCGATTTTTTCCGACCTAAAATTCCAATTGTAAATTTGAAGTTCACCTTTAAGCGAGCATTGCGAGTGAACGCTTGAACGAATAACGTTGTCTAACGAATGTCGTCCTGGACATTGGTAAAATGAACATGTCTACCAAATTTCATCAAAATCGGCCGACATTTACTCAAGTTATCGTCGCACGTTTCATGATTTGCGGACACACAGACCGACAGACAGACACACAGACAGACAGACAGACACGGAACTAAAAATGTTCCCTGATGTCTAAAACGGATTTCTGTCTAGGAGTTTTTAAAATCGGAGACATAAAACTTTTTCGTTCTCTAAAGTGAACATAATGCTTCCGTTACCTTCGGTAAGCTCGGAAGCAAAAAGTAGGAGATATGAATACGGAGGGAGGCCGGGTTCGATTCCCTACCGAGGAGAAGTTATTTATATGATAAATTATTTGATGTAATATTCAATAAAAATTAAATGTACCTACGAAAACACGATAACTATAATAAATGGAAAACAATATGATAAGTAAATATGAACTCTTATATGAGAAAGTTCGTCTGACTTTCTCGGACCAATTTTTTATCATCGAATCTCGATCAATCTTTCGTTACTGAAAATAATAAAATATAATACAAAGTTTCAAGCACAAAACTTGACTTTGGTTCAACTTAGTATTGAAGTATAAAAAGCTTTAAAACTTTCAAGTATTCCATTTAACCTTTAATACAGCGATATCAGATTACACCCTGATCATTACAACTTTTTTTTCTTATTCAACACACAAAACAAAGTTTTTAGAAGTAGCTCCGAAAAAAAGTTAGATAAAAAAAACTTCCCGCTACAAAGAGTCTGTAAAAAAAGAGAGATAAATGATTATCAGAGACATATAGAAGAAGAACTTGTTTTTACTTCAAAAAACTTCCGTCTGATCATAAGATGTTCTATCAGCTTTTGAAGATCAGCTTGGGATAGAGGATGCGCTTTTCTTTCTCAACTTCTGTCTTTCTTTTCTTTTGCTTTCAAAGTATAAAAGTGGCTGAAAGATGACCTTTTTTTCACTGATTACAACTTTGTCTTTTGTTGTAGGAAAATAAAAGATGTTTGAAATTGCAGATAAAAAAACCGAAAAATTCCTTCTGATATTTCCAAGCTGTAAGACACGAAAAAAATTTCTCCATTTCATGGAGAAAAATTGAATATGGATATGTTTATGGGCATTAAATCCACACATCGATATTCCACACATGTGATATTTCAATGTTTATCGATAAGGTAGAGATAATCAGTATACATTTGTATAATTGATATGGACATTTATGAAGTAGATAGATCTAAAGAGATGCAATATTAATCAATTTTGATTGCCATATAGTCCACTAGGAGCTCTGATATCATTTTATATAAAATTTAGAACTTCTTTCTGCGAAATCTAGTATACTAAAACTATGTGTGCCATGCAGTTGTCTGCTTGCAATATTGAGCTGAGCGTGCATTTTAATCTTAAACAATAAACATTTTTATTATTTATAAACAGCTAAAATTGGATCAAAAATAGTAATATTTATCATTTTTAATTAAAAAGTATTTTTTTCCCCCTGTTCTTCTATTTTACCCCCTCTTAAATGAAAATATGACAAAAGTGAACATAACAATAACTGTACTCTTAAAGAGCTTTCTAACGACATTCATCATGAAGGGCATATCGCTAGTATACCTGCAAAACTTCGTATATACCAAATCCAAAATTTTACAGGAGAGCAAAAAAAACTGAATAAATGTTTAATCTTTGACTTCTATGATACGTTGCCCATATATATGATGTATTACTACCATTGGAGGTTTTATATACACTCATAATTAAAATTATAATTAAATTATAATTTTGTGGACTGATTTTGTACTTACGAGGATTTAGACAAGAACTTTTGTCGACTTACAAGGTTTTACAAAGAAAAATAAATATATTTTAAATTACTTATTTTGTGTAAATTACATTATAAAAATAAAATAAAACATAAAAAGTAGGAAAAATATAAATAAGTAAAATTTAATACTAATAATGAACAGCGGAACAAGTGAAAAGTGAAACAAAGGAACAGAATTCGTAGTTTCATTGTTAAATTCAATACCATTTTAAGAAACAACAGCAAGTGAATATTAGGAAAGTTTGAAAGTTAACAACAAAACAAAAATATAATTTTAATAGATATCTACCTAATGTTTATAAGGAATTAATAAAAATTTTACTTTCTTAAAAGGTATAATAATAATCATTAAATGTACGTTCTTCAATATAGATATAAATATATACGTTCTTCAATATAAATATAGGGGGTTCCAAAAGTTGAGCCGAATTTTAAACTGCTATAAAAAACTCAATTTGAAAACTTTTTATTGAAAATTGTTGTACATGAACTCTGATTTAAGTCTAAAAAAAATCACTTCGGGCATAATTATGTCCACCTACATAGTTATAAGATAGTATATACTATCTTAACATTTTTTGTACACCGTACCCTGTACCCCAGTGTACCAATTTGAACCATTTCAGATTTATACCTTCCTGTGGTTGGTCACTATGACCGTGCCAAATTTTGTGCGGATCGGTTCAACCGTTCAGGAGTATGTAAGTATGTGTGTATGTAAGTATGTGTCCAACCAAATGCAAAGTGTAGTATAAGAACTTCGCTTAGCTCAGCTCAACCCAGCTAAAACTAGTTTTACAGACATTTTAATACTGATTCCATTTAATCCAGACTTTCGTTGATCCGGACAGTGCCAAGTCCCATCAAATATGGATTGTATTTCTATTTCAGATTGAAGATAATTAAGTAAGATAACGGGGGGGGGGGGGGGATGATGGGTGTGATGGGTGATGGTGTTTTGGTAAGTTTGGTGTTGTGATGATGTGGTGGGTGATGTGGGTGATTTTATTAATTTCTCGAAAGAAATTATCTTATAAGCACAATGAAATGAAAGAAGGTGTGGCCACCTCCGGGTGACACCATTTCCAAATGTTGACACCGAAATCATACAATAAAAAGTGTGTGTGATCAGAAAAATTCCCAGTTGACAATTAGTGTGGCACATAGCTTCTCGCAATTATATTTTGCTTTTACGACTCATTATTGTATAATTTATTTCCATTTCCCCTCCCCTCCTTTTCATTAAATAAGTCAAATTTGTTTTGATTTTCTACATAAATAAAAGTATCAATTTCGCAAAATTAACGAGTGCAGAAGGTTGACATAATTAAGCGACCCATCTGTGGACTACATTCGACATACTATTCAAATTTAATTTAATTCAATATTATATTACCATATTATAATTTTGAGAGATTTTGAGAATAATGTGACTGTAACAGTCACATTATTTATTTAATTTTATTTATTAATCGTAAGTGTTGTCCATGTTATTTTTATATTAATGTTATATTGTTTGAACGAATTTCAATTTTATATTGTAATGACAAATATTAACTTCTTTTTGACTCTCTCCAATGGAGGCACAATTTTAAATTGTATTACCGACTACAAGCTGGATTTCTATTGAAAAAGTTTGTAATGACTGAAGATGATTTTAAAATAAAGACGAAACGTCTCCAGCGCCGGCGCTACGCACAGGCGGGGCAGGCGGCCGCCTGTGGCGGCCAAATTCAGGGGGCGGCCGATGACGCCCTCAGTTTGCTTTATTTAATAAATTGAAAAACAACATCTATAGAAGCAAAATGAAAAGAATGTGTGTAACCCCCGTACTGAGTAGGCAGTCAAGAGATGGAACCCTAGTAATAACACCCTGCAAGACAATACCTTATCAGGTGCTGTTTTAGTTAAGTAGCCGAGCTAGTCGCATTTCGGGTTGATTCTTGGTTACACCGGTGTTATTTCTTTTTATTTCTAAAAAAAAACTATCGGCTGTCTTCGCTATTATATGAGAACATATATTTATCTATGTATGTATTTTTCTTTCTCTCAAAACCCTCCTTAAGTCTTTTCCATTATACCTCATATATATTTTTATTTATTTATTGACTTAACTTTTTTCTTATCCCTTTATAGCTGATATACTTTCTACCCTTCCCTTAATTTGTCAATTCTTATATGTATCTCTTCTAATCCTAATAAAATAAAAATCGGACCGAGACAAATCAGACCAAGTTTTCCACATGCATACGAGTTCATAATCATAATTACTTAGCCCAGTGTTTTCCATTTATTAGTTTGAGTAGGTACCGACATTTAATTATTAATTATTATTCAACATTTTCATAAAAAAAATTAAAAATAACTTCTCCTCGGCGGGGAATCGATCCTGGCCACTCTACGTCCGCGGTTAAAGCAATTGTCTCAGGAACTAGATTTTTCCAGGGGAAACGGCTTATACCGTTAAATTCGTATTTAAATGGAATATATTTTAGAATTTTTTTAATCAAAATTATCATAACCGTTTTCAAGTAATAATTTTTTTCACGTTATGTTCAGAGTGTTTCGCTACCCCCCGGTAGCGGCTCTAAATTAGGAGCTAAAATTCATTTCTGGGTATGATTTTTCTGAACATGTACACCAAATTTTTTCAAAATTAGCCCAGTAGTTTAGGCTCCAGGCGTCTGCACAGACGACAGACAGACATTTTTTATAAACGGCTTTTTTGGACTCAGGGGACCTCAAAATGTGTAAATTAATAAAAATCTTAAGATCGAGTTTTTGCCCCATCAAAAATATTTTTACTTTCTCTTTATACACGAGAAAGTGTAAATAAAAAAAAAGTTAAAGTAAAAGTTCAGTTCTGTTATAAGGGTCTTCCTTTGGCACTTCTTTAAATTGTTACTCCCCTTATAAAAAAAACAGAGGGGAGTAACAGTAACAATCTAAAGAAGGTGTACGGAATGTTCTTCTTTAGACTGTTACTCCCCTCATAAAAACAGAAATGGGATATTCCTTGGACCCAAACTACATTGGACTAAACATCTCTTTTTCCTAATGGTTATTTAGTCAAAGTCATTTTTATTCTAAAGCAACATAGGGGAGTAACTATCTAAAGAAGTATCCTTCCTCTAATATTGAGAGTTATAAATAGCCTACTTTACTTTCTTACACAAAAACTATCATAGCTAAATTATAGTGACATGCACTATTTTAAAAAGGAGTCAGGTTATATTAAATAGACTTTGTTCAGCCCTCTGTATCTGTAGGGGCAATTCAAAGTGGAAAAATTATTGTATTTTAAAAAGTTGAAATTACTTAATTTTTTTTATACCTACCTCAAGAACAAAAAAGACGAGACTGTCCGAAGTTAACAAAAGTTCACAATATAATGTCCACTAAGGATAATATTAAATACATGGCCATAGAAAATTTGAGGGCCCCAGAAAAAAATTAACTTATGTACGATTATATTTAAATATTATAATTTTTTCCTCGGATGATGTTAATATTATAAAATTTTAGACATCCCAAAATTCAGTTACATAGCCATGTCCCAGTGACTGTTTAGGCCTGTTTTTTATAATATCAATACTATTTTTACCAATTTAAAATAGGAATATTTAAGATTAAATAGTAAAATTTTAAAGGTTACCAACTTATAGGCCAACTTTTGTCCAATTTGCATAATCTCTAGGTATATCTATTTTTAGGGACCGTAGGCAAAACCAAACCCAGGAAAATTATAATTTCTTGCGTTTGTCTGACAGTGCCTGAAGGTCGTTAAAGATCATTATTTATTCCCGAAAGTATCCAACCCAATAATTTGAAACTTTCCAGTTAATTTTTGTGTAATAACCGTAACACATAAAAATGTAGGAAAACCCCCAAAAATCACCCTTCTCCCACTCCTCTGTCAATGGGGCGGCCAAAAACCGTCTTGCCTGTGGCGGCCAAAAGTGAAGCACCGGCGCTGAACGTCTCATAATGTTTGTGTGATTTACGCATTATTTCTACACCTCTACAGCCATCAAATTATTATCTTCATATAATTTATAAGGGTGTATCACTAGTAAATTATTAGATATATATTAAAATTATTTTATTTCTTTTTATAATTGTGTAATAACTAGTAATGCGGTGCATAATGAACAAAAAAAGTTTGTTCTTTTGTTTTGAGTATGGCAAGCAGGAAAAACATACATGCACTGATAAATCATCTGAAAAGATCATTAAAATGGTACGTGACATTCTGTATAACCATGAACTTATTTTGCAAACCCCCATTTCAGCCATATTTGTTTTCAAAATGCCGGCAAAGAATGGAAATATTGAAGTTGCGAACTCTTTCCTTACTCTTCATGACTTTTAACACGATGTAATGCAACATGTCATGCTTACTACAGTCATTTTGTTTAGTCGTCCGCCATTTTTAATATTAAGTGAGAAATTTTAATAACTGCATTATTCTTTTTGTACACTTTAAGACCTTTACATTGATATATAACATGTCATGCTGACTAAAAAATTTTTGTTTAGTCATCCGCCATATTGAAAATATTTAGTTTGGACTCTTCAAAAACAACACAGTTGTCACAAATTATAAGATGCACTCGTGTGCCAAATTTCGTTCATATCGATAAAGTTTTACGCCAGTTATCATTAGACATACAAAAATACAAATACACAAACCCACAAACTTTTCAAAGTAAAGCCGGGTTTGCACAGGTAGAGTAAACAGGAGAGTAGAGTAGCGAGTAGAGTGTACTTTACTTCCTACTCTACCAATTTTGATTTTAGAGCGTTTACACATAAGCTAGTAGTAAGTATAGTAAATAAATTGGTAGTGCGTGAAGTCTCACTTAAAAAGGGTTTCGTTGGTGTTGTAAACATGAAATTAGTAGTTGCGGGGGGGGGGGGGGGGGGGGAGGGGGGAATTTGGATGTTTTTGACAAAATGGCGTAAAAAATTAAACGCTTTCCACAAGTGTTATATATTTTTGTAATCTACTCTTCAATACCTTTCACTTGATACCCCACTCAAAATTTTAAAAAAATATTTTTTTCTTCGTGACAGAAATTAGCCGCCATCTTGGATTCCCAGTTAATCCGACCAAGTTGCTATTCTTATTTATTCTTCGGCCCATCAGACTGCACATTTTGCATATTTTTAGTAAGAGCGGAAATATAGTTGTAGGGGGGGGGACAAGCTAAATTTCGATGTTTTTTGGCAAAATGGCGGGAAAAATTAAACGCTTTCTACAAGTATTATATATTTTTGTAATCTACTCTTCAATACCTTTCATTTGATACCTCATTAAAAATTTAAAAAAAAAAAAAAAATTCCCGTGACATCAATCAGCCGCCATCTTGGATTCCCAGTTAATCTGACCAAGTGTCTATTCTTATTTTTTCTTTGGTCCATCAGACCGCACATTTTGCATATTTTTATATATTTTTAGTAGAGTGGAAATACGATTTTAGGGGGGGGGGGGGGGGACACGCAAAATGTCGATGTTTTTTGACAAAATGGCGCCGAAAATTGAACACTTTCCCTAAGTGATATATATATTTGTAATCTACTCTTCAATACCTTTCATTTGATAACCCACTTAAAATTTAAAGAAATATTTTTTTCGCATGCCGTGAGTTATCCGCCATTTTGGATTTGAACAGCTGATAATTTTGAGTTCGCTATATTTTTCCTGTGTGCGCATCAAAACGATCTTTAATTAGAAAGTTTCACGTTTCTATCTCTTTTGATTCAAAAGTTATTGGAACCGTACAAAGTGACAGACAGACAGACAGACAGACACATGAACGAAACTATAAGGGTTTCTTTTTTTGGTTTTACCAACGAAACCCTAAAATGCAGAAATGATTGCACAACAATGTATAAACTGAAACTAAACTCTACTTGCTACTTGCTAGTGAAAACGTTTACACGGGTAGAGTGGGAAAGCTAGTAGAGTGGGAGCTGTGGTGGGGGAAGTAGAGTAGAGTCCACTTTACTGCATGCGGTATAGTACTCTACTCTACCAGCTACTAGCTACTCTACTCGCCACTCTACTCTACGGAGCGTTTTTTCGGGTTTCTACGGGTAGAGTTACTCTACTCTCCTGTTTACTCTACCCGTGTAAACCTGGCTTAGTCTCTGAAATGAACTTACTATGCTCGTTCAACTAATATATTAAATATTTATTTTCTTTTATCAAGTTAAAATATTTTGTCCTATTAATATTTTTATCTACTCGCGGCAGCAAAATTAAACATTACTTAACTGTTTTTAGGCTGGAAAGTACTATTTCCTTGATTTGTCATTAAAATATTAAAAACAGGCAGGAAAGTAGTTAAAACAGTCAGGAAAATACTTTCTCTGCCTAGGCAGAGAAAGTAACAGTGTTTACCACTGCGTGTCATAACCTCTTATTTTGGCAATAACAGTTAATACTATTACCTCTATCTTATAATATTATATATTATAGTTAAATAAGTAATATTTAATAAATAAACGTTTTAATAATAAAATAATTTGTTTATATTTGTTATTTCTGTTAAATAAGTTCAATGATTAGAAGATCTTTAATTAAAAAAAATAGTAGTGTCACTGCACTGACTATACTGAACCGTCATGTAAACCTTGAACATCCATATTATTTTTATTATTGAAGTCATTCTAGATTAGACTAGCTACTTTTCTTGATGTATCCTAGTTACTTATTTTCTTTTAAGCAATAGAAGATATCTTTAACACTATTATTAATTTTTTAGTAAAAATATAAATAAATATTTTATATTGCGTGCATTATTCATTCAGAAGTTATGTGTGTTTTGTATTTTGTTGTTATAGATTGAGTTTGCTTTTCACTTATTGTTATTATTCCCAAGTTTCTTTTTTGAACATTAATTTTAGTTAATACATATGTTATTATCTTTATTAATAAGAAACATAGTTATATTGATAACATTTTAGCAGCTTCATTTTTCTGTCGCAAGTAGATAAAATATTGTATGCAACAAGGCAGCAAAGGAAACATTTCTGCCTCGTTTATTCATTGCCTGCCTCGGCCGTCAAATAGGTAAATTAACTAGTCCAGTCAAATTAGGTTTTCATCTTGCATTAAATCATGTAGTTCCAATTTTTTCAGGAATGTGTAGGGGGTGGTCCCCTGAACAACGCCTAATAAAGTCCCATCGATTTCAGGCGCCGCGGGACGGGGGAGGGGGGGCAAAAGGTCACATTTTTCAGTTTTTGGCGTTTATCTTGAAAACGGTACGTCGCACAGAAAATAATAATCTATTCAAAATTAAAGCTGATAAAATTATCTTTCAAATCATATATATCTTGTTTCAACCTAAGTGTTACCGATTTTGAGGTATGAGCCGTTGAATATTAAAAAATGAAAAAAAAGGGGCAGTGGTTCAGGAATCTCGTCAATCTTTCTCTTCTAACTCTTTTCCCTTCGAGTTTAACGAAAACTCGGGGGAAATAAAGTTGTAGAGCGAAAAATGTCCTTAAAAAATGAATTTAGTTATGCTAATTTATCTTCACCCCGTAAATAGTTAGAGCGTATTGAAGTTTAGGGGCGCTTTTCAACATTTTACTAGTAAAATGCTTCTTGTGACTCAAGTTTTGTTTCCAAGGTTTGTAACTCTCTTGATCACTTTGTATGCTGTTTAATTGGATAAGTATAGTAATTATAACCCGTATTAATAATGAATTATGTATACATGTACCAAAATCTATATCTCGTAATATATAGAAGGACACTTGTATTAGAGAGGAGGAAGTAATAAATCAATTTAAGATGTATAAAAGTTGTTCATAAAATCAAAAATTGGGTATCAAAAATAGATTCAAATAACAATACTAACATTGAATATATGTATACAATTCATTTCATCAACTGCTTTTTCATTTTTTAAAAGCTATCAATATGATACTTCAATCAAATTGCTCAGTCTTCTTGGATCGGAACACTGTTTGTACACGAGCCTTGACAGTTGCTGCACACCAGGGAACAGTTGGTCCTGGCTCTCCGACAACCACAAATCGTTCCGCAGCCAGTGGTACAGCTGCAGACGAGTGTGTTGAGGACAATGTCTGGTGCCAAAGGGGGTTTTGTCTTGATAGGAGTGAGGTGTCCACATCTTTTCTCGCCCAGCACCAACTTTCATGTAGGATGGATTCGTTCCCCAACCATTGCTGCACCTCCAGAAACACTCTGTATGAATGTTGCATTGCAGCATCTGTTGTGGGCGGCAAAGCGCGCAGGTTGGCTTTCATTATTGCAGTGGATTTCACGAATCACGAAGCATATGTATCAGTGAATAAAATAGAATAAAATAGATTAGAATTGTAGCTAGTTGTATTTCATAATTATTGAATACTAATTATTGTATTATTAATAATATAACGATAACGAATTAGTAAATATTAATTAGTTAAATGAATTATTAAATTTACTTAATGGGGTCAGTACGGTCTAAGAAAAATTAAAGTTACCTGTACTGATTGTGAATATACTTATTTAACGGGGCCTGGAACATGAGCAGGAACATTCATTCCCCAGCTTCAGCAATGTCTCCTGGTGAAGATTTGGGGTCATAAAACAATTTTGCGATGTTTGCTGTTTCATTGGCATACCGCTTGAAACATTATACTACGGCCTGGTGTACCGTTTTCTGCACTCCACATGGTCGACACCACCTTTCAATCTTCGGAACGAATCATGTCTTTCATCTCTTCGTGTAAGATTAGCACTTAATAACGTTTTCATCCCTTTATCACTCTCTTGACTTGCACCTTCTTCAGCTGTTTCATCACAAATTAAGCACTTTTCACTCATTTTGAACGACCTATTATTGTAATAAAAATTTTGTATACGATCATAACTTGGCGCAAACGCTTGAGAGACTGTTTACATAGAGTTACAGACGTTGGAAACAAAACTTGAGTCACAAGCAGAATTTTACTAGTAAAATGTTGAAAAGTGCCCTTAAACTTCAAAACGCTCTAGCTATTTACGGGGTAAAGATATATTAGCATAACTTCATTCATTTTTTATGGAAATATTTCGCTCTACAACTTTATTTCCCACGAGTTATCGTTAAAATCGAAGGGGAAAGAGTTAGAAGAGAAAGATTGACGAGATACCTGAACCACTGCCCCTTTTTATTCATTTTTACTTTTTCATGTAAAGAGAAAGTATTGTGTGGCGCGAAAATTCGATTTTAATGGATTTACACGTTTTGAGGTCCCCTGAGTCCAAAAAAGTGGTTTTTAAAAAATGTCTGTCCGTCGTCTGTCGTCTGTGCAGACGCCTGGAGCCTAAACTACTGGGCCGATTTTGACGAAATTTGGCATACATGTTCAGAAAAATCATACCCCAATGCGAAATCGAGAAATGAATTTTAGCTCTAAATTTGGGGGCGCTACCCCCCAAAAACTCTTAAAAAACATGAAAACAAATTATTTCTCGAAAACGGTTTCGACGATTTTGATGAAAAAATTCTAAAATGTAGTCCATTTAAATACGAATTTAACTATATAAGCCGTTTTACCGGGAAATATCTAGTTCCTGAGAAAATAGCTTAAAACGCGGACGGAGGGAGCCCGGGTTCGATTCCCCGCCCAGGAGAAGTTATTTTAATGATACATTTCGATGAAATGTTCAATAATAATTAAATGTTCATACGAAAGCTAATAAATGGAAAACACTGGGCTATGTAATTATGAACTCGTATAAGAGAAAGTTTGTCTGAGTTGTCTAGGACCGATTTTTTAATATTCAACGGCTCATATCTCAAAAACGGTAAGACTTAGGTTGAAACAAGATGTATATGATTTGAAAGATAATTTTATCAGCTTTAATTTTGAATAGATTATTATTTTTTGTGCGACGTACCGTTTTCAAGATAAACGCCAAAAACTGAAAAATGTGTCCTTTGGCCCCCCCTCCCCCCTCCCGCGGCGCCTGAAATCGATGGGACTTTATTAGGCGTTATTCAGGGGACCACCCCCTACACATTCCTGAAAGAATTGGAACTACATGATTTAATGCAAGATTCGCCGCCATTTTGAGCTAATTTGACTGGACTATAACTGCCGAGGCGAAGCCGAGAGGCAGGTAATTATCATAGCCTGTCCTCGCCTTCGGCTCGGAGGCTAATCTAATCACTCGTCAGTAAAATTCCATTTTGCTGCCTAGTTACATATATAACTATTCCTATACATATTTCTTAATGTATCATTTTATTGCATCAGATTGCGGTAGACAGCTTTAAACTATGGTTATGTAATTCTTTGTATACATTGATATTTATGTCTTATTAAAAATATAAGTGTTTTTGAATTGAATTCAGACACTCTTCGACTCAATTTGCGGGATCTCGTATGTTTTTGCGGTTAAAATAAGATTGGGCGGCCCTGCATTGACAGCGTCTCAATGTTTGCCAGTCTAATCGTTAAAGGACAGACAAAATAAGAAATGTTTCTGATGTCATGAACGGATTTCTGTCTAGGAAATTTTGAATTCGGAGAAAAAAATAATCTTTCATCACAATGCCTCTTTTCCTTCGTTAAGCTCGGAAGACATAAAGTAAGAATAAGACAGAAAATAATAAATTTATCACAATGGAGAAATGAAAAGATTTATGTTATCAGCTTTTCCATATATCTATTATCAAGAATTGAAAGAGATCGAAGAGATAGTAGAATCTCGTATAACATAACAATAGATTATAACTTTGATTCTGATAATTCCCATCTTGGCTGTATTGTAACCGCGCTTTCTTCTTTCTAAATATATTTTTCTCTTTTTTTTGTATTATTGAACAGGAATGTATTTTTTTATTTTTTTTTATCTGTATCTTACTTTCCTCCTTTTATATGTATATCCATTCGGGTGTGATACACTGGGAGTAAAATGTATTCAATAAAATATAAAAATTTATCGAGAAATTTTATAACTTATTTATTCTAATGTAAAAGGGAAGGCAAATCAAAAGTAAAATTTTGATTCTGAGCTTTTTTGAAGGTAACAGAAGCTATGTAACCGTTCTAAAGAATAGTTATTTATGTAACTAGGCAGCAAAATGGAATTTTACTGACGAGTGATTAGATTAGCCTCCGAGCCGAAGGCGAGGACAGGCCATGATAATTAACCCTTAACTGCCTGAATAATTGTTTTGGAAATTTTTTAAGGGTTTTTTTCTGGGGACTTTGTCTGTTAAGGGGTCCCTTAAAATGTAAAAATGTTAAAAAAAAATTGAAAAAAATTCCTTGCCCCAAATTTGGGCTGTTGCCATATGGCAACGCTAGGACATTAGCACTACAGTTTTTTCTTAGTAATTTAAAAAAATATATATATTTAAGAAAATGTGTGTAAAAATAAATTTTAGGTTAAAAAAGCACAAATAATACTAACGTAACGAAATATTAAATTTATTTAAAAGAACAAAAAAGTAAATTTTATATTCTTTTTACTTTATTTGTATTATGTATCATGTTTTTTATCTGTAAAATTATGTAATTATTTCGTTATTATTTGTTTTTTGCATGTGTTTTTGTTATTGCTTTTACAAATACATATATCTATATGTTATTCAATTGTAATAAAAAATTATAGATATTATTATTATATACTCATACATAAAAAATTTAATTTTATAAAAATATAGCCCAGTACTATTTTTTATTAATTACACTTATTCAACAAAATAATTACATGAATTAGAACTAATTATTGAGAAATATTCAGAAAATAATCACAAAAAATGTGCGCAAATAAAATACCAAAACTTTGTATATCTTACTTAGAAAAAACTGTAAGGCTAATCTCCTAGCGTTGCCATATGGAAACTTTCAAATTGACGCTCAATTTAGGGCAGAAAAAATAAATTTTGTTAAACTGCAATAATGTTATATTTTTAATCATTCTTTATTGTAATAGTTTCATTACCAATAATATAATGATTTAATTAATTAATTAATTTAAAAAATTAAAATTCTTTCCATGTCACAAATTTGGAATAACCCATTTTTTAAACCTGTCTTGTCGCATTAGTGTTGCACAAAACAAATGAATATAATGATAAAAAATGAATTTAGTCCTCCTTTTGACATAATATTAACATTTAAAAAATTCAATATTAACTTGGACCTCTCCAGACAATAATAAAGGAAGGGGGTTTTGCTGTTGCCATATGGCAACGCTAGGTTATTAAGGGTCCTATTTACCTAACCTATTTGACGGCGGAGGCGAAGCCGAGGCAGGCAATGAATAAACGAGGCAGAAATGTTTCGTTTGCTGCCTTGTTGCATACAACATTTTATCTACTCACGCTATGCAGATAAAAAATGGAAGCTTAGGTAAAAGTTAGTTTGACATGAATCGTCAACATACTAAACAAGTCGTGCTCCAGTGTTGCCACTTCTTACTCGAGATTAATTATTCAAAGACCTACAATTATATATATAATTTTATATGTAAAAACTAACAAAAACCACTTTAATTCAACCAATCAACAATAATTGAATGTTATAACATAAAACAAAAATAAATTAAATTTCATATGAATGTGAAACATGTGTATTATATTATATTTTATTCCTTTTCTTCAGTAAATATATTGTCATTACTTTTAACATTGTGTATTCTTTCTGTGTGAAAAGGACTAATAAATGTGGTTTTAAATTTGATGAAACAAGCTATATTTCCTGGTCAAAGGCAACGTCCCCCCCCCCCCCTTTTAAAACCCATTGTTTGTGTAACATTTTCCACTAATAAATTTTATAACTCTGAAAATAAAAGAGGAAAAACTTTCGGGTGGAAAATAAACGACTGGAAAACTAAAAAAAAAAAAAAACAAGAGAATAATGTAACATTGTTTTAAAAGAATAAATAAATGTCAAACAACTACAGGAGTTGTAAAGTAGTTAGCATGGAAACGTAGTTCTATGTTGCAACACTTATTACAGCATATAGCGTAAAGTTAGAGCATACGAAGGTCTACAAACCCTGTTCTCTATACGAGTACCTCTTGCTAAAATAAATAAATCATGTATTATGAGCAGAAAAATATATTTTTTATGCTCATAATAAAAGTGCTAGTGTCGTCATAAACATGACGACCCTAGCGCACTCCTCACATTTCCATGACTTTTTGGTCGACCTCTAGGAAGAGATTGCACGAATTCAGACTGTTTACGTTAAGTCTGTGATTTTTGTTTTTTCGTTTTGAAGTTCCTGTTAACTAAATAATAAGTATTATTTGAAAAAAAAATAAATAAATAAATAGAATAAAGCTTTTTTCATAAAAAAAAAAAAAAAAAAAAAAAAAAATCGGCTATAAAGCTCTCGTTTATAAAAAAGAATATATATATATATATATATATATATATATATATATATATATATATATATATATATATATATATATATATATATATATATATATATAATAAAAGTTCCGTAGAAATTTAACGAATCAACGGCGGCCAATTAAAAGTTTGTTTTAGCATAAAGTCTTGAACCATTTACTACAATGACGCGAGACAAACACATTTTTATAATCAAAAAGAATTGAAACAATTCCAACAAGCGTTCAGTGCTGTTAATAAGTGTTCCCAATCTTATTCATAAGTCCCAAGATAATAGTAGTTTGTTAAAATTATTGAGAGGTGGCGGGGGGGTATTCGAAAAACGCAATTTTTAAGGTAAGATAAGATGAAGTGGTACATAAGTACATAACAGCCGTACCTCCATACAACGAAGTTGATGATTCCAGAAAAAAATCTCGTTATATAGATTTTTTTTAGAGAAAATATGTGTGATTCTGAGAAAGGAAAATGTGTATTTTGTGATTTTTTTCACCCAATACAGAACTCTTTCATATTATGTCTTCATACTTAGAAACTCTAGATCTTTTTTTTTTAATAATCTCCACTTTTTCGTATGAGCTTAATTATTGAATCCCAGTTTTTAGAGTGTGTAGGCAAAATCAAGGACCCTTATATTTTCCTACGTGTGTCTGTCTGTCCATCCGTCCGTCTGTCACCAGCTCTCACGGCTACACCTTTTATCCGATCTGTTTGAAATTTGGCACATATGTGTATAGTACCTACCCACATACTTTAAAAATGTAGCGAAAAAAAAAAATCAAAAAAATTAGGGTAAAAAAACGTAAGGGTTAAAAAAAGAAAAATTTTTTGGACACCGTGTGGGATATCATATGAAAGGGTACGTCGAGCTGATTATAAAAATATATAATTTTAGGTTATAAGCTTTGGATAGGGCGAGCGTAGGCGAGTTTGAAGTTGGTGTGCGCTATGCATGATAGCCATTTGAACTACTACTAATACTCGACTAATATACGTAATTACAGCACCAGCAATAGGTACTACTTAAACAATACTCTGTTGATACGGACCCAATGTGCCGTCAAGTGTGTGCCGACCTAGCACACAATTTACCTGTTTATTTAAAATTGTAGACACTTAATACGGAGCGATTTCATATATCATACACCGTAAAAGATCAAGACAGTTACTAAGTAAAATATCAAGATAATTACACAGTAAAAGATCAAGAAAATTACACAGTAAAAGATCAAGACAATTACACAGTAAAAGATCAAGACAATTACACAGTAAAACATCAAGGCAATTACACAGTAAAATATCAAGACAATTACACGGTAAAAGATCAAGACAATTACACAGTAAAATATCAAGACAATTACACATTAAAAGATCAAGACAATTACACAGTAAAAGATCAAGACAATTACACTGTAAAAGATCAAGACAATTACACAGTAAAAGATCAAGACAATTACACAGTAAAAGATCAAGACAATTACACAGTAAAACATCAAGGCAATTACACAGTAAAATATCAAGACAATTACACGGTAAAAGATCAAGAAAATTACACTGTAAAAGATCAAGACAATTACACAGTAAAATATCTAGACAATTACACAGTAAAATATCAAGACAATTACACAGTAAAATATCTAGACAATTACACAGTAAAATATCAAGACAATTACACTGTAAAAGATCAAGACAATTACACAGTAAAAGATCAAGACAATTACACAGTAAAATATCTAGACAATTACACAGTAAAAGATCAAGACAATTACACAGTAAAAGATCAAGACAATTACACAGTAAAAGAGCAAGACAATTACACAGTAAAATATCTAGACAATTACACAGTAAAATATCAAGACAATTACACTGTAAAAGATCAAGACAATTACACAGTAAAAGAGCAAGACAATTACACAGTAAAAGATCAAGACAATTACACAGTAAATGATCAAGACAATTACACCGTAAAAGATTAAGACAATTACACAGTAAAAGAGCAAGGCAATTACACAGTAAAATATCTAGACAATTACACAGTAAAAGAGCAAGACAATTACACAGTAAAAGATCAAGACAATTACACAGTAGATGATCAAGAGATTTATAAGCGATTGAAACGAATTCTAATCTAAGAGTAAGAGATTTCTCTATGCTGTGCAAAGATGGTTCCTATTGCACTTTAAACTAATGGAGCTAGTATACGCAAAACTATTACACTGCTAGTGAAAGAAACTTCTACAAATGATTCTAAGAAAATAATTGAATGCAAAAACACCGCCAATGCTAATATTCACAAAAAGTATTTCGTTCGAATCTTTATCCTAATTTTGGACGGATCATTTCCTTCTTTCTATGAAGTTAGTTCGTTGTAGAGAGATTATTTTCATTCTATAGAAATACATTTGCATAGGGAATTCGTGGGACATGAAAAAAAAGAAAAAAAAAGAGTTTTAAGGAGATTTTCGTTGTATAGAAGTTCGTTATTAGGAGGTCAGACTATATTTTATACATTTTCCTAAGCCGAATAAAAATGTTGAAATATTAAAAATGTTAAATATTTTAGATTTTTATTAAAAACTTTTATTCGTTGCGAAATGTTTCTAAAGGGTGGGCAGCCCTAGAGAAAAAAATGGTGATTTGTACTAAGGGGTTTTCCCGGAAAAGTATATTTTGGAACATTTCCAGCTTTAGATAGAAAGGGGGAAAAAATTCTAAAAATCGTATAAGTCTTACACATTAGTAACTATATATGTGAATTTCAACAATATAACTTTTATGTTTTTAATTATGTTAATATTAAAAAAATAATTTTCTATTTCTATAGTGTTATTGGATAAATAGTAGTAGTAGTAAGGTACTAGTACTAGACGAACCACTTGTTGGAACCTATATAGCAATTAGCCCATCTTTTAGGCCCATTTTACTAGCCCCGTGGTGGAGAGTTGCAGCCACTTCACACATCATACCTCTGTACATTGTACCAACGAAGTGAGTACGGTGTGATAATAATAATAATAATAATAAATATATTTATTTCCACCATTGATATAAAATACAGTAATTAAATTACAAAAACAAAAAAATACAATATTATAAATTTAATACATAAAAATAATATATATCAATTAATGGTGAGGGCTCTCAATAGGTGTAAAGTCACCTAGAGCGAAAGCCCCGTCTCTTAAATAATTGTGATAAATTTCGTGCTTACGTAATTGCAATCTATAAAATTTTTCGAGAATGCTATAGCTACTTCATTAAATCAATCTATATTACTAGAATTTCAATGATATGCTTTATCTTCTGTAAGTTTAATTGTTTTGTTTTGTTTTGTCAGTCTTGTTCTTGTTAATTGTTAGGGCAGGTTCTTCATTTCTGTCAGTAGATGTTGTTTCAGTCTGTGTTTAAAAGATTTAATAGTGTTTGTTAGTTGAAGTGATTTTGGCAGTTGGTTATAGTAAGTCGGTCCGAGATAAGTGGCATGTCTTTGTTTCTTGTCCGTGTGGCATAGTGGAATAAGGGCAAAGCCAGCTTGTTGCGTTCTGGTACAGTAAGGATTTTCTACTAATAGTTTATCTTTCTTTTTAAAATAATTGATCAGAACAGCCTTTTTGAATAAGGAGTCTAGTGGTAAAATATTAAGTTCAGTAAATAGTTGTTTTGAAGGATATCGTCTAGGCTTTTTGCACGCAATCTTCAGTATAGTCCTTTGTACTACCGCTACTGTATTTGTATGCTTGCATGCAGCACTGCCCCAGGCTATTAAACAATAATTAAGGATAGATTCCGTCAAAGCATGATATACCAGTTTTAAAACTGATTTATCTGCGAAATCTCTTAGTCTGACAAAAGCGTACATAGTTCTTCTAACTTTTGAGACTACTGCACTAATATGATCTTTCCAGTTCAAGAAATTATCTATGATGACTCCTAGATATTTTACTGAACTTACTCTTTCGATTTCTGTAGTGCATTGGCATTCAGAACTGATAATAGGCCCTGCACCTTTATCAACAGCAGTGTGATGTCTGTTGCATAGTTGGTCGTGCAGTTTCAGTCTATAGTGTTCTGGTGGTTGCCCTCGTTTGTCCAGTGAGAAAGTCATATATTTAGTTTTGTCAAAATTTATTGTGAGTATGTTGTTGTCAAACCACGTCTTTACTTTAGTTATGCCAGTTGATGCTTTGTTAAATACTTCCTCCCAGGTTGTGCCCCTAAAATATAATAGTGTGTCATCTACAAAGGAAATTATGTCTGAGTAAGTGTTTGTCAAATTGAGTAAACTATTGACATAGATCAGGAAAAGCCAAGGAGCTATAACAGTTCCTTGCGGCGTTCCGCAGTTAACGTCAATAGTTTCACTCATACATCCGTTTATTTTGACCTGTTGTTTTCTGTTTAGTAAGTAATTCTTAAACATATTTAAACACGTTCCCCCAATACCTATAGAAATCAGTGCTTTAATTAATCTCTCGTGAGAAACAGTATCGAACGCTTTTTTAACATCAATAAAAATAGCCAATGATTTAATACCTTTGTCCAAGTCATTTATAATATATTCAGATAATTTATACACTGCATCCGCAGTGCTACTATTATTAATATATCCAAATTGATTTTTTGATATGATGTTATTGTACTCTAAATGTTCGACTAGTCTATTTTTTAGGCATTTTTCTATAATCTTGGATATATTAGATAGCAATGATATTGGCCTATAGTTGGAAGGGTCAGTTTTATCCCCCTCCTTAAATAGAGGGACTATGACGGCTTGTTTCAAGACGTCAGGAAACACACCCTGTTCAAGACAAAGATTAGAAATGTATTGTAATGGTTTAACAAAATTTTCTTGAGATTTTTTTATATACTGAGATTTTATACCGTCTATTCCCCCCGCTGTATCTGCGTTTAAGCTGTTTATTTGTTGTATTATTTCTGTCTCAGTAACTGGTCTAAAGTTAAGCAATGGTTTTTTTGGTTGATTATGTATAGTCATGTTATCATTTATTTGTGCCCTATTTATTTTACCAGCTAAATTCTTTCCTATGGTGCCGAAATAAATATTTAATTGATTAGCTATTTCTTTTGAATTCATGTACGTTTTGTTGTTAAATTTTAGTTTTTCTATTGCGTTTGTCGAAATGTTTTTCCTATTAAGGCATTCATTTAAAGCTTTCCATGTTTTTGTCGAGTTTGTTCCGTCAGTAGGTAGCTTGTCCCTGAAATATTTCGCTTTGGTTTTCCTGATTAATTTGGTTAAATAGTTTTTATATTTAATGTATTTATCTCTTAATGTTTTATTGAACGGCTGTTTGTCAAGTGTTTGTCGCATTTTGTCTCTTTTTCTTTTTGATGTCAGTAAACCACTGGTTATCCAAGGTTTTAGTTTTTTATTTTTGCATGTAATATATACTTGTTTATTACTTGTGCAAAATGTTATTTGTTGTTGTATACTTTGAACGAATGTTTGCGTGGCTGTCTGGGCGTCTGTTATGTTGTATAGGTCAGTCCAGTCTATTTGTTTGAGGTTATTATAAAGTTTTTCTGAATCAACTGTCGTCAGATTGAACTGTTTATGTGGATTATTATTTGTTGTTGTTTTCAAATCTATAGAAATCCCAGTAGGATAATGATCTGTCACCTTGCTGTGCAAAATAAAGGGTGTAAGGTTCATATCATTGTTACATTTTAGCAATATGTGATCGATACAAGATGAAGAATTATTTTCATGCCTTGTTACATCGTTTATATAACTTATAAATCCACAAGAGCTTAATAGATTCAAATAATTAGTTCTACAATTAGACTGAACTAACAAATTTAGATTTATATCACCTATTAAAATATGATTATTAAACTTATTTTTATTTAAAAATGATTCTAAATTTTCAATATATGTATCGATGCTAATCTCAGCCGATCTATAAATTGATGTTAAATTAAATACTTGGTTTTTTATTTTTAGTTTAAGTAAAATGCTATTGCAGTTCATTATTGGTCTGTTAACTATTTCCAAGACATCAATATGTTGTTTGCAAAATACTACTATGCCTTCGGCCTTATTCATTCCAGCATCAAAATACGCTCTATATCCTTCTATATTGTAGTAATGCTCATAGGATTTAAGCCAAGCCTCAGTCAGAATGATGACATCCATTTGTCTACTTAAATTATTTAATAGTAACAGTAATCCGTCGTAGTTCTTTCCAATAGATCTTATATTAGTGTGAAAAAAGATTATACTATTTAATTTTAAAAAATCTAGATTATAATTTTCTACTATTATTTCTTTTTTATCTTTTTGTGAGTCTAAGCTATTCAAAAAATCTAAATTCATACTACTATAGTTTAATTAAGAATTTAATAAATATAATGTCGGACTTACAAGAATATAAACCTAAAAACGTGACTAGATTAATATTGACTATTTTTTTAGTTAAATTATAATTATAAATTCTAAAAACGACATTAAATAAACTGACATTATCAAAACTACTAACAATAATTAACAATAACAAAATCGATAAATAACATGTAAATAAAATCGTATAAATAGTAATCAATATATTATATTTATTGAGGTGATTTGCTTTATTTATTTTTAATAACACCATTCCTGATAATATACCCTTTTTTTTTATTTTTGGTTATATGTATTTAAAGTTTATTTATATCTGCCACATTTTTGACCTGAAAAACTTTATCTCCGTCTATTTTTCTTACCAGAACCTTATTATTATTAAACCATACATATTTGTAGCCCTTTTCTTTTGCTGCTAGTCTAGTCCTATTTAAGAGGTCTTTATTAGCTTGGGTAAGGTGATCTGATATAAACATTCTAGATTGAGAAAAGTTAGGACTTAACATATTAGCGGGTAATCCTGGTCCTGAGTTGTCCAGACGACATAGATTCCTATAGGCCCTGATCCATTCTTCTTTTTTCCATCTTCTCACGAACTTAACAACTATAGGTTTAGGAGCGTCTGGGTTATGAGAAGGCAATCTGTGAGCAGTACTGATATCATTATGAGTATAATCTACTTGCAATACTTTAGCTACTTGCTCAAGTAAAGCTGGCATCTCCTCATTTCTGGTGGTCGGTATCCCTGAGATAATGATATTATCGACGCGTGAATACTGCTGAATATTATTCAGCTCTTCTTGCAGTCTATAGTTCTCTTCCTCTAAAAGATTATTCCTGTTTTTGAGACCTTTTATTTCTTCCATGACTGTATCATATTTCGCACTTAAGAACTCTATACATTCTTTTAATTCTTTTGTGCTTCTCTCTATGCAGAGCTCTATGTATTGGTTGGTTTCCTGTTTGTACTCGTCCATTAAGGAACGCATCTCCTGACATATTTGCAGAGACAACGTTGGTTGATGTGGCTGAACTGGATTTGAGCTAGAGCTAGAGGGGTCTTTGCACTGTAGACACTTCCATTTACTTTTGGTTTCTTGTCTCATTAATTTAAATTTCGAGTCATTCAGTCCTTGACAATAAAAATGAAAGAAACACTTACAAAGAGCACATACTAACTTGGAATCCTCCTCGCACGCTTTACTGCACTCTTTACATAGATCCGGCATATTAAAAAAGTAAATTGACACGTATATATAGGAAATAAGAAAAGATAAATATTAATTTGAAATATATAAGTAATGTTTAAATATTTACTGTTAATAACTTAAATAAATTCACTTCGAATCACTTACGAATAAATTATTAAATGAATTAATTACTATCCAAAGATAATTAACTAATTAATAAAATAATTAAATCACTTTCTGTAAAAAAATGGAATAAAGATTAAATAACTTTTGACCAAAATAATGAGTCAATAGAACTGATAACTGACCGATAGCTATCTAACGATATATTTTAAAAACAATGTAAACACACGGTCCTCTCCTTATCGTGTCTCGAGACGAACTGAAACTGTGATCATTAGTGAGCCATATAAATCAAATTATCATGGCGAGGGATCGAACCCACGACCTCGTATCGCTCTTGATTTAGTGATGGCCAAGCAGACGTGATAAGTAATTTAATTCACACGGACACGCTGGCTCTCTCGTGGCTAAATAAGTAACAGAAAAAAAGTATGCCAATTATTGTGGTACTTAGGTTCCTCGTTTGCTTTACTTTTTCGATCAATTATTGACTAATTTATCTCGTCGCGACCGTCACGAAATCTACCGATGATGATAACTTGAGTAAAAGTTAAAGATTTAGTTGAAATTTGGTACACATGTTCATTTTAGCACTGTCCATACATGTTCGTTGGACAGTGATATCCGCCCAAGCGTTAATCGTAAATTGCGTAATCGTAAACCTTCAAATGTAAAATTGGAATTTTAGGTTTATTGGTTAACTAAAACATGGTGGTCAAGCTGAATTCTTTTAATAATTGCAAGTCAAATAAAGAAAAACAACTATCAAATTATTCTTATTGTTAAAACGTTTAATTATTTTAATTTTATTTTACTTTGAAAGAGTTATACAATTGTAGTAATGCATTCAAAGAGAAGAGAAAAGGTTGGGTTCAAAGCTTTGAAAAAACACAAGCGGAGAGGGGGGAACAACTTTGCCAGCGATTGTCCAAACGCCCAGCTCTGAGTCAAAAACAATACTGACTGTGTACAAAGCACAATTCAACCCTCCCTCCCCTTGTAAGTTATCAGTCAAAATGATAACAAAACCCCTTTCAAAGCTAACAAAGAGAATACAATCGTTCGGTGGCATTAATAATTGATGATCTGGAATTGGCAGAAATCTCTCTGAAATAAACGGTTGTAAGTGTCCAAAGCCAAGATAATCCTTCAAATACATTGATGTATCATTTACATTCACCGACAGCACCTCAGGTAGTTAAACACAGACAGACAATATTCCCAATTAAAACAAATAGTTTAGATAAATTGCACAATGCATTATTTAGTGGTAACTATTCGAAAAGTCTTATTGTTAACGTAAATAATAGAACTATTGTATTAAAAGTGAGAAAGTTTACATTTATAGCAATCAAAGTCTACAAATTCAAATTTTGTATTTTATTAATAAAGATGAAAAATTGATCCGACAAACAAGAAAAAATCTATCTCTTGCACATAATGACAATGAATTTCAATCCAATTAATGGTTATTTATGTAGCTAGGCAGCAAAATGGAATTTTACTGACGAGTGATAAGATTTGCCTCCGAGCCGAAGGCGAGGACAGGCTATGATAATTAACTGCCGAGGCGTAGCCGAGTCAGGCAATGAATAAACGAGGCAGAAATGATTCCTTTGCTGCCTTGTTGCATACAGTATTTTATCTACTCACGCTATGCAGATAAAAAATGGAAGCTTAGATAAGAGTTAGTTTGAGATGAATCGTCAACAAACTCAAACCAAAACAAGTCGTGCTCCAGTGTTGCCACTTCTTACTCGAGATTAATATTCAAAGACCTACAATTAAAATACTTTTATCTACGTTTGATACGAAATATAAACATTATATCTCTGTTAAGATGCATAGAAGATGCATGTTAAGATGGAATTTTACTGACGAGTGATTAAGTTAGCCTCCGAGCAGGAGGCGAGGACAGGCAGCACAATAAACTTCCGAAAATAGTTACGCGTCTAGTGCGGAAAGTACCATTTTGCATGCGAGTGTGGAGTTTACACCTCAGCGAGAAAAATATATCAATACAGAAACAAATAATTAATAAACTTCCTGTATATAAGTACGAATTTCTCTTTTAATTAAGATGATATTAATTCATTAGTTGTATTTTGTGCCGAATTAATTATTTCGGAAGGTGTATAATTCTCCTATTTTTTTTTTTCATAATCACTTAAATCAGTAATTGTTTCTCTAAAAACTCTTTAGAAGCAGTTACTTTAATTAAACAAACAGCAAATTTGAATGTAAACAAACTCACTAATCATGCGTTAAGGTGAAGAATTCCCCTTTTTTTTCGACCTGGGGCGGAACGCGCATGCGCAATGAATACAGCTAAGGAAAGAATAATTTTCTATGCATCTTAACAGAGATATAATGTTTATATTTCGTATCAATCGTAAATAAAATATTTTATGTCTCTGGATTTAAAAATTGCAACACAGAAGTGAGGCGAACCTCCTCCTGAAAAACCTTAGTTAGATTTTTTTTAAATTATAAAAAAATAACCAAATAATAGTAATTTATGCAACTAGGCAGCAAAATGGAATTTTACTGACGAGTGATAAGATTAGCCTCCGAGCCGAATGCGAGGACAGGCTATGATAATTAACTGCCGAGGCGAAGCCAAGACAGGCAATGAATAAACGAGGCAGAAATGTTTCCTTTGCTGCCTTGTTGCACACAATATTTTATCTACTCACGCTATGCAGATAAAAAATGGAAGCTTAGATAAGAGTTAGTTTGAGATAAATCGTCAACAAACTCAAACCAAAACAAGTCGTGCTCCAGTGTTGCCACTTCTTACTCGAGATTAATATTCAAAGACCTACAATTAAAATACTTTTTCAGCTTATCATTTTTAAACTTTGAAATAATAATAATATTATTATTACATTAAAAATATACACTCCTTTGTAATAAAACAAGTATGAAACTGAATTAAAATAACACAGATTGCTATAAAACTAAACACAAACAAAATCAGAGGTTATGACACGCAGCGCAGTGGTAAACACTGTTACTTTCTCTGCCTAGGCAGGGAAATATTTCCCTGCCTAGGCAGAGAAAGTGTTTTCCTGACTGTTTTAACTACTTTCCTGCCTGCTTTTAATATTTTTAAGACAAATAAGTGAAATAGTACTTTCCTGCCTAAAAACAGTTAAGTAATGTTTAATTTTGCTGCCGTGAGTAGATAATAGTACATTACGTGTCGAGTGCAGAAAGTAGCATTTTGCATGCGAGTGTGGAGTTTGCACCCGAGTGAAAGCGAGGGTAGTAAAACCACACGAGCAATGCAAAATGCCGTTTTCGCACGAGTTCCGTACCGTACTTTATCTACGATTGTTAGATTTAAATAATAAATACAGAAAAGAATAAACTTGCTGTATGTAAGTTCGTATCTCTCTCTTGATAAAGATGGCATTCATTCTTGAGTAGTTTTTTTTGCCGAATTAATCATTTCTGGAGGAGTATTATTCTCCACATTTTCGTCAAAGTCACTTGATTCACTCATTGTTTTTCACTAAAAACTCGATATAAACAGTTACTTTAATAAAAGAACAGCAAATTAGTTTTGTTAAATGTAAATAACTCGCTAATCGCGCGTAAAGCTGAAGAATGTAAACTGAAGAGGAATTCTTCAGAACTAAGAGACGCGCATGCGCCATAAATACAAGTACGTAAAGAATCACTTTCCACGCATCTAAACAGAGATATAATGTTTATATTTCTTATCAATCGTAGATAAACATATTTACTATTTAAGTTTAACAATTCCACCGTTCTATTTGCTACAATTAATTTATAATAAAATTTTGTGTAAATATGAAAATGAATATTTCAAATAGAAATTGTTAAGAATGTGAGTTGGACTTATTATAAGAGTATATAAAGTTTATATTATGCATTAAACTAATGGAAAAATAAAGTACTAAAATAATTTTACAGAGAAATTAATTGACGTTAACAAAATTATTTCCTGAAACTCAAATGATGTTTTTACACTCAAATAACCTGAAGTTTAATATACAAATATAATAATGAACATATGTAGTTGATAATTTAATAATAATAATAATAAAATAATAATAAAATTAATAAATAATTAATATAATAATAAAATGAAAATTAACTGTCATTTGTTTTAAATTTATTTAAGACTCTCAAAGTAAACGTTAATTATAATTTAATTTTAAAAATGAGATTATACTTCCCATATCTTTATCAAGGTGTAAATTTAAATAAATTTATGTTACAGAAATATCTGAAGCAGTTTCGCGGTGTTGGAATATGCGCAGTTAACTTAGCAGACGACATGCAAGAATATATGAGAGGCTTATTCATAGCAATGTAAGTAAATTCATATATTATCTATTTTTTAAAAAATAAATATTATATCCAAAATACAAATTTCACTTGAGAAAACCATATAACCATATTAATTATTACTAAGTATAAATTCTCTTTATATGTACGTTCTCTCTTTTTGGGATTCGTAGTAAATACATTCTTTTAAAATGAAAATACATATATTAATTATTACTTCAAAGTATAATCCAATTCAAAAAGAGATTTAATTCCGGGATGGATATATATTTGCAAAGAGGCTTAAACATTATTAAATACCTTAGGTTTGGAAATATAGAACTTAATTATAAAGACTTCATATGGGCTTTTTATTTTAGATTTAAGCTTTTCAAGTATTAACTCGGAATGTGTGTTTTGTACAAACCATATTATTCAACTCATATCGTTTCAAAATTATGAATTAAAGAGTTATTAATTCTAAAGGCAATTTATATATATATATATATATATATATATATATATATATATATATATATATATATATATATATATATATATATATATATATATAGTATATATATATATATAGTATATATATATATTTCTCTGTACATTGATTAGAATTGCAAAATTTATGGATACTTTTCATAAGGAACTTAGGGAGCCAGGGTGGCCGAGGTCGTAAAGACACCGCTCAGCTATCACTGAGTCGAGGCAACTCGAGGTCATGGGTTCGATCCCGGGCCATGATACATTGAATGCATCTATGAATCGCGGACGGAGCAGGGCGAGGGACACCCCCTGAGGGGTTCTCTTCCCCCATGTCGTCTAGTGGGTTCGATCCGTGTCATGAGATGTGATCTGTATCTACAATATGGTTCGAGGTCGGAGTAGGGCGAGGGGACCCCCTGAGGGGTCCTCTTCCCCCACACTTTGAAGCACGCTCATATAGCTTACTAATGACCACACCATACTCGCTTCGGCGGTACAATGTACAAATGTATGATGTGTGAAGTAGCTGGAACTCTCCACCACGGGGCAAGTAAAATGGGTCCACTGTAGGCGAGGTTCGAACAAGTGCTTCGTCCTACCCGTCTAGTAGGAAGTACTAGACTACTACTACTACTACTTCATAAGGAACTTCGTTCCTTAAGGCATCTGGAGCCCGGGAGTGAATCCGAAAAAACGACCATCACGAAATCGACCGATGTAGATGAAATTTGGTACACATGTTTATTTTACCAAAGCCAAGGAAAAGTACGTTGGACAACGTTATCCACTCAAACGTTCTCTAGCAACGCTCAAGTAAACGTATGCCTCAAATGTATAAAATTGGAATTTTAGGACGGGAAAAATTTGTAACTTCGTTTATCTTATGAGACAAACAACTTTTATAAATTTTGTTTTTTTAGCAAAACTAACACCGACACCGCTATGAAGTGTTAAAACTCGCGTTAAGAAGATTTATTAAAGCGGACCTAATCGTTTAAAATTGAGAAAGCAACGTTTAACTGATATCTTACGTTACGTTGTAACGTAACGATTTTAATAAAACATCATACACATCGTCTAAAGTACAATTGAAACAGGCATGTAAAATTTTAACCTGAAACAAACAGAGGTTTTGTGTAGTGAAGTGATGTATTTTATAATATTTTAAATAGAGTAGGCGTGAGGGTGAAGGAATAGTCCTGTTCTCTCGGCACTGTTCTAAAATCAACCTCTTTAACTATCAATTCATCATGTTAACATTTTTCTGAATATTCAATACATATTTATTGCAAGACGCTCGCTTCAATGATAAAAAAAATCGCTTTTCATATAATTTTTCCTTTTAACTCCGCTAAGTACAAATAGTTAGTTACATTTAATTCTGTCTCTTTTCTAACTCCGCCATGCATAAGTAGTTAGTATCTTTTAGCAGTGTGTTTTTATAATTTCCATTTAATGAAAAGCGGAAGAAACGGGTGTTGGTTATCCGTTCTTAACGGGTGTCCCGCGACACCAAACGTAATTTATCAATGTGTCTATGTCTGTATGTCTGACTGCTTCCATGTACTATCTGTCGCTACAGGTCCGATTTCCATTTTTAAGTTTCATTGTTCTCTTGTATTAAGAGGACTAGTGCCAAGACATTTTATAGGTGTAGGATGTATACAATATTTCCTTATCTACTCGTATAGTAAGAAGTATGTGTTTTGTAGGTGTAGGATGTATACAATATTTTCTTTTTACTCGTAAAGTGAGAAGTGTATATTTTGTAGGTGTAGGACGTATGAAGTATTTCCTTCATTACTCGTATAATGAGAAGTATGTGTTTTGTTGGGGTAGGATCTATACAATATTTCCTTATTTACTCGTATAGTAAGAAGTATGTGTTTTGTTGGGGTAGGATCTATACAATATTTCCTTATCTACTCGTATAGTAAGAAGTATGTGTTTTGTAGGTGTAGGATGTATACAATATTTTCTTTTTACTCGTAAAGTGAGAAGTGTATATTTTGTAGGTGTAGGATGTATACAATATTTTCTTTTTACTCGTATAATGAGAAGTATGTGTTTTGTAGGGGTAGGATCTATACAATATTTGCTTATTTACTCGTATAATAAGAAGTATGTGTTTTGTAGGTGTAGGATCTATACAATATTTCCTTATCTACTCGTATAGTAAGAAGTATGTGTTTTGTAGGTGTAGGATGTATACAATATTTTCTTTTTACTCGTAAAGTGAGAAGTGTATATTTTGTAGGTGTAGGACGTATACAGTATTTCCTTCATTACTCGTATAATGAGAAGTATGTGTTTTGTAGGGGTAGGATCTATACAATATTTGCTTATTTACTCGTATAATAAGAAGTATGTGTTTTGTAGGTGTAGGATCTATTCAATATTTCCTTATCTACTCGTATAATAAGAAGTATGTGTTTTGTAGGTGTAGGATCTATTCAATATTTCCTTATCTACTCGTGTAGTAAGAAGTATGTGTTTTGTAGGTGTAGGATGTATACAATATTTTCTTTTTACTCATAAAGTGAGAAGTGTATATTTTGTAGGTGTAGGACGTATACAGTATTTCCTTCTTTGCTCGTATAATGAGAAGTATGTGTTTTGTAGGGGTAGGATCTATACAATATTTGCTTATTTACTCGTATAATAAGAAGTATGTGTTTTGTAGGTGTAGGACGTATACAGTATTTCCTTCTTTGCTCGTATAATGAGAAGTATGTGTTTTGTAGGGGTAGGATCTATACAATATTTGCTTATTTACTCGTATAATAAGAAGTATGTGTTTTGTAGGTGTAGGACGTATACAGTATTTCCTTCTTTCCTCGTATAATGAGAAGTATGTGTTTTGTAGGGGTAGGATCTATACAATATTTGCTTATTTACTCGTATAATAAGAAGTATGTGTTTTGTAGGTGTAGGACGTATACAGTATTTCCTTCTTTCCTCGTATAATGAGAAGTATGTGTTTTGTAGGGGTAGGATCTATACAATATTTCCTTCTTTCCTCGTATAATGAGAAGTATGTGTTTTGTAGGGGTAGGATCTATACAATATTTGCTTATTTACTCGTATAATAAGAAGTATGTGTTTTGTAGGGGTAGGATGTATACAATATTTCCTTATTTACTCGTATAGTAAGAAGTATGTGTTTTGTAGGTGTAGGATGTTTACAATATTTCCTTCTTTTCTGAGAAGTATATACTAAAAAAACCCGCACTTTTTTTGAACACTTATACACTTCTGTAATAGATAAATATATGGGGTCTGAAGACTACATTCTTCTACTTAAATTTCATATCTATATCTTAGAAATCTATTGTATGAACGCTATGCAATGACGGTTTGAAATAGGTTCTTAAATAAAGTCGTTGTCCGGGTAGTAATGGTTGTTGTCTGGCATTATTGTTTTGATAGAATAAATTACCATATGACGGAGGGAGGGGGGGGGGGGTTCTTTGTAGGTAAGTGGGAGGAGTGCCTCAGTGTTATAACAAACATTGAAGATGTGTTAAGCACAATGTTGCCTGAAGTCTGGGCAATTCTCTTGCAAGTATTGAATTGTTTGCAAGGGGCGATGCGACGGGGTAACATCTTGTATAAACTTTTAATTTGACATTTGATCTTTAATTTCAGGCAACATTGAGCTTAACAAATCTTTAATGTTTGTTCTAATACTGAGGGACTCCTACCACTAACCTACAAATAACCCCCCCCCCCCCCCTTTCTCTACAATATGGTAACTTATTCTATCAAAACTATTATACCAAACAACGAATTACTACCCGGACAACGACTTTTTTTAAGACCCAATTTCAATCCTTCATTGAATGGCTTTCACCCAATATTTTTTAAGTTATAGATATGAAATTTAAAGTAAAAGAATGCAGTTTTCAGACCCTGCAAACCCCATCTCTCTATCTATAACAGAAGCTGAGCTATAAGTGTTTTTAAAAAGTGTGGTTTTTTTTGCCCACTCTGTATTTTGTAGGTGTAGGATGTATACAATATTTCCTTTACTAGTATAGTGATAAGTATATGTTTTGTAGGAGTGGGATGTATACAATATTTCCTTTACTAGTATAGTGAGAAGTATATGTTTTGTAGGTGTAGGATGTATACAATATTTCCTTTACTAGTATAGTGAGAAGTATATGTTTTGTAGGTGTAGGATGTATACAATATTTCCTTTACTAGTATAGTGAGAAGTATATGTTTTGTAGGTGTAGGATGTATACAATATTTCCTTTACTAGTATAGTGAGAAGTATATGTTTTGTAGGTGCAGGATGTATACAATATTTCCTTCACTAGTATAGTGAGAAGTATATGTTTTGTAGGTGTAGGATGTATACAATATTTTCTTCTTGTAGTATATGTTTTTGTGTTAATATATTTAAAATAATATACATATTTCAAATGCAATGTAACACTTTTTTGTTGTTGTTATTTCCTTCCATATTTTTTTTTATTTATTTTCATAACTCTACCTTAGTTGTTAAAAAAGCTACGCTGTTAGATTATTCAAGAGGAAACGGGAGGAACAATTTTTTTTTTTTTCGACTTTTTTTAAGACCCAATTTCAATCCTTCATTGAATGGCTTTCACCCAATATTTTTTAAGTTATAGATATGAAATTTAAAGTAAAAGAATGCAGTTTTCAGACCCTGCAAACCCCATCTCTCTATCTATAACAGAAGCTGAGCTATAAGTGTTTTTAAAAAGTGTGGTTTTTTTTGCCCACTCTGTATTTTGTAGGTGTAGGATGTATACAATATTTCCTTTACTAGTATAGTGATAAGTATATGTTTTGTAGGAGTGGGATGTATACAATATTTCCTTTACTAGTATAGTGAGAAGTATATGTTTTGTAGGTGTAGGATGTATACAATATTTCCTTTACTAGTATAGTGAGAAGTATATGTTTTGTAGGTGTAGGATGTATACAATATTTCCTTTACTAGTATAGTGAGAAGTATATGTTTTGTAGGTGTAGGATGTATACAATATTTCCTTTACTAGTATAGTGAGAAGTATATGTTTTGTAGGTGCAGGATGTATACAATATTTCCTTCACTAGTATAGTGAGAAGTATATGTTTTGTAGGTGTAGGATGTATACAATATTTTCTTCTTGTAGTATATGTTTTTGTGTTAATATATTTAAAATAATATACATATTTCAAATGCAATGTAACACTTTTTTGTTGTTGTTATTTCCTTCCATATTTTTTTTTATTTATTTTCATAACTCTACCTTAGTTGTTAAAAAAGCTACGCTGTTAGATTATTCAAGAGGAAACGGGAGGAACAATTTTTTTTTTTTTCAGAAAAAAAGTGAAAAATAAGGGGGGGGGGGGGGGGGGGGAGTTGGTACATAATGGTTTGAAATGAAACGTCGGAAGCAGGTGTCTGGGATAGAAAACTGAAACATTGCTTCATTCATGGTCTGAAGGCAGCAAAAACCCCCCGACACTGTTTTATATGTTAAATGGAGCAGCGTTTTTCTGCATACAGAACACGAAGGTGAAAACACGGCTGGGAAATCGTTAGGGGATTACACCAGGTTTACTTAACGACGTGCAAAACTAGACCCAAAGACCACGTTGTGCACCTTGATAAAAACAAAGACCAACATAAGTGCTTTAGAAATATATGAAGGTCTGCGATTAAACCCTCAAAAAAAACCCTTATACTCTGATAATATCCCTTTTTAAATTTCTTACTTTTCTCCATTTTAGAAAAGTCAAAGTAGAATTTTTATCACCCAATTGCAGATAGTGATCATGGCTTTTAAATGGTTTAAAACTTAAATTTAGTTTCACGAATTGCAAACTGCGACAAAGTTTATAGATAAAATAGAAAGTGTTATCACAAGTTAATGATAAAGATGTTTAACACATGCTTAGAAAACATTATAAGTTTAATGATGTCATATCACATAAAAATTTGAACTCATTCAGAATAACTTTAACTTTTACACTTATTTGACTTTCGAGGTGATTTTCGTGTTTCGCAATAATAAAGTTTTATCACTAGAACGGTGAATGGATCAGTAATAAAAACTGTTTAGTTGCATAAACCTTCTTTAAGCAAAGACTAAAGTTTGAGGCGATACTTAAACTCATTTAGTTTTTGAACTGTGTACTGAATGCAGAATCCACCTAATAAATATTAACACCTTCTAAACATAAAATTTTTAATCAAATCTAGATAATTTTTTTAAAAAATATAAATTAATAGTTAAAAAAATACGTGTGGTGTCGCGGGACACCCGGTAGGAACGAAGTTCCGTACGCTTTTCATTAAATATAAATTATAAAATCACAGTTCCAAAATAAGTATATGATACTAACTATTTATACATGGCGGAGTTAGAAAAGAGACAAAATTAAAAGTAGGTAACTAACTATTTGTACTAGCGGAGTTAAGGCAAAATTAAAAGAAAAGCTTTTTATTATCTTTGAAGTGAGCGTCTTACACTAAATAATCTATTGTATATTGAGAAAAAAGTTAATAATGTTGAATTTATAGTTAAAGCAGATGGTTGTATAGACGAAATTGAACTGACCCCTCAGACTCCGTCGGCATATTACTCCAATTAAATATTGTAATACAAAATATAAATCAATAACACACAAAAACTTCTGCTTGTATCAGGTTGAAATTTTACATGCCTGTATTAATTGTACTATAGGTGATGAATACGAAGTTTTATTTAAATCGTTACGTTAGAACGTAAGATATCTGTAATGACGTTGTTTTCTCTGTTTTAAACGTTTAGGTCCGCTTTATTAAATTTAGCGCTCTTTATCACTTCATAGCAGTGTCGGTTTTCGTTTTACTAAAAAAAATATTATAAAAGTTGTTTGTCTCATTAAATAGATGTAGTAAAAATTGTTTCCCGTCCAAAAATTCCAATTTTAAGCGAGCGTTGCGCGTAACGCATGGGCGTATAGCGTTGTTAAACGAACTCACCCTGGGCATTGGTAAAATAAACATGTGTACCAAATTTCAACTAAGTCGGTCATTTTTTAAACAAGTTATCGTCATCGATAGATTTCGTGACGCTTGTTTGTGTGACGGTGATTTTCGTCTTTTTTTTCGGATTCACTCCCGGGCTCCAGAACGTGCCATAAGGAACTTCGTTCCAAAAACATTTTTAAATTCAAGCTTTTATTCGTATTCTTCTCAGCAAACCCTTTCATTTGATACCCATATCATGGGAGTGCTTAAAAAATAACTAGTCCGCCATCTTGGGTTGTCCGACATATTGGATTTAGAATGACGTCACCTAGCTAACCATGCATTGTCATCAAAACTAAAAGTTTATGCAAAATTTCAATTCAATCGTTATAGGATAACTGCTTTAAAATTCAGTTGCAAGATTTGACTCGAACATACGACACACATACAAACATTGCAAGGTAAATAAAAGCTTGTAAATAATTTGAATTTGTGCTTCCGAGTTTATTAACAAGCTATGTGATAGGTCTTAAGAACAAAAATACGCATGAAAGACAGAAATCCTTTTCAGACATCAGGAATCATATTAGGTTCCGTGTTTGTCTGCCACTCAATATTTGCGAACTATAACATATCTTATAAACTAATCGTCCGATTTTATTAAAAATTTGGATAATATGTCATAATTAGCCCATTTTGGTTTCAAAAAGTTTCAACCTTCTGCGTCTATTTTTTTTCTATCTCGCACATGCGCACAAACAGACATACATTTACACCTCTATCTTTAAAACTACTCATCCCATGTTTAAAATATTTGGATGCTATTTCGTCTGCGCTCTTTAAATTGTGCTTAACTGATATACTTTTATAACAAAAACATTTTCCTTTTTTTAACAAAAAAGAAAATTTTGGGGTGAAATAAAAGGGAATTACAAGTAATAGAGGAAATGATTGCGAAGAATTGGTAATTACGAGAATTTGTTTGAGCTTGCGCTAGTTTATGAATGCATTATGTTCCTACAAGAACAAGAGGATTTAAGTCAAGTGAAACCCCCTCAAATTTGGGGCTAATATTGATTTCTCAAGTACGCCTTGAGGTACGAATCTACTGAATATGCATGATGAATATCATTGAAATTGGTTCGGCAATTTGGGGTAAGAGTAAGAGCTCATAATTACAAACAGATATTTTGATGGTAATTACAGACAAGTAACACAAAATTATTTTTTGGAGTTAGAGAATCATAAAATACATTAATAAATTAAATACAAGTTTAGCATATTTTCATTCTATTATTTAAAAAAAAATCAACTATAATTGAATGTAAAGCTGAGTAGTGGGACTGAATACTAAATCAATAAAAATCTAGAATTTTATGGTAAACTAGATTACATCCTAAATCTAGGTTTTATTTATCGAGTTTTTATTTAAAAAAAATTGTAACTTATGTATGTATGAATGTATGTATTTGTGAGTGTGTGTGTGTTTATCACGTTATTAAGCCTGTTTCAATTGTACTTTAGACAATGCGTAAGAAGTTTTATTAAAATCGTTATACGTTAGAACGGAAGTTATCGGTAAAAACGTTCTTTTCTTTATTTTAAACGTTTGGGTCCACTTTAATAAATTTAGCGATCTTTATCACTTCATAACAGTTTCGGTATTCGTTTTACTAAAAGAATATTTAAAAAAGTTGTTTGTCTCATTAAATATATGATGTTAGAATTTTTTCTTAGATTAAATACGCAATATTATAATAATATATAATATATTGAAATAAGCGTCAGCACAGATCAATTTTACTTTTAACAAGACCGTAATTATATTTTCGATATTTACAAAACCAAGTGACATTTTGACATATAGCAAAAATAAACAAGTCAAGTAACAGGCTTCCTTTATAACATATTTTCCCGTCTTTTTGAAGCTTAAGTTTACGCGAGCGTTGTGCGTGAACGCTTGGGCTGATAACGTTTTCCAACGAACTCAGCCTGGGCATTGGTAAAATGAACATGTGTACCAAATTTCAACTAACTCGGTGATCATTTACTCAAGTTATCGTCATCGGTAGATTTCGTGACGGATTTTGCGTGACGGTGATTTTGGTCGTTTTTTTCGGATTCACTCCCGGGCTCCAGAACGTGCCATAAGGAACTTCGTTCCAAAAACATTATTTTTATAACGGTTCTGATTTTTACTAAAAACTTTTAAATTATAATCCATTTAATCCTGCACTTCTAACACTACGTCTCGGAGGCGTACGCGTACATGCTGACTTTAGTTGATAGCTCTCGGTGCGCAAGCGTGCCAGCCATTAGTCCTTCTAGGTATGCTATCTCTGCTTAATTAACCTTCAGATCGCGTCAAAATCGGGTCTTTGCTGAGCTTTTATATATTAGTAATTTACCACTTCTTTTAGTCTACTGTGCCTCAGGGACTCTATCGAGCTTAACCTTATCGAGCTTAACCTTATCGAGCTTGTTGCCTTTAATTGGCTTTTTTTGTTCTTAAAATTTGATTATTAAATATTATATTGCCATAATATGAAAAATTCATTAGATTGTCATAACATAATTTCAGATTTAAATGCAGCAGGTGCTAGTGAGGAAAATTGTAAAATGTATATCTTGACCTGCTCTTTTCAGGTTAAAGGGTCCGTTTGGTAATCATTTTCTCCCTAAAGAGCACCTTCTAACCATTTTATTAGACAAAGAAATGTTTCAAGTTCATGATTTTATCAGCATTTAAATCTTAAATGTGTATAAGTTGGTCAAATTTTAATGTACGGCTGAGAGGCGTAGTGTTAGAAATAATGGACTATTAGACAGTGTTAGTAAGGCAGGGTTAAATACAAATCTAAAGCCGTTCCTAAGAAAAATCCATTTCCTGAGAAAATAGCTTTAATCGTGGATGGAAAGAGGTAGGGTTCGATTCCCCGACGAGGAGATGTTATTTTTATGAGAAATTTTGATAAAATTTTAAATAATAAATAATTAAATGTTCCTACACTGGGCTAAGCAATTATTATGAACTAGTATATTATGAGAAAGTTTGTCTGAGTTGTCTCGGACTGATTTTTGATTAATATATTTAAATATAATAATTATAATTTGCATTACTACTAATACTTTAGTAATAGGAAAACTGCTAAAATCGTAAAAATTAATTCCAAAGTTTATTGGACTTGACAGGTGATATCATTTGCACTGGACTACCGGGGTAAATAATTACTTAGTTTGGAAACGTTATTAATATTTGTGTAAAATTACCATTCGCTATGTTACAATTTAAAACTACAAGAGTTTTTAAGCTTTTAAAATTTATGTAAAAAATACATGTTGCTAGTTCAACATAAAACGTTTTGAAATGTTATAATGCCCGAGTCAAATTACCCTTAACAGTTAAATAGGGCACTTTATCCAACAGGACTGAATAATTCGTAATGCATGGGAGAAAGCAAATGTCTCTTATTAATGTCATGATCGATCCTCCGCCTCATAATCGGCATAATTGCCCAGAGGAAGGACTTTTCCGGACAGAATGGAGTTTTCCATGCGGAAAATAACACACAAGATGTGATGCACTTAAGCCTTCAGCGAGAATCCGCACGCCATTTAAATAATTAGAAAAACATTTTGTGAATTGTTAATTTATATGGATAACATTGATGTTGTCTGGAAATTAACCAACACTGTTGATAAACAATCGAATAAAATAATAGCAAATTTCCAGGATTTTACAGCTAAGGGTTGACTGAAAAACACCTCGTTTGTGTATGTAAATATTGATGATAGATTCTAAAAGAAGTCAATTCAGTTTCAATTAAAATCAATTGTTCTTTTTATCCACTAAAATATATTTTTATTACATGTTTTTACATACAATTGACACTTGTGTATTAATTAATCTACACACACACACACACACACACACACACACACATATATATATATATATATATATATATATATATATATATATATATATATATATATATATAATAAATTATGTATACAAATAATTTACATTTCATTATAGACAAATAATTATTACCAAAATTAAAATATGTATATAAGTTTCAAAAAGGAAAAATCCATAACAGGTCTATAAGTATAAAAATAGTAGTATAAAAATTAAAATTAAAAACTTTTTAGTTTCCATACTTTTTCTTTTTGAAACTTAAATATCAATAGAAGGTAATACAGAACTACTACTTATAATATAAAGAAAAAGAAGTTCGCCCACAAGTTAATTTCAATTATACTTCTTATAATTGTGTCTTCAGGGGTGTTTAAAAAAAGAAACAATAATTTTTTGACAATATTTCCTCCCAAATTTGGGACATTTTCAAGCCTAAAATCTTTAATTTTGGATTAGACCAAGATCTTTTACGTATATATTAAATAAATGTATCTAATATACATTGGGGGCTTGTTAATATTCCAAATTGGGGCCGAAATATATTGCAATTTTTTTTTTTTTTTTTTTTTTTTTAAACACCCCTGACGACACAGTAATAAGAAAGTACCACTGAAAATTAAAGGGAACATCAACAAAATATAGTTTACGTTAGTTAGTAATATTTCTACAAAAAATATATATTTCGAATTATTGTCATGAAGAGCCAGAGCTGTCACTTATAAAATATCAAATATTTGAACCAGATTGAACTGGCTTCGGCAATACTCGGAAGTTCCGATTTTTAACGTAGCTAAGTTTACAGATTCTCCATAGTGTCATGACTTCTTGACGACCATTAGTATTAAATGTAATTTATGAAGATAAGTTTGTTTTTTAATAACCATATATAGCAAATATCCTCATTTTCACTTATTCTATAAACGCACTAAACATAATCTGAAAAATTCAGAAAAAATAAAAACCCATTAAATATCACGTCTTTCCCTGATTTCTATTGGTATATGGTATATATAGTTATTTATGCACCTAGGGAGTAAAGTAAGCCATTATTCCCTGAGCGAAAAAGTTGGTTCTTGAGGCGAAGACGAAGGAACCATGGTCCCTAAATCCCGAGGCGAAGCCGAGGGAATTAGACTTTTTAATTCCCGAGGCGCAGCCGAGGCAATAACTCTATTATTCCTCGCGAGGGGAATAATGGCACTTTACTCACGAGGTACATACAATATTTTATCTCCAGTAGGAAGAAAATACACATTTTCTTCCATTGCACAGTTTTTATTTATTATTTTAATAAATAACAATAATTATTAGCACTTTTAATAGCAGATATAAGAGATTCAATATTAAAAACAAATAAGAATTGGAATTAAACTCAAATAGAAGGTTATTTAGATGCAGGTTATAAACAAAGATAAACATGGTCGAAAAAGCAAGTGTCACCAACCTGATTTCAACAACTTCATTACATTAGCCATACATTTTCTACTATTTATAAAATAATTAAGTTGCAATCTTTACTTTTTCTCCCTACTTTTTGAGTTCAGGGATGAAAATACCTGTATTAGTCCCTCTAAACTAATTCAAAATCATAACTTTTTTTCTCTACTGGAGATAAAATATTTTATGTATTTTCCTCAATTACCCTTATTTGTTTTTTATTTCCTCCTTTCTATTATCAAAATGATATATAATTCGGAAAATTTAGAGGATTGATCTAATTAACGAATAATAAATTATTCGTAAGTAAATATTAAAAACTCTTGTTTTATATTTTAGGTTACTCAATTATTATTATTATTACAATAAATAAATTGGATGTTTGATTTTATTTTTTAAATTTATCATTTTCCCAATTAAAAAGTAAATGGTTTAAACTTGTTATAGAGATATTACGTTATTACAATTTTTTTTATTTTTAGATGGATGAAAAAAGTGTTAAAATAATTCAACATAAAACTTATAATAAGGGCTAGAATTTTTCTGAGTTTGAAATGAAAGGTCAAATAAAATCGATAAACCACTGACTAGATTTGTACCACGTTTTGTGGTTTCAACCACAAAAATGATTTGAAAGCCACATAGCTTAGTTAAAACTGTTTGGTTAACTTCAACTTTTGTTAATATTAATAAGAATAAGTATTGAGAGACAGAATAACCAATAATTAGTAAATAACTAAATAATTGTTAAATAAAGTGGGGATGAATAAACTGATTTAAATTTTGTGAAAGCTTTATAGTCCAGTGCAATTAGAAAAATTAGGGAAACATTAGGGGAAAGCTGAATTTTGGCATGAACCATGATATTGCGGTTCTAAACAAAATATCAAAAGTCCCCATTGATCCGAGTGCCGCTAAAAGAACTACGCGGGGTCAAAGGTCATCAAAATCGGGTTTTTTGTGAATATCTCATTAACACTCACGTTTACAGAAAAAATACAAGTAATTAAATATGTAGCTTAGAATATTTCCTACAAAAAAGAACTCATGACTTTTATTCGTAGGTGCAACGGTTTTGGAGATAACCTCAATTTACCTTCTTATTTATCATGAAACGTGCACTCCTTTCCACACCACCTTAGAGGTAAAGTGCAAGGTAAAGTATGCCGAGGGTGATGTGAAATTTGAAACACTGGCGCAACTTTTGAAACCAAGCACAGAAAAAAATATACACAAGTTAAAAATTAAATATGCGCATGCACAATTCGCAAAAATGTGGTAAACTCAAAATTTTACATTTTTTTTTAATTTTCAAGTGGGGTATCAAATGAAAGCTGCTGAAGAGTAGGATACAAATATATTTATGCTTTTTTGAATTTTGCATTCTTTATTGGTTTTATAAGTTAAAATATACCCAAAAAAATCCCCCCCCCCAACCACTATATAACGGCTAGTCCAAACATTTTGAAATAATTCATAAAATTCATCAAGAACAAATTTGAACTCAACTCTGAAATTTGAAACATTTTTGACCAATTTTGAAACAACTCTGTAAATCGAATTATCTCCAGAACCGTTTCACATACGAATAAAAATCATGAGTTCTCTTTTGTAGGAAATGTTCTAAGCTACAAATTTAGTTACTTGTATTTTTTCTATAAACTTGACCGTTAATAAGATATTCACAAAAAACCGATTTTGCTGAACTTTGACCCCGCGTAGTTCTTTTAGCGGCACTCGGATCAATGGGTACTTTTGACATTTTGTTTAGAACCGCAATTTCATGGTTCATGCCAAAATTCAGCTTTCCCCTAATTTTTCCGAAGTGCAATGTCTAATGGCACTGGACTAATAGCTAATTTAATTTATTTATACGTTAACCATCGTAAAATAAATTGGATGTATAAATTAACACCTTAAAATTTCAGTCGATACTATTGTTATTTTTTGCACTAAGGATACTTTTATAAAGTTAGCTTTTATATAATCCTTAAAGGTTAACCTGAGCTCTTTAAAATTGACTTGCATTATTTTCTTGCCGCACACGACATAACATCCTAACTATTTTATGTTAAGACTAGCTGGATACCCGTGCTTCACTCCGGCGTGTTATTTTAATTTGATACGTTTATAAACTACCGTTGAGAAAATCATTTAAATTATTTTACTAGACGAGAATATCTAGATTCTCTCCCTCCCACTTATTTCTATACCCCCTTCTCTTTGATAAGATAATTTTCAAATATCCTAAATTTACCCCCCTCCTAAATGAAAATATTACAAAACTGTACTTAACAACAATTACTGTACTCTTAAAGAGCTTTTTAACAAAATTGCGTCATGAAGGGTATTTATTACTTTGACCACGTATCATCGAATTGGGATAAACTTAAACTTAAAAGGTCCCATAACCTAAACTTTTAGCATAGCTCAGAAAATGATGACAATGGATTATTTTAATACTTTGAGCCATTTTTCGGCAGAATTTAATTGGTTTTCAGCAAATTTTGCTGTATGGAAAGGTAGTTCGGGAAAAATCCGTAAGTTATATTATTTGTTTTGCCATGTCCCATATTTACGCAATCTTCATTTTCACGGGTTTCAAATTTGTGATTTTTATAAATAAATAAAGAGATAAACATTGAATGACAGCAAAACAGGAAATATATCGATTATATTATTTATATTATTCCAAATATATCGATGACACGTTTTAGATTTGGTGTTGGGGAGATCCGTTTTACAAAGATTTGTCCTTTTATAGGTTTAAGATCAGCTCTCTAGATGGTTGTCATATATGTGAAGTAAATAAATTCGGAACTATTTTCACTAACATTATATATTATATAACAATAACAATTATTATATTATCAACATTACATACGATTGAACAGAAAATTAAAAGTTCTTTTAATCTTGAAATTATTATTTAGATTTGAGGGGCCTTAAAACAATATTTTCCAATAATTAACTTTCACACTATCCGAATACATTCTAATAGTTATTTTTGCACCTAGGGAGTAAAGTAAGCCATTATTCCCTGAGTGAAAAAGTTGGTTCTTGAGACGAAGCCGAAGCAACTGTGGCGACCGCCACCTCATTGTTCTTAATTGACCCGCGAGTCCTTTTTTGTATTAACTATATTGTTTGTATTTAATGTTAATAAACTGAGGATGTAGCAAGCGTATGACTCTCCCGCCTGGAACATCGAGAGCCCAGGGGTAGTGGGACGGTCTGCCTCGATCCCCCACCTTGGGGGCTCCCGACTTGCGCGCGCCGCACTCCCTCCAGGGGGGTTAGGGTGGCAGCCCCCTCTTCTCCCCCTGGGCTATATATACCGGTGCACAGGCTGGGAAGAGTCATTCTATTCCTTCTCCTCTTACACTTAACTTACTCTTTTCTTACCTACCTCTCACCTACCTAACCTTACCTCCTGCTGAACCCTCACGTGGGCTGGGAACACCCCACGCGTGTCTTCGGCATTCCTTACCTCTCGCTGAACCCTCACGTGGGCTGGGAACACCCCACGCGTGTCTTCGGCACTCCTTACCTCTCGCTGAACCCTCACGTGGGCTGGAAACACCCCACGCGTGTCTTCGGCACTCCTTACCTCTCGCTGAACCCTCACGTGGGCTGGGAACACCCCACGCGTGTCTTCGGCACTCCTTACCTCTCGCTGAACCCTCACGTGGGCTGGGAACACCCCACGCGTGTCTTCGGCACTCCTTACCTCTCGCTGAACCCTCACGTGGGCTGGGAACACCCCACGCGTGTCTTCGGCACTCCTTACTTCCAATCCTATAACCCAGTCTGAACACGCAAAAATAGTCGGGCCCTTCTGATACCACAGTCTGTTGAATAGAGCCCGACAAGTGGTGACCCCGACGTGATCTCTTGCTAGACGAGATCTAACCTAACATAGTCTAACATGACCGACGCAGAATCTAAGGTCCAGCCGGACCACCTCCCTCAACCTGGTGACTCTCAGCAGGACTCAGTCAGCCCAGCCACCGCAGTTTCAACCGCCGCCGCTGACACCCAGGCTGTCAACGCCATGGTCAACCTCCCACCCTTCTGGGAGGAGGACCCGCTACTGTGGTTCGTCCAGGCCGAGGCAATGTTCAGCGTAAGCCGCATCATCGCTCAAGATCGTCGCTTCCAGATGGTCGTCGCCCGCCTTCCCTACAAGGTCCTGGTGCAAGTGCTGGACATCGTGCGAACTCCGGGTGAGGCGCCTTACACACAGATGAAGCAGCGCCTTACAGTCATCTACAGCCAGAGCCAGGAGAGACGCATACAGCGGCTCCTAGAGGAAACACAGCTCGGGGACCAGAAACCTTCGCAGCTTCTACGGCAGATGGAGGCGCTTGCCGGTGCTGCCGCGACTGCACAACTCCTCCGCACCATCTGGCTCCGTGCTCTGCCCACCCGGGTCCAGAGCGTTCTCGCTGCACTCGAGCAAGAGGACCTCGACAAATTGGCTGCTGTGGCCGACAAGATCCTCGAAGTAGACTCCACGCCGCAGATTAGCGCCGCTACAGCCACCCCATTGTCGCACCTTGAAGTTGCTGAGATCGTACGCGCAGAGGTGAACAACTTGCGGAAGGAATTCGACCGGCTGCTTTCGCTGAGGGGACGGCCTCGCTCTCGAACCCGTCTCAGCCCGGCGGGCCGCCGAGTCGACAGCCCATGGAGAAGGAGCAGCCCTACTACTCGCTCGCAGTTCTGCTGGTACCATCGGACCTTCGCAGGAGACGCCGCAACGTGCCGTCAACCTTGCACCTGGAGTAAGGAAACCCAGGGACAGGGAAACGAATCCGGGTAACGGGAGAGACGGCATCCGTTACCAACTTAGCGTTCCGTCGGCTGTTCATCACGGATCGCCAGACACGGGAGCACTTCCTGGTAGACACCGGGGCATCCTTGTCCATTTTACCACCCCGACGGAAAGGATCGCAGCAACCAGCCCAATACCGACTCTACGCAGCTAACGGTACCTCTATCGCTACTTATGGCGAACAGTATCGCCAGCTAGACTTTGGGCTTCGCCAACGGTTGCCCTGGACCTTCATTGTGGCCGACGTCACTCAACCTATTCTGGGTGCCGACTTCCTTACTACCTACAATCTGATAGTAGACCTTCACAACAGGAGGCTCGTCCAATCCTCCTCGGGCAAGAAAGTTCCGGGGCGTGCATGTATGATCCACGCCGAAGCTTTTTCAACCTTCCCTGGCGATGGAATGTACTCACACCTACTCAAAGATTTCCCCGACCTCACTAAGCCATCGAGGATGAAGGACAACGTAGTTACCGATGTGAAGCACTACATCGAGACGCATGGGCGGCCGGTGACCTGTCGCGCCCGTCGTCTACCCCCAGACAAATTCATCGCAGCTAAGGCAGAGTTTAACCGCATGTGCGACGAGGGAATATGCCGCCCCTCTAACAGTCCTTGGGCCAGTCCACTCCATGTCGTCTACAAGAAGGATGGCTCTCTGCGTCCCTGTGGAGACTACAGACTTCTCAACACTCGCACCGTTCCAGACAAGTATGGCGTCCCAAACTTGCTGGATTTTACCAACCACTTGGACGGTACTACTATTTTTTCAACCCTGGACATCAATCGCGCTTACTACCATATTCCAGTCGCCGAAGAGGATATACCCAAGACAGCTATCATTACGCCGTTTGGGTTATTCGAGTTCGTAAGAATGACATTTGGACTTCGTAACGCAGCGCAGACGTTTCAACGCTTTATGGACAGGATCTTCAGAGATCTACCCTTTGTTTTCGTCTACCTCGACGACATCCTTATAGCCTCACCTGACGCTGAGACGCATGAACTTCACCTGCGAACAGTGTTCCAGAAGCTAGACAGCAAAGGGCTTACTCTGAATCTCCACAAGTGCGTCCTCGGCCAACCTTCAGTAGATTTTCTCGGCTACCGAGTATCATACGAAGGTATTGAGCCAAGAAAAGACCGGGTACAAGCTATTCTTGACTACCCCAAGCCGACTACCATCAGGGATCTACGCCGTTTCCTAGGGATGGTCAACTTCTATCGGCGCTGTCTTCCACACGCCGCCTCCACGCAGAAGGCCCTCAACGGGTACTTACACAAAACCAAGAAGAACGACCGCACTCCCATCGACTGGACCCCTGAAGCCCTATCATCGTTCGATGCTACGAGACAAGCCTTGGCCAACGCTACGCGTCTGGCTCATCCTTCAAGTGGAGTGCCTCTCTTTCTAGCCTGTGACGCCAGCGATACGGGCATAGGTGCAGTTCTACAGCAGCAGCGCGGCTCCGAGTTTGAACCACTCGGTTTCTTCTCTCGTGCCCTATCAAAGACTCAAGCCAACTATAGTACCTATGATAGAGAACTGTTGGCGGTCTTCGAAGCTGTGCGCCATTTCAGACCTCTTATCGAAGGCCTTGCTTTTACGATCCTCACGGACCACAAGCCGCTGATTCACGCCATGAAACAGATGTCCTCAACGGCTTGTCCACGTCGCATCAGGCAGCTTAACTTCATATCACAGTTCTCCACCGACATTCAATACAGGACTGGTGAGAGCAACACTGTGGCTGACGCTCTCTCACGCATCGAAGAAGTCTGCATTCCAGACAACTACCAAGCCCTCGCTGACGCTCAGCTTAACGACCCAGAAGCTCAACAAATGGTTCAACGCAGAACACATAAGCTGGAGAACGTCAAGATCCCCGGGAGTGATATTTCCTTATTATGTGAAATAGACTCTGGAAATGCACGCCCTTACCTTCCGCCCAGCTTCCGTAAGGTCATCTTCGATAAACTTCACGGGTTGAGTCACCCGGGAGTCCGAGCAACCAGGTGCCTCATTGCTCAACGCTTCTTTTGGCCAAATATGAACCAAGATGTGGGGAATTGGGCCAAATGCTGCGTTGCTTGCCAGACAGCGAAGGTACATCGCCACACCGTCACTCCACTGGGCACCTTTCAACCCGCGCAGAAGATGGAGCATGTCCACTTGGATCTAGTCGGACCACTGCCGCCGTCTGAGGGCAAGCTCTACTGTCTAACCATGATAGACCGCGCCACTCGCTGGCCCGAAGCGATACCTCTTTCCAACATGGAAGCTTCCACTGTGGCCAAGGCGTTCCACACCCACTGGGTGGCACGGTTTGGCGTTCCGCTCCGCCTCACCACAGATCAAGGGCGTCAGTTCGAATCAGACCTTTTCACACAGTTGACTGCTCTCCTCGGCATCCACAGGATTCGGACAACCGCATACCACCCACAAAGCAACGGATGCATCGAGCGGTGGCACCGCTCTTTCAAGGCTACACTCATGACACATCTAGAGGAGCCTCGTTGGACTCGTGTTCTGCCCACCGCACTACTGGGCCTACGAGCAGCGATTCGGCTCGACGATGGCCTCAGTACAGCAGAGTCTCTATATGGACAACCCCTCCGCTTGCCCGGTGACTATTTTCCACCTTCAACCTTTCAATCGACAAACTCAGAGCTGACTCCGCTGAAACAAGATATGGCTGGCACCTATACTTCTCGTAGATCCTATGTAAGCAATGACCTCTCCACTTGCAGCCACGTATTTCTACGCGCTGACATTGTGCGTAGGTCATTACAACCTCCCTACATTGGGCCCCATCTCGTCATAAAACGCGACGAGAAAACCATTACCATACAACTTCCTGGAAGAACGGCTCGAGTAACCCTAGATAGGGTGAAACCGGCGTACCTTCTAGGAGACACGACGGCACCGGCGCAACATGAGTCATCCAACGACTCGCAGGCAGCTCCTTCACCCGATACACCACCACCGAATCATCAACTAACTTCCGGGGACTCTCAGCCAGCCTGCTCTTCAAAGGACCATTCTGGGATTACTACATTACCTTCTGGAACATCAGAGCCGGTTTCCCCCAGAAGGGACAAACCTGGATACCGCACCCGAAAAGGTCGCCTTGTCAAACCCGTGGTTCGCTTCTCGCCCATTGTCGAGTGCTTTAGTACACGCACTCTTTGATCTTCAAGCACCATCTCGGCTGTAGCTTCTTCGACCGTCGTCTTGTCACAGCCTCTTCGAAGGATTTTCGTCTCTGCGCTTCTGCAGCCTCTCGTCTTACGCCTCACGGGTCAATTGGGAGGAGGTCTGTGGCGACCGCCACCTCATTGTTCTTAATTGACCCGCGAGTCCTTTTTTGTATTAACTATATTGTTTGTATTTAATGTTAATAAACTGAGGATGTAGCAAGCGTATGACTCTCCCGCCTGGAACATCGAGAGCCCAGGGGTAGTGGGACGGTCTGCCTCGATCCCCCACCTTGGGGGCTCCCGACTTGCGCGCGCCGCACTCCCTCCAGGGGGGTTAGGGTGGCAGCCCCCTCTTCTCCCCCTGGGCTATATATACCGGTGCACAGGCTGGGAAGAGTCATTCTATTCCTTCTCCTCTTACACTTAACTTACTCTTTTCTTACCTACCTCTCACCTACCTAACCTTACCTCCTGCTGAACCCTCACGTGGGCTGGGAACACCCCACGCGTGTCTTCGGCATTCCTTACCTCTCGCTGAACCCTCACGTGGGCTGGGAACACCCCACGCGTGTCTTCGGCATTCCTTACCTCTCGCTGAACCCTCACGTGGGCTGGGAACACCCCACGCGTGTCTTCGGCACTCCTTACCTCTCGCTGAACCCTCACGTGGGCTGGAAACACCCCACGCGTGTCTTCGGCACTCCTTACCTCTCGCTGAACCCTCACGTGGGCTGGGAACACCCCACGCGTGTCTTCGGCACTCCTTACCTCTCGCTGAACCCTCACGTGGGCTGGGAACACCCCACGCGTGTCTTCGGCACTCCTTACCTCTCGCTGAACCCTCACGTGGGCTGGGAACACCCCACGCGTGTCTTCGGCACTCCTTACTTCCAATCCTATAACCCAGTCTGAACACGCAAAAATAGTCGGGCCCTTCTGATACCACAGTCTGTTGAATAGAGCCCGACACAACCAAGGTCCATAAATCCCGAGGCGCAGCCGAGGGAATAACGCTAATCAGCTCCCGAGGAGCAGCCGAGGGAGATAATTATCGCGAGGGGAATAATGGCACTTTGCTCACGAGGTACATACAATATTTTATCTCCAGTAGGGATAAAATACACATTTTATTCCATTGTAAAGTTTTTATTTATTATTTTAATAAATAACAATAATTATTAGCACTTTTAATATCAGATATAAGAGTTTCAATATTAAAAACAAAAAAGAATTAGAATTAAACTCAAATAGAAGGTTATTTAGATGCAGGTTATAAACAATGATAAACAAAGTCAAAAAAAGCAGTGTCGCCAACCTGATTTCAACAACTTATTACATTAGCCATTCATTTTCTACTATTTATAAAATAATTAAGTTGGCAATCCTTTCTTTTTCACCCTACTTTACTTTTTCGCCCTACTTTTACTTTTTCACCCTTCTTTATGAGTTCAGGGAAGAAAAGACTTACTTTAGTGTCCTCTAATCTAAACTAATCCAAAATCATAACTTTTTCTCCCTACTGGAGATAAATATTTATTTTCACACTATACTAAATATATGGATATACATGGTGGAAAAGTTCAGACCCCTTGTACAAAAGGAAACAGTGGTGCTACAATGATAAAACCAGTCTCTATTCTACTACATCCGCCATTCTCGACTTAATGGTAATAGTGATTTTTTAGTGATCCATCACCAATAAAAAAATTATTTGTATCCAGAAATAAGTTTCAGTATATGTTTGGTTATTTAAAAAATACGGGAGATTGCGGGAATTTTTAAAATGTCTGAATAATTTTTAAATTACGAATCATCGAAATTCTGGAATTACATGGAAATATGATTGCTTAATAAGCCTAATTATGTTCAGATGTTAAACTTTTTAGGGTAGAGCTAGCTGAGTTTGAACACTGATAAATCTGCAAGTATTTACCGGAGAATGGTAATATTAGTAACAAAATGTCAGGAATATACTGCACATTAAGGCTATGCTATTTTAATTATACGCACTAATTTCAATTTCAAAACTTATTACTGAAAAACCGTTTTTGGTGATTAAAATGTCAATATTGGTGATGATTCACCAAAAAATTCTTCACCTTAACGCACGGTTAGTGAGTTTGTTTATATTTAACAAAACTAAATTTGCTGTTTGTTTAATTGAAGAAACTGTTTATATCGAGTTTTTAGTGAAAAACAATGAGTGATTTATGTAATTATGACGAAAATGGGAAGAAAAATACGCCTCCCGAAATAATTAATTCGTCACAAAATACAACTAATGAATTAATGTCTTCTTTATCAAAAGAGAATTATGAACTTACATACAGAAAGTTTATTAAATATTTTGTTTCTGTATTTATTATTTTAATCTAACAATCGTAGATAAAGTACGGTACGCCATACTCGAGCGAAAACTGCATTTTGCTTTTCTCGTGTGGTTTACTATCCTCGCTTTCGCTCGGGTGCAAACCACACTCGCATGCAAAATGCTATTTTCCCCACTAGACGCGTAATGTACTATTCTTTTTTTACTTTCAGCAAAATTAACAAAAAATATTACCTCATGAATGGGTAATAATATTAATATTGATCGAAACGTTAGTAAATAAGGAAGTTTTGCCTCAAGTTCGACAAGTGTAAGCTCAGTTCATTACAAAGTTATGGAACCACAAAAAAATGATATTTTAATTTTATTCTTAAAAATAAAATTTGTATCATGTAATTTGAGGGCATGCAAATTAATATTACACTTTTCTTGTAAGAAATTTTGTTAGCTTTACAACGAAACCAAAAATTTTGTTTTAGCTTTTATATAGTTTTGGAGCAATAAGTGTTTTTATGAGCAAAGGTATGCGATCTTAAAAAAATCATAACATTTGACCTTGTTGAGAATAGACCCATGGTTTATATGACGTTTTTTGTAACTAATGAGGTTTAGAATCACCCTATTTATTTGTGTACATATATCGCCAATCACCCTTTATAGACGCCTACGAAAACAAGTAAGTAAACATAAAATAATAAGGGATTCTTTATAAGGTACGGATTTATCAATATTAATAAAATTTTAAAACAAATACACTCACCTCTGCTGTAAAATGTGTTTGTCCATAGAAGAGCTTAAAAGCTTTCTAATTAAAATTCAATTAAATTATCGACTGTTAGGTAATTAAATAAAATGGAATTATCCAAGACTGTCATAACATAGATTTAATATTATGATATAGACAACGGAAATTAATAAGCGTAAAATTATAGATTAAATAAAGCAAGATTAGTTGTTAAGTTAATATTTCGATAGAACAGAATAAATATTTATTATGCATTCCTTTAACATGAAGTTTAACATGAAGTTTAACATGAATTCAACTTGAACTTTAATATGAAATATAAATATCAAACACACTTTCAACTGTTTGATATTGCACTGCACATCAACAAACTTTACTTCAATGTGAAACCTGAAGTAGTTTAAATATGTGTATGCGAGTACTTCAATTTCTACGCAAAACTAATAAACCAGCATACTATTCGTAGAGACAGCGTCCATAGAACTGACTGACTGACATCAACAAAGAATTTTTTGTACAAGTTAATCTTTAACTTTTTTAGACACAGGGTACCTGAAAATTTTTAAATCCATTAAAACTTCGGTACTTCTTTAGATTGTTACTCCCCTATGTTTTTTATTAGAATATAAATGACTGATTAAAAAACTATTAAGATAAAGGGATGTTTAGTCGAATGTACTTTGGGACCAAGGAATATCACACTTTTGATTTGAGTATAGAAAAATATATATAATTATATATTTTCTTTGGGTCGTTTAGGGTTAAATAAAATGAGCTAATTCCTCCTTTTCTTTTCTCTAAGAACAACAGCTATATTTCGCCCTATCTAAGAGCTTCTTCAGGCTATAACATAAAAAATCAAACCAAATTTTCGTATACATTTTTTTGTGTTTATATAAAAGCAATGGTGAATAAATTGATTTAAAAAAAAAAAAAAAAAAAAAAAAAAAAACACAGTTTTAACATAGCAACAATAAAATCACAATAAAATCACACTTTTGTTTTTATAAGAGGAGTAAAAATCTAAAGAAGTGGCAAAACCTCGAAATGAATTTTTCGAGCTATCACAACAATTTCTTTCTATATTACATATTATGAGAAAGTAAAAAAATAAAATGAAAGGCTGCATACAAGTTGCGTCCCGTTATGCAAATCCAATTAGTGAGATATATAACAGTTGCGCGTCCGCACATTTTTAATCCTATATCTGAATTTCGTCTGGGTACAAGATAATCCAAACAGGTCAAAAGGGTACAAAGCAATAATTGCTTAAAAATTAATCGTGCTAATGTAAGATGAAGCAAATGAAAACAAAAAGAGGCTTTCATTCTTCAGAAAATTATGCAATTACAACATGACCATCTATCTAGGTTGCAGTAAATGAAATGTGATTGTGCATCCCTAAAATTTTTAACTCAAACAATTTTATTTTATATTAAATAAAAAGTAACGTTCTTTTCTTATATTTTGTGTTTTTTATTTAAACTTAAACTTAAAACTGCTAGGTTAAAATATATTTGTTTACCTGAAAAAATAACAGGTAAAAATAGTAAATTACGCGTCTGGTGCTGAAAGTAGCATGTGAGTGTGGAATTTGCACCCCGAGCGATAGTGAGGGTAGTAAAACCACACGAGCAAAGCAAAATGCAGCTTTCGGGAGGCGTATTATTCTCCTTATTTTCGTCATAATGACATAAATCACTCATTGTTTTTCACTAAAAACTCGATATAAACCAACAGCATCAAACAAACAAACAGCAAATTAGTTTTGTTAAATGTAAATAAACTCGCTAATCGTTAAGGTGAATAATTCTTCTTTTTTACCGCACTAGGGCGGAAAAAAAGAGGAATTATGAAACGTACATGCGCAATGAATACAAGTACGTAAAGAATCACTTTCTACGGATCAAAACAGAGATACAATGTTTATATTTCGTATCAATCGTAGATAATATATATATATATATATATATATATATATATATATATATATATATATATATATATATATATATATATATATATATATATATATATATATATATATCCTGGAAACAATCCGAATATCTCAGGCTCAGCGTACGGACGCAATTCGGAAATGGGATTAAAAAAGTGCGCACGCATTTTGGATATCTTCTGGCTATTAGGACATAAAATAAAGATCTAATTAAGTTATAGAGCATGACTAAGTTAAGAGACTTAGAATCTGAATAAGAGATCTATCTCATTAAGTATAAAACAAAGCCTTTTAAGTCTTGAGAATGCGTAATTCTTCAAGAGAATAGGATAAGGTCATTAACATATTCTAGAATAGGAGGCCTATATAATATATTATCTCTCTCTCTGTTATATTAAACCTCGGTTTAATATAAAACGGAAACTTAAACGAGTATCCAGTTTGAAGTGAAGAGTTAAATTGAAGTGGTATTCTCAGTGGTTGGATAAGGAGAAGAAGAGACAGAAGCAATATCTCAGTGTGAAGCTTCTTCCCAAACCTTGACAACCGTAGGAAATTGCCTACAATAAAACACATAAGGGTGTAATACCGTGCCAGAACACTTGACAGACCCAACTCACTTGTGTTCTGGCAGCGAACAGCCAAGTGCTCTACAGCTAGCCTCTTCATAAAACTCATTACCCTCTCACACCACGACCTGTAAATGATCTAATAACTCTTAAAGTTATTATTTCATCGAGAAAAAGAAATAACAATTTAGCCGGCAACATTAACTATATTACGTCTGCACCTGCGTATGCCCATTTAACGTGAGATTGCTTACCACATCTTCTTACTACTGAAATTCGTGTTAACTACGTCTTCAATTACCTACCATACCTACCATAATTAATAATTATCATTACTTTTGTATTCTCTCTACACATAAAGATTCAAGTGCTATTTACTTTTATCCAAAATTAAAGACGATAATAATATTAACTAACCAGTAATAAAAGAGCGTGAGCACTTACAAAATTTGCTGTAACATAACTTGAAACAGTTACTTTTATCTTAGGTATGAGAGCATCTGCGGAGGACATCTTAAGGTATAATAAAAACTGTCTCTCCGCGTAAACTGATTTATTTGTTTATTTTAAATTTCAAAGTAACTTTCAGTAGTCATAAGGCCATTATCAGTGCCTAGGAACAAAGAAACGTTAACACTATGTAAAGTCATAAAATCTACTCAATAATCAAACCGATTCGAAGAACTAAACAAATAATACAAAACTATACAGATAAGAAAGAACTAAAAAATAACAAAGAACTAATCATATAATAAGGAACTAAACAAATAACTCAGAACCACATTTATTAAAAGGGGAGAAAAACATTAATGAAAGGGGAGCTGGATCTTCACTGATAAGGTCAATTGTAAATATATATATATATATTCTTTAATAAATAATAAAGAAGTAAAAATTGGTTAAAACATTAATAAAAAGAGAATATTGGAAGCATTTAATATCTTTAAAAACTTTGATATCACAGTAAATCACAAAAACTGGAGAAGGAAATAGAAATAGAAATTACAATCAAATATTCAAATATTTCACAAATAGACTGAGAATTGGTGTGGCACATAGCTTCCTCGCATCCTATCACGTATTTTATTGATTTAATGCTTCTACAAGTCATTCTTGTTTTATTTGTTTAATTGTTTCACCCGATTTTTTAATCCGTCAAAATGATTTTGATTTTTAACATGAATTTAAGTATCAATTTAGCAAAAGTTAAAGAGCGTAGAGGGTTCAAATTAATCTGGGGTTATCTGCTGGTTACTTTCGATAAACTATAAAAGCTTTACACAAATCAGATAAGTAACGGATTTCAGCTTAGAATTTTTGAAATCGGAGGCGTTAAATATTTTATTTTTTCAGAACGATCATATAGCTTCCGTTACCTTCGCTCGGAAGCAATAAAAAACATTTTTAATTAAATTAATAATTTTTTAAATTGACTAACATTCTCAATTACTTACTTTAAATACATGATGTACAATTCTAAATGCAAATAATTATTTATTCTACTTAGATAGTGAACCACTTAAATACATCTTACATTAATCAAGTTAATGCACTCACTATTAAAAATCACTAGCTATCACATTTACTACTAACTATTTTTATTTATCTTCTTTCTATTGATAACCAACTTATGAAATTAATTTAAAGATATTGTTAATCTTAGTACTTACAGTAATAAGAGAATCGCTACCTTTATAATGTCAGTTCGACCTACAAATTAAATGATATTTTAATTTAATAGAAAATAATGGATAATATATTTTCTTTATGTTCTTACTAATGCTTTCTCTCAACAGTAGAGTTAAGCTAAAAATCAAGGCTGAATCTAAATTTGAGTCACAGCCGCTTAATATCATTAAACGTCTTGAAATAAATTATTTTAAAATTAGTACATTACGCGACGAGTACGGAAAGTAGCATTTTGCATGCGAGTGTGGAGTTTGCACCCGAGCGACAGCGAGCGTATAGTAAAACCACACGAGCAATGCAAAATGCCGTTTTCCCACGAGTTGCGTACCGTACTTTATCTACGATTGTTAGATTTAAATAATAAATACAGAAAAAAATAAACTTGCTTTATGTAAGTTCGTATCTCTTCTCTTGATAAAGATGGCATTAATCTTGAGTTGTATTTTTTGCCGAATTAATTATTTCTGGAGGAGTATCACTATACTATAAAGCCGCATGGCTAACTCACTCACTCACTGACATTAATGTTTACCCACTTCCAGAAGAGCTAGAGACTTGAGGTTTGCACCATTCGACGCGAAGTGTCCATATTGTGAACCAAAATAATTATAAAAAGTTTACTTTTCCCCCTCCTTCCCCCCTTAAAAAAATAAAAATGGCCGACTTGATTTTTAAGCTGTTTTGGGGCTTGTTGCGGCTGAACGGTAAGTCGTATTGGAAAACAGATAGCACCAGCGGTAACTGATTTTGAAAGATCTACAACATTGGTCATATGACTTTTTGTCGTACCTTTATCGGTTGTACCCTAAATGGTGATAATTTTGGATTTTTTTTGTTTTTATTGTTTCAATTTGTTTACTTTGAATGACCGTATTTTTAACAATTGTAGACCAATTTTATTTCTGATTGGGGCGCTTAAATCTCACACTAATGCTCTTTAAATTGAGTATATTATATTTCATTAGTTCATCCTATTTGCTGAGAACATGAGAGTACTCTTTTTCTTATGTGCCGTGTCACGTGACCACTTTTTTGGTTTTTAATATGGTGTTGTATATCATTTCAAAGGCCTTGATTTGTACATTATAGCTATTATATTTATTTATTTTTTAAAAATGTTGTACACGTACTTTTGTATCGATTTATAATTTTGTTGTAGGTTAAAGGGTTTAAATATTTTTTTGGTATTAGGTTATTTTATTTATATTTATTTATTAGTTAAATTATTAATGCCTTTTTGTATTGTTTGTTTTTTAAAAATATAATTTTGGTACCCTTAGAGTACAGGAGTACAAATGACAAAATTTAATCGTTTATAATATGATGTATATCGTTGTAAAGCTCTTGAATAGTAGATTAATTTCTATTTGTACAATGTTGTGTTGTAATTATAACTGTATTATTAACCCACCTCCTAAAACATTACCAGATCTTACAAGTACCAACTACTATATACAAGTGCCTGGCCACTCGACGGGCAAAGGCTGGCCGCAGGCCAGCCAAGACCGGCGAGTTATTCTCTAAATTTCAAAGCCACTTGATTCATTCATTGTTTTTCACTAAAAACTCGATATAAACGCAGTTACTTTAATAAAAGAATAGCAAATTAGTTTTGTTAAATGTAAACAAACTCGCTAATCATGCGTAAAGCTGAAGAATTTCTCTTCTTTACCGCGCTAGCGTGGTAAAGAAGAGGAGTTCTTCAGAACTATGAGACGCGCATGCGCAATGAATACAAGTACGTAAATAATCACTTTCTACCCATCTAAACAGAGATATAATGTTTATATTTCGTATCAATCGTAGATAAAATATATTAAGGATCAATGTTATGTAAAACACAAAAGGATAAAAATCTGAATTAATGTATCTGAGAAAAATCATTCTCCAGTATAGCTCAGTTGGTAAGAGCGCCTGTAACGGATATATAGGAGGTCCGTGGTTTAAGTCCCGGTGCTGGGGTCTATTTTTAAGCTTTATTTAACTAACAATGTTTGTATGTGTAGGAGCTTAATTTTGATCTTTGATTATATATATATATTTTTTTAATTTATTTATTTTTTGTTGTTTTCTTATTTACTCACTCTGTCTAGATGTCAGTAAAGTCGAGTATTGTATTGTATATAAATAAAAAAAGGAAATTATTTTTTTTAATTTTGTGATGTAAAAAGTACCTAATATTTATAAATATTATATCTACTTCCGCATACACCGATTTTTATTGCTTCATATCTCAGCCCCTATATATGTATGTATGTATGTTCGGGTCAAATCTTGCAACTGAATTTTAAAGAAGTTATCCTCAACCATTTGAATTGAAATTTTGCATACAAGTTTAATTTGGATGACAATGCATGGTTAGCAAAGTGATTTCATTCTAAATCCAACATGGCGGGCAGCACAAGATGGTGGACTAGTCGACGATATGGGTGTCAAATGAATTTGGTGGAAAGAATTCGAATAAAAGCTAGTATTTAAAAATATTTTCTAAAATCAACTTATTCTCTCTATGTCTCCCGTAGTTAATGATAATTATAATTTGATTTAAAGTAAAATTTTATCTTTCCGTAGTATGAATACTACCTAAAACTTGAAAAATTGTATTATAGTAAGTAAAAGATCCTAACAAGAACACTTGTGTAAAAAAAAGCCAAGTCTTAATAAAAGTTGTGAGATCAAAGGTTTAGCCAAGTTTCCCCCGTCCAAGTAAGTTCTACTAGGACTAATTTATCCAGTATAAGTAATTGATGTTTTTTGTCTGTCCCTCATAAACTCAAACTTTCTTCCCCAAATCACTCTACACCTACACGTGTAAATTTAAAAGCCTTTTCTGACTTGGCAACAAGTGTTGCGGCAACACCGCAACACAAGTTTAAACAGTTTGTTGTTATTTAATATATATTTTCCTTATGGTTTATATTAAGATCTATTTTAAAAAATAAATGTTATGCAGAGTTGTATACAATTTTTTATCCTCGTACTGCTTAATTGCCAAGTCAGAAAATATTTCTTAGCCTCTGAGTCTGTTTGAACACTATAAAAATAAACAATATAAAAATAAAGATAGGGAAAAAACATAATAAAAATAAATTCTTCTTGCATACGAGTCCGCAAGACAGTGAGTCATTTTCATGTTTTCGCTCTGCGTAAACTACCGACGTAAAATAAAATAAAATGGGTAATTTATTCAAGTAATTGATAAAAGTAGAAGGAAGATCATTTTTATTCTTATCTCCACACCGGCACTGCCGCGGCTTTATTAGAAAATACTGAAATCAAAGGCGCCGGCCCGCCTTCTACGAATTGTTAATCTGCCTTCATACTATGTAGGCCGAGAGGGCTGAGAGTTGATGGCAACCTCCTGTACTTTCCTAACTCCCTGTCACACATATACATCTTTTCGACTTTCTTCGGCCCCATGACGTGCGGTGGAGGGAGGCCCAACAGCTGGAGACTGGATTACACACCTCCTATAGCTTTTTAACTCCCTGTTATACTTTTCTGAGTGTTTAAGCTAAAAGTAACGTAACGTTTTTGACTTATGTTCCATAGCCTAAACATAAAAATGTCAAAAATAAATAGTAACAGATAATAATTATTGTTTAGAAGAAGAGGGGGGGGGGGGGGGGTGTTCAAACTGAACTAATAAATTATCTGGTGTACGTGTGCGGACGAGCGGGATGTTTATGTATCCAATCTTTAAGCTCAATACTCAATAAAGATCAATCACGCTTATTCCAATATAAAATTTTATAAATGAAAGTAAAATAATACTTTAGTTTCAAAGTTCTCTACTGAAAAGCGTCATAATTTTTAAACATTTTTGACTAGGTGGTTTTTCTGTTAGCCAGTGTATTTCTGTAATTTTTTCTTTATTGTTACATTAAACTCTACCGATATACAAAATTTTAAGTTTCTAGGATTGCTTGAAGTGACAAACTTATGATGAGTCAGTCACTAGATCTATAAATCTATAAAGGCTCATACATCTAATGAATAGATATAGGTAGAGGTATGAAATTTATATTTCTGAGTCAGATTGTAACAATAACAGTTGTTGTAACACAACAGTTAATAACTCTATTTAATATCTTAATATGATAATAAGATAATATCTTAGGTGCCTTGAGTTGGTTTTAGTAAAGGATAGTACGGCTGTGCTCGACTTGGACGGGGCACTTCCGTGCCCCCGATGTACAATAAAAAGTAAGGAAAAAACACACCTAAATGAGCTTTTAGAATCTCAGTTTTAAAAGTTATACATATAGTACGTAAACTTTAATCTGCTTGCATCATTTCCCTCCTAAGAAATCTATTGTCGGTTAATGTAATTCAGAAAATTGTAAAACTTAATAATACTTTGTTAATTACCAATCTATTCCTTAAATGAACCTATTAACTATTAAATTCTATATAATCGTGTACTAAATACTCTTCTAGTGCATATTTTTTAAATTTACCAACTTAAAGAATTCAACAGAAATTCAGATTACAGTGCAGTTGAAGGAAATATATTTATTGCTTTTACAACTTCACCGTAGGGGAGATTTATGAATTATCTACTGGTTGTTGGCATCTGTCATAATAAATATTTGTCCTTGGCCAAACGGGAGAACTACCAATACCAACCAAAACTTCTTTATAATCCTCTCTAGTCCTGTTTCCACCAATGTCATAGGATATTAGTATCGCCTGTTAGGAATCCTATTCAGACATCAAGGAACATTTTTGATCCCGTGTCAGTCTGTGTTGTTTAATTTTTGCGAACCAACATGTCTAAAAAACTATACGCCTGATTTTAAATAAATTTGGATGGCAGGCCATTTCAAAAATTCCAAGACAGAAATCTGTTTTAGACACCAGGGATCATTTTTGGACCCCATATCTTAAAAAGTACTTCTCCGTAATTCGGATGGTAAGTCATAATTAGCCCATTTTTGGTCCCATATAAGTTTCAACATCTGCACCCATTTGTTTCTCTTCCATATGCGAACAAACATACAGTTATTTACACCTACATCTTTAAAAGTGATCATTTGATTATAAAAAAATTTGGAAGGTTTGTCCAAAGGAGCCCGCAGATAGCCCTAGATTAATCTCAACCTTTTGAGCTGTTTAAATGTTGCTAAATTGATACTTTAATTCATGTAAAAAATCATAACAGTTTTGATAGATTTAAGAAACGGGGGAAAATTAAATAAATTTGACAATAATAGGTTGTAAAAGCATCAAATCATTAAAGTACGCGAGGCAGCTATGTGCCACACTAGTCGGCAGACTATTTTACTAATACATTCTTTTAAGGGTTTCGAGTTCATCCTAGTTTTATAAAATTAGAAAGTTTATGTATTAATTAGGCACTGGTGGTCCCGTCGTATCAATGTCAACCCTATGCGCACATTCCTTTCTGTTCTACGTGTACACAATAGTACATTATGCGTCTAGTGTCTAAAGTAGCATTTTGCAAGTGACTGTGGAGTTTGCGCCCGAGCGACAGAGAAGGTAGTAAAACCACATGAGCAAAGCAAAATGCAGTTTTAGCACCAGTTGCGTACCCTACTTTATCAACGAGTGTTGGATTTTAATAATAAATAAAAAAAATATGTATTTCCAAATCCTTAAATGTACATTGTTTTTCACTAAAAACTTGATAAAAACAGTTACTTTAATTAAACAGCAAATAAGTTTTGTTAAATGTAAACAGACACGATAATCGTGCGATAAGATGAACTTCTTTCAAATAAACAAGAATTATTAAACGCGCATGCGCAATGAATACAACTACGAAAAGAATCACTTTCTACGTATCTAAGCAGAGATAAAATGTTTATATTTCGTATCAATCGTATTTATAGTTGTTTTTATTAACCCGGGGGATCATTGAGACGCAGGGCAGGGCAGCACAGTTTTTTTTCAACCGCAGGGGCGTAGCTAGGTCATTGGGGAACCCCCCGCAAGAACTTTTTGGAGGGCCCCTCGCCAAACAAAATTGATGAGCACAAATAAAAAAAACCTCTTGCGTTTAGAACTGGGGCCCTCCTCGACATTGATTTGGGGCCCCCTGGCGATGCGGGCCCATAGTTACGCCAATATCAACCGCAGATATATACGAAATAACATGAATTGAGGTGCCTAGACGCTTGTGGATCTGGTGTCTCAATACGCGAGGACTCGCTGAGATGGTGTTTTAATAATTCAACTGTCCACGAATTTGATATTGTTTAAAAATAAGTGTAACCCTACTAGGAATTGAAACATATATAAATCTTAAGTGAGCATTCGTCCAATAATAGAATACTAGGAGGAAGCAATGTGGCACACAAATTGGCTGACTATTTTTGTAAAGAATTTCATCTTACTTATATAATATTTAAAATATTCTTAAAAAAAAAAAAATATATATCTAATAGTCTTGGAGATAGCGTGCAAAAAAGTGTCTGACTAACATAAAGCTAGAATTTTGTGTATAAGTAAATGTTATGGTGCCTTTTAAGAATATGTGGATGGCTAAGTTCGTCTGCGGGACATAGCTTGGCAATAGGAACAAAACAAACCTGTGGAGAGCGGCAATATCCCGCCCTTTTTGGTGGATAATATGATTTTCATGATCCTGAGTACGAAATTAGATAGTAGACCAAAAATCAAGTTGATGGTAGTTTCTCACTTAATAGGTTAGTTAGTCAAATATTACTCCAAATCAAAGTGTTCAACCTGATTTTTGGTCTACAAACTAATTTAGTACCAAGGATCATAAAAATCCGAATGTCCACCAAAAAGGGCGGGAAATGGCCGCTCTCCACCGGTTTGTTTTTTTCAAGTGCCAATTGCCAAGCCATGTCCCGCAGACGAACTTAGCCGACCACACATTCTTGAAAGGCACCAAAACATTTACTTATACACAAAATTCTTGCTTGATGTTAGTCAGACACTTTTTTTCACACTATCTCCTGGACTATAAAGTTTAATTATTCCTAAAATTAAATGTATAACGAGGAAATATTAAATATTTGATTATAATTGTAAATATTCATCACTGTTTATACTAGCACTATTATAATTAAAATATTTAATTACCAATCTGCACCAAGTCCTCTTTTAAAATCCTTGAAAGTGTAAATAAATTAATTGAAATGACTTTTTAGAGAGGTTGGAAAGGTAAAGGGATAAAAGTTTAATATATTGTAATAACATCCGGTGAGACTCTTAAAGAAAAACTTTAATATCTGCTCTTCAAACTCTGCTCGACTGATTATAATACGCCGACTCTGTTTAATCGTTGCTTCCCACGTTGACATAATCCTGACAGGCCATTAATTCAGGCTCAGTCTGAGCTAACGACCGCCCTACGCGGCTTCTCATATTAAAATTTTAAAATACTTCAAGTTTAAGAGCAAAGGAAAGGGTTGAGTGAAGGGTAAAACCTCGGTAATTGTTTCGTTAAACTTTTCAGCTACTCCGGGCAGACTTTTCAAAATGACTCCCAAGTTTTTCAACACTTCCAACTTTTTTATTTTATTTTTTTCTTATATATTAATAACATCTTAAGTTTTTAGCAAATTTTCGAAGGCAATTAAGCTATTGCAATGGCTTCAAAATTTTTGTAATGCGAATTTTTGAAAATTTTCTCCATTGAAATCCGTTTTAAACCATTCTTGATCGATTCCTGAAATTTAACCTTTTTAAGGTTTCGTTGGTAAAACCAAAAAAAGAAACCCTTATAGTTTCGTTCATGTGTCTGTTCATCTGTCACTCTGTACGGTTCCAATAACTTTTGAATGAAAAGAGATAAAAACATAAAACTTTCCAATATTATTGATGGTTTGGACGCGCACACAGAAAAAATAGCTAATCCAAAATTATAAGCTGTTCAAATCCAAAATGGTGGATAACTCACGTCATGTGAATTCTTTTTTTTTAAATTTTGAGTGGGGTATCAAATGAAAGGTATTGAAGAGTAGATTACAAATATATAACAATAATTGTAGAAAGCGTTTAATTTCCCCCGCCATTTTGTTTAGTGTCCCCCCCCCCCCCTAAAACTATATTTCCGCTGTTACTAAACATATAAAAAAATATGAAAAATGTGCAGTCAGATGGGCCAAAGAAAAAATAAGAATAGCAACTTGGTTGGATTAACTGGGATTCCAAACAAACAGCAAATTAGTTTTGTTAAATGTAAACAAACTCGGTAATCGTGCGTTAAGGTTCTTCTTCTTGGTGATTCTTCTTTTTTACCGCACAAGGTCAAAAAAGGTGGAATTATGAAACACGCATGCGCAATGAATACAAGTACGTAAAGAATCACTTTCTACGCATTTAAACAGTGACACAATGTTTATATTTCGTATCAATCGTTTGTTAGCAATTTGTTAGCAACTTACCCTTTATTAAAACAATTACTAAAGAACTAACAAATATAACAATTTTGTTTAAGAAAACATTTTTCTTTAACAACATGGAACAACTTATAAAACTTTCAAAGTTTTAACAACGTATAAAACAAGGTGTATAATATCATTTTAAACCTGCATAACCAAGACATATAAAAATTCAGATAACATTGTTATTTTTTTATGAACTCTAATAAAAATGTAAGTTTTAGACTAAGGTCAGTTTTATTACCTTGTTATATCTTAAATTAAATCTAAACATTTTACACGTTTTTTACCACATCTAATATTTCTAGGGCTTCATACGTAGCATTCATTATTTATGAGACCATTTTTTTAGAAGTTAATTTTTAAAATTTTCTGTTGAATCGTATGTAATGTTGATAATATAATTGTTATTGTTATATAATATATAATGTTAGTGAAAAAAAAATAGTTCCGAATCTATTTACTTCACATAAATGACAACCATCCAGAGAGCTGATCTTAAACCTATAAAAAAATAAATCTTTGTACAACGGATCTCCCCAACACCAAATCTAAAGCATGCCATCGATATATTTGAAATAATATAATCGATAAATAATATAATCGATATTTCCTGTTTTGCTGTCATTCAATGTTTATCTATCACAAATTTGAGACCCGTCAAAATGAAGATTGCGTAAATATTGGATAGGGCAAAACAAATAAAATAACTTGCGGATTTTTTCCGAACTAACTTTCCGCACAGCAAATTTTGCTGAAAACTAATTAAATTCTGCTGAAAGATGGCTAAAAGTATTAAAATAATGCATTGTCGTCGTGCTCTGAGCTATGGTAAAAGTTTCAAATTTCTAGCTATTCGGGAAGTTAGTTAGAAATCGATTGCCAGATTTGTACCAGACAAACAAACAAACAAGAATGCAAGCTAATAAAAACGTAGTAAAAATAAGGTTTTTTTTTAAGAATGATAACAAATCAGTTCGTTCAGAACGGTCACCCATCCAAGTACTGACCACGTCCATTCTGCTTCCTCACTTTAGAGGCCACTTTAGTGGCCTCTGAAGTGAGGAAAAGTTCCGAGGTACCCCGTACCCGATTTTTTTTTTTTTTTTTTTTTTTTAAATTTACATTGAGTTTATTCCCAATTTCTCAACGTTTGTTCATAAACCTCCTAGATGGTTATAACATTACAAGCAATTTTCCTACCGAGATTACCGAAGGTAATGGAAGAAATTTTATAAAAAAATATGACAGTATTATTTCATTGGTTACTGAAGATTTATAATAAAATTTATAATAAGATTTTCTATTTTTGACCAGGTATAAATAGCGAATAGAGACTCTCATATAAGAGGTCCCTATTGAAGAAGTCCCTCATATAAGAAGGTCTCATATATTATTAGAGTTAAACCATAAGTTCTATTCAGTTCAGAAACCACAACGCTTCTTACTTTTAGCACTAAGAGCAACCTACTAAACCTTGAGTTCTATTTGTTTAGTTCTGGAACTATCTCTCAGTTAACTATTAATATTCTTCCAGTTTTGACGTTACTGACAGATTGAAAGTCACTTTACACAACGAAACTCTTAACATTCTTGTAATGAGAATCATATTTAATATTAGTTAGCCCATTTTCTTACTCATACTTCAATAGTTTTAGGTATGACAACTTAAAAAAATCGGTCCGAGACAACTCAAACAAACTTTACCATGTACGAGTTCATAATTACTTAGCCCAGTGTTTTACATTTATTAGTTTTCAAGTTTCTGTATAAGTTCATTTAATTATTATTGAACATTTTATCAAAATGTATCATAAAAATAACAATTTATTATATAAATAACTTTTTCTCGGCAGGGAATCGAACTCTGTCTCTCTCCGTCCACTTTTAAAGCTATTTTTTTTTTTTTTTTTTTTTTTTTTTTTGGTTGTTGTTTTAGTCCCGTTCAACAGCTCTTTAGGTCATTACAGGACGGGGGATCGCTCCCACTTTACTCATCTAATCGATGAGATCATCAGTGTGAAACATGTCTCATCCCACTGGGATTCGAACTCACAGCCGGGGTTTAGACCTTGGTTTCAGAGTCGAGTGTGCTAACCCCTCGGCTACACCGGCCCCCTAAAGCTATTTTCTTAAGAACTAGATTTTTCCCGGGAAAACAGCTTATATCGTTAGATTCTAATTTTAATTGATTACATTTTATTACTTTTATTATACGGAACCGTTTTCGAGAAATAATGAAGCTAAAATTCATTCCTCGATTTCGCCTCGAGGTATGATTTTTTTTTTTTAACAATGCATGACGAATTTCGTAAAAATTTGGCCAGTGTAGCTTCACACGTCGGCACAGATAACAGAAAGACTTATTTAAAAAACACCTTTTTTGAACTCAGGGGACCTCAAAACGTGTATATTCATTAAAATCCAATTTTTACACCATCACAATTCTTTCATTTTATATGAAAAAGTAAAAACGAAACATACAAACAAGAACGATTTTATATTACTTTAAGATTAAAACAGTACACATGGTAATGTATATTAAATAGGAAAGAGAGGACCCTCTCACACGAGGATCTCGCTCTCTGGTATAGCTTTGGTACAAGTTTTAACAATAATCTTTCATAACAAATTTCAATTATTTCTACAAAAAATAAATAATAGTTATTTATGCACCTAGGGAGTAAATTAAGCCATTATTCCACGAGCAAAAAAGTTGGTTCTTGAGGCGAAGCCGAATGAACCATGGTCCCTAAATCCTGAGGCGAAGCAGAGGGAATTAGACTCTTTAATTGAGATAATTATAGCGAGGGGAATTATATCGCTTTACTCCCGAGGCACAATATTTTATCTCAAGGAGGGAGAAAATACACATTTTCATCCATTGCACAGTTTTTATTTATTATTATAAATAACAATAATTGGTATCCCAGATATAAGAGATTCAATTATTAAAAACAAATAAGAATTGGAATTAAACTCAAATAGAAGGTTATTTAGATGCAGGTTATAAACAATGATAAATTAGGTCGAAAAAGCAGTGTCGCCAACCTGATTTCAACAACTTCATTACATTAGCCATTCATTCTCTTACTATTTATAAGATAATTAAGTTGGCAATCCTTCTTTTTCTACATATTTTACTTTTTTTGCCCTACTTTTACTTTTTCTACCTACTTTTTGAGTTCAGGGAAGAAAAGACTTTCTTTAGTCCCTCTAAACTAATCCAAAATCATAACTTTTTCTCTCTACTAGAGATAAAATATAATTTAGCTTGTAATATTATTTTGATCTGATTCTTTTATTTATGTTTATATTATATAACAAATAACATACATAATATATGGTAGTATGACTTGAACCGTGTACGTTATGTCCTTTAAACTATAAAACAAGGAAATGTTATAAATATTAAGGAAAAATATACTTGAAAAAGGAAAAGAAAATACTTAAAAGAAAAAATAAATCCTTAGATAAATATATTCATAAAGTAAGAAGATTGGTTTAAAGCCCTTGGTTAGATGCTCATTTTCTTATGTCAAACAGCAATATTTTTTATAGAGATGAAAAAAAAACTAACGTAAAAAATGTAATGCAGCCTTAATAAATACAAGTAAAAAAGAAATGTTATGAGAAAATATCAAAAAGGAGATTTTAATATTGCTTCTGTTGGTTTTATAACGTATATAATAGGGATAAGGAAATATCTCTACTAAATATAATCTACGTTGTAATTCAAGCTTTATGTTTTAACGAAAAAGGAAATATACAGATTGTACATGCTTCAAGAATGCTGTTATTAATGTTCTTAATAATTTATACCTCAAAGGAAACACGAAGAATGTTTTAACTTAATATAGAAACATTCAAAAACTTATATAGTTGCAACAATATTATGTATGAAGGAAAATTTCAAATGTTTTCGAGACATGACGAAACATTTTAAATTGGATTTAAGACAACATTTTTTGTTGAATATTTAAAATAATTGATCAAATTTTAAGGAATATCATTAAGTACTGGTTAATTACGTGTCCTCCCGGTCGTTTGGTGTAACCTTCCACCCGTAGTTCACTATCGATAATGCATTCGATATGATGTTTCATTCGTGGGAAGATGGCCAGAGATGGAAAGCTGGTGGTGAAATGAAGATGAAGATTAAATACAAAAATGAACTTCCAATCAGTTTATAAATGACATGAGCCTGTTTAATCTAAATTTTTAAGAAAATAATCTTAGTTTTCAAAAAATATCTTAGCTTTTTTCATACACTAGCCAATCATATAAATTTCAATTGACCCTGGAATGGTAGTCGAATCGACGAGCACAGTTTGAACTTTAACCTTTTTCGCTCGTATGCGATGGTGATTGGTACCCCACCCTTCTGCAGTGCTTGCACTGGTTAGTAACACATCTGCTAGTGTAGCGGTAGTAGTCCTTTTGAGCATACACTCGTTTTCTGGCAAATTCCCGTCAAAGCTACTTCGTCGATTCAAGTAACGTTTAGTAATAAACGTTAGTAATAAATTGGTCGTCAAATGAGCCTGTAGCCTGGGAAAATGGACCTGGGGTAAGGGGCAATGGGCCTAGGGTAATTGGCCTTGGGCCAGAAACCAATGGCCGATAATCTGGGGCCTGGAGCACTTAGCAAAGGGCCTAGGACTTTTGGCCTGGAGCATGGGACCTGGTGCATTAATGTTCACACAATTTCAGATTCTTCTGATGTTCCTACTAAGTTATTTGTCATCAAATGTTTGTATATCATACTAAAAGATTTAATAATGAGTTCTTAATAGTTTCCTCTTTAAAAAAGTGTAGTTTCAGCCCAAAAAATGTATTATCTGTATATGTTAGTCGAAGGTTTAGTAATACCGGCCATCCAATAAGCATTAGCGTTTAAGGGTTAAATTGGAGTATTTCTAGACTTACTGAAAATGAGTCCCTAGAACTATTATCAAATCATATCTAAATATAATATCCAATTCGAGTAAGTAAATAAGCAAGTTATTTTATATGATTTTCTACAACACCTGTGTGTGAGAAATCAGAGTCATTATGGTTTTTAATAACAACAAAACAAGATATATGTTGGATTCCGATTACTGATTCCTCTTCATCCAGCAAGATACGGTGGTATGACATAATGATATGAGAGGTGGTTAGAAATCTTGGGCTCATATGTTTTCTCTTGCCCCTGTTGTTTTGGCCCCTACACGGGGACGGGGGCATATTGATGGAATGGTTTTGATTCGGTTTTAGCGAGATCACTTGTACAGAGATTTGTTTTGACTACGTTTTTATTAGCTTGCTTTCTTGTTTGTTTGTTTGTCCGGTACAAATCTTGCAAACGATTTTTGACTAACTTCCCGAATAGCTAGGCACTTGAAACTTTTAGAATTGCTCAGAACACGATAACAATGCATTATTTTAATACTTATAGCCATCTTTCAGCAGAATTTAATTCGTTTTCAGCAAATTTTGCTGTATGGAAAGTTAGTTCGGAAAAAATCCGCAAGTTATTTTATTTGTTTTGACGTATCCCATATTTTTACGATCTTCATTTTGACGGGTTTCAAATTTGTGATTTTTTATTAAAAGGTAAACATTGAATGACAGCTAAAAAGAATAAGTAAACAAAGAAATATATTAATTGACGTATGACAACCAGGTGAGTCTACACTTGTGTACTAGATACCGGTTTATTTTTTCAAAATCTGTACTTCTTAACCTGTACTTATTTTACTTCTCTTACTCTCCACTACACGGGGCCATATCGATGGCCACGGTTTAGATTCGGTGTTGGTGAGTTCCGTTGTTCAAAGATTTGTCCTTTTATAGGTTTAAGATCAGCTCTCTAGATGGTTGTCATTTGTGTGAAATAAATAAATTCGGAACTATATTTCACTAACATTTTATATAACAATAAAAATTATATTATCAACATTACATATTATGATTCAAAAGAAAATTAAAAAACGTAGTAAATAAAATAGTATATTATGTTACTGTATATTATATTAGTATATTATGTTACGCGGCAATTACATTTACTGTCTCACTTCGCTCGACAGTAAATATTGCCAAGGTAAAGAAAAAACACTTCACAGTCGCGTAGCATATGCTATTTTTTCCGAGGTAGCAGACAATGAAAAAACATTAAATATTAATCACTAATCAATATATAATAATAAGAAATATTAGTACATACTTAAGACTTAAAAAAAGAAACCTTAAAAAGAGGTTACACTATAAGAAAAGATAAATAAAACGCATTGACATCTAGCGGATTTTAATCGTACTAGAAGCATTTCTACAAAGACTGCAGCGGTACTACCCACCGGACATAAAAAATTTTTTAGTTCCTAGGACGTAAAAGATTTTTTCTTTACAGCTAGGAGTAATGAAAAGATTTTTTAAGTCTACCTAATGAAATAATGGATTTTAGCTATGTCTTTTAGGCTCTAAAGTTACTATTTCACAGCCTACCGCGGAAAAAGTTCTTTTTATCTTGTAATTATTTTATATATTAAAGAATTAGCGAAATTCTAATAAATATTGAAACTATTCAACTTCAGGAATTCTATAGACCAGGTCCGATGGGCATTCCTACAAAATTAATTCTGATTTGGCGAAATAATAGTGAATGGAAAAATAATTGAATTGACATAATTGGTTTAATAGGGTCCTACTTTTAATTTAATTCTGACTTATTTAATTCAAAGATCAAAAATTATTCAATAGAATAGATATAATAGAATTGGTGTTGAATCAGAATTCAAAATTGCAATTCTCTGCTTTGTAATTAGGATTTTTTCTATGAATCGCAGATCAATATTTAAGTAACATAAGTTAACCCTTTGACTGGGGAGGTACCACCAGGTGATATCTAGCATTTTCAACTGAGTGGCAGGAGGTATCACTTGGTGATACCGCATGGTTTGGAAAGGCGTACGTTATTCGAGAGAGGGGATAAGGATGATTCACGCTACACCGAGCCGGGGCCGTGCCGTGCCGGGCACGAGCCCTCCCACCGTGCCCCGTCCGAGCCTTCACATACATGCTACACCGAGTTGTGAACGAGGCGGGCACGGGCCGGGGACGAGCCGGGCTGGGACGTTCTGTCCTCTACTAGGCGACCCGTGTTCATTTCATATCTAGTGCTTCTGCCTCCTGTTTATATTTCAACTGTCTGTGTTTAATAGCGAATTTTTTAATGTTTCGTTTTTCCGAGTTTGAGTTAGCAGCTATTGCTATCGCGCTTGAAGAGATGATTCGGGTGAAATGTTAGGTATGCAGAAAAGCAGAAGGTGGGCGTTCATCCAGCTTGGAAAAAGCGAAAATTTGAAGGAGAATACTTTACTCTTTACAAAGAATTAGTGGACGATGAAAGTAAATTTTTTGGCTACTTTAGAATGTCCAAGGAATGTTTTAATGTTTTGCTGAAGAAATGAAAACCTTGCCTTACAAAGAAGATTTCTAGATTTCAGAAACCTATTTCACCCATTGAACGTTTGAACGAGGGTGGGAGGGCTCGGTCCCGGCACGGCCCGGGCTCATTGTAGCGTGGATCATCCCTCGACGAGGCGGGGACGGGCCGGACTCGTTAAAACAATATACCCAAACGTTTTGCCACCGAGCCTCGGACGAGGCTCGGTCATGACTCGTGTCGTGCCCGGTGTACTGTGCATTGCTTCATTTAAAATCTATACAACATTTTTTCAGCGAGCCTCGTGCCCGGCACGGCACGGCCCCGGCTCGGTGTAGCGTGAATCATCCTTAGGGAACTTCTTCAAACGGGTTCTTTAGTTGTGCGACCGCCTCAGAGATAGACCCAACATCATTTCACTCGTTTACTCCTGCTATGCTGGTTTTAAGACCTCTTTTTTTAGCAGACCCGCAACACTTCAGCTCCTGGATAGACACTAAGGAAAAGGTCCCGCAGTCAAAGGGTTTTAAAGGAGTGGTGAACAAAATATACAAACAACCGTTTATATATATAAACAACTGTTTTTAATTTACTTGAGAAAAGGGAGCGTTGATGGAGGTCATCTTATTAAATACAAAGATATATTTTTTTTTAATTTTGAGAACGTTTTTAATTTAGTTACCTGTTATTGTTAAATTTCAGAAAACTATTTTATAATAGGATTTCTGATAATATTAGCTAATTGACTAATGCAATTTTGAGAGACATTGAAATTAAAAAAAGAAAAAAACCTTTAAGTCCTTTAAACCTTAAAGGTGAATGGAAAAATGAAATATAACAGGCTTTATATCGTTTCATAAAGGACATATATCTCAATATGAAATACGTAAAATTTAATCTATCGTAATATATCTTAAAATCAGAAAATTACCTTAAGCTGTTGTAGAGCTTGACAAGATGACATGTGGAACACTTTAAAATTATAAGTAGATCTAACTGCTAGATATAAGTACGGGTATATTACTGGACCAGAAACTGCAAGCCTTCTGAAAATAAATCAAACAAACAAAGAATAAATAAAATATAATAAAAATAATAACAACACACTAACGGCGCACAGGAATAGAAACGCGCTTGAATTATTTGTTCTATAAATTAAGAGTTTTCTACAAGAGACACTTGTAGAAAATGCACCTGAATTAGCAATGCATCATTAAGTGAACTTGACACGGATTTTGGTGTAAGACAAGTTGGACATATTGAGTCTCTTGATATTTATCCATCTAATGGATAAAACAACACAAGTATGGGAAACTATATGCAGTGAATACGTGATTGGACGATGGCATCTTGTATCAATGGTGATATGGACTATGGCTTTTGCGGGCGACATTATTTTAATTGCAGATTTATCTAGGAAGCTCCAGCATCAGTTTAACAGTTAGGACAAAAAGCGAAAAATAGAGGAATGAAGATAAGTCTTGACAAACCAAAGACCTAAGATGGTCAAGAGATTAAAAAGCTCTAAAACTGCAGATTAACAACTTAAAGCTTTAAATAAACAGGTCAAGTGTGTGCTGGTCAGTACACAGCGAGGGTCCGTAGGCCACACTGTATAGTTTAAGTAGTACCCTATTGATGGTGTTTTTTAAAATGCTAAAAAGCTTACTTTGAACTATCCTATGGGTCTGATATTCTCAAAACACATAGGTAAACAAACTTCTGATAAAGTATTTTTTTGCCACTGAACCGGACTACAACAATATAAATACATCGAAAAGACCAAAATTATAAAAAACGTATTTTGTCAATACAAAATAAAATAATATTTTTTTCGAAATTTCCAAAAAGTGGTATCTTTACTTTTGGTCGAAGAATGTTCAGGAATTTTTTCAGATTTTTCGCACTTCACATAAGTGAGATAGAGGGGGGGGGGGGGGGGGGCACGTTTCACACCCATTTCAAACTTGCCTTCGCTCGCCTTTATCAGCATCGTTTTATCAGCACCTAACAGATCGTAATCACATGCAAGTGCAGCACAAGATCGGCTTCCTCCATTATGCACAGAAAGGGCGTAGGCTTGATTCTTTGGAGAAGTTAGAAATAATAAGGAGTCAACGCAGAGCCAGCGAGAGCGGGGATGGTTCGCTTCTGATTAGGACTCTGGCTTCAGTCCCTACGAGAATCAGTCTCATGTCGATCTCCGACATGGTATAGGCTCACCTCTCAATTATCTTTTTCTAACTTTTCTATGTAACTTTTTTCTTTCTCAATCGGTAAGCTGCTTTATTTAGTTCGTTTTATTTATTTTGATTATAATTTTATTTATTTATTAATTTGTATATATGTATGTATGTGATTGTATGTATGTGTGTGTATGTATTGTATATATGTATGTATTTATATATATATATATACATATATATATATATATATATATATATATATATATATATATTTATATATATATATATAAATATATATATATATATATATATATATATATATATATATATATATATATATATATATATATATATATATCTTTTTAGCTTGTTAAAGCTGCTTTGTTAAATAAACCAGTTTAAATTTACGTGGAGAGACGATTTTTGTTATTCCTTTAAGATGAACTCCATAGACGCTCCTATATCTAACTTAACCCTTAAGTTTTTTTACCCTAATTTTTTAGAAAAAAAATTTGGCAAGACACATGCATGCCAAATTTCAAAGTAATCGGACAAAAGGTGTAGCCGTGAGAGCAGGCCAGAGGACGGACGGACAGACACACGCAGGAAAATATAAGGATCCTTGGGTTTTGCCTACGGACCCTAAAAATATGAGATAATAATATCAACACAGAAAATAATATGAACATAATATAAAGTCTATTAGAATTTATATATAATTAAATATGTGTTAAATTTTAACTGTAAAATAACTTAATGTAACAAAAAGATAAGTAAATGCACATTTCTTATAATTAAACATGTTATTACCTTTAAATTTATTGGTAAATAATTCAAAAAGATTATCCAATTGTATTATCCATAGGATAATGGATTTATGATCCATTTAAAAATGACATAAGCCTGTTAAACCTAAACTTTTAAGAAAATAAATTCATTTTTCAAAGAATAATAATTTACATCCATACAAGGAATAAAAAAAACAACTATCTCTTCACGTAAATCGATTTACGTGAAGAGATTTACGTGATTTGTATCATTCATTTATGATAACCTCCATGCACGCTCCCATATCTAGCCTATCATACAAATTTCTATTTTCAATTGAAACATTTGTAGACTTACAGGAGAATGAATATATAAAACTATTATCAAATCATATCTAAATTTATATCCAATTCGAGTCTTTTCTGTTATAAAGCGCCTGGTAGAAGTGGGAGGGGGGGGGGGGGAATAAACGAAAAGACGGTCCAATTCGAGTATTAAAGTTTATATATTATAATATTGTACATCACATGTGTTTGAGAAAATCCAGTCATTATGTTTTTAAATAACAACAAAACGCAGACATAGTTTGGATTCCATTTACTGATTCCTCTTCATCTAGCGAGATAGAAAATGAACGATACGGTGGAATGACTAAAATGATATGAATGTTGGCAGGAAGGGTTTAGGGTTTTATTGGAATTTGATCAAGCAGAAAGCACAGAATGTCGTAACGAGTGAGATTTTAAGATATTTGTGGCTAGCGAAGTTGGAAACTTAGGATTGGGAATTAATGAATTTACAAAGAATTTATAGAAGAGGAGAGGAGGGGATTGAATTCTAGATGGACTTGATCAGTCAAATTTATCCTGATTTAGCTATATACTAAATGAATAGTGAAGCTATTCAACATCAGGAATTTGATAGGTGAGGTCTTACCTTTATTCTGTTTTAGAATAATTCTAATTTACCAATACCAGTGTATGTGAAATAGACTGCCAATTGGTATGGCACATTGCTTCCTCGCATCCTGTCACATACTTTATTGAGATTATACTTTTAATAACCATTATAGTTGTTTAATAACTTGTTGTTTACTTTATATAAGTTAAAGTGTTTATTTTCAATTGTGACATTTGTACATTTTATAAAATATAAAATGAAATATTACATGTATCCCAACTCTACAGAAATATTCGCAAAACAATCTACTGTTACAAAATCCTTAACAAGTTTCTAAACAGAAATTCATTGAGAGTAGTTTACTTGGCACTAACCGAGTCCATCCTCAGTTACGGTCTTTTATTCTACGGCTCTACTTCCCAAACTAATATTAAAAAACTAACCACTATCCAAAAAATAATTATCAAAATCTGTATCCATAAACCGCTAACTTATTCCTCCGTAAGAACATTCTCCGATTTCTCAGTTCTTCCCTTAAACACGCTGTTCAAGAAAGCTGTCCTTCAAAATTATTTCCATTGTGAAAAATATAGCCCTCTACACACATATCCCACCCGATCTAAGCAACAGTTATTAATCAATGTACCTCACTGCAAGTCCACCCGCAAACAAAAATCATTTCAAGTATTGGGACCTAAATTTCACAATGAATTGCCCATTGAAATTAGAAATATCAATAACATCAATTCTTATAAAAAAGCTATAAATAAGCATCTAATCGCGCAACAGACATTGGCTAAATAATATTAATTATTGCTTATATTTATTTATATTATAAATTTAAAATAGAATATGCAGGTCTTTCTCGAATTTCTCTTGTTATTTGATGAGGAGACTTTGATCTATACATGGAAAAATAATAAAAAAAAATCTCGGCCTTACAACAGCCTTTTCATGTTTTTATTGTTCTTATTAAAAGTATTGTTCATTAATATTATTATTGTATTGTCAAAACAAGTTAAAGTTTATTTTTAAATTAGTTGTTTAGCATTTGTATGTATATGTTTGTATGCATGTGTATGTATTTATATGTATGTGCGTATGCATGTATATATATGAATATATATGTATATTTATATATATATTTATGTATGTATGTATGCGTTTTTGTGTGTGTGTGTATTTATGTATGTATGCGTAAATATATTTAAAATGTATATTTATATAAATATTTAATTATTTATTTTTTTTTCATTTCAATTTAAAGCATTTTGAAATTATTTTTTGTATTTTTATCTTAACAAAAAAAAAAGAAAAAAAAGAGAAATAAAGATTGATTATGTACCAGAGCTAGACAGAGTCTTGGCTCTAGCCATTATTGGCTATTGAAGACTCTCGTTTCGTTACCTGAGATGAACCGTCATTGTAACATGTATATGAAACAGAAATAACGAAATTGAATTCAATTGAATATATTGATAGTTAATGTTCAAACTATACAATATAACCTGGGGTTATACTTAATACAGTAGGGGCTCCAAGATGTTATCTTGTGAAGACTGACTCAGGACTGACATACAGACGGAACTCTCATTTCATCAGACCTAGGGTAGTATGTGTCTAAAAGGGGAAGATGTTTAATAACTTGTTGTTTACTTTATATAAGTTAAAGTGTTTATTTTCAATTGTGACATTTGTACATTTTATAAAATATCAAATGAAATATATTGATAGTTAATGTTCAAACTATACAAGAAGTTCTTATTTAAAACAATAGTCTAATTTGTTTAATTGTTTCCCCCGCTTTTTTAATCTGTCAAAATAGCTTGGATTTTCTACATAAGTTAAAGTATCAATTGAACAAAAGGAGTGCAGATGGTTCAAATTAATCTGTGGCTATCTGAGGGTTACTTTCGATAAACTATATCGTTCCACACAAATCAGAGAAGTTCTTTTGAAGCTGTAAGTGTAAATGAATGTATCTTTGTGCGCAAGTGGAAGAGAAACAAATGAGCGCAGAAGGTTGAAACTTATTTAGGACCAACAATAGACTAATTATGATATACAAACACCATACAACTTATCACCATACAAACTTTATTAAAATCGTATATGTATATTTTAAGATTATGTTGGTTCGCAAAAATTGAGCAACAGGCCGACAGACAGATACGGAACCAAAAGTTTTCCCTAATATCTGAAACGGATTTCTGTCTTGGAATTTATGAATTATTTTCGTTCTTAGGAACGATCATGTAGTTTCCGTTACCTTCGGTAAGCTCGAAAATCAAAATTTTAGTTAAATTGACATATTGTATAATTTTAATTTGATTCTGACTAATTCTTAATCAGGTGGCAGAATTGAATTGGTGTTGAACCAGGATCCAACATGATAATTTTTATCATTTTAATAACTTTAAATAGAATTTTTTTATATATTGCAGATAATAATTTAGATCAAATTATAGTTATTATTAACTACGGGAAACAGACAGTGAAAAATACACTCCTGTGCCGGGATTTGAACCACGGGCCTCTATATTTCCAGTATAGCGCTCTTCCATCTAAGCTACGCAGGAGAATGATTTTTCACTACCGTAATCGATAACTAGTCCCGAATCCAAGCTTTCAATATTCATATACATTTAGACAGTCAATATTTATGACATTAGAACTAAACCAGAATTAACGCTTATAATTATAAAGTACTCAAATTAGTTAATAATAATTTTAATTTGATTTAAATTAAAATTTAACTTTCCGTAGTATGAAAACTACCAAAAACTTAAAAAAAAAAAAAAAAAATAAAAATAAAAATAAAAAAATAAAATAATAATAATTTAGGTAATTTAGGTTAAAGGAAAGTGCGCTTAAGTTATGTGGGCCTCGGTAGCTCAAATATGTGAGCGTGGACTGTCCAGTCAATAAAGTAAACAAGCATCGGGCTTGGTCACCATTTGGATGGGTGGCAGATCCGGTATAAGTAAATGGAACATCCAAGCTTCACACACTTACTTTTAAAAATAATAAGTATTAAGATTGTTTTAGAGGAAAATATATAATAGTAACAGATATAAGATAAATATTGTCCTATAATTATAATAAATCTGAAGATCAATTAATTACCTAAAGTTGTTGCAGAGCTGATCCTGAAATGTGGCACAATTCATATTTATTGGTTGATTTTACTGCTACATAAAAACATGGGTATATCACTGGCCTTGAAACTGCAAGCCTTCTGAAAATAAATCATTGGAAAAAACAAAGAATTAGTAAACTTCAATAAAAAAAAGAGACATGACAATTAATTATTTAAATAAATACTTTAAATAAAAATCGGTCTGAGACAACTCAGACAAACTTTCTCATATACGGCTTCATAATTACTTTTTACTTAGCCCAATATTTGCCATTTATCAGTTTTCGTATGTACATTTAATTATTATTGAACATTTAATCAAAATGTATCATAAAAATAACTTGTCCTGGGCGGGGAATCGAACCCGGGCTCCCTCTGTCCGCGTTTTAAGCTATTTTCTCAGAAACTAGATTTTTCCCGGGAACACGGCATATATCGTTAGATTTGTATTTGAATGGATTTAAATTCAGAATTTTTTAATCAAAATCGTCGGAACCGTTTTCGAGAAATAAATTTTTGTCACGTTTTTTCAGTGTTTTTAGGGGGTAGCGCCTCCAAATTAGGAGATAAAATTCATTTCTCGATTTCGCCACGGGGTATGATTTTTCTGAGCATTTATGCCAAATTTTGTCAAAATCGGCCCAGTAGTTTACGCTCTAGGCGTCTGCACAGACGACAGACGACAGACGACGGACAGACATTTTTTAAAAACCACTTTTTTGGACTCAAGGGATCTCAAAACGTGTAAATTCATCAAAATCTCAAAATCGAATTTTCGCAATACTTTCTCTTTATATGAGAAAGTAAAAAGCGTATTAAATGGTTTTTTTTTTTATAAATGAAATTACATACTTGTATTATATTTTGAATGTTAATTACAAATTGTTATAATAAGTTTTTCATTTATCCAATTATAAAATCTTTCCTTAAAGTAGGTAAAAAAAAAATTATGTAATTAGTTGTTAGGTCTATTATGTTAGACTTTAGTAACAATGTTGGTTGCGAAAAAAGGGGAAAAATGAGATGAAATCTCAACGTATAAGATTAATAATAATTAAAGTAACAGGATTTACCGGAACACAATGAGAAGATAAGGGGCCCAGTTCAGCCAACAGGAAACGAGACACTAATGAAAATGAACTAGGTAATGTAATAAAGGTTTGGAGCTCTTTTCTTTTCTTCAAAATTAGACCTTGTTCCTTTAACGTACCACCCGCCTTGAACTTCGAGTAATTCTTCTTTAACCCACCTAATTCTACAACCCTACCTATGATCTACAAATAAAAAGCAACTAATTAAAAAATAATTATTGAAGAGTTACTTATGGTATACATGTGAAGGGTGTAAGGGAGAAACCCTTTTTATAGATTTTTTTTTTTTTTGTTTTTTTATATATAAAAAGTAACTGAAGTGCATTTTGTTACATTTTAAGGTGTAGTTCCTGAATATGTTGCCTTTTTCGTGGGAAATCTCCTACATTGTATCAGAACTAAGGTTGAATATTTGATGTACCACAAAGAAACCGATGATAGCATGCGGTGTATGGGGGATATCCCCATTGTTGTTTTTACTTTAAAGGTCCCCAATCAATCATTGCTTCCAAGCTTAGCGAAGGTAACGGAATGTTATCGTTCTGAAGAACGAAATGGTTTTGTCTCCGATTTAAAAAATTCCCAGACAGAAATCCGTTTCAGACATCAGGGAACGGTCTGTCTGTCTATCGGTCTGTGGGTCAATTTTTGCGGGGCAAAATATCTTAAAAAATACATGTCTTTAATATTTAAATGAAATTTGTGGTAGTTTGTAATTAGCTCATTGTTCGTCCCATACAAATTCAACCTTTTGCGCCCATTTGTTTCTATTCAATAAAAGCCTAAACATACATTTATTTACACCTATACATTCAAAAGTACATATCTGACTTTTATGAAATTTTGTTGGTTCGTCGAATATAGCCCGCAGATGACCCCAGATTAATTTCAACCGTCTGAGCTCCTTAAATGTTGCTAAATTGATACTTTAATTCATGTAAAATAGACTGCCAATTAGTGTGGCACATAGCTTCCTCACACCCTATCATGTACTTTATTGTTATATTAACATTAAAATTATTGTTATATTACTTAATTGTTATATTGTTTATTGTGTAAAAACTAGATAGCTTTAGCGATCTTTAACACTTCATAGCGGTATCGATGTTGGTTTTACTAAAAAATTGTATTTGTAATAAATGTTTGTCTCATTGAATAGATGAAGTTAGATTTTTGTTCCCGACCTAAAATTCCAATTTTAAATTTGAAGTTCACGTTTACGCGAGCGTTGCTCGTGAACGCTTGTACGGATAACGTTGTCCAACGAACTCGTCCTGGGCATTGGTAAAATGAACATGTCTACCAAATGTCATCAAAATCGGTCGACATTTACTCAAGTTATCGTCGCACGTTTCATAATTCGCGGACACACAGACCGACAGACAGACACGAGACCAAAAATGTTCCCTGATGTCTGAAACGGATTTCTGTCTTGGAATTTTTAAAATCGGAGACATAAAAGTTATTCGTTCTCAAAAGTGAACACAATGCTTCCGTTACCTTCGGTATGCTCGGAAGAAAAATCAATACAATTTTGAATGATTTAAAGAACGGGGGAAAATAAAATAAATTAGATAATAATTGCTTACAAATTCATAGAATCAATAAAGTACGTGATAGAATGCGAGGAAGCTATGTGCCACACTAATTGACAGTCTATTTTTTAAGAGCGTTTTTTGCTAGACGGAAATTTCTCTTTTTTTTTGTCCCACAGTATAAAAACATATCTAGGTTTAAAAAAAATTTATAATGAGAATAGTATATTATGTTACTAGGCTGTGAAGTGAGTTTATTCTTTACCGCGGCAATTACATTTACTGTCGAGTGAGACAGTAAATATTGCCAAGGTAAAGAAAAAACACTTCACAGTCGCGTAGCATATGCTATTTTTTCCGAGGTAGCAGACAATGAAAAAACATTAAATATTAATCACTAATCAACATAATAATAATAACAAATATTAGTACATACTTAAGACTTCAAAAAAGAAACCTTAAAAAGAGGTTACACTATAAGAAAAGATAAATAAAACGCATTGACATCTAGCGGATTTTAATCGTACTAGAAGCATTTCTACAAAGACTGCAGCGGTACTAACGGAAGTTTTGACAACTACCCGCCGGACATAAAAAATCTTTTAGTTCCTAGGACGTAAAAGATTTTTTCTTTACAGCTAGGAGTAATGAAAAGATTTTTTAAGTCCACGTAATGAAAAAATTGGATTTTAGCTATGTCTTTTAGGCTCTAAAGTTACTATTTCACAGCCTACCAGGGAAAAAATCCGTTTTTTATAAGATCCCTTGATTTTTTTTAAAAAAAAAAGGTTTATAAACAAATGGTATTATTTGTGGTCTGAGTATAGTGTGAAGCCGAAACTATTAAACATATTTTTTCCGTGGTAGGCTGTGAAATAGTAACTTTAGAGCCTAAAAATCATAGCTAAAATCCATTTTTTCATTACGTGGACTTAAAAAATCTTTTCATTACTCCTAGCTGTAAAGAAAAAATCTTTTACGTCCTAGGAACTAAAAGATTTTTTATGTCCGGCGGGTAGTTGTCAAAACTTCCGTCAGTAGCGTTGCAGTCTTTGTAGAAATGCTTCTAGTACGATTAAAATCCGCTAGATGTCAATGCGTTTTATTTATCTTTTCTTAAAGTGTAACCTCTTTTTAAGGTTTCTTTATTTAAATCTTAAGTATGTACTAATATTTGTTATTATTATATATTGATTAGTGATTAATATTTAATGTTTTTTCATTGTCTGCTACCTCGGAAAAAATAGCATAATGCTACGCGACTGTGAAGTGTTTTTTCTTTACCTTGGCAATATTTACTGTCTCACTCGACAGTAAATGTAATTGCCGCGGTAAAGAAAAAACTCACTTCACAGCCTAGTAACATAATATACTATTAACTATACAAGTATTGAGTATACCTTCAAGTTATTGGTTCTCAGAGACAAAATAACAATTCAAATATCTCATGGAAATCAATGCTTGAAGAATAAAACAATCGATTTTATCTTATCACATAGTCAATTTTTATCTCAATTTCTTGTGTTCCTGAAAGAGTTATTTCTTTTAAGCCTCGCAAGAATTTTGTTGCGTGAATATAGTTAATACATTACTGCTAAAATATGAACATTGATTGAGAGTAGTTGGGTGTCAAGCAATTAAAAAAGTTAAGAGTTGCCTTTCAGAATAAAATGTTAAACCCACAACCAACTAATCCTAAAGTTAAAATAACTTTTAGCTCAGGCTATAAAAGTTATTTATAGGCAGGTTAAGTTAATCATTGCCTAAACCGCAGTATAACAGGTTTTTTTTTTTCTAGAGTTCACATTCTCCCAGGACTAAGCCTACCTCCTTAACTAATTTAAACCTTCAAAAAGCATCCTTAACTCTTTTCTTGGAGAGAACAACAATTTTTTTTTTCAGCTACGCAATATGCAGAAGATTCTTTTTGTCTACTTTTTGGAACGAAGTTCCTTATGGCACGTTCAGGAGCCCGGGAGTGGATCCGAAAAAAACCGACCAAAATCACCTTCACAAAACCAAGCGTCACGAAATCTACCGATGACAATAACTTGAGTAAAAGATGAGCGAGTGAGTTGAAATTTGGTACACATGTTCATTTTACCCAATGCCCAGACTGATTTGGTTGGAAAATTGGACAACTTTATCCGCCCCAATCGGCATCTATTTAATGAGACAAACAAGTTTTTTTAATTTTTTTTTATTTAGTAAAATGAACACCGACACTGCTGAAGTGATAAAAATCGCTAAATTTATTAAAGCGGACCTAAACGTTTAAATGAAGAAAATAACGTTTTTACCGATATCTTACGTTATAACGTAACGATTTTAGTAAAACTTCTTACACATCGTCTAAAATACAATTGAAACAGGCATGTAAAATTTCAACCTGATACAAGATGTTTTTGAGTAGGGAAAAGATATATTTTTTAATATTTTAAATTAGTAGGCCGGGTAGGTAGAAAACAGTTCTTTTCCCTCAGGCTTTTTTAATTTTAGGTAGTATTCATACTACGGAAAGACTAAATTTTACTTTATTTAAAATTATAATTATCATTAACTACAGGAGACATACAGCTAGACATAGCGCAGTTGGTAAGAGCGCCTGTAACGGATTAATAGGAGGCCCGTGGTTCGAATCCCGGTGCGGGGGTCTATTTTTCTCCGTATGTCTCCCGTAGTTAATGATAATTATAATTTGATTTAAAGAACATTTTTGTTTTTTAACTTCTTATAGCTAAACAATAATAATTGCTTACATTACTACAACTAAATTATATAAAATGTCAAAACGCGTTTGTTGATTGTCATTTTTTAATATAAAATTATGGTGACAATATTCTTTGTTACTTTTTATTAACCTCTCTAGTCATCATTTATGTAATAGTGTCCCGACAACTCACCTCGATATGATTTTTTATTGCTATGCTACGGCAACCTTAATTATTCCAATAGAAATAAAGGTTTGTTTTGATTTATAGGTCTTCAAATACATAGAATAACTTATCTAAATAGATATCTAAATTAATTGAAACCAATTAAGAGCGGCCTAAGGCGGTCGCTCAACTATCAATAGGGGCTCCCCCTAGGGGGCACTTTTCCTCCACGCTTTGACGCTCGCTTATATAGCTTACTAATGACCACACCATACTCGCTTCGGCGGTACTATTTACAAATGTATGATGTGTGAAGTAGCTGGAACTCTCCACCACGGGGCTAGTAAAAAGGGTCTAAAAGATGGCCTAATTGCTAGGTTCGAACAAAAAATGGGTCGTCATACCCGTTCTAATAGGAAGTACTAGATTACTAAGCCCGTTGGTAAGGCTCTTAATTATAAACAGACAAATATTAGTTAATGATGTTTCCCTATCGTGTGCATTTCCCATGTAAATAAAAATGTAAACAATCAACATAATAAATTATATGCAAATAAATAGGCAATCGCCTCTTGTGTAAAAAATCGAATAGGAAATATGTGTATATAGGTTTAAACCTATTACGTTTAGTTATGAATCGACTAATTTATTAAGCCGATCTTTAATTAATAATTACTAATTAAACTAAACAAATTATAAACTAAACATTTCAAGATGATGCCAAAAGATAATACCTTGAATACAAATTTTAAACAATAAATTCACGTGAAACAGATTTCTGCTACAATGTACAAAAAACATATTATTTTTATTTCCATTTCCTTACAATATTACTTGTAAATTTGTAAGTGAAAAAAACTTGTTTGCTTCATTCTAAAGATAAATCTTAGTATATATCCTCTTTTAGAGTTTTGTTAAAAGATAAAAACATTAAAAAAAATAATACAATATATAATATAAATTCTAAAGGAGAGAAGAAAAAAAAAAATGTAAATAACATAAAAAAAAAGTTTAAAAAGTTGCATATTCGAGAACGGAATAAAGAAATAAATCAGAGGAGTGTCAAAGTACATCCCTTACCGGGCCCTATAATCCGTATCATAGGAAGGGCCTTTCTTGGAAGACAACCAACAATGGAAAGGGTGATTCTATGGAAGGGTTGTGGCATGCTTGTCTTGTGCCCCTGGAGGCACAAGAACCCATCTTCTCCTTTAACTCAGCTCCTTTACATACCCTTGATGTAACGCAAAGGACAGAACCCTTCTACCAGCTAAGGGCAACACCAAGACCAGTATAGTGCGAATAATTCAAATCAATGGAATGGAAATAACCCGTCAAATTCATACCCAGAAAATATCTATAAATTTATATGCTTTATTATATTTCTGTTCATGACAGAATATAGTAAATCTATATAGGTAAATATATCTCACAATATGTAGATATATTTATGTTTGCCATATTGTGTCAGCATCAATAATAATTAATTTTATTTTTTAAATTCAATTGTTTTAAATATTTTTCTTTGTAGTATTGATATTTAAAAATGTACATAATTATCACTGAAGAGGCTGGTAGATAATAACTGAACACTATTGTCACCAAAGTTTTATATTACAATTCACAAACGCGTTTCGTCACATAATATCATTTTCAGTAATGCGTGATTACATAGTAAGAATTAATATTTTACAAACTTTTGTGACTAACTAACAGTACAAGGTGGGGGTATGTAGACTAGGGCTGTGGGAAGAAGGAATACGGAAGGAACCAAAATAAGGGATTTGAAGTAAGATCCGAGGTGGGACCCAGTGAAGGTGTGGGTCAGGTATAATTTTTTATTTATTTTTCAACTGCTTAGAGCTAATAAATAATTTATTATATTACTATAACTAACATTATACCTTACAATTACCAGACATTAAAATTAAAACATGCTATATTTGTGTCTTGGGTAGCTCTTTGAATTTATAAGTTTTCTAGGAGGTCCAATTTCCTATTTTTTTTTTTTTGTTTTTTTTTTTTGGCACAAGTATAGAATTTCATAATTATCATCATTAAATATATGATCAGTTTCTTGTACATAGTTGGCAAAACTTGATGTGGAAAAATAAGCAATCTGGAGTATGTAAACAGATCTGCGTGACCTGTAAAGGTGTATATGTAGGGCAATACGGTAGAAAAATCAGTACGCAAGTTATATGATAATATAATAATGAATATAACAATACTTAAAAACACTGACAAACACATACACTCAAAACTTAATCTTGCCGTCATAGCTGCTTGTCTATATAAGCTGACCGCATCCAAGACTAAGTGCACTTTCATTTAATTTTAATTCGCCATTTTATCTCGTATAATCTTAATGCCAGTAGTTGTTCTCTCCAACTCTGGCTAAAATCATAGAGGCAGTGTATGTAATATTAAAATTGTATATGTTTATCTAAAAATAAACTTTTTAAAAACATATAGTCCAGGAGATAGCGTGCAATGTGCAAAGTGTTTCACTAGCATCAAGCTAGAAATTTGTATACAAGTCAATTTTTTAGCGCGTTTTAAGAATATGTGGTCGGCTAAGTTCGTCTGCGGGACATAGCTTGGCAATAGGCATTTGAAAAAAAAAAAACCGGTAGAGAGCGGCCATGTCACACCAATTATGGTGAACAATGTGATTTTCATGATCCTGAGTACAGAATTAGTTAGTAGATCGAAAATTAAGTTGATGTTAGTTTGTCCCTTGACAGGTGACCACGTTGCCTAACCTATCAAGTGTGAAAATAACATCGACTTGATTTTTGGTCCACTAACTAAATATGTACTCAGGATCATGAAAATCACATTGTCCACCATAATTGGTGAGACATGGCCGCTCTCCACCGGTTTGTTTTTTCAAACGCCTATTGCCACGCTATGTCCCGTAGACGAACTTAGCCGACCACAAATTCTTAAAACGCGCTAAAAAATTGACATGTATACAAATTTCTAGCTTGATGTTAGTCAGACATTTTTTTGCACGCTCTCTTCTGGACTAATATTTTGGTGAGTGGTTCACAAATTTCGCACTTTGCACAGCACTATTGAACATGACGGAAAATATTGAGGCAGCATCAAAAACATGTAAACGCATCCAAGTTTGCCAAATACGTAAAATTTAATCCTTCTATCCACACAGCCTAAGTCTACCCACACCTAGTACTGTTAGTTTGTCATAAAAATTTGTAAAATATTTTTAGCTTTGTAGAGAATTCAATCTTACTATGTTAACACGTAACACTGAATATGATATTAAGTTGTTAAAACTCGTTTGTGCATTTTAATATAAAATTGTGGTGACAAAATTGTTGCTTTACTTTCTCCCAATCTCTCCAGTAATAATTATGAAGTGATACCATAAATCTCTGTCAAATCAACCAATCATTTGAAAATATACATCATTAGTTAGGTATAAATCTTATAGTTGTATAAATCTTAGTATTGACTTCCTTAAGTGGATGCGGACGCCTTTAAGTAAGGACCTACCCATTCATATAGCTATGCTGGGTTAACACTGACTGTGAGGCCACTTGGTGGAGCCGGGAATTGAACCCGTAACCTCCAGATGTCCAAGCAAAGACGTTAGAAATGAGCAGCAAGGGACCCCTATGATATATCGTTTGAGACAATAAATTAATCTATGATCTTTGAGTATAATTAACAATAAACAGGAGAGTTAAATCAGGTCCATTGCATGTCTCATTAGAGCAGAACATGTTACACATTTGAACTTAGTAGGTATTTAGACTTTGGATTAAGGGACATTGCATTAAGCTTTGTCTGAGGACTTCAACACTATCTGTAATCACATTAGACTTAACATCAATTGTTTCAAGAACCCTTCACACTTAATCACCTTGCACTAGGGATGGGCGGAACGGAACGTAACTATAAAAATAACTAGTTCCAGTGTTGGAACGGTTCCAATCGTTCCAAGATTTCATGGAACTACGTTATTTTTGGAACGACTTTGAAGTTTTTATTTTACTGTCGAGTTTCATTTAGTTAATACATTTTTATTGTTTGAATTCGATACAAATTTGTTACCACCATTTTACAAAAAAATAATATCTTTTAAGAATTATCGAGCAAAATAATACGAAACGTAACTGATTAAAGAGGAAACGGAAACGAGAAAACAGTAACGAACTAAACAACTAACTTAAAGGGAACGTTAAAAACTCGTTTCTCTTGGAACGAATCTAATGATCTTCGTTCCAAGCGCCAATACGTAACGTGTAACGTAACTGAAAAGACGAAACGGGAACGAGATAACGTAACGAAACTGTAACTCGGAGGCCGGAGGGAACGTAAAAGATTCGTTTCGCGAGGAACGAAAACTATAGTTTCGTTCCAAGTTCCAGTTCCAGCCAAGCTGGAACGTAACGTGTGTGTCTTATGTTATCTTGTATAGTAGAGTAGAGTAATGGAGTGGGGATGAGAGCTCGAGTCTCGGAATCACTCCAGTTATAGTGAAGCGTTACCTTTTTCTCTTTCAGAGACATTGATGTCTCTTTGCCGCTTTTTTTCTTTTAGGTCCATAGTCAACTTCCTCTTGTCACTTTCGCCCTTCGCCACTCGTTTCGTTTTTTTAGTTTTGTTTTCCGCTTTAGTAAATAGTTAGTAAAAATACGAAATAAACAGGTGAAATTTAATTTGTTTTTTGTTTAGTTTTAGGATCTCGTTATGGAAAGAACATATTCTAGTATTTAAAAATATTATTTATACTGGTATAAAATATACTTTTAAGTAGTTACCATAATGTTGTATCATAAACATTTTTATTATACTGCTTATTTGGTTGCAATTAAAATATCACTATAAAAAAATATAAGATAAAAATATAAATAAAGAGATCTTAATAATATTATTATAAAGTTTGTATTTAATTTCAACTTTTCATCGTCAGCGTCAGTGAAGAGTGGAACTATTTAATAAAGAAACGAAACTTATTGTAGAACGAACATGGACTAGACTCAGGAACACGTGAAGTATAAGAGAAACTGTTTCTTTGGAACATAAACTGATACGTTCCAAAAATAACTAGTTCCTGGAACTAGTTATTGGTTTGGAACGAAACGTTGTAACTCGTTCCACTCATGGAACCGTTACTCCCATCCCTACCTTGCACTGTTAATACTGACTTATATTCTAACTGGAAGCTCAACAAATCTTTTAATAAAATACTGATTTTGTTATAATATAACTAACATTGACTCTGCTCTTGTAAAACCTAAACAAAATCAAATAAAATGTTAGTTTTATGGTATATTTTAGTTATATGTAGTAAATTAAGTTTCTTCATTGCTTAGATTTAAGCAATTAAGAAAAAAAAAGTAATATAATACTTGACCTAACCCTATACACCAGTGCGATCCTTCTTAGATCATCACTTCATATTCCTTTGGTTCCTTCCTTGATCCTTCTAGAGCTCTCCTTAATCCTCTACCCCCAAGTTTTATTGTTAGTTTAAGTCATAAAAGCTTGTAAAATATGTAGCTAGTAGAGACTTTACTTTTACTATGATAACATTTAACACTGAAGATGATATAAAATATTGATACGCGTTTGTTAATTGAGCTGAGCAAAGATCTTATACCACACATTGCATTTGTTTGGACGCATACTCCTCCTAAACCGATCCGCTCAAAATTAGGTTCGGTCATAGTGACCAAGGAAGAAATCTGAAATGGTCCTAATTGGTACACAGGGGCACGGGGTACTGGGTACAAACGTTTCCTTCAGAACGGCTGAACCTATCCGCTCAAAATTCGGCACTGACATAGTGACCAACCACAGGAAGGAAGAAATCTGAAATGGTCCTAATTGGTACACAGGGGTACGGGGTACTGGGTACAAAAGTTTCCTCCTGAACTAATTTGCACAAAATTTGGCACGGTCAAGTGAACAATCACATGAAAGTATAAATCTGAAATGGTTCAAATTGGTACACAGGGGTACGGGATACAAAGGTTTCCTCCTGAACGGCTGAACCGATCCGCATAAAATTCGCCACGGTTGTAATGACCAAACACGGAAAGGAATATATTTAAAATGGTCCAAATTGGTACACAGGGGTACGGGGTACAAAACTTTCCTCCTGAACGGGTGAACCAACCCGCACAAAATTCGGCACGGCCATAATGAAAAACACAGAAGGTATAAATCTGAAGTGGTTTAAATTGGTACACTAAAAAATAGTATATGCCCTTTATGAATGAATGAATGAATGAATAAATGATATATTTAAAATAAGATACAGTTGTTAATTTTCATTTTTACATTAAATCATACTACCCTGTGGCTATTAGGCCGTGCGGGAGTGAGTAGCGTCATGCAGTTACAAGTCTCTATTTCTGTTAACTTAATAAAGAAGTAATTAAATCCATTTAATTGACAATTTCTAAAAAACTAACAAATACAAACCTAAATAAATTTATACATGCATATACACAAATCAGGTACATATAAATATATATAAATACTTAAGGCGGGGCGGGAAGCGATGTCGAACTCATACTCGGTGGGCTACGTGATATAGTTCGTCGTAATCCGCTGTCCCTTCTCCTACAATTAGTATACCGATTTACCGCACCGGTCGCTGATTTCTTCAGAAAATCTTGCCTCCTTCAGCCGCTAGATGGGTCTGACAATCGCGGCATCATTTGACCTTCACCCCTCTTCTATCTTCCTAAAGACATAATAAATATAACATCTCCCGTCCATGAGTAGTTCCCTTTCTAATCAAACCTTACATTGTCGCACTCTCTCTTTTCTACATTTCACTATCAACAACAATAATAAACACGATCTTATTTAGCGGCCGGGCAAAACAAAAATACCTAGGTATTCGCATTAAATTTTTTTGTTTTTTTTGTTTTTTTGTCTTTGGAGGCTTTCAAGTTTTAGTGGCTGACCGTTACCGTTTGTACCCCTTAGACCGCTTACCCTGAATTTTGAATGTCGTTTTATTGTCACTATTTTCCATTGTTTCATTTACATATAACTAAAATTTATCATTTGTTTCCATCCTTACCGAAAGTAACGGAAACTATGTACTCAATCGCTCCGCAGAACGAACATTTTTTTTTTCCAAGATAGATATCCGATGTAGACATCATGGGAACACATGGTTCCGTGTCTGTCTGTTGCTCAATTTTTGCGAATAACACGTGATAAAAACCGCTCGCCCGATTTTAATGAAATTTCGAGGGTAGGTTAAAAATTGTCCATTGTTGGCCCCATATAAGTTTCCACCTTCGGCATTCATTTGCATCTCTTCCACATTCGCACAAACAGATTTATTTACTCCTATATCTTCATACGTTTTGGGTAGTTTATTGGAAGTAGCTTCTAGCAAAATTTAGACCGTCTAGGATCTTTAAATTTTGTCAAATTTATACATTCATTCAATTAAAATCAAAACAATTTTGACAAATTTAAAAAAAGGGGGGAAATTTAATAACTTTGACAATAATATAGACTGTGAAAGCATTCCCCGAGGAAGCTATGTGGCACACTAATTGACAGACCCAGACCATTATAATATAATTAATATAATATAATTATTATATACTTTTTTCTTTGAAATCTTATGGTTATAGAAGCCTTCTTTTCTGTGTAAATTGAATTTAATTTTCTTATAAATAAATATGAATTTGTGCTGTGTAATTTTTAGGACTCAAGAAAATATTCAAATTTTGGGGAAGTGTACTTCTATGAATATCCTTATGGGATTTGGAATCTAGCATTAATTTATGTAAGATGTATATTTTTTCGATAGGATCATGGCTATGGAGTAAAATAGTGGAAAAGAATAAAAATTAACATTTTTATCAAGTTCAAATTGGAATTTTAATGAAACTACGTAATTTTTTAAAAAAATACAACAGAAAAATTAACAACAATTAAGTTATTTGCACTGTAAAATATTGTTTATTTAATTTATATTAACCATTCAAATCAAATGAATTTTTAAACCTACTAATTACAGCTCAGTAAACTTTTTTTTGTGCGTCAGTCGAAACGCGCAAAAAAAATTAAGTCTTCGAATGTACGTACACTCAAATCTTCATATAAATTAAAACATATATTCCTCGTTAACTTTTAATTTGTTTTTACTAGATATTAACCACAATCATAATAAGAAATATAACCAGAGTTAAAATTTGAAGACCATAAAAAATGACATGCGATGTAATTTGTGTTTCGTTCATAAATTCATAAAGGTTATATAAACTCACCGAGATGTTAAACAAAAAAGATTTTGTAGAGAAAAAAAATAGTTATTTATGTAACTAGGCAGCAAAATGGAATTTTACTGACGAGTGATTAGATTAGCCTCCGAGCCGAAGGCGAGGACAGGCTATGATAATTAACTGCCGAGGCGAAGCCGAGGCAGGTAATTTACCTATTTGACTGCCGAGGCGAAGCCGAGGCAGGCAATGAATAAACGAGGCAGAAATGTTTCCTTTGCTGCCTTGTTGCATACAATATTTTATCTACTTGCGGAAGAAAAATGAAGCTGCTAAAATGTTATCTTTATTAATACAGCATAGTTAATAACTATGTTTCATATTAATAAAGATAATAACATATGTATTAACTAAAATTAATGTTCAAATAAGAAACTTGGGAATAATAACAATAAGTGAAAAGCAAACTCAATCTATAACAACAAAATACAAAACACACGTTTATAACACACATAACTTCTGAATGAATAATGCACGCAATATAAAATATTTATTTATATTTTTACTAAAAAATTAATAAAAGTGTTAAAGATATCTTCTATTGCTTAAAAGAAAAGAAGTAACTAGGATACATCAAGAAAAGTAGCTAGTCTAATCTAGAAATACTTCAATAATAAAAATAATATGGATGTTCAATGTTTACATGACGCTACAGTTTAGTCAGTTACTCTACTATTTTTTTAATTAAAGATCTACAAATCATTGAACTTATTTAACAGAATTAACAAATATAAACAAATTATTTTATTATTAAAACGTTTATTTATTATTAAATATTACTTATTTAACTATTATATAATGTTATAAGATAGCGATAATAGTATAAACTGTTCTTGCCAAAATATGAGGTTATGACACGCAGTGGTAAACACTGTTACTTTCTCTGCCTAGGCAGGGAAATATTTCCCTGCCTAGGCAGAGAAAGTATTTTCCTGACTGTTTTAACTACTTTCCTGCCTGTTTTTAATATTTTAATGATAAATCAGGGAAATAGCACTTTCCAGCCTAAAAACAGTTAAGTAATGTTTAATTTTGCTGCCGCGAGTAGATAAAATATATTTTCAGTCCTGACAATTTTTGTAAGTTACAGTTTTTTGAGTTACAGCTCTTTAACAATATAGTCGAAAGAGCCGAAAATCTATTTTTATTTATATAACATATAATATAAACAATAATCGTTACACAGTTATTATAATGTTTTGAAGATTTGAGCTATTTTGACCATTTTCAAAGACCTTAATCAGTCAAATTTTAAGAACAATAAACTTGCGTAAACTGTTAAAATAATAAGATACAATTTGAAAATCTGAAATTAATTAAGTTGAGAGAACTCTAGCTTTGCTAATTTCTTTATTATAACTAATTTTCTTGTGCTATATTTCGACCAATTAGTAAATTTTTCTTTTCTGAAAAAATTAAATGTATGTGTATTTTCAAGATCTTAAACTTTGATCTGTAATATTTCAATTCAAATATACTTATCGAGATAATTAGCAATAACCTCAAGAATCACCCTTTGAGCCCAAGAAAAAAGGGAAAATTTTCTATTTTTATAACCTCAGTTTTCGTTTGCATGACCCATATTTTTGCTTCCGTACTTATCGAAGGTAACGGAACTTATGTGATCGTTGTGAAGGACAAACTTTTTTGTCTCCGATTTCAAAACTTCTAAGACAGAAATCCTTTTCAGACATCAGGGAACATTTTTAGTTCTGTATGTTGTTCTGTCTATCACTCAATTTTGCGAAACATAATCATAAAACCTATCTGCCTGATTTTAATGAAATGGATCGTATAGGTAATAATTAGGCCTTTGTTGCGGTCCCGCGTAAGTTTCGAACTTCTGCGCCTACTTGTTTCTCTTCCATATGCGCACAAACATACATTTATTTACATCTATATCTAGAAAAGTACTCATCTGATTTTTTATAAAATGTTGTTGCTTTATCAAAAGTAGTAATCTATACTCTTCAATACCTTTCATTTGATACCCCACTCGCGTGACGTCAATTATCCACCATTTTGAATTTGTACAGCTAATAATTTTCAGTTCGCTGTATTTTTTTTTGTGTGCGCGTCAAAACGATCTTTAAAACTGGAAAGTTTCATGCTTTTATCTCTTTTGATTCACAAGTTATTGGAACCGTACAGAGCGACAGGCGGACAGACAGACACAGGAACGAAACCATAAGGGTTTCTTTTTTTGTTTTACCAATGAAACCCTAAAAAGACTTTTTATTGGTCTATAATGATTTTGTTACAGTAGTGATGGTGAAAAAATTTCAAATATTGTAATTATGCCCAAACAATTTCATACAAATTTTTTTTTACAATTTTTAGTTTTTTTGTATATTATTTGTAATAAAAATTAAAAGCATTAACGTGAACTATAATTTTAAATTATTTGTAGATTTTGGTGTTGGCAAAAGCAAAAATATAATTATATGAAGAAATTATCATAACCTTGCTTTTTTAACTTGCAAAATTTAAAGAGCAGAGTCGTTTTAAATTAATCTGGGGCTTTCTGAGGGCTACTTTCGACAAAATATTTATAATTCATTTTAATCAGATGTATTTTTGAAGATACAGGTGTAAATAAATGTATGTTTACGTGCATGTGGAAGAGAAACTAATGAGAGCAGAAGTTTGAAACTTATATGGGACCAACAATGACAAACAATGACCAACAATGTCAATGACTAATTATATCTGAATTCTAAATACTAGATACCATCAAAAATTCATTAAATCGGATAAGCAGTTTTTGAAATATGTTGGCTCGCAAAAAATGGGCGAAAGACAAGCACTAAACCAAAAATGTTCCCTGATGTCTGAAACGGATTTCTGTTTTAGAAGTTTTAAAATCGGAAACATTAAACATCACATAACTTACATTGTCTTAGGTAAGCTGTAAGCTCGAAAGAAAAATTTGTTATCTTGTCAGGTTTATAGTAAAATGAATACATAATTGATTGGCCAAACTAGTGTAAAGAAAAATTGTCTGCCAATCAGTAATTTGCCAATCTCTAATGATTTTATACTTTTACAATTCATTATTGTCTAATTTATTTAAATTTTCTTTTTTTACTTTCTCGTATAAAGAAAAAATATTTTCATGGCGCGATGTGTGATTTACACGTTTTGAGGTCCCCTGAGGTTAAACTACTGGGCCAATTTTGACGAAACTTGGCATACATGTTCAAAAAACTCTTACCCCCAGGCGAAATTGTGAAATTAATTTTAGTTCCAAAAACTGTTTGGGGCACTACCCCCAAAAACTCAAAAAAACGTAAAAAGAAATCATTTCTCGAGAACAGTTCCGAGGATTTTGATTATAAAATTATAAAATGTAGTCTATTTAAATACGAATCTAAATATATAAGCCGTTCTCCCGGGAAAATCTAGTTCCTGAGAAAATAGCTTTACACTGGGACGGAAAGAGGCCGGGTTCGATTTCCCGCCGAGGAGAAGTTATTTGTATGGTAAATAGTCTAAAATAATTAAATGTACCTACGAAAACTAATAAATAGTGAACACTAGACTATGTAATTATTAACTCTTAAAGTTTGTTTGAGTTGGCGCGGAACGGTTTTTTTATTATAAATCTGCCAAAATTGTAGTGAGAGTACCAATATAGCCCACTATAGAAAGCGGTTATTGTTATATATTAGCGGTTAATTTATTAAATAATTTGGTTTTATTATAGGTATAATTTAGCAATATTTAATGAGCACAGGTACAGGTGGTTGAAATTAATCTTGAGCTATCTTAGGACTACTGTAAACTGTAAACCATCCAAATTTCTTGAAAATCAGAACATTATTTTGAAGATAAAGTGTAAATAAACGTATTTTTGAACACTCTGGAAGAGAAAGAAATAGGGGCAGAAGTAGAAGTTTAAATGGGACCAACAATGGCTAATTATGAACTACCATTATAATATATTTTATTATAATTAGATAAGCAGTTTTTGAATTATGTTAGTTAAAAAAAAATGGATGCAGACAGAGGGACCGAAAAAGTTAACTGATATCTGAAACGGATTTTTGTCTTGTAATTTTTGAAATCGAAGACATTATACTAGTTCATTTAAGTGTATAAGTTGTGTTGGTATAAGTAAGAGATAAGGAAGAGGGTTAGAACTAGAGGCAGTCAGGGTGAGAGTACCCGGGACTCGGTACACATGACACTCCACCTTTCATTCCTTTCCTCAATCTGAATAGAACCTAATTCACTAGTACATTAAAATTCCACCAGGTTCAGTAGCGGACGGCCTTGTCCCGTCAAATCGTAGTTAACAAATGCAGCCTCCAAATTTAATTATTTTAAAATAATTTTTACATATTTGGCATCTACTAATGCTTCTTAAGGGCGGCTAGTTTTTAGAATTTTGAATTTCGTTCATGAAAATACAATTTTTGACTTTTAGAGCTTTTTTAGGGCTAAAATAAACCAAATATAAAAAATCTAAAAACTAGCCGCCCTTTGGGATTTAGTTGTGAATCTTTTGAAAAAAAAATCAGCTCTCTATCTCTTAAAATAGAGGCCCTATTTGTAAACTACGAAAACACTACCGGTTCCCGCCCCGCCTTAACAACCTACGCACACACATGCATACATCAAAAATAAAAATAAATTATTTAAATATATCTGACAAGAGTACTAATAATATTTGAACAAGACAATATACCTAAGATTATTAACCGAAAGGTAAATATTATAATAATGAAACAACAACACTTAACAACAAAACATAATTAACTAAACAAAACATTCTATAATCCTTATTTATCTTATTTTTCCTACTTCCAATCCTTTTTATTTTGCTAGCAAAATATTAGTTAGTAAAATATTTTTCTAACGAAGCATGCCTACAAATTAAAAATAAAAGCAATAAACTTTAAGAAACAAACAACATTAAAATTTCCTATAAATAAATACTGTTCCCATACCTCATTCATATTTCCTTATTATTAAATCATTTATTATTAAATTAGGTAGTTCATTTATTGAACAAATTACTAAATCCATTCTTGTTTAGACAATTTGCATATATGATATAAATTCACTTCTTAACCGAATGGAATTTTTTACATAACCTAACAAGCTAGCCCAGACTTTCCCGTTTAAATAATCAGAGCATTCGGTTCCAGTTAAAACTTCTTTGCCGAAAAAAGCTAGACGGTTTGATTTGAGCTGCGGACACACGCCAATAAAATGAACTACATCCTCGTCCGCATTTAGGTTACATAATTCACACTTATTTTTCGTCGGATTGGTTTCTTGCCACGGTTTGTAATTCAAATTTATGAGACCTGTCCTTAACTTAAATATAATTTTGATGTCTTCTGTCTTGAAATCGTCATTGAAATAGTTGAAGCTGGTATTTGGGTAAACCAATGATCTGTAGAGGGTACAAAAATTTGATGACCTCGCCTGATCGATAGTCTTAAGAGAACTTGTGACGTTTAATTTGCACAGCGCATCCATCATGTCCTGCTTCCAAACAATCCTGCTTTCCCAGTTTTCCCTTAATTTAACTCCTGCTTCAGCACACATTTTTTTCCAGCAGAAAAACCAAAAACAGTTAGCCCTAACGGTTTCTTTAGCCAAAAAGTTTGGGAGACGCTCACTACCTAGAAACACTATTTTATTAATGTAATTGAGGTGAAGTAGAAATGTATAGTCATTTATACTCTGCATTCCAGTTTCTATTTTTAGCATATAATTAGGTGAACTTGCTGGCACAGATAACAGTTTCTTAAGGTAATAACGTTGATAATTGTCTAAAATATTATGTGCTGTGTATCCCCACACTTGCGCTCCGTACGTTACAACCGCCCTAATTACAGTATTAAATATTTTCTCTTTGGCCGAAAAAGGAACCGACTTATCATTTATGAACTTATTCCAGGCCGAATGCAATCCTAGCTTTCCAGCTCGTACTTTTTCTGCCAAGTGGACTTGGAAGGAGAGCTTAGGCGTCAACATAACTCCTAAATATTTGTATTTGTTGACCGTTTCAATGATTTGATTTTTATAGATAAAGTTTTTTACCCCTATATTGCCACCCTTACGAAACACCATAATTTTACTTTTTTCCATGATAATCTTTAGGTTCCATAGGTCGACGTATCTTTCTAAAGCATTGATCATCTTTTGAAATTTAACCGGATTATCTGCAATCATTACTAAATCGTCGGCGTATAATAAAACATTTATATTTCTTCCGTTTATATCGACACCATATCCTATAAAATCTTCCAAGTCGTTGATGAAAATACTAAACAATACTGGACTAAGCCCGCAACCTTGTCTTAATCCGTTTTCAATGCTAAACCACTCTGAAATTCCATTGTTGCTCCAAACAGCTGACCTTGTACCGTTGTATAACTGTTTAATTATATTCACTAATTTTCTCGAAAACCCTAAGCAACTTAGTTTGTAATACAGAGCTTTCCGATCTATTGTATCAAATGCTGCAGAGAAGTCCACAAAAAATGCATATATCTTATTTTTCCCCCTTTTTTGCAGAATCTTAAACGCCGACATTAGGTTAAATATATTATCCGATGTTGAATAGCCTTTCCGGAATCCAGCTTGGTTTTCACAAAGTATTTTTCTTTTGTCCATCCATCCTACAATTCTTTGCAGCAGAAGACCCGAAAACACCTTAGCTACAGCAGTAATAAGTGAAATCCCTCTGTAATTTTTAACCTCGGATGGATCTCCTCTCTTAATTAACGGGTTGATAATAGAACACTTGAACTGATCGGGAACATATCCACTTTTATATATATTGGTATATAGAGTTAGAAGAGTCTTTATAAAATTTTCTGGTGCGTTTTTAAAGAATTCAGCTGGGATTCTGTCTACACCGGGGGCTTTATTATTGGGCGAGTTGACTAAAACATCTTTTAACTCACTGAAAGAGAAATCTGCATCTAAGAAGTCATCAGTGTAATATGGCTCTGCATATGATAAGGAATCTGATTTGAAAGGCTGGTTTAATAGACTTTTAAAGTACTTAACCCATTCATCCATAGTTACAAGATCTCGGGTTTCGTGTTTTTGCTTTCTAAATATTCCGACCACTTTCCAAAATTCTCTCCCATCTTTGACATTGATCAGTTTATTAATCTCATTTCCGAAATACTCCTTCTCTTTCTCTAGACACAAAAGTTTATATTTTCTTAGTTCCTCTCTGTACAAATTATATCTGTAAGTTGACCAGTTATTTCTATTTAAATGTAGAAGGTAGAACACTGTTTTTCTGTATTTGAAGCACTCCGCATCAAACCATGCATTTTTTCCCTTATTTCTATATTTACTATTTCGAAGCGTTATTTCAGTGGCAGAGCTTTTGATTCCGATTAACATACTTTCTAAACAGTTTTCGATTTCCAATCCTACATTATCTGTGATTTGATTATCTGAATAATATGACTTAATTTTATTATCTGTGTATCGAGTAAGTTTATTTTTAAAATTTGGTTCGTTCTGTTGATTCCAGTGTATTTTTGGGGGTAGAGGGGTGAGTGAGTTTTCTCCCTCCTCTTCACTTATGACAATGTCAATAACAAGAGGCATATGATCCGAGAAGTAGAGTTCGTTGATTTCAAATCTTTGTACCAAATGTAAACTCGTGGCAGTAATACATGCCAAGTCGATCACTGAGTTACCGTTTGGTCCGATAAATGTAAACTCTCCTGTTAAGTCACCTTTGTGTTGCTCTAATAGTTGTATGAATCTTAGTATTGGCTTCCTTAAGTGAATGGACGCCACTTCAATTAAGGAGCTACCCATTCATTTAGCTATGCTGGGTGATCACTGAGTGCAGGGCCACTTGGTGGAGCCGGGAATTGAACCCATAACCTCCAGATGTTCAAGCAAAGACGTTAGAAATGAGCAGCAAGGGACCCCTATGATAAATCGTGTAAGACAATAAATTAATCTATGATCTTTGAGTGTAATTAACAATAAACAGGAGAGTTAAATCAGGTTCATTACATGTCTCATTAGAGCAGAACATGTTACACATATGAACTTAGTAGGTATTTAGACTTTGGATTAAGGGACATTGCATTAAGCTTTGTTTGAGGACTTCAACACTATCTGTAATCACATTAGACTTAACATCAATCGTTTCAAGAACCCTTCACACTTAATCACCTTGCACTGTTAATACTGACTTATTCTAACTGGAAGCTCAACAAATCTATTAATAAAATACTGATTTTGTTATAATATAACTAACATTGACTCTGCTCTTGTAAAACCTAAACAAAATCAAATAAAATGTTAGTTTTTATGGTATATTTTAGTTATATGTAGTAAATTAAGTTTCTTCATTGCTTAGATTTAAGCAATTAAGAAAAAAAAAGTAATATAATACTTGACCTAACCCTATACACCAGTGCGATCCTTCTTAGATCATCACTTCATATTCCTTTGGTTCCTTCCTTGATCCTTCTAGAGCTCTCCTTAATCCTCTACCCCCAAGTTTTATTGTTAGTTTAAGTCATAAAAGCTTGTAAAATATGTAGCTAGTAGAGACTTTACTTTTACTATGATAACATTTAACACTGAAGATGATATAAAATATTGATACGCGTTTGTTAATTGAGCTGAGCAAAGCTCTTATACCACACATTGCATTTGTTTGGACGCATACTCCTCCTAAACCGATCCGCTCAAAATTAGGTTCGGTCATAGTGACCAAGGAAGAAATCTGAAATGGTCCTAATTGGTACACAGGGGCACGGGGTACTGGGTACAAACGTTTCCTTCAGAACGGCTGAACCGATCCGCTCAAAATTCGGCACTGACATAGTGACCAACCACAGGAAGGAAGAAATCTGAAATGGTCCTAATTGGTACACAGGGGTACGGGGTACTGGGTACAAAAGTTTCCTCCTGAACGGCTGAACCAATTTGCACAAATTTGGCATGGTCAAGTGAACAACCACATGAAAGTATAAATCTGAAATGGTTCAAATTGGTGCACAGGGGTACGGGATACAAAGGTTTCCTCCTGAACCAATTTGCACAAAATTTGGCACGGTCAAGTGAACAACCACATGAAAGTATAAATCTGAAATGGTTCAAATTGGTGCACAGGATATACGGGATACAAAGGTTTCCTCCTGAACGGCTGAACCGATCCGCATAAAATTCGGCACGGTCATAGTGACCAATCACAGGAAGGTATAAATCTGAAATGGTCCAAATTCGTTCACAGGGGTACGGGGTACGGGATACAAAAGTGAAAATAGTATATGCCCTTCATGATGCTTGTCGTGGGAAAGCTCTTTACGAGTACAGTTACGGTTGTAATGACCAAACACGGAAAGCAATAAATTTAAAATGGTCCAAATTGGTATACAGGGGTACGGGGTACAAAACTTTCCTCCTGAACGGGTGAACCAACCCGCACAAAATTCGGCACGGCCATAATGAAAACACACACAGGAAGGTATATATCTGAAGTGGTTTAAATTGGTACACTAAAAAATAGTATATGCCCTTTATGATGTATGTCGTTAGAAAGCTCTTTAAGAGTACAGTTATTGTTGTTATGTTCACTTTTTTCATATTTTCATTTAAGAGGGGGGTAAAATGGAAAAAACAGGAAAATAAAATGGAAATATTACTATTTTTGATCCAATGTCAGCGGTTTATAAATAAAAGTGTTTATGTTTAAGATTAAAATTCACGCTCAGCTCAATATTGCAAGCAGACAAATGCATTGCACACCTAGTTACTAATATAATATTGTAGTGACAGTATTGTTGTTACTTTCTACTTATCTCTCTAGTCATAATCATGAAGAGGTACCACAATATCTTAGTCAAACAACCTAATTTGTTATACATTTTAACAAAATTAAATATTTCGTGCCTATACAAAGTGACCGGCGATGGTAATACTCGTATTTGTGAAACAATTAAGTCGGTTGTACTACGCCTCAGAGGCTACAAAAAACGCTATAAAAACCATGGGTCAAATCTTAACCGTTCTCCCACAAGGTTAATTTTTATGATTCTTTGAAGATCGCATTACCTTTGCTAATAAAAAACACTTATTGCTCCAAAAGTATTAAAGCTAGAACATAATTGGTATGGTTGTAAAGCTGACAAAATTTCCTAAAAGAAAAGTTTCATTTTCATGCCCTCAAATTACATGACTAAAAATGTATACACACTTTATTTTTAAGTTTATTTTGTTATTTACTAGTGTTTCAATCAATATTTATATTATTACTCATTCATAAGGTGGAATTTTTAGTAAACTTCGCTGAAAGTAAAATATGAACATGTTTATTGTTGTTTTTGTTGACTTATGGGTGACTATACTAAACCAGTCTTGCTTTTTTTAATATGCTTTTAATTATTTACTCACCTATATGTCAATCAGTCAGTTTTATACTTTTGGAGCTATAAGTGTTTTTATGTATGCTATCTTTAAAAAAATTGACCTTGTGGGAGAAAGGTTAAGATTTGACCAATAGTTTATATAGCGTTTTGTGTAGCCCCTGAGGTGTTGAACAACATACTTCATTTTTTCACAAATATCGCCAGTCACCACAGTATATTCATTTTTTGCAGTTATAATGATTGAAATTGATTGTAATAGCTTCTATCTTAAAGGGATTAAATTTCGATTTATCTTTACTATGTTCTTTATATTCTTTTTATTAGGAAACCACTTGAAAAAAAACAATGAGAAGTTGAAGGGAGTTTAATAATGGAGGGTTAGTTTTTAGGTTTGTAGTGGCGCTAAAGAGGTTTCTTTTTTAAAGGTTGGGAAAGCGTTTAAAGAGGGAATAGGTGACAGCTTTGACAAGACTAACTCGATAAGGGAGAACCTCTCTCGTTTCGAGGTAAAAACCCAGCTAGAATTGTATACACCAAAAACCCTATTACACGGGCTTTCTGAGCCCGCCTCTTTTATTACACATACTACTTCACTTTAAGATAACATCATAAAAAGATACTTAGACGTTATCGTGTAGACTACTAAGAACATCAGGTAGTGATGACTAGACGATTTTAAGATAAGTTAAAGTTTGCTGGATCTTTTCTGCAGGACTAAGGTTTTACTGTTTTTACGAATACCCTTCCTGCAAAAAATTAATGCTGTGTTGAGTTAGTATGACCAAAATAAGTAAGGCGCTTTTTCGGGGACCAATGTATAAATGAAAGAAAAAAAGTCCAGTCATGCACCATGACTTAATAAGCGAATTTTCAAAGAAATCTGCGTATTTCTGGCTTATGATAATATAGGAAAATTTTGGTTTAGAATTTGCATAGGTGAAAAAAAAATTTGATACACAGGGGTACGAGGTACAAAAGTCAAAATCGTATTTACCCTTCAAGATGCATGTCATTGGAAAGCTCTTTAAGAGTACAGTAATTGTTGCTAAGTACACTTTTATCATATTTTCATATAAAAGGGGGGTAAAATGGAAAAAACACGTTTTTATGCTATTTTTGACCCTAAATTGTAAAAATTTGACCCCTATATGAACTCCAAAAATTCTGGCCAACGAACTCATCCTTTCTATTGATATTATTGACATTTTAAAATTTGTTTGAAATTTTTAAGTGCATCCTAAGGGGAGATATCGTCTGGAGTGACACATATATGCATACATATATACATACATACATAAAAAAAAGTGTTAAATTTTAGGAATCGATTCAGAATGGTCTAAAACGGATTTCCATGGAAAAAGTTTTCAAAAATTCGCATTAAAAAAATTTTGAAGCCATTGCAATAGCGTAATTTTCTCTGAAAATTCGCTAAAAGAAAATCTCATTTCCTCCATTTCATTGAATCATGGATATGATTTTGGACGTTAAATTCCCTTATCGACATTTCAATTTTTTCTATGAAGCGGAGAAAACCAGTAAACATTTGTCTCATTGATATAGTAGATGTTTCTTAAGGCCCCCATACTCGGTCAAAATATTTGCGCAAACATTTTGACCGTGTATGGAGCTGTTAGATGTTTGCGCAAACATGATGTTTGACGTGTATGGCCTAAATTTTCCCGTCATCAGGTTTGCACAAAATGTTTGATCGTGTATGGGGGTCTTAAAGTGTGAAATTATGAAACATTAATCCATTTTTATTACCATTTGGTCTACTAGGAGCGTGGGCATCCATCAATATGGGCAAAGGGAGGCTGGAGCCACACCGATTATTTGCCGCTTGTGGAGTAAAAACATAAAAGTTAAATCATTTACGTGTATCGTCAAATCAATTTCATTACCTATAGGCGAGGATTTGTCTACTGTTTAAAATTTATAATACTTACACTTATAGAATTAAGGCCAAGGGCACTGATTTTGTAGTTTTAAATACTTTCCTTTAAAAAAATAAACACGTCAAGTGTGTGCTAGTCAGTGTACACAGCGAGGGTCCGTAGGCCACACTATATAGTGTTTAACTGTAAAATGATTAAACAGTGTTTTTTTAAAATGCTAAAAAGCTTACTTTGAACAATTCTAAGGGTCTGATATTCTCAAAACACACTCTGATAAAGTATTTTTTTGCCACTGAACCGGACTACAACCATATAAATACATCGAAATGACCATAATTATAAAAAAACGTATTTTGTCAATAAAAAATAAAATAATATTTTTTTCGAAATTTCCAAAAAGTGGTATCTTTACTTTTAGTCGAAGAAAGTTAAGGAATTTCTTTCACAACCACTTCAAACTTGCCTACTCTCGACCTATCAAAGTTATAACCAAATAATTTTATATTTTTGTTATCAGCTCGACGTACCCTTTCATATGATACCCCTCACGGTGTCGAAAAAAAATTTAAAAAATTAACCCTTAAGTTTTTTTACCCTAATGTTTTTGAGAATTTTTTTTTTAAGTCGCTATATTTTTAAAATATGTGGGTAGGTACAAGACACATACATGCCAAATTTCAAAGTGATCGGACGAAAAGTGTAGCCGTGAGAGCACGCGAGAGGACGGATGGACAGACACACGCAGGAAAATATAAGGGTCCTTGGATTTGCCTACGGACCCTAATAAAAAAAAAAATAAATAATAATAATAATAAAAGAAACTAACTTGCTGTTTGCATCTTCAGAGAAGTTTTAGACACATTCATAAGATGCCATAAAAACCCTCAATTTTTGTCAAATAATGAAGTATAGTACAATAAATTATTCAAAAATGTTTAATTTTAGTTATTAAAAGTTGAACCATTGTACTCTAAAGTTTCTGTTCTTATTACAATTATTTTAATTAAAGATGTTTTCAAATAATAATTTTTATGTTAAGTTATTTGTCATTCACGTTTCTATTTATTATTTGTTTATTTAATTATTTTTAATATAATAATTACCTTTCGGACAAAATTTTAAAATACACGTATTTATACTGGGTTAAAAGACTAGAGTACGTCTAATTGTGTTAAAAATCAAACTTAAGACCTTTATTTTTTCAAAAAAATATCAAAGCTCTTCCGGAAGTGGCCTCCGAAGTGAGGAAAAGTTCCGAGGTATCTCGTACCCGATTTTTTTTTTTTTGTTGCTGTTGAGAGAAATTATTTTCGTTCCATAAAAACACTATTATGTAGAAAATTCATGGGACATAAAAAAATCATTGTATTAAAGTTTTCGTTGTAAGGAGGTTCAATTTCGCATACCGATTTTTGTATTGCATACATTTTCCAGATTTATGCAACATTTTGTGTGAATAGATATGGTGAAATAATATATAAATCAAGATCGAAAATATTTCACTTCAAAGAATAAATGTCAAAAGTTTAAAAAGAAATTTAGAAAAGAGCTAGAAACTTATTTCATTCATTTGGTTCATTTATTTGGAAGTTCAAGAGTTAAGAGCATTCAAGTATAATTAAAGATTCAACCTCGAGGATCTTTGCAGAAATGATTAATTACTTGCTTGACTGCTTGCTTTAAATCCCAAGTTCAAAATTAATTAAAGTAATACTCCAAAGCTGGAATGAAAGAAGATGCCGGATACGAGAAAATTCAACACTCTACCGCAGTATTGTCTTATTCCATTACAAGTGTCTCATTCTACTACACACATACTCTTTTAATTATAAGTCAGAAATGATTTCGTTTCCACATTAAAAACAATACGAGATGACAAAATATCCTGTAACGTTAATGTTGAATTTGTTCAACATTTCTATATAAATTTTACCTCATACTTGTAAGTTTCATATATTTTTTATCTTTAGGATTGTAAGGAATGAGGTGAAAGGGTAATGAATTATTATTTTGGTCCTGTTATTTAAGGATGAAACCTGAAGTGGAAAACTTCGTGAGTAGATCCTGTAGCTTTAATGGAATGAAAATTTCCATAAACATGTGTCTCCAATTTCAAGATACAGAACTTTTGTATTTAAAAAAACCTTTATAAGCCTAAAACTAAAGTAGATGAAAAAAATCGGTCCGAGACAACTCAGACAAACTTTCTGATATACGAGTTCATAATTACATAGCCCAGTGCTTTCCATTTATTAGTTTTCGTAGGTACATTTAATTATTATTGAACATTTCACCAAAATTTATCATAAAATGACTTCTCCTGGGCGGGGAATCGAACCCAGGCTCTCTCCGTCCACGATTTAAGCTATTTTCTCAGGAACTAGATTTTTCCCGGGAAAACGGCTTATATATCATTAGTTTTGTATTTAAATGGACTATATTTTAGAATTTTTTAATCAAAATCGCCTGAACCGTTTTCGAGTAATAATGTGTTTTCAAAGATTTTGGAGGGTAGCGCCCCCAAATTTGGTGCTACAATTCATTTCTCGATTTCGTTTTGGGGGTATGATTTTTTTAAAATGTATGCCAAATTTCGTCAAAATCGGTCTAGTAATTTAGACTCCAGGCGTCTGCACAGAAGACAGACGACTGGCAGACAGGTATGATTTAAAATCAATTTTTTTTTTTTGGACTCAGAGGACACAAAACGTGTAAATCCATCAAACTCTCAAAATCAAATTTTCGCGCCATCACAATACTTGTTCTTTATATGAGATAGTAAAAAATACGACATTTATCATTGGAAGGCTTCAATTCTTTTATTTCTTTATTTTATTTTTTTTAAAAATATCAAATTAGAATAATTTTTAACATACACCTCTAATAAAAAGCTAAATCCACTTCACCAAAAGGCACATCAATCTGTGTCTTAAGAATTCTTCAGAAAATAGGAGTAAAAACTGCTTTTACTTAAATTTTACAAATTAAGGGAATCATTTTAATTGAGCTAAACTTCGAATAAGCATTAAGAGATTTTATAACACGTTCATGGCGGATCACATTCCGGGAACGTAGTACTAGTCGGGTTAATGGGACGGACCACGTTTCGGGAACGTGCTTCCCCAACTACACTTATATTTCTTTTATAGCCAAGCCCTTAGATCTGGACAATTTAATACATCCGTACCACTCTCTCCTAGTTGTTTAAGTTCTTCAGTTATTTAACCCTTAACTGCTCGAATTATTTTTGTGGGGAATTGTTTGTTTATTTTCTGGGGATTTTGTCTGTTAGGAGGTCCCTTAATATGTAAAAAATGTTTAAAAAAAAATGCCTTACCCCAAATTTGGGCTGTTGCCATATGGCAACGCTAGGACATTAGCCCTACATTTTTTTTCTCAGTAAATTTTTTAATAATTTCATTTATAAAATGTATGTAAAATAAATTTTAGGTTAAAAAAGTACAAATAATACTAACAAAATACTAAATTTATTTAAAAGAACCAAAAAGCAATTTTTTTTTTGCATTATTTGTATTATGTATCATGTTTCTTTTCTGTAAAATTATGTAATTATTTCTTAATTTTTTGTTTTATGCATGTGTTTTTGTTATTACCTTTAAAAATATATATGTATTATTCAATTTTAATTAAAAAAATATAGATATTATTATATACATATTATTTTTAAAAGAATAGCCCAAAAATATTTGTTACTAATTTATTAATTATACTTGTTCAACAAAAATAATTACAAGATTTAGAGACTAATTGAGAAATATTTAGAAAATAATCAATAAAAAATTAACATTAGGCAAAAAAACATCAAAACTTATATATATAAATATGACTGAATAAAATTACCACTTAGAAAAAAAACTGTAAGGCTAATGTCCTAGCGTTGCCATATGGCAACTTTCAAATTGACGCTCAATTTAGGGCAAACAAATTAAATTTTGTGAAACTGCAATAATTTTATATTTTTAATCACTCTTTATTCTAATAGTTTCATTACCAATAATAAAATGATTTAATTAATTAATTAATTTAAAAAATTAAAATTCTTTCCGTGTCTCAAATTTGGAATAACCCATTTTTTAAACCTGTCTTGTCGCATACGTGTTGCACCAAACAAATAAATCTAATGATGAAAAATCAATTTAGTCCTTCTTTTGACATAATATTCACATTTAAAAAGTTCAATATTAACTTGGACCTCTCCAGACAATAATAAAGGGAGGGGGTTTTGGTGTTGCCATATGGTAACGCTAGGTTATTAAGGGTTAATGTTGATTTTGCTTCCGAGCTTACCGAAGGTAACGGAAGCATTGTGTTCACTTTTGAGAACGAAAAAGTTTTATGTCTCCGATTTTAAAAAAATCCAAGACAGAAATCCGTTTCAGACATCAGGGAACATTTTTGGTTTCGTGTCTGTCTGTCTGTCTGCCTGTGGGTCTGTGTTTCCGCTAATTGACAGTCTATTTTTGTTTCATTTCCCAACCCCTGTGTAGGGCCAAAAAAATGTAGGTCTGCCATTAACGTGTAAAGGAATTTGAAAGCTATTAAGGAGAAGCTCATTGAGGAAATTTCATTGAGAGTAATGCATAAAGTACCAATCTCAAATATAGGTGAATTATAGGAAATATATTTGTAGATATAATTCTATGGTTCAACTATTTAATAACTTCTGTCTGGAAGACATCTTACAGAGTTAAATCAAATGTTAAGGAATAATGAATCAAATATGAAGGTAAGATCATTTTGGAAGCTTCTAATAAGGAATATGAAATTATATTTTTTTATTTTTTATGTGCAGGTACGTGCTTCCATTGGGCATGACAGCGTATCTGCATGTGAGAATGTCTAGGGAGCTTCAGCTGATGGAAGCCCCGCTACCAGTAATGATGTACGAACCTAATCATAGACCGTCCAACCAAGATTTCAGGTGAAATATTAAACTTACAATTTATTTATCATTAAGGAGACAAAAATTAGACCCTGGGTTCAATGAGAAAAATGACTTCACAATATTATCTAGTTCGATCCACATAAAGATAAAAGTTTTTTAATAGTTATTTATGTAACTAGGCAGCAAAATGGAATTTTACTGACGAGTGATAAGATTAGCCTCCGAGCCGAAGGCGAGGACAGGCTATGATAATTAACTGCCCAGGCGAAGCCGAGGCTGGTAATTTACCTATTTGACTGCCGAGGCAAGCAATGAATAAACGAGGCAGAAAGGTTTTTTTGCTGCCTTGTTGCATACAATATTTTATCTACTTGCGGCAGAAAAATGAAACTGCTAACATACCATCTTTATCAATATAACATAGTTAATTACTATGTTATATTAATAAGATAATAACATACGTATTACCTAAAATTAATGTTCATAAAAAATCAAATAAGGTTTGGAATATTAACAATAAGTGAATAGCAAACTGAATCTATAACAACGAAATACAAAACACACGTATATAACACGCAAAACTTATGAATGAATAATGCACGCAATATAATATATTTATATATATATTTACTAAAAAATTACTAAAATGATTAAATATATCTTCTATTGCTTACAATAAAAAAAAGTAACTAGGAAAAATAGCAAGTCTAATCTAGAATGATTTCAATAATAATAATATGATATGAATGTTGGATGTTTACATGAAGCTGCAGTGTGGCGAGAGACTCCTCTATTTTTTTAATTAAAGATGTACTATTCATTGAACTTATTTAACAGAATAAACTTATATAAACATATTATTTTATTATTACAACGTTTATTTATTAAATATTACTTATTAAACTATAATATATAATGTTATAAGATAGAGATAATAGTATTAATTGTTCTTGCCAAAATAAGAGGTTATGACAAGCTGTGGTAAAAACCGTTACTTTCCCTGCCTAGGCAGAGAAATTATTTTCCTGGCTGTTTTAACTACTTTCCTGCCTGTTTTTAATATTTTAATGACAAATCAGCGAAGTAGTACTTTCGAGCCTAAAAACAGTTAAGTTATGTTTAATTTTGCTGCCGTAAGTAGATATAAATATTTTTAGCATTGATATATGGGCTGAAATTATTATTGTCTAATTTATTTAAATTTTCCCCGGTGGGGAAGAAAATACGATCTTTTTGCCTCTAAATTGAAGATATTTTCAATCAAAATACGTTTCAGGATTAGAGATTCCGCAACATTGTGACAAACTCATTAAATTAAAATCTTAATATAAAATTTATTTTTAATCTTAAATGAAAATTATTCTCGACACTTGCACGCATTGCATATAAATCTAATCAACGTGAACAATTCTTATATTTTTTAGATTTGATTTGCTGCAATTTTTATTTTATTTCATAGTTCGCTTTGCTACTTGAAGATTGGGATTATTATTGCTGACAATAAAAAAAGATTGGAAAAGAAGGATAAAAGTTTAGAGCGTAAATAGAACAGACGTTAAAATTCTCAACTTACAGATAGAAACCCAGATAAATCAATTTGCATAATATATTTACGACTATGTCTAAACTAGTTAAGGACTGTTAGCATAATATCTAGCATGACTACGTGACGCCATATGGTTAAGAATCTATAATTAGTATAACTTGTTGATGATACATTTAAAGTTTGTCAAAGTTATTTGCATTTTCTAACCATTAAAGCAAATCATTACAGCCAAACAAGAACCTCATAAATTAATTTCTAATCAATGTATAGAGGAACTATTATAGTCGGAAGTAATATTAAAAATAAAAATAAATAAATAAATAAAGCATGTGGTGTCGCGAAAAACCCAGTAGAAACGAAGTTCCTTACGCTTTTCATTAACTATAAATTATAAAATCACACTGCTAAGTATACGACACTAAGAACTTATATATGGCGGAGTTAGAATAGAAACAAAATTAAAAGTAACTAACTATTTGTACATAAGGCAAAAATTAAAAGAAAATTATTTTTTTATCATTTAAGGTAGCGTCTTCCAAAAAAAAAAATGTATTTTATATTGATTAAATAGTAAATCATGATGAGTTTATAGTTAAATCAGATGGTTGTAGTAACGGAACAGGCCTGTTCCCTAAGTCTCTGCCGGCTTATTACTCAATTTGAAATATTATAAAATATATCACATTACTACCCAAAAACTTCTGCTTGTATCAAGTTGAAATTTTTCATGCCTGCTTCAATTGTACTTCAGATGATGTGTATGAAGTTTCATTAAAATCGTTACGTTAGAACGTAAGATTTCGGTAAAATAATTGTTTTCTCTATTTTAAAAATTTAGTCCCGCTTAATCAATTTAGCGATCTTTAAAACTTCATAGCGGTGTCGGCGTTGGTTTTACTAAAAAAAGGTATTTATTAAAATTGTTTGCTCATTAAATAGACGAAGGTATAATCCCCCCCCCCCCCCCCCAAAAAAAAAAAATCCAATTTTACATTTAAAGTTCACGTTTACGCGAGCGTTGCGCGTGAACGCTTGGGCGGATAACATTGTCCAACGACCTGATCCTGGGCATTGGTAAAATGAACATGTGTAACGAATTTTAACTATATCGGTCATCTTTTACTCAAGTTATCGTCATCAGTAAATTTCGTGACGGTCGGTTTTGTAACGGTGATTTTTTTTCGGATTCTCTCCCGGGCTCCAGACGCTATAAGGAACTTCGGTCCAAAAACCTTTTTTGTAAATTACAATCCTCTATGCAACTGGCTTTTTCCTGGGAAGCTTTAACACCCGAAGACGCCAAACACTGAGGTGGACCCAAACTGAACAAACCCGGGTTAGGAACCAAACTCTACACACTGGTGTGAAGTGTTTGGTCGTTGACTATGTCGAACTAATAGTGTCGATCATGGTTTCCAGGTCAAACCTGGTGGCGCTCCTCATTCGAGCAGCTACCCATCAGTAACGGAGGACATAGATTTAGTGTGTTGCTACATCTAAACCTCATACTTGACATATACATCTACCAACAACCTCCATAAAGAAGAAAACCAAATGATCAATCTGTTTAATAGATTCCTTTAATTGCATATAAAAGAAATGAAACTAATAATAATCATGTATGGACTTTGAAATCCAATATCAATGAATAAAATTGCATTGACGCTCTTTTACGGAGACAGTTTAAATTTTACCTTTATTCAACTACTACTGTACAACACTATGTGATTGTGAGCGTTGAGCCTAAATTATTAATTTTTATTGCAAATTCTTATCAAGCAATCTATAGTATGTGTAATTTTTACATCATGTAATTTAAAAATAAATATCGACTGAGGATGACCTTAGGAAGAGTCGAAACTTGAATAAATGTAACTTTAGATTGATTCCAATTTATTTCACACATTAACATCCATCCACCCAAATTTACGATTCAAATATTTTATCGTTTAATTTTGTCCAAGCCAAACTCCGAAACAATTAATCCTTTTCCCAGCGAGGTGAGACATGTTTCACACTGATGATCTCATCGATGAGATGAGTAAAGTGGTCGGATAACCCCCGCCCTGTAATAACCTAATAAGCTGTTGAACGGCACTAAAACTACAAAAAAAAATAAAATAAAAAATAAAAAATAATAATCCGTTCAAAATGCAGCAAATAGTAAGCAAGTTAATTATCGTAAAAGGGCAAGATACAACTTTATCAGAACAAAAAAGGAACGAAATAATTAATCAATTGTTTTGTTAGAAAATTCAAAAATTTCAAGTCAATTAAAACTTGATATAAATTCAATTTAAATTAAAATATCTCGTTAATTTAGGAAAAATAGTAACAACAACAAAATTGATAGTAAACAAAACAAAAGCAACCCCTAATTAAAAATCATGATTTTATTACATAATTATTTTTTCGAAATGTAATGCATATAAATTTCTCGTTAACAATTTAGATTGAGAAGCAATAATTGAATTTATGATTAGAAAGAAGTAACCGTTTTGCTCTGATTAATTAATTATTAATTTGACGTTTTTAAACAATTATTGAGTGTAACATTGTGGCGTACACATTGTGTTAACTTCTATTGACCTCTCTATCTCTAGTCGTAATTGTGTTGTATTTTTTATAAATATTCTGTTAATTGTTCTTTGTATTTTAAGTGGACGAAGGAAAAAAAATTGCCGCGACTTTTCAAAACAATGCTTTGAATCGATGCAAATTGTGTCTGTTTGTTCTACATTGGGGTGAAGAAGGGTTGGAGATTTTATTACTGTAGTTTGTTCAATCGAAATGGGACATCGTAAAATGTTTCAAACATTTCGAGGGTAGAAGGTAAACTCTGTTGTTAACCTTATTGACTATAAAATGTTATGGTGTCGACAGGTATACAATTCGATTAGGGTTTTTGGCTTTTTCTACGAATAGAAAGGAACAGTTCAAGGTTCAAGGAATTGAAGTTTTACTAAACTGGCAAACAACCAAATCAAACAAACTAGGATGTTTTCTAAATTTCGTCTGACCTCACGTTCTGAAATAATATTTACGAGTTTCGCTTGAAAAAAAAAACTAGAGAAAAAAAATATAGTCTACCACGAAAAGTTACTGACCCATAGAAATATTTTGTAAGAAATCATCTACTGCATCGTCCATGGTTCATTGACATTTGCATAAAACTTTATAACATATATTTCAAAGCGATGATGCAGCTGCTAGGAAATATAGAACCGTATCTAGGCACAGTTCCAAAGGAGATATTTTATCTCGTAGAAGACAGTGAATAATCTAAACATGAACAAGGAATAGAATGAGAAACTGCGATTCCCAATAGAAATATCATATTATATACAGTGTGTCCCCGGATCGCCGCATGAATAGGTGAAAAAGACTAACATTTCTTTAATTGAAATTTCATCTTCTGGGGTTCAGCCTTGCTTGAAAGGAAACTAATGTGTGCCATATTTTTAGTTTCGAAACATTATGTCTGTCTTAGAAATTTACAAAAAGAATAGTATATTATGTTACTAGGCTGTGAAGTGAGTTTTTTCTTTACCGCGGCAATTACATTTACTGTCGAGCGAAGTGAGACAGTAAATGTAATTGCCGCGGTAAAGAAAAAACTCACTTCACAGCCTAGTAACATAATATACTATTTTCCGTGGTAGGCTGTGAAATAGTAACTTTAGAGCCTAATAAACATAGCTAAAATCCATTTTTTCATTACGTGGACTTAAAAAGTCTTTTCATTACTCCTAGCTGTAAAGAATAAATTGTTTACGTCCTAGGACAGAAAAAATGTTTTCTTTACAGCATGTAGTTATCAAAACTTCCGTTTTTAGCGCTGCACTCTTTGTAGAAATGCTTCATAGTACGATTAAAATCCGCTAGATGTCAATGCGTTTTATTTATCTTTTCCCCACTTTTTAAGATTTCTTTTTTTTAAATCTTAAGTGTGTACTAATATTTTTTATTATTATATTGATTATTGATTAATATTTAATATTTTTTCATTGTCACACGACTGTGAAGTGTTTTTTAACTCACTTCACAGCCTAGTAATATAAACAGGTCAAGTTTGTGCTAGCCAGCACACAGCGAGGGTCCGTAGGCCACACTATATAGTGTTTCACTGTAAAGTGAATAAACAGTGTTTTTTTAAAATGCTGAAAAGCTTACTTTGAACCATTCTGAGGGTCTGATATTCTCAAAACACACTCTGATAAAGTATTTTTTTGCCACTGAACCGGACTACAACCATATAAATACATCGAAAAGACCATAATTATAAAAAAAAACGTATTTTGTCAATAAAAAATAAAAAAATATTTTTTTCGAAATTTCCAAAAAGTGGTATCTTTACTTTTGGTCGAAGAATGTTCAGGATTTTTTTCACTTCACAGAAGCGAGATAGAGGGGGGGGGGACACGTTTCACACCCACTTCAAACTTGCCTACGCTCGCCCTATCAAAATTATATCCAAAGAATCATATATTTTTGTAATCAGCTCGACGTACCCTTTCATATCATACCCCTCACGGTGTCGAAAAAAATAAAAAAATTTTAACCCTTAAGTTTTTTTACCCTAATTTTTTTGAAAAATATTTTTTTTAAGTCGCTATATTTTTAAAATATGTGGGCAGGTACAAGACACATACATGCCAAATTTCAAAGTGATCGGACGAATGGTGTAGCCGTGAGAGCACGCGGGAGGACGGACGGACAGACACACGCAGGAAAATATAAGGGTCCTTGGTTTTGCCTACGGACCCTAATAACATAATATTCCTCACTAGTAAAGTGCTTTTTATATAGGAGGTACGACAAATGGTTATCTAAAAAAAGTTGTTCAGAAATAAAAACTGAGTAAGATTACAAAATTTTAAAACCCTCTTCCTACTTTGATATTTTGTATTTTTCCATTCCATATTTTGCCTAGTGTACTGTTAAAAATAGTTAAAACTGATAATTTTAGTAGTGTTTTCTGTGCCATAAAATAGATTTCAAACTTCGAAAATACCACTGTGAATACTGCTTTGTTACTATAAAATTAAATTTAATCGTGAATTATTTGTGTTTTGTTATTTTTATTATTATTATTTCTTATAATAATTATCTAAATGTCTTTGCAGAATAATGAAAGTAAACTAAAACTTTTTCGTACTTGCATAATGGATCAATTTAGTAGGAAATTTTCCTAACGAAATTTGTCAATATCTTCAACTTTTAAAAATAAGAAAAAAAAGATAAATAAAGCAATATATGAAAATAGGTGAAGGGTATAAAAATGTTGTATTCAGCTTTTCTTTCTGAAAAACTTTTATAAGAAACATTTCATCATATCGCCTAGAGAAAAATCACTTTAATAATGAAAAAAATAACTTTTTATTGTGAATTTCTAAAGCATACTTGATTTTTCGAAACTTAAATTAGTTTGTATTCAAGCAGGGCTGAACCCCAGAAGATGAAATTTAAAGTCAAAACAAAATTTCAGTCTTTTTCACCTATGCATGCGTCGATCTAGGGACACACTGTATATAATTTCAGAAATATTGCAGAGAATGGCAAAAGTAAAAAGAATGTTCACTTCCAAGTAAAATTCAACAAGCAAAGAAAAGTAAAGTTCCACTATTTAAATATATACTTAAAAAATGTCAAACTAAACAAAAGACAAGTTTCTGCAAAAAAAAAAAAAAAAAAAATTCCTCAAGCAAAGAATCGTCAAGTTCCACTATCGACTGTAACATTATTTATTGCAAAAACAATCATCGAAATTGATTTCCATTGTAATGGAAAGCAAAAAAAAAAAAAAAAAAATTCCTCAAGCAAAGAATCGTCAAGTTCCACTATCGACTGTAACATTATTTATTGCAAAAACAATCATCGAAATTGATTTCCATTGAAATGGAAAGCAAAAGAAAAAAAAATAAATAAATAAATTCCTCAAGCAAAGAATCGTCAAGTTCCACTATCGACTGTAACATTATTTATTGCAAAAACAATCATCGAAATTGATTTCCATTGAAATGGAAAGCAAAAAAAAAAAAAAAAAATCTGGAAGCAATTTCTTTAGAATACTTCTTTTAAAAATCAAGGCTGAATAGTGTGAGGAAAACTACCACGGGGCATCTTGGAAAAAAAGTTTAAAAAATAATCAACTAATGTACTATGAAGGTAAGCTTCCTCGGCTGGAAGTTCAATCTTGGTGTTTGGGATAAAATCACATAGAGCTATTGGGGCGCACGAGGTTAGGCCCAACAAAATCTATTTTCTCAGGAACTAAATTATTCCCGGGAAAACCGCTTATATCGTCAGATTTGTTTTGACTATCTTTTAGCATTTTCTAATCAAAATCGTCGGAACCGTTTACGAGAAATAATTTTTTTTTTCATGTTTTATCAGAGTTTTTGGGGTAACGCCCCCAAATCCAAATTTGAATCTAAAATTAATTTCTCACCTCGGGGTATGATTCTTCTGAACATGTATGACAAATTTCGTCAAAATCGGCCTAGTAGTTTAGGCTCCAGGCGTCTGCATAGATAGACGACAATTAAATATTTTTTAAAAACCACTTTTTTGGACTAAGGGGACCTCAAAACGTGTAAATCCATCGAATTAGAATTTTCCCTTTATATGAGACAATAATAAACTAAACAATTTTATGGTTCTTTTCATTGGGCATATTTTGAAGATATAATTATTGAATTTTCTATGAAAAACTCGGTCTGAGACAACTGAGACAAACTTTCTGATATACGAGTTCATAACACTTAGCCCTATTATTTATTATTTAATTGCTAGTTTTGGTTATTGCATTTAATTATTATTCAACATTTCATGAAAATTTATCATAAAAATAACTTCTCCTCGGCGGGGAATCCATCCCCGTTTTAAGCTATTTTCTCAGGAACTAGATTGCTCCCGGAAATGCTGCTTATGTTGTAAGATTCGAATTTAAATGTACTAATGCATTTTAGAAGTTTTTAATAAAAATCGTCGGAACCGTTTTTCAGGGCTAAAATGCATTTCTCGATTTAGCCTCGGGGTATGATTTTTCTGAACATGTATGCCAAATATCGTCAAAATCGGGGGGGGGGGGGGGGGGTCAATGGCGCGGGTGTCTCTTGGGCCCAGGGCGCATCACATGCTTACCAGGGGCCTGCATAAGACAACAATATAAACTGGACTACGCTCTGGATATCTAATACGTGGGGCAACATTTAATGTATGCTTCCTAATAGATCGTAGAAGATAATAATAGCGTAGTAAATTATTATAAGTAATTATTAAATACAATAGTTACAATTACAATGCAGATGCATTGTAACTATTGTAATCACCGGTCAGTACACAATGTTCTCTAGTGGAGAGATAACCTTTTGTAGTGCTAAAATGTAAAATTTGAAATCATTACTCATAGAATTAGAGAAATTTATGTACTAAATGGTCTTTATGTATAAATATTATTATTCAATAAAGGTATTAAAATACTCTGCCAATTAATGTGGCACATAGCTTCCTCGCAAAGAAAAGACCAAATTTAGAAAAATACCTCGATAAACATAATCAAAAAGTTGGAACGGCGCAGCAATGTTCCAGTAAATATTTAATAAAGTTGAAGATATTTAAACATTTGTTGGAGAAACAAAGCCTCCAACAAGCACCAAAAGTTAGCGCACATATAATTAATTTAATTAACAAATATAAAACAGCAACCAAATCGTAGAAACCGCTGTATAAACAGTTTTTTTTTATTTTACCCCCCTCAAAACTAAAAATAACACAAAATAGAATATAAAAAAAATGAATCTACTATGCAAGAGCATTTCAACGATATACATCATATTATAAAAGATTAACTTTACATTTGTACTCTGAGGTACCAAAGTTATATTTTTAAAAAACAAACAATACAAAAGGGCATTCATTTAAATAATAAATACATATAAATAAAAAACCTAATATCAAAAAAGTATTTAAACCCTTTAACCTACAGCAAACTTATAAATTGGTACAAAAGTATATGTACAAAAATTTTAAAAAATCAACAAATAAAATAGCTTTAATGTACATATCAAGGCCTTTAAAATGATATACGACACAATATTAAAAACAAAAAAAAAGTGGTCACGTGACACGGCGCACAGGAAAAAGTTTACTCTCATGTTCTCAGCAAGTAAGATGAACTAATGAAATAAAATATACTCAATTTAAAGAGCATTAGTGTGAGATTTAATCGCTTTAATCAGAAATAAAATCGGCCAACTATTATAGAAACTATGGCCATTCAAAGACAAAAATGGGGGGGGGAAAAAAAAATAACAAAATGATTACCATCTAGGGTACAACTGGTGATGATACGACAAAAACTCATAGGACTAAAGTTGTAGATCTTTCAAAATCAGTCACCACTTGTGCTATCCATTTTCTAATACGACTTACCGTTTAGCTGCAATAAGCCCCCAAACCAGCTTAAACATCAAGTCACTCATTTTTATTTTTTTAAGGGTGGAAGGAGGGGGAAAAGTGAACTTTGTATAATTATTTTGGTCCACAATATGGACGTTGCGCGTCGAATGGCGCAAACCACAAGTCTCTAGCTCTTCTGGAAGTGGCTCTTCTGGAACATTAATGTCAGTCCGTGGGTCAGTTAGCCATGCGGCTTTATAATATAAGACATATTCATTTAGCACGATTTAAAGTGCGCAGAAGGTTGAAATTAGGCAGGTGTTATCTGCAGGCTACTTTCGACAAACCATAAAAATTTCATAAAAATCAGATGATTACTCTTAAAGATATGGCTGTAAATGAATGTATGTTTGTGAGCATGCAGATGACAAACAAATAAGCGCAGAAGGTGAAACTTATATGGGATCAACAATGGGCTAATTATGACCTACCATCCAAATTTCATTAAAATTGGACGTGTAGTTTTTAAGATATGGTGGTTCGCAAAAATTGAACGACAGACCGACCTTCCGTTACCTTCGGTAAGCTCGGAAGCAATAATTTAAAAAATCAAAGAATTCTCTGAAGCAGCGTTTTCCAAAATGGGATCGCGACAATAATTTTAAGGGTCACGAAAATTCTTTGAAATTATACAGACATAAATTAAACAATCCTTTTCCTTTAAAGGTAAGGGAAAAGTAAAAATACTTTCAAAAAACATAAAGTATATTATAAATAAGTTCAATGGAATTAAAATAGGTTTATAAATTTAGCTAATAAAATAAAAATAATATAATTATATAGACAGATTCATTAGAAAAAGGAAAAAATGAATACTTGAAAGGTTGACAAAAATATAACAAAACAATAAGGTGTATTGAAACGGGACGAGGAATTATAAAACTTCCTAGAAGCTTTCATTTATATTTTTAAACTTCTGACAAATAATAATCAGGCCGGCAACATGGGTTCTGGAATTATTAGGCGTATTATATAATAATAATACAAAACTAAAATAATTTAAAACAGACAATAAAAAAATCAAGCAATGCCACTAACCGTATTAAGATTATCAGTGTGCTCAGTTTTATATTTTAATATAATCAGCCTACAGTCCCTCCTCCCTAATCCAGTAATTATACTTTAGTAGAATTCAGGCTCTTGGGGGCCATATGTATCCCTGCAATCCTTAGGGTATACAATATGCAATACACTGTATTCAAGGTAGGGTCGCGAAAATGTTAAGCAGAAATTTATAGGGTCGCGGCATCAAAAAAGGTTGGGAAACGCTGTTTTGGAGGGCAACCATGTTATAATGATAAAAACATTAGTCTCTGCACCGTGAGGTTAAAGAATATTCTATGTCACTAAAAAGTTCTTTCATAATTAAACAAGAGGCCAGTGGCGCACCCAGGGGGGGGCACGGGGGGCACGTGCCCCCCCCCCCAAAGCCAGACCTAAAATTTAAGTATGCAATTCCGCAGAACGTGTTAAAGTAATAGTGTTGTGATAGTCAAAAAAATAAATAAATAAATAAGTAGGTAATTATATACGTAGTTTAGCCCAACATTTTTTAATTTTTTTTTTTTTGGCGTTTAAAAAGACGTGCCCCCCCCCCCCCCCCCCCCAAAGCCAGAGAGGTAAAATTTATGTATGCAATTTCACAGCACATGTTAAAGTAATAGTGAAAAAAATAAATAAATAAGTAATTATATATACCTAGTTTAGCCCGACATATTTTTTTGGCGTTTAAAAAGACGTGCCCCCCCCCCCTCCTCCAAAGCCATAGACTTAAAATTTAAGTATGTAAATAAGTAAGTACATATTTTAAATAAGTCAGTATCACTTAATAAATAAGTAATAATCTACCTAGTTTTGCCCGACATATTTTATTTTGGTGTTTAAAAAGAAGATGAAGAAAACGACTAGAAGTAAGTTAAGCTATCAACCCGTTTAGGTTAAGGATTTATAAAATAGGGATGGAGCTCCTGGGAAAAAAGGTTCGTCAATTGCAGTGGTTCTTAACCTTTTGGTAGCCACGGCCCCCTTAAAATCTCCAAATATAATATACCTAGTACCTAACTACCTTTCGAGGCCCCCCGGTTATGAACCACTGGTCTATTGAACTTGGAAAAATCTGCATAAAATTACGACTGCGCATGGTCAGATCTTTTAAGTGAGACTAATTTCTTTCCGACTATTATCCATTGTTTATTTTGAATGAAAGGTTACAATATAACATTTTTAAATCAAGTTTTTAATTAAATTTTTCTTGTTTTAAGGGTTTTTATTTTAATCTAAAGTTTTATTTTAATATATAAATTAAATTTAATTAAAATAGTTACTAGCAGTCATTAGAATAGTTTTTAATTATCGAATAATTAATATTATTGAATTTAGAAACGGGTTCAATTGTAGAAAAAGATTTTAAAAATTGCAGATACCCGACCTTTCGCAAGGAAGACTATTTTTTGTACTTATTGACTGGACTATTATATACCCTACTATGTTTATTTTTAACCTAATACTATCAGCTAATTTCTGTTAAGCTCAAAACTTAATTTGTCGTACGTATTTTTTTTTTATTATTTTTTTTTTTTTTTGTTAATTCACATAACTAAAATATTTTTAAAATGTACCAATTTATTTTTCTGGCTACTAAAATAAAACATTAATCTATTATATAATTAACAACTTTTAATAATAAAATATTATTAGTATGTATATAATTTTGTTTAAATAAAATACCCCGGTCTTCATGTCCCGTTCATAAAAAACTTAAATTTATTTGTATATAATAACATTTTAGATGCTCTTAGAATAGGCTTAAAAGACGTTTTCAAGTAAGGTAAACTATAAAAAATTTCCCGGGGGAGGGCCCCCGGACCCCCCTAAAAGAGAGCCCAGCCCCCTTTAAAATTGGCTGGATCCGCCCTTGAAGTAGTATAAAAACAAAGAAACCCAGACTGGTTAATTGTCTGTGACTATGCTAAGCCCACATTACATCCCTTCCCCCCCCCCCCCCTTATTTTTCTTTAATCTGTGCCCCTCCCAAAAATAAATCCTGGGTGCGCCACTGCAAGAGGCTACGAATTTATAAAACATTATATTGTTAGGCAATGTATACCGTCGGATAGTCACTGGCATGCGAATTGGATAAAAGCTGTTCCAACCAGAATTTGCTTCAGTGATTAGCAACGTCCTCCAAACTGTTCCAATACACAATACACGCAGGGATCGTTTGCGAACCGTTTATTGTACGGTCCAAACGATCCTCTAATAATACCAAGTACTGGATTGTACGTTATGTGCAGTCATGTCAATCGTCACAAAAATCTTGAGGTTCCCTATTTGTTAAGTTTCCTTGAATGTTTTAATGCGTTGTGAATAGAGTAACAAACCCTTTCCAACCTGACGATATTTTATTACAGTACAGAACATTGTTAGCACATGTCCATAAAACCTGTCCTAAACGATTCCCGAACGATCCGTGGGACGATGCAAAGGACGCTAAAAAAAGGGGGGCTGGGACAAATCTATTATGCTCGAACAATAACGTATAGCAGTGAGTCATGGGCACTTAATCAAAAGTGGCCTCCTTCAAGATAAAAATTAGGTATCTTGAGAAATTAGCTGAGAAAACAAGGCGAGACTTAGTTAGGTACATAATGGTACGAAAATATAGAATGGACGACAGAAGAACCCCAAAAAGAGGCCAAATGTGGACTTTCTTTTTCACAAATAACAAGAAAATAAAAAGTGTGTCCCGAGAGCAAACAATTTCTGATCACCAAATTAAGCGTCTTTGCCAAGATAGACTTGCCTGGATGCGTCTCTGACATACCCCGCGACAGCGGCTGGTAGAAGAAGGCATGACTAAGCAAGCAAATTAAAAAGTTTCGTATCTTTGATATGAATAGGTATGAGACAAGATTTCAAAAGAAAAATTAAATTATTATATTGCAACTCAAATTAGTGGAAAGAACCGATAGTATGTAGTAGTAGTACAAGGGCGGGGAGGCCTAGCCTGGCAAACAGACCATCTTTGGATCCTTTTTGCCAACCCCAGACGAACCCACACCCCTCAAACCACCTCCACCTCATCCTCAAACCTTTTAGTTTGGATCATTAAGGAGAGGATATCTTGCCACTTCAGAGTTTTAAGTTCCTCCTCCCTAATTCCTCCGTTCCCTAAGATATGAAAGCGTAATCTCCCATATCCTTCACACACTCCCAGAAAATGGTATGCTGTTTCCTCCTCCTCGCCACACACTGGACATGTGGGGTCCTCTTCTACTTTTAGTAGTGCCAGATGTCTTCTGAGCCTACTAACCTGAACCGATAGTATAGTTCATTCCAAAAGAAGCAGCATCAGGCTTATTTATTGAAAGAAGTTTGAAATATATGCCGATTCATGCCTGAAGAATTAGGAAACAAATCAGACAATCTCCCTTCAGTCATGAATTTAGTTTTTGGAAACTGCTTCACAACCTTAATCCACTAACGAACGAGAGAATCTTTAGAGAAATGTTTCAAAGTTGAAATACTAAGAATCTGTTTCAAGTAAAGTCAAAACTAAGTAAATGGTAACTAAATATAGACGTCAACATTAAAACCATCCAGTTATAATTGAAGAACTTATGTCGAATCCTTAAGAAAACTCTTAAATTTACAAGAATTAAACTGTAATTACCCAATTTAGGAGAATCCCTTGCTATTTAATTCTTATCTTACTATTCAGAGAATAAATTTATACTCACAGTTTCTAAAGACTTAACCCACCACCTATTAGACTTTATTCTAAAGGATTTCATAAGTTTAGTTATAGACGCTTTCAAGAAGTATTCAAGTCTGATTTGATTTCAATATTTATAATGGTATTGGATTTAAATATTTTAATACAAAGATGTATAAAATTATTATAACTAAAAGATAAAAAGAACTTTTTATATACTACGTTTTTAAATTTTCTTTTTAATCATCGTGTAGTGTTGAAAATATAATTGTTATTGTTATTTATATTGTTAGTGAAAAAAATATAGTTCCGAATTTATTTACTTCATATAAATGACAACCAACTAGAGAGCTGATCTTAAACCTGTAAAAGGACAAATCTTTGTACAACGGATCTTGCCAACACCGAATCTAAACCGTGCCATCGATATGCCCCCGTGTAGGGGACGGTAAGAGAAGAAAAATGAGTACAAGTAAAGATGCAAAAAAATTAAACCGATATAGGACACAAGTTTAAACAAACCTGGTTGTCACACGTCAATTAATTTATTTCTTTTTTTACTTTTCCTGTTTCGCTGTCATTCAATTTTTATCTCTTAAAAATATAATTAGTTTTTACATAACAAAAAGGCCTGATATAATCATTCTTGAAAATTTTAACAATTTTATCAGCCATACCAGGTACTAAAATAAAAAATTTTAAATTTAAAACCCGTCAAAATGAAAATCGTAAATATGGGTCATGTCAAAACAAATAAAATAACTTGTGGATTTTTTCAGAACTAGCTTTTCATACAGCAAAATTTGCTGATAACGAATTAAATTCTGCTGAAAGATGCCTTAAAGTATTTAAATAATGCATTGTCATCGTGTTCTGAGCTATTCTAAATGTTTCAATGCCTAGATACACAAGAAGTTAGTTAAATATCGATTGCAAATTTACATACAAGAACAAACAAACAAGAAAGCAACCTAATAAAAACGTAGTAATAAATGGTAGAAAATTGTACTCCACAAGTGAGTTTCTCTTATATATTGTTCTAATATGAATATGTATTATGTATTGTGGGTGAGTAGATAAATAAGTAAATGTATTGTGGTAGTTTTTCTAGTCCATATACTTATGTCCTAAGTATACAACAATAGTCATTTAAGTAACTAGACAGCGAAATGGATTTTTTACTGAAGAGTGATAAGTTAGCATCCGAGCCGGCGGCGAGGGCAGGGTTTGAATTACCTAATTGACTGCAGAGGTGAAGCCGTGGCAGGGAATGAATACACGAGGCCGAAATGTTTCCTTTGCTGCCTTGTTTCATACAATATTTTATTTACTCACGCTATTTAGATAAAAAGTGGAAGCTTAGGTAAACATATTAATAATGTTGCTTTGTAATAAAAAAAAGTATAAAAATAAATTAAAATAAAACTAAACTTGAACAAAAGCTGATGTTATGACAAATAGTGGTAAACACTGCACTTTTCCTGCCTAGGCAGGGAAATAATTCCCTGACTGTTTCAATTACTTTCCTGCCAGTTTTTAATATGTTAATGACAAATCAGCGAAATAGTACTTTCCAGCCTAAAGCCAGTCAAGGAACGCTTAATTTTGCTGCTAGATAAATCTATTTATATGTCAGTCTCAAAATCAGATCAATTTTGAGACAGCCGAGAATGAAAGAACATGTTTTTGATTATGTTCTGACGACATGAAAAACATGAAATATAAGTAGAATTTTTTTCAATAAAATTTCGGATAGAGTCCAAAGGCAGCATTAAAATTGTGTTAAAAGTAAGGTAAGAAGAAATTGATTTTATAAAGCAATATATAAATTTATCGAGAAGGAAATAATAAAAATTTGAAATATTATCTAAAAGTCTTTATTAAACAAAATGCTATAGCTATATGGTAAAGCGTTTGAATGCCAAAAAACCATAAATAAATAAATAAAATAAAATATATCACTCTACCTTAAAAAACAACACGAATATAGGAATTACGTGAAGAAGAAATACATTAAAAAAGTCATAAAAAAGTGACTAAACTTTTAAAAGGTTTTTTTTTTGGAAACCTAAATAATGATAGCAACTTTTTTCCCTTTACCTGCTTTTATAATAAAAGAATTTCAACTGAAAAAAATTGTTTTATACTTATTCGCTTATGCTCGAACTCACCGTTATCGATTATTCGTGTTTCTTGAAGCATGAATCATTATCGCAGAATGTTTCATGAAAAAGATTCCTCCCAAGTCTAAAATGTGAGGAACAAGTTACCTGTAAACAGAAGATGAAAATAAAATTAGTCACTTTGTATAAAAATGCTTAGTAGTAATAATAGTAAGGTCCTAGTACAAGTTACACATCATACCTCTGTACATTGTACCGCCGAAGCGAGTATAATGTGATCATTAGTGAGCCATATAAATCAGAGCGTCACGGCGAGGGATCGAACCCACGACCTCGTACCGCTCTACTTTCGACAAACCATCCAAATTTCATAAAACATCAGATGAGTACTTTTGAAGTGTAAATTAATTTATGTTTGAGTGTATTTTGAAAAGAATGAAATGGCCTCAAAGGGTTGAAACTTATATGAAGCCAACAATGGGTGATTATGTCTTACCATATAAATTTCATTAAAATCGGGCGTGTAGTTTTCAAGATGTGTGTTCGTAAAAATTGACCGACAGACAGATGTTTGAATCGGATATCTGCCTTGAAATTATTGAAATTCGAGATATAAAATATTTTCGTTCTTCAGAACGTTCACATTGCTTCCGTAACCTTCGGTAAGCTTGGAAGCAAACGTTGAAAATTGTTTATGAAAAGTTTTTAATCAGCGTTTTGATTTAAAGCCGGTAGGATCAGATAAGGATTATATTCCGGTTGGTTAGTGGAATGTGCAAGCACGCTCGGTTAAGTTTTTGTTCCGGAAAATGTGTTTTTCCCAACACGAATCTTCTCTTACGATCTTGATGTCTATTGTTTTCACACGAGTAAACTCAACAGGTTATTTTTTTTTAAGAGTAATCGATTAGTGTTAAAACGAGTAAAAAATGTTTGCCATAAAGTTATCGGATCTTACAGCATAAAAGAATAAAAATGAGTGAAACAAAGTTGTGCAAAATAAACACGCTAAAATGAAATAAAACCTTATATCATTCACAGAGTAGAAGAAAAATGTTGGTTAGAAGGAAGTTCCTTATGGCACGTTATAAAGTGGAGCCTGCGAGTGAATACAAAAAAACCCCAAAACCAACCGTTACGAAATCGACCGATGATGATTACTCTGAGAAAACAGGCATCCTCATCAGGTTCTAGGACACCAGAGTATTTGATCAGAGGAATTGATCAGAGGATTTGATCAGAGTATTTGATCAGAGGATTTGATCAAAGTTACTCGGTCCAAGTCAACTTGGATCGTGTAAACGCGGCTTTATACCTTTTGTTAAACGTCAAAGTATGTTTACATCAGTTAAAATACCGCCAAAATCCAAATATTTAACAAATCAAATAAAATAAATAAAAATAATAAATTATAACATTTTAATAAATAATAATAATAAATAACATTTTTTGATTATTCTAAAAAAATCAGTTTGTTCAAAACGGTCACCCATCCAAGTACTGACCACGCCCAATGCTGCTTTCTCATGCAGTTCCTCCTGGAGTGGCCTCCGAAGTGAGGAAAAGTTCTGAGGTACCCCGTACCCGATTTTTTTATCATAAGAATAAAGGAATAAAATTAAAAAACAAAAAGATTCTAGTTAAAGTAAAAAATAAATGAAAAAAATGAATAAAATAGAAAAAGTACTAAAATCTTGAATCAGAAGAAATAAAAAAAATACTTTACACTCTCTCAATAATTTTTTAATAATAAGCAATGAATAGATTCTTAATTTGTACATTCTACAAATTTAATTGAAAGGGGGGAAAATAAAGAATACCAGGAAGAAGAACTGACTTAAGGAAAATTCTAAAGATATGCTCGACAAAAGAAAACTATAGAAGAATAAGATTTTAAAGAAAAGTAGAAATTTCACATTTTCATCTAGGGCTTTATTTTACCAACTTTCAAGTGAAAAATATATATATGTAGGTATAAAATATAATTTTGTTTCTAAGCTTCACTTCTTCCACTTGATTATTTTCTGATAGAGTAGGGTTTAAAACAAAAGTTTCTTTTTTATATCTACTGAAATTTTTAATTCTTTTAAATAAATTACACTTTTTTTAATTTAATTTTTCTTAAAGGTGTAAAAAGAAAGTTACTTTTTCTTTTCTCAAGTTTAAATTTGATTAATTTTTTTTTTAATGTATAAAAAACTTAATAAGTTAAGATCATTAAATTCTATTCACTTGGTTATTGTTTTAAAAAAATCGAATCTTATGCTATAAATTATTATCAATTCTTGACTAGAGTATATGAAAATTAAAAAAATATGAAATTATATTTTCAATTATTGGGTTCAGGCATATATATATATATATATATATATATATATGTATATATATATATATATATATATATATATATATATATATATATATATATATATATGTATATATATATATATGTATATATATATGTATATATATATATATATATATATATATATATATATATATATATATATATATATATATATATATATATATATATATATATATATATATATATATATATATATATATATATGTATATAACAACAGCAATTTAATACCGTGTATGCACACTGCATTAGGCTACACAATTTGTGAGAGACACCAAGGGATGTGCCACGCAAACGTGACACATAGGAACTGTTCCAACATTAGACATTACGTCATTAAGATGTTGGCTCGGCATTAACCCATTTCCAGCATCGTTTCGTCGCGTCCGACTCATCAGGGGCCCGACGATACCCACCCAACTCTGGACCTATACCAGATCAAGAAGATCAGATATAGGGTTTACCAGAGACGAGCACGCTCGTCGACAGGGATGTGCCACGCAAGCGTGGCACATCCCTGGGTGTCTCTCACAAATTGTGTAGCCTTTTGCAGTGTGCAAACACGGTATTAAATTGCTGTTGAGTGAGCGAGTGTAGTAAAACCACACGAGCAAAGCAAAATTCAGTTTTCACACGAGTTGCATACCGTACTTTATCTACGATTGCTGGAGTTTAATAATAAATACAGAAAAAAATAAATTAATAAACTTCCTCTATGTAAGTTCGTATTTCTCTTTTGATAAAGACGTCATTAATTCATTAGTGGTATTTTGTACCGAATTAATTATTTCGGGAGGCGTATTATTCTCCTCATTATTCATAATCATTTAAATCACTCTTTGTTTTTCACTAAAACCTCGATATAAACAGTTACTTTAATTAAACAGATAGCATATTAGTTTTGTTAAATGTAAACAACCAGGCTAATCATGCGATAAGGTGAAGAATTCTTCTTTATTCCTGCACTAGGGTGGAAAAAAGAATAATTATGAAATGCGCATGCGCAATAAACACAGCTACGAAATAATTACTTTCTACGCATCTAAACAGAGATAAAATGTTTATATTTCATATCAATCGTAGATGATACATATTTCCATGTTCCCTACTACTTCCATTTTCAGTTATTACATATTTTATATCTTCTAGCATAGAAAAAGGAGGAAATAGAATGGATTGTTTCTTTTATACGTTGTAAAGCTTTTTCCATCCACATATAAACCATTGCCTATTCAGAATTGAGTTTTGCATCCATTTCCGCCCCCCCCCCCCCCCCAGTCAGCCTCCCTTCAGGAAACTCAACTTCTTTTTCATCCTTGGCTACAAAAATATTTTGAGGGTAGAAAAAAAAAATCTAACTCTCTATATCTAATCGCGACTAAAAGCAAAATATAATAAAATTGCATCTAAGGTAAAAGTTGTTATCGAGTGAGCCACTATAAGACGAATTCCTTCTCACCCCTAGAATCCTAGAAATAGAAAATGTTACCAATAATAGTGTGAACAGCAAATAATATGTTTAGTTTTAATAAAAATTGTCTGCCTTTATCTTAGATTAGTTGTTTCATTTAATTTTATTGGTGTCTTTAATTTTCTGTTTAATCATTACATTATATTATAATTATTTAAAGATCTACAAATCATAACAAACATTTATTTTATTTGGAATAAATGTGGTTGCCTTGGCAATGTTATATAAACAAACTACATAAAGTAATAGTCATCCTAGAGAATTTATATAATCTTCAGAATCTAATTTTTCCTTTTGAATTCAAAGAGTTAAGTTTTTAGTTTTTCATCTATCTAATTTAATCATCTACCAAAGCCAGATCTGGTATTTCAAGTTTTCTCTCTCATTATTATTATTATTATTTGTTTTTTCTCACACCTTTCAATTAAGCTTTACTTACTTTATTTATCTTCTGTCTTATACCTTTGGGGTCCCATCTTTCTTTCTAAAACTCTACATTTTTATTTTATAATTCAAAACCTTTTATATCCATAAAATTGTTTATGTTAAGAAAGTTAATTATTGGTAATTATTTATTATTATCTCACTTGATCTTTTGTAATCATACACCTAATTTAATGTAAGTAATTGTTAATAGTTTATTATTTTGAAACTGACAGACAACTTATATGCACACAGATTATTCTTATTATTTAGCTTCCTTTTCTTTTTTTGTATATATTATTAGAACCTCTATATTTATCTATCTTTTCCGGTTTTCATATCATTTACAAAATAGTCGCCGTGTGCAGTTTTCGGTTAGGAGGCAATTTGTTGTCACATTGTTTGGTGTAAAATCTCAATACATATTTTTATAACCAAATCTTTTTATAAAATATACTTATTGTTTATGAAGTTCATTTATCATTCGGATTTTTTTATTATTTTAATTTTAACTTTAATTTTTACTATTATTCTTTTTTCTTTGTATTTTTTGAACTGCTACCATCGGCAGGTAAGAGGAGTTGAACTCTATTATTCTTTTCACCTCCCCCCCGCCAAAACATAATCTTTTCTTTACATGTTGGTTTCTTGACACATTAAATTTCGAGTCTACGATAAAATAATATAAATCTGCCATTTAGTGTGGCATATAACTTCGTCACGTCCTATTCCGTATTATGTTAATAATATTATGCTTTTACAACTAACTTAATACTTCGATGGTGTTTTATTAAAAACTACTCAACCCACACTCATTCCCAATTCAGAAAATGGTAGGTTTGTGTTCACAACTGAACTTTTCTATTTAATAAATACTTTTTAAGAAGATTTTATTTGTTCTTATTAGGTATTATTAAATAGCGTCACTTAAAGATTAAACCGTCATTACAGCATAATTAGGGTCCGTAGGTAAAACCAAGGACCCTTATATTTTCCTGCGTGTGTCTGTCATCCGTCCTCTCGCCTGCTCTCACGGCTACACCTTTCATCCGATCACTTTGAAATTTGGCATGTATATTTGTCTTGTACCTGCCCTCATATTTTAAAAATATAGCGACTTAAAAAAAATATTTTTCAAAAAAATTAGGGTAAAAAAACTTAAGGGTTTAATTTTTTTTCGACACCGTTAGGGGTATCATATGAAAGGGTACGTCGAGCTGATTACAAAAATATATAATTCTTTGGATATAACTTTGATAGGGCGAGCGTAGGTAAGTTTGAAGTGGGTGTGAAACGTGCCCCCCCCCCCCCCCCCTCTATCTCGCTTATGTGAAGGGCAAAAAATCTGAAAAAATTCCTGAACATTCTTCGACCAAAAGTAAAGATACCACTTTTTGGAAATTTCGAAAAAAATATTATTTTATTTTTTATTGACAAAATACATTTTTTATATAATTATGGTCTTTTCGAAGTATTTATATGGTTGTTGTCCGGTTCAGTGGAATAAAAATACTTTATCAGAGTGTGTTTTGATAATATCAGACCCTTAGAATGGTTCAAAGTAAGCTTTTTAGCATTTTAAAAAATCACTGTTTATACACTTTACAGTTAAACACTATATAGTGTGGCCTACGGACACTCGCTGTGTGCTGACTAGCACACACTTGACCTGCTTATTTTATAATTAATTTATTTAAAAAAAATATACTTATTACAAGCGACTTACACTCTGTTTTTGCTTCACATTTAACCAAACTAATATGCTATCTGTTTAATTAATGTAACTGTTTATATCGAGGTTTTAGTGAAAAAAAGAGTAATTTAAGCGATTATGACAAAAATTAGGAGAATAATACTCCTCCCGAAATAATTAATTCGGCACAAAATACCACTAATGAATTAATGTCGTCTTTATCAAAAGAGAAATACGAACTTATACATACAGGAATAAATGACAACCCACAAATATTGTGGGTTAAGTCGTTCTAGAAAATGTTAGTGCTGGTTAGATCCTATTATAAAAAGAGGTTAAAGTCACTTGATTCGTTATTGCAAAATAGCTGTGCTACTTTGTATCATTTCGTTTACACATTATAATTACTTAATTCCATATTGTAAAATATTACTCTTGGGTTTTCCAAAACCAAACTGTTAAAAAATAATTAAACTTGCTTTAATTCCTTACTGAAAATTATGGAAATTATGACGACCCCTTTTCCACTTTACGGTAAAATTAATATTGATGAAAGTTAATTATTATAATAATGTAATAAAAATAAATAATAAAAACTATTTATTAAAGATTATTAAAAAAAAAACCCGTAACATTAGTACGAGTAAAAATAGACTGCCAATTGATGTGGCACATCCTCCACTTCCTCGCATCCTATATCGTACTTTATTGATTCTATTTTTTTACAAGCCATTATTGTCTAATTTATTTAATAGTTTCCTCCGTTTTTTCAATCTGTCAAAATTGTTTGGATTTTTTACGTAAATTAAAGTATCAATTTAGCAAAAGTTAAAGAGCGCAGACGGTTCAAATTAATCTAGGGTTATCTGCGGGCTACTTTCGATAAACTATAAAAGTTTCATACAAATCAGGGGAAGATGAATCACGGGAAGTGGTTCAAAATTGGGGAAACGGAAATGTGCGATGAAACTTACAAAGCAAAGTAGGGGAGAGTGGGGCATGTTGTCACAAATTTAACAATTTTTTTTTTTTAATTTTTTATATTCGGTACATTTTCAATTTCTAAGTACTATTCATATACTATTCAAACATTCAGCTACATGTGGCACAAGTTTCATTTATCTAGCATTAGTAGAAGTATTTTTATTTTAAAGTTAAGGTAATGTTAAAGTTTTTTGTGACAACATGCCCCATCAAGGGGCAGGTTGTCACTTGGTATGGGGTAAGTTGTCACAAGATATAAATTAATTATGACCACTTTGATTTAACAAAATTTAAATACCTTAAGCTACAAGATTTGGCTAGTTAATATAATAATTATTATTTATGGGGCTATCAGTCTTGTACAGGCAAAATATTTTTCTTATAGGAATCATTTGTGTTAATTTTACTGAAGTACCAATGCTAGGTTCTGTAATTTATTAAAAATGCTTCCGCTGCATAACGAGTGGAGCAGCCTCTAAATTTTAGAACCCTAACCGCCTTCATGAGCATGAAGCATGAGCACTCCTGGAGCATACCATCCTCTAGTGGTTTTTGCCTTGTAATTGCTCACCATTTTGCCTAGAACAGAACAGCTTTGCTAAAATCGTTATTTCGTGCCTGTACCTAGCACCTAGCTACGAGCACGGTAAGGGAATCAATCAGCTACCTCGGTAAGGGATTCAACCCTGCGTTTTTAAGTATAAGGGTGGAGAGGGTTTGTTAAAAATTTTTTTTTTTTTTTTATTTTTTTTAAATAAAAGGGGAAAAGTGTATCATTTGTTTGATTTTTTATCAATAGTTAGCATATTTGTTTAACTTATTTTAACTGGCCTTTTTTATTCTTCATTCCTTATAAATTCCTCTTCACTTTCCATTTCTATTTAAATATAGAAGAATACTCTTATGTAAATATAGCATCGGGGCAAGAAGTCACAAAAGGTATTGGATGTGACTACTTGCCCCTTTTACTTTGTGACAACAAGCCCCAACGCGCCATTTTTAATTATAGTGAAATATTTTTTTCCTGCCGCAATAATATTGATTTAACGGTTTAGAAAAACCATGCCAAAACTTCTACGTAATAATAATCATCGAATACAGCACCCTAGATAAAAAATACAAAATAGAAAACATAATTTAAAAACAAAAAAAAGCAGTGAGTGACTAGCCTAAAAAGTTTATGTTCCATAAATGACAGACGGTTTGCTACAGTGACACAATTTTTCGTAAAGTTTGTCTACATAATAAAGGTTATCTTCAGTAGCCGAGCGAGATTTCCCTTATCACTCTAACCCCTTAAAATTGACCCTGTGACAACCTGCCCCTGTGACTTCTTGCCCCACTCTCCCCTAATATAAGACCAGTAATAAATCATTACTCAACTTGTCATAATAAAAGGTCGTAAATAGGTCAGTTGTAAAAATTTAAATTTTAATTGAATTACTAAATAATACTTGCTCTCAATACAAATTTTAAGTAAAATTATTATTTATCTCCTTATTTACTTTTTTGCAGTTTTTTGAGAACAAAAGGGGTTTTTTTTAGCCTTTTTCCGTAACCAATATATATGGCTAGTGTACATTTTGCAGAGTAGCAAACCTTGTTCTTCCCCCTTAAGGTCGTTACTGTTAAATATACATTTGCGTATCCCTCCCCCCCCCCCCCCGTTATCCTGGTTCCCAATTTTAAGATTCAAGCTTTATAAAAAGAAATGTTTCTTATATGTAGATTTTATCAAATATAACGTCATTTCTATGAGTATTAAAGTGGGGTTGGGTTAGTTTAGTACATAGTCTTTTGTATTTACTTTAAATTGTATAAAAGCTCTTGTTTATTGTATCTTTAAGCAGTTTTATTGCTTTTATTATATTACATTATGTTGCAGATATCAAAATAAAGCTTTTTGTATTGTATTATACATAGTTCTAAATACACTTCAAGGAATATATGATATCCCTAAAAAAATTATTATTAGGTTTGCCGAAGAAAATCCTCCAAAAAAAATATAAAAACAATATATATATTTTTTTAAATTAATATGCAATGAATTTTACTCAATTTTATAGATAATTTGCAAAGTGTAGTTGATTTAATAGTCCAGAAGATAGCGAGAATATTAAATAGATAGCGAAAATATTAAAAACAGGCAGGAAAGTAGTTGAAACAGTCAGGGAAATAGTTCTCCGCCTAGGCAGGGAAAGTACAGTGTTTACCAGTGCGTGTCATATCATTTGTTTTTGTTTGTGTTTAGTTTTATTTTAACTTAGCTTTATTACAAAGCAATGTTATATTATTAATGCATTAATATGTTTATCTACGATTGATACGAAATATAAACATTATATCTCTGTTTAGATGCGTACTAAGTTATTATTTACGTACTTGTATTCATTGCGCATGCGCGTCTCATAGTTCTGAACAATTCCTCTTCTTTACCACGCTAGTGCGGTAAAGAAGAGGAATTCTTCAGCTTTACGCACGATTAGTGAGTTTGTTTACATTTAACAAAACTAATTTGGTGTTCTTTTATTAAAGTAACTGTTTATATCGAGTTTTTAGTGAAAAACAATGAGTGAATCAAGTGACTTTGACGAAAATGTGGAGAATAATAATCCTCCAGAAATAATTAATTCGGCAAAAAATTCAACTAGTGAATTAATGCCATCTTTATCAAGAGAGAGATACGAACTTACATACAGCAAGTTTATTTGTTTCTGTATTTATTATTTAATTCTAACAATCTTAGATAAAGTACGGTACTCAACTCGTGCGAAAACGGCATTTTGCATTGCTCGTGTGGTTTTTACTACCACTTTTCAAACTTCCCACTCGTATGCAAAATGCTAGTTTCCACACTCGACGCGTAATGTACTATTTCCCACTTTTTAATGCCTTTAAAACGATGGATAACAAGTCATGCTGACTATATATAAAAACTTTATCTTTAAACGTCCAGTATATTGGTCACTATTTTGAAAATAATAAATGTGACATTTAAATAAGTAATTACATAATATTCTTTTCCTAACCTTCAAGACTTATAAAATGATGTGTAACATGTGATGCCGGCAATAAACTTTTTTAACCGCCCACCATATTAGCCTCAATTTGAAAATATTAAATGTGGGAATTCCAAAAACTACGCAGTCGCCGCAAATAATGAGATACATTTCTGCGCCAAATTTAGTTCACATCTGTTAATTTTTACGCCAATTATCGTTAGACAAACAAAACACACAAGTATAAACTTAGCAAAGCCCTAGTCTCTATAATGAAGAATTCAGTAAGCTTGTTCAATAATAATTCCGAAAATTTGATAATTCTGGCTTTATTCGATTACTTTATTATTCATACGACTGATATTTTACTTTGTTTTACTCACTATTTTTCATCTAAACTTTTGATAACAACATATTGTTACTGTGTTTCCCTTGTTCTAAACTTTTAATACGATATTGTTAAGACTCTCTATGTAACTTGTTTACCAAGAGAGTTAACTTTGTTTGTTTTTTACCTCTTTACGACATGTTTTCCTTGTACTTCATAAGATTAGGTGGCCTGAGGTAATGGAAAGTATAAAAGGAACCATGTCTTTGTAAAGTAAAACAGAAACACTTAAACTTCTGAATAATAAATAGTAATAATGTTGATACTAAGTAAAACAACTCCTAATGATAAAACTATTTTCTTTCTGAATAAAAGAACGTTGTTATTAATAAAGGTTATTTTTCCTTTGTTTAAGATTACAGCTAAGGATTATAAAGACAACTAGACTGTTACTAAAGCAAACATAACTCTTAATATAATGGAACACATAGCACCTCATTACTTTCTAATGTAAACTAAATATTATGACTAGAGAGGTTGGTAGAAAGTTACACAACAATATTGTCACCACAATTTTTATTACACATAAACTCACAAACGCGTTTCGACAAATAACATCATCTTCAGTGTGTGTTAACTTAGTAAGGGTTAATTCTGTACTAAGCTAACTATTTTACAAACATGTATTATAAACTAACAGTACACGGTGGGGGGGGTACACACAACTAGGCACCATTCTCGGCACAGTCAAACAACCTATCAAAACTAAAGATAAATGTGGAGTCTACGAACTGATATGCGCGACCTGTAAAGGTGTATACGTAGGACAATCCGGTAGGAAAATAGGTACACGCATTGCAGAGCACTATAAATCATGGCAGAAAATATCAAATGACAGACACCAAAAACATGTTAACGTATCTAGCTTTGCCAACCATGTTCTAGAAACCGATCATACATTTCATGTTAATAATTATGAACTTCTTCACTCGTGCCAAAAAAATAAGAAATTGGACCTCTTAGAAAACTTAGAAATTCAAAGAGCTATCCAAGACACAAGTATAGCATGTTTTAATGAAAAATCAAATCTTAACAACTCTGCTCTTGTAAAACCTATAAAAAATATATTTTTTAAATAATGTAGTAGTTGTAAGATATTTTAGTCATAGCATATAAGAAAGTATTATTTTAGCAGTTGAAAAACCAAATGTTACCTGAACCTTTTACCTTTAATTGTTTTTCCGACTTAGATCTCAACTCCATATCCCTTACCTCGTTCCTTTCGTAGTAATCCCTCTACCCACATGACCCTAGTCCACCCCCACCTTGTACTGTTAGTTTATAATACATGTTTGTAAAATAGTTAGCTTAGTACAGAATTAACCCTTACTAAGTTAACACACACTGAAGATGATGTTATTTGTCGAAACGCGTTTATGAGTTTATGTGTAATAAAAATTGTGTAGACAATATTGTTGTGTAACTTTCTACCAACCTCTCTAGTCATAATTATGAAGTGCTACCACACAATCTCAGTCAAAACAACTAATTATTTGTTAAACTAAATATTCCATGTAAACTAAATAAATAGAAAATGCTTCCAAAGTTTATAAATATAATAAATTAGACTTATTTTTAGGTAGGTCAATTAGGGTAAAAGTCAAGTTAACAACTCATAGTAGTTAGAAACTGGCTATATTTCGTCCCCCTCCGGGACATTATCATGCCTAAAGCATCATTAAATATAGTTAACAATTTAGTTTTTAAATAGGATTTTTATAAAAAAAAGAACACTTAACTTATTTAAACATTGAAAATTAAAAATAACATTGAAATCATTACCTAACGAAAGGTTCATTTTGGTTACCTATTTTCTATGTTCTTGTGTTTTGTTATTTGTTAAATTTTATCTTTTTTAAGTTTTTAAAAAACTTTCTATGGATCGATGTGTGAAGGAGTATTTAATTAATGTATTTCCATTATTTATTTTGACAATATCAACTTTGTTTGAGTATATGTGACTAATTCCAACCATGATAAGGTAATGATCTCAATGTTATTTTAAATTTTCAATGTTTAAATAAGTTAAGTGTTCTTTTTTTATAAAAATCCTATTTAAAAACTAAATTGTTAACTATATGTAATGACTTCCTCACATCCCATCACGTACTGTATTGATTTCATGCAAAAGTATAAAAACAAGTCAATATTGTCTAATTTGTTTAATTGTTTCCCCCGTTTTTTTTAATGTGTCAAAATTGTTTATATTTTTTACTTGAAGTATCAATTAAGCAAAAGTTAAACAGTGTATAGATGGTTCAAAGTAATCTGGGGCTATCTGCGGGTTACTTTCGATAGACTATAAAATTTCATACAAATTAGACAAGTACTTTTGAAGCTATAGGTGTATATATATAGGTATGTTTGTGCGAATGTGAAAGAGAAACAAATGAGCGCAGAAGGTTGAAACTTATATGGGACTAACAATGGGCTACTCATGAACTACCACTTAAATTTCATATGAATGAGAAAATTAATAAAAAAAAATGTTATTAATCAATGAGGTACACCCTTCTAAATTTCATGAGAGAATCTACAGATGGTTGTTGAGGTGTAAATTATGAATGAAAATCACTAATTCATTATGCGAGACGTTTCGACCCTTAAATTAAGGTCATCTTCAGTCGTTTATTTGTTAATCTACAATAAAAATCACAATAATTATAAACAATTCCTTCGTTAATATAATTAATTACAATTCACTAATTGACTTAAATTAAGTATCTGATTAAAAATTCCTTAATAACAAATTTAAAATACTTACAGTGTCATAGATGTTGGTATTTATCATATAAAAGAATTTCTAACTCCATAGGAGAGGGTCAGTTAAACAAATCTAAATTTAAAATAAAATAAGTCAAAATACTTCTACCAACTTCAAAATACTACTGGTTCATTACGGACTGATATATAAAATTTAACAAAAATTAACATGTGTAACAATAATTAAACAAGATTTAAAAATATTTAAATTTCATTCAAATTGGTATAGTTTTTAAGATACGTTAGTTCGCAAAAATTGAACGACAGACCGACCGACAGACAGACACGGAAACAAAAATGTTCCCTGATGTCAGAAACGGATTTCTGCCATGGAATTTTTGAAATCGGAGACCTAAAATTTTTTCGTCCTTCGGAACGATCAAGTAGCTTTCGTTACCTTCAGTAAGCTCGGAAGCAAAATTTAGTTTTTCTTTTTCTTCAAAATAGAGCAAAAGATTACATTTTATCTATTTTAATAACTTCTCACCATGCCTAAAGGCGGAAATACACATGCTAGTTACTCGTACAAAAACATACGAGTAGCTCGCAGAGGAGAGCTACTGGTATGTGTATACATCTAATAGCATGCGAGTAAATCGCACGAGGTTTGTCTTTCCAGTGGCACAAGTCGAGGTGGGGGGGGGGGGGGGGGACTGATAAGGCACATGTAAACAGGCCTGCCAGCGCAAGGTTGCTAGTAGCTAGCACGAGTATCCCTCAGCCCTTCAGTCTTCAGTTGCGTTCCTTCCTTTCGCGTGTTTCTGAAAACAACTCATCAACTTTCTCCGGAAGCATTCGCAATTGAATTCTAAAACCATTGACATCCCCGAACCGCATTTTATTTAGTAGGCACTGACTCGCTCCATGTATACCTAATTCCCTTCTAGCTATCCAATCTTTACCCACACTCTTCGTGTCTTTTTATTATTTTTCAAATTTTTTAAAACACAGTTCTTTGCAAGTAACGGAACAATCTGGTTAATTTCATTCCGCACCGATACATTCATAAGGTACATTGAAACAATTAATAAAACTATTATAATTAATTAAATCAAATACAATTATTTCTAAAATAATTGTAAAGCCAGCTAAAAGAAGGCAAGAAAACTAGAAATGTGACTGGAATGTGTATTGTCATGTGCTAGTAGCTCGCACAAGACCTATCATCCGGATGATACTAGCATGCTGTTTCACAGGCAAATGTACACAGCGTCTGTAGCATGCCAGCTACTGACGTGCTAGTAACTCGCCACTGGCATGCTTTTTTACTAGCATGTGTATTTCCGCCTTAATAGTTATTTGTGCAACTAGTGCAGGAAAGTGGCACTTTGCTGCACTCGAGAGAAATGTTTACGCACGAGCAGCAGGCGAGGGCAGAATGATTTCTCGAGTGCAGCAAAGTTCACATGCATGCTTTAAGCTCGAGTTGCATGTTACATTTTTCCTGCATTTAGTTTTTAATCTGTAAATAAAAAAAGAAAGTACAATCAACAACTACTGACACTCGACAACAATCAAAACTTAAACCAGCTGTTTTGTTTATAGCCAGTGTAGCCAACTTTCTTTCATGCTTATACGATGTTACCTGATTAGTAGAAGCATATTATTTATATTTGTAAGTTGGAACACTGAAGTATATAGGTATGTATATTCAATATTTTGTGAATACCGACGTTTTATTATTATTATTATTTTCTTCTTTTTTTTGCTTTTTCTTTTAAGTCCCCATCAATACATAATTTATTTATTACAGGAAGAGACAATGAGTGTGAAAACTTTCAAGATAATAAGAATTGGTAAAGTCGGATTGTACGTGCCCCCACTTTGAGGTTAGGTGATAAAATCCCGTATATTATATTAAAAACCTTAATTTTGTGTACCCTTTTCTGTACTCCAACATATTTTTAGACAAAGGGATATAAACTCTCCTATGAACAAATCATACATATATAATTTCTCTAAAATCAAGTAGGAAAAAGTACGACAAATTTCTGGGGCACGTACAATCCGATTTAGCCAAAGAATTTTTTATATACTACATTTTTAAATTTTCTGTTGAATCGTATATATAGTTGATAATATAATTGTTATTTTTATATAATATACAATGTTAGTGAAAAAAAAAAAAATAGTTCCGAAATTATTAACTTCACATAAATGACAACCATCTAGAGAGCTGATCTTAAGCCAATAAAAGGACAAAATTTTGTAAAACGGATATCCCCAACACCAGATCTAAACCATGCCATCGATATATTTGAAATAATATAATCGATAAATAATATAATCGATATATTTCCTGCTTTGCTGTCATTCAATGTTTATCTCTTATTTATTATAATCACAAATATGAAACCCGTCAAAATGAAGATTGCGTAAATATGGGACATGGCAAAACAAATAAAATAACTTGCGGATTTTTTCCGAACTAACTTTCCATACAGCAAAATTTGCTGAAAACCAATTAAATTCTGCTGAAAGATGGCTAAAAGTATTAAAATAATGCATTGTCATCGTGTTCTGAGCTATGCTAAAAGTTTCAAATGTCTAACTATTCGGGAAGTTAGAAATCGATTGCCAGATTTGTACCGGACAAACAAACAAACAAACAAGAAAGTAAGGTAATAAAAACGTAGTAAAATGTCTCACCTCTCTGGGATTCGAACTCATTAGATAATTCGGTAATCAGACCAACGGTTTAAGGTGGAGTTGTGGGAGCACGCTACTCACAAATTATTGTCGTCCAAATACACTATAATGCTGTAACCCTGGCGTGAAGTGGCTTTTTCCTATAATAAGCTAACGATATGTTGATCGCGTCGTAAAAGCCACAGCAAAATATATAAGAAATACTCTCCCAATTAGTGTGGCACATAGCTGCCTTGGATCCTATTTCTTATAACTTTATTCATTTTATGTCATTGTTATAACCTACCATTGCCAAATGTATTTAATATTCCCCCCGTTTTATAAATCTGTCAACTGTTTTTATTTTTTACACGAGGTAAAGTGTCAAATTAGCCAAATGTAAAGAGGGCAGACAGTTGTAACTAATTTTGGGCTATCTGCGGGCTAATTTTCAACAAAACCATCTGAATTTCATAAGAATCAGATGAGAAGTTTTAAAGATATAGGTGTAAATAATGTATATTTGTGAGCAAATGGAAGATAAAAAAAATGGGTGCAGAAAGTTTCAACTTACATGGGACCAACAATGGGCTAATTATGATCTACCATCAAAATTTCATTAAAATTAAACGGGTAGTTTTTAAGATATGTGGGTTCGTAAAAATTGAACGAGAGACAGACACGCAACCAAAAATGTTCCCTGATTTCTGAAACGGATTTCTGTCATTTTTTAAATCAAAGACATAAAAAAAATTCGTTCGTCAAAGCGATCATTCAGTTTCCGTTACGTTCGGTAAGCTCGGAAGCAATAATCATAATATAATATGTATGTTCAACATTTTACATTAATTTATATATTTAAAATAAAATATAGTAATATTTTAAAAAATTGTACAAATAGGAAAACTTTATTTATTCTACTACAACAAGGGAGAAAAGAAACTAAAGTATAAATATTTATTTATAAAAAGCAACAACAAGAAATTAACATAATATTTTAATGGCTAATTTGCATTTATACATTTATTTATTTATTTTTATTTTTTTTAATTTAGAATTGCTTCATTATAGTTTATCCGTGCTTTGTATATTAGTGTTATGTTGATTTCCAGTTTAATTTATTCAAAATTAGTGGAAATAAGTTATTTTATGTTACTTATTAAACTCTTCTATTTGAAATTAAATTTCTTTATATAGATTTATACTGAAACGTGATAAAATGGTTCTGGGTATTGTGGTTTTATCGTCAATTCTATATGCCTTAAGTATTTTTTTTTCTCCCTCTTATTTTTTTTTTTATTTAGTTTCTTTCCATTTCCGGTTTATTTAAATGTGTTGTTTACAAAAACATTATCATTTTAGATCCAGCTGAATGTTTGAAATAAGATTATTTTCTTAGAATTTAAAATAAAATCTAAGTTTTAAATGGGAATATATCCTAGTAAAAAAAGAATATTATAACATCTCTTTTGGTAGGTAGTTTCGTAGAATTTCATTTTATTTAGTGAGTTTATATTTCAAACCAAATACGAGTAAAAAAAAAAATACAGAAATAGAATAAGAAAGTGAATAAAGGTAGATAACTAATATAAAAACTTTAGTTCTGTTTAAAATAATAATTAGATAATTCTTTTTTTCAACAATTTATTGAGAAAACAAAACTAAAAAACAACAGCTGATTGATAACAAATTTAGTCTAAAGAAACGACACAACGCGTTTTCACGAATCACAGACAAATAAACATTTCAGTTTTATTTTATTCTTCCTTTTGAATTATTTTTTTTTTCATTTTCTTTCTCGTATTAATATAAGGAAAGTACTGTGATACATAAAATAATCGAATTTGTGATGCCGATAAGTGGTTTAGACTTTTAAGTATATTTGAAAGAATAATGCATACATATACAAGGTGGTCCAAAAGTCTCCCCCCCCCCCTCTTAACTTTTGAACGGTTTGAGATAAATTAATGAAACTTGGTGGATCTCTACCATGCAAAGGGAAGCTTGTTTTCATGCAATCACCCACTAGGGGCAACCACCCACTTTGCCCCCAGGCCATCCAACTTCAAAATTTCAAATTGGAGCGTATATTTTTGATAGCATATTTGGATTCTACGGTGAAAAATAATAAACTTTTACTTGAAACTATTTTTTCTATCTCCAATATTTTGCCCCCTACAGGGGGGCAAAGATAACAAAATAACCCTTCCGAAATAGTTAAAAGTAACACTTAAATTGTTATAAAATCTAAACGGTTTCAAATAAAGTCATGGAACTTGAGGGATCTGTACCATGTAAAGGGAAGTGTGTATTCATCCACTCGCGTACTAGGGGCAACCTCCATTTTGCCCCCAAGCGCTGAAATCTACGATTTTTATACCTTTGCTCCCTATAGGAGGCAAAATATTAGGGGTAGGAAAAAAAGATTGAAGCAAAATATTTTATTTTTTGCCGTAGAATCAAAATCTGCTATCAAAATTATACATTCTAGGACAAAATTTTGAAGTTAGGGTGTCTGGGGGCAAAATGGGAGGTTGCCCCTACAGCGCGGTTGCATGAAAACAGACTCCCCTTTACATGGTACGGATCCCCTAAGTTTCATTAATTTATCTCTAACCGTTTAGATTTTACGACGTATTATCGGTAAGGTAATTTTGCTATCTTTGCCCACCTATAGGGGGCAAAATATTGGGAATATAAAAAAAAGTTACAAGTAAAAGTTTATTATTTTGCCCTGTAGAATTCAAATACGCTATCAAAAATATACGCTCCAATTTGAAATTTTGAAGTTGGGTGGCCTGGGGGCAAAGTGGGTGGTTGCATGAAAACAAACTTCCCTTTGCATGGTAGAGATCCCCCAAGTTTCATTAATTTATCTCAAACCGTTCAAAAGTTAAGAGGGGGGGGGGGAAGACTTTTGGACCACCCTGTATATTATAATACTGTTATCAAATTATAAAATCAAATTGATAATGTAAAACGTTTTTGTTTACTTGTTAAAACTGCGGTACAATGGGTTTACACTTACAAGCTCAAATTTTATCTTTTGGGTGTAAGAATGACAAATAAATTCATTTAAAAGTAAAAAAAGTTTTGGTAGTATTCATACACGGAAAGCTTAAATTTTGGAACGAAGTTCCTTATGGCACGTTCTGGAGCCCGGGAGTAAATCCGAAAAAAACGAACAAAATCACCGTCACAAAATCACTGTCACGCAAATTCCGTCACGAAATCTACAGATAACAATAACTTGAGTAAAAGATCACCGAGTAAGGTGAAATTTGGTACACATGTTCATTTAACCAATGCCCAGGCTGAGTTCGTCGGAAAACGTTATCCGCCCAAGCGTTCACGCTCAACGCTCGCGTAAACGTAAGCTTCAAAAGACGGGAAAGAGTGTTATTAAGGAAGCCTGTTACTCGACTTGTTTTGATTATTTTTTTTATATATGTCAAAAATGTCACTTTGTTTTGTAAATAAATAAAATATAATTATGTAAAATATCACCCTGATACAAGCAGAAGCTGTAGAGTAGGGAAGAGATATATGTATTTTATTAATAGTTTAAATTAATTGGCCAGGTAGGTAGAAAACAGTCCTATTTCAATCTAAACTCCTTTAACAAACATACTCTTTCACTATAAACTCATCATGATGAACTTTTTTCTTATATTCAATATATATTTATAGTAAGACGCTTGCTTTAATTACACAAATAATAATTTTCTTTTAATTTTCCCTTAACTCTGCTAGGTACAAACAGTTCGTTACTTTTAATTTTGTCTCTTTTCTAACTCCGCCAAGTATAAGTAGTTAGCAATCTATACGTACTTAGCAGTGTGATTTTATAATTAATATTTAATGAAAAATGTAAGGAACTTCGTTCCTACTGGGTGTTCCGCGACACCACGCGTATTTTGTAATTTAATTTAGTTTAAATTTTAATTTAAATCAAATTATAATTATTATTAACTACGGGAGACAGACAGAGAAAAATAGACTCCAGCGCCGGGATAAAAATTAAACAATTTACAATGAGAAAGAAAGATTATATGAAATTTAATTTGGCACTTTTCTTTGTAAGTTTCAACGCACACCTATTAACCACTTCCCGTCTTTCAATCTTCCCCAAATTTTGCACATGGAACCAATTTAGGTGAAGAATAAAGAATATATATATATATATATATATATATATATATATATATATATATATATATATATATATGTTGAAAATAAAATCAGTTTTTTAAAAATTGTATTATTATAATGATGGTGTTGGTAGTACCCTTTCTTAATTCTATTGTATATGTGTAACTGGATCCACTTAAGGGTAATAATTCAAAAATAAAACTTACTTATGTGGCGACGTTTCGACCTATCCGGTCATTATCGAGCCTGAAAACGATAGTTTATTAAGCATTAATACATATTATATTGCACTGGTAATCTACTGGAGGAAAACACTATACAATTTACATTTTGATAACAACAACAACGAGCCTGAAAACTATCGTTTTCAGGCTCGATAATGACCGGATAGGTCGAAACATCGCCACCTAAGTAAGTTTTATTTTTGAATTATTACCCTTAAGTGGATCAAGTTACACATATACAATGTATTATTATATTAATTATTAAAAATCATTGTTTTGGATTAACATAAATAATATTACATATTATTATAGTATATTTTAAATAAGATTTTTCACGAAATAATTTAGGAGTTTGTTTATTGAACTCTCAGAACGTTATAGAGAGAAGTTTCGGACGGTCAGATGCGAGAGGATTTCTTTAAGAGCTTTACGCTGTCTCTTATAGTTAAAACCACAGAAAAAATCAACAATTTTCTCTGGAGAGAGGAAAATATTGTAAAGGAGGAAAATTGAAGGGTAAGGGTGGAATAGCCGGAGTGTTTTCTTGAAGGGTTCTAGAGGGCGCACCACTATTTGTCTGGACTTTTCTCATTAAATTTCGGCTTCTTTTCATCGGATATAGTAAGGAACCGAAATAATAGCAACCTACCCATTTGCTACTGTTATTATTATTTTATATTTCTCTCTTTACGTCTCTACAGACAGATATAAGGTTTATACAGAACCTTCATTTTTAAGGGTTTCTAGGACGTATGCTTTTGGTAGTTCGTCCGTCCGTCCGTCCGTCGCATCTTCGAGTATACCTCCCGACCTACTGAAGCTATACACTTGAAATTTGGTATCCAAGTTAAACGTTTTTGCCCAAAAACAGAAAAACTATTGCGGATTTAAACACTTTAAATTTTTGCGATCTGCGATCAATCGCGAATGAGATCGCAATATTTTAATTTTATTGTAATTTTCAAGTTAGGTATCATTTCAAAGGTATTGAAATGTAGATTACAAATATATATCGCGTTTCCAAAATAGCGGCCATTTTACCCCCCCCCCCCCCTCCCCCCAAAAAAATTAAAACAAATCCAAAATGTACCCCCCTTGCACTACCCCATTAGGATAGGTCCTAAAAAAAGGCAAAAATACATAAATATATATATATCTGTGGTGTAATGAAATTTCCGGGAGTTGATCTAAAAAAGTGAAATTTCGGAAATTATAGGGGGCCATAACTCGGGAGCCCCAAAATGTTTGTCATTTGAAAATTTGAAGTTGGGTATCATTTTAAAGGAATTGAAATTTAGTTCACAAAAATGTATCATGTTCTCAAAATGGTGGCAATTTTACCCCCGAAAAAATGAAAACAAAGCGCAAAACAAAATGTCCCCCTCCCCCGCTACCCCATAAGGACAGGTCCTTAAAATAAGGCAAAAATACAACAATATGCATCTCTGTGGTCCAATGATATTTCCGGAAGTTAATATTAAAAAGTCAAATTTCACAAATTTTGGGGGGCCGTAACTCGGGAGCCCCAAAATGTTTGTTATTTAAAATTACAAAGTTGGGAATAATTTTAAAGGTTTTGATATTTGGTTCACAAAAATATAATGCTATTTCAAAATAGCGGCCATTTTACCCTTAAATAACCAAATAATTGCATTCCGATGATATATTAAAAGCATATAATATTATATATAGCATATTATAGCATATATTAAAAGATAATATATGCAAACCTTGCATCTTAAAAGTGAAACATTTACACATATTTTGTTAAAAAAAAGATGAATAATAATAATGTACTTATGAATTCTTATGACCGAAGAAACCCTTTTAGTAACTTGCTGGCAAGTACTTGACGGGATTTTTTAATATTATGTTTAAGAAAATAAACAAAATAGTTAAGATTAAACATGAAGTAGTGGGTTTTGTAATGGCTGATTCCTAGAAGAGTATAAATATCTACATTGTAATGTTTCAACCTCTTTCTTCTTTTTACTTGAGAATCGTGAACAACCGTATTCCTTTCATTGTTATTTTAACTAAGTAAGGTGTGTTTTTTTTGTTTTTTTTTTTTTATCTTTGCTTTTCTGAAATCCTTCCATTTCTCTTGAAAACGTATAAAAGTGGGAAGGAGGAACCTGGTGGGGGGTACAGGTGTCTTTTCATAAAAACAAGCTAATAGACAAGACAAGACTTTAGTCTTCCGTGGATTTTATCAGTGAAAAGATCGTTTTAACGCTTCCGGTTTTAGTTGTATGTATTACTAGGCATCGCGTGGCTCTACCATTGAAGCGAGCGTATATAGTAATAAATATGTATTGAATATTGAAAAAAAATATTATTGTGAATCATGATGAGTTGATAGATAATGGGTCTGGTAGTAGTGCAGCGGCTAGTAGTAAGGGAACCACCCCGCATTCTTACTATTCCACTAACCACACATCTCTATTTCAATATTTATAATTTGTATCTCTTTGCTACAAACAAACTACTGCATGTATCAAATTGAAATTTTGCATGCCTGTTTCAATTGTGCATCAGATGGTGTCTATGAAGTTTTATTAAAATCGTTACGTTAGAACGTAAGATATCGGTAAGAAGGTTGTTTTCTCTATTTTAAACGTTTAGGCCCGCTTTAATAGTTTTAGCGATCTTTATTAATTCATAGCGGTGTCGCTGTTGGTTTTACTAAAAAATGTTATTTGTAAAAAATGTTCGTCTCATCGAATAGATGATGATAGAATCTTTTCCCGTCCTGTAATTCCAATTTAATTTTTGAACCTCTCGTTTACGCGAGCGTTGCGCGCGAACTCTTGGACGGATCTCGCTGTCCAACGAACTTAGCCTGAGTATTAGTAAGAGGATCATGTATACCAAATTTCAACTAAATCGGTCAACTTTTACTCAAGTTATCGTCACACGCGTGAACGTTACTGACAGACAGACAGACAGACACGGAGCATATTTCGTTGAATGTAGGAAGCTCGCTACGCTCGCTTCAATAATTGTTCTTTAAAAGTTATTTCGGTTTTAGTTTTATTATGATCTCGTGTTAAAAAGGGAATATTCTAGATTAGAGTATAATTAGAAGCCTTATTTATTTCTTGTTTTCATCTATTGTGAATTTAGCTTAAAGAATTAATATTTATTTTATCTCTTATATTGGTTAAGTATATTATCTTCGTACTGATATCTATAAATTTATGCATGATAAAATAATATATATATATATATATATATATATATATATATATATATATATATATATATATATATATATATATATAAGTTTTTTTACTTACAGCTCCAGCAGCGAATATTTAAGTAATTCCCGATATCAATAATAATGCTCGGTCTCTTTCTCACTCAATTACCGTTTAAAATCACCTTCAATATGAATTAAACCTTAAGAGTAGACCTAATAATTTTATTTAAAAAAACCCCGATTATTGTAAAGTTAATAATAATCGTGTATTATAAAATACAAGTAAGTAATTATATAAAAAAAATCTTGTTAACAATATTGATAGAAGATATCCTTTACTGTACCATTTATTAGATTAAAATAATAGTTTTAATAAAAAAAAATTTATTGCAATTTCCAGATTTTTGTGTATTAAACATGCTTGGATATCATGCTAATTGATAATTATCAATTATCATTATATTATTACGAAAAAAACTTGATTAAAACACGTGATGTAAAGCCTAAAGCTGATGTAAAGGTGTTTTTCTGTATAATGATCAAAGATCGTAAAACTTAAAACAATCACTGGCAAGTTCATTCACCTAAGTACTTTTTAGGGTTTCGCAAGTTATTAAAGCATACCTATATACAATATACGTTATAATATTCTGAAATAACGTATTATTATTTCTTCATCCCGCTCTGTATGAACGTAAAATATCGGTCCGAGACAACTCAGACAAACTTTCTCATATACGAGTTTATAATTACTTAGCCCAGTGTTTCCATTTATTAGTTTTCAAAAATGTACATTTAAATATTATTGAACATTTCATCAAAATTTATCATAAAAATAACTTCTCCTGGGTGGGGAATCGAACCCGGGCTCTCTCCGTCCTCGTTTGAAGCTAATTTCTCAGGAACTAGACTTTTCCCGGGAAAACCGCTTATATCATTGGATTCGTATTCAAATGGACTACATTTTAGAATTTTTTAATCAAAATCGTCAGAACCGTTTTCGAGAAATATTTTTTTTCCATGTTTTTTCAGAGTTTTTGGGGGGTAGCGCCCCCAAATTTCGAGCAATAATTCATTTCTCGATTTCACCTCGGGGTATGATTTTTCTGAACATGTATGCCAAATTTCGTCAAAATCGGCCCAGTAGTTTAGGCTCCAGGCGTCTGAACAGAAGACAGACGACGGACAGATATTTTTTAAAAATCACTTTTTTGGGGTGTCGCTGGTTCGATCTTCCGGAGGGGTGACAATGTTTTTTATTGGTAATAACGAGAAGTGAAATTAAATGATTTCAATCACCCCACCATAAGGTATTAACCCTAGAACAACTTATTGGGGTCCCACAGACCCCATACGAACTATAATTAAGTTTTTTTTTTTTTATGAATATTTCTCTAAACCTAGACTCCCTTCTAATTTACCTTTGAACCTTTCTGTGTAAATACTGATAACAATATTTATGTTATTAGCTTTAGTTTTTTCTTCAGTATTCATTAGAGTTAGATTTGGGGTCTCATAGACCCCTGTGGGCCATTAACTTAATTGTTTTATATACCACTGTTAACTGTTTTATTTTTTTTATTGCATTAAAAAACTTATTTTATATTTTTTGGGGCTGCTGAAATGTTTAAGACTGTCAAAAGTTCCAAAATAAATTTTTTATTATTATTAGTAGAAGTATATAATTCAAGTTGAAGGTTTAGTGGATCACAGTAAGGATTTAAGGCCAAAAATGCTTAACTTTGACAGAGTATGTAAGAAAATCTATAATTTTTATTATCATTTTTGTTCCTGTTTTCTGTAAAACAACTCTTAATATATATATAAATAAAAATATTAACCCAATCTAACGAACACAATATTTTATATATATATATTTTTTTTAAAGTACAAATTTTTCTAAAAAAATGTTGATGAAAATATATATGTATACTATTTAATTTTAAAATCCTTATTTGTTTTGGTCAAAATTAAATGGTATTTTTAGTATGACAAATAATATTTACAAAAATATATAAATAATTGAAAAAGAAAATGTTTAATTAATTAATTTAACCCATTAATTAATTGGGGTCCCTCTGACCCCTGTGTGGAGTTTAAAATATGTCGGGTCCTTCTAGGGTTAAGTATGAATTATTTCATATTTTTAGGACTAACCGTTAAAAGTTGGTTTGGGGGGGGGGGGGGGGTGGTTTGGGTGAAATTTTGGCGCTAAAAACGCAATATTGGCGAAAGAAGCACAATAGGAATAATTTTATAATAATTTTTGTATGGGCATGTTTCATCAGGAACATAAATTTTATGAATTTTAAGCAAACCACTGTACAGCTTGATCTTAGAATCAATTACTAAGCTCTGAAGAAGTAATATAACCATCAAGGTAACGCATCTCTCCTGTTTTTCCGTGCTAAAGTAAGGGCTTCATGGGACTACTATGTGAGCCCGCGCACATCTTTTTGCACACTTGTCGTTGTTCAAAATACGAAAATGACGAAATTAGACGAAATTTACGTCTGATTTCCAAATTTAATACCGTTTCTTGACTGATAAAATTGATCATCCTTTTCTACATCAAAGTTTTGACAATTTTGAAACAGAAATTAAGGCTCTTTTCACTGCGTAAAGCTGGAGTCACGCCGGATACTTGAGTTAGTTAAATAAATAAAACTGTACTGAAGTAAACAGAAACAAATTTTCATTGGATAGACGTTAGATAATAATTTAACATAATATTTTTAAAAAAATTGCTTACCTCAGATATTTTGATATCCTCTATCATCCTTTTCAAGTAAAGTAAAGTACGTGTGAAGAAAAAATAATTATAATGATGTTTAATCTAAACAATTTCACTTGAATAATTCACTTTTGAAGAGAACACAAAAATTAATTAAAATAAAATATTTGTAGACGAAGTTGTTGTTTTAGAGTAACAACTTTACAAGAATATCAACCGTTAAATCGTTTCACTATCTATAACAATGAATAAATTAAGAAAAATCCGAACGTTAACTTTTTTAAAACGAAGTTGGTGACGTGGTACATTCGTCGAAAAATGAACAAAAAGAAAGCCTATCAGCTGATCCAAAAATAAGGGTAGACAACTCCTGCATGCGAAATATTTTATTTTCTTCGATTATAGTATCACCTACTTTTAACAAAAGAAAATATCAAAGTGTTATCATTTTTATTTTAAAAATATTCTTTATTTTTTAGTAAAAATATTTCAATTAAATAATGAAAAAGAAAAATTATACTAGAAAATTTAATTATTGGCAACAATGATCATATTGCAAAGATTTTTATTCCTCAGTTTTCTTATCCGCCATTTTGTTAATATACTTATTGTGCTTAGTTTAAGTTATCGTTTTAAAGTTTTAATTTAAGTTTTTGCCGGACATATTAAGTTTGCCGTAACTTTTAAAGATAAACTAATGTTTTTTGACGTATATAATACATAATAACGATGCCAAAGTAATATTTATTCAGTGGTAAAGCCAACTTAAGGAATTGTGCTTTCAAGGTACGTAGTAACTTTCGTATATTTTTTCCACTACAGTAAAGTCTCGATAATCCGGGTTTGACGGGACCGGACCCAGTCCGGATTACCGAAAGTCCGGATTAAACGGAATCAGTTAAAAAAGGTCTATAAAACAAGTTTTAGTAGGGTAAAACTATTATCGATGTTTTTATCGTAAAAATTACTTTTATTAGTCTCAAAAACATGCTTGTACAACGTAGGTCCACTATTTAAGTTAAGAGCTGTTCTGTCACCAGTCCGAATATCAAATGAATTAAAATACATAATATTACAATCTATTACGCAGGTGGCAGGTATAGAAGGGACTTCCTGAGAAGAACTTCCTGTGTTCCGATATGAAATTCGAGGAACGATAATCATTTCACAAAAACTTGAGATATTAGACATTGGCGGCTTGGCGAAATTTCTTGGAACTGCGTTGAGCCGCCGCTATGTGTTTCAAAACGCTCTCCCCATCTCAGTCACATAAAATTGTATTTATTGGAATACACTACCTTTATATCTTCCGCCCCTTATATTTCTATGGAACCGAAACAGATTTATCGATGTTCTTAATTATTCTAAATCTGTTTATTTTTAACAGAAATACCGGGTATTCCTCGTGTTAAAACGTTGGGATATACACCTGTAAATTATACTAGGAACAATTTTATACATTTTTAATAGACAATATAAGTAGAAACTCCAATTATCTTAATTATTCATAAATCTAAACAGGCCCTGGTTCCAATTTGTACATAGTTTTTGGCCCGTCCGGATTAAACGGATGTCCGGACTAGCGGGGTCCGGATAAGCGAGACTCTACTGTATTTAGTTTGTAGTTTGTTATTACATGTTATAGTTAGTTCATATTCATATTGTGCCAAATTGTATGAATGTAGATTTGTTTATAATATCTGAACTCACATCACAACAACGTTACCGTTCCTTAAATTATATCGATGTTAGATTCGAATTATATTTCATAGCTGTTTCAATCGAATCAAGTCGAAAGAACCGATATTTATTTATTACTGTATTTTTACTTAGGTCATCAGGGGTTAAACACTTTTCTTATATAAAAAAAGGTGATAGTCCAGGAGATAGCGTGCAAAAAAGTGTCTGACTAACATCAAGCTAAAATTTTGTATACAAGTTAATCTTTTAGCGACTTTTAAGAATATGTGATCGGCTAAGTTCGTCTGCGGGACATAGCTCAGCAATAGGGGTTTGAAAAAAACAAACCGGTGAAAAGCGGCCATGTCTCACCAATTATAGTGAAAATGTGATTTTCATGATCCTGAGTACAGAATTTGTTAGTAAACCAAAAATCAAGTTGATGCTAATTTCACACTTGATAGGTTAGTTATTCAAATATTACTAAAAATCAACGTGCTGTCTAGGGACAAACTAACATCAACTTGATTTTCGGTTTACTAACTAATTCTGTACTCAGGATCATGAAAATCACACTGTCCACCATAATTGGTGAGACATGGCCGCTCTTAAAAGGCCACATATTCTTAAAAGGCTCTAAAAGATTGACTTGTATACAAAATTCTAGCTTGATGTTAGACACTTTTTTGCTCGCTATCTTCTGGATTATTAAATCAACTACATTTTCTAAATTCGCTATTGTCCTGCGCATTGCGCGCGAACTCTTGGACGGATCACGCTGTCCAACGAACTTAGCCTGAGTATTAGTAAGAAGATCATGTATACCAAATTTCAACAAAATCGGTCAACTTTTACTCAAGTTATCGTCACACGCGTAAACGTTACTGACAGACAGACAGACAGACAGACAGACAGACAGACAGACAGACAGACAAGATGCATATTTCGTTGAATGTAAGAAGCTCGCTTACGCTCGCTTCAATAAGCGATTTAAAACCGGATGCACAGTCCTGGTTCGGGCGGCATGTTACAGAAAATCTCTTTTTATTTTTTTCCGCTATAGAAGGGTTCGTTATTGTGAAGTTCTAGTGAACTTGCTGTTGCCCCAGCCATTATTAAAACTTCTTTCATTTCTAATACAATGTTGTAAAAGTTACAACAATCCGTTTTGAAATTATATAGAGTACTTGAAAAATTGCAGAAAGTGTCTCAACTCCCATCCTATTTCGTTCTTCTGTCCTTTGAATATTCATGAGCAAAAATGTTCTTTTAGTATTGCTATTATGGGCAGGGATAGCACATATTGGCATATCTTTAATAATTATGCCCAAACGGAAAGGGTTTTTGGTACGCAACGTAAATACGGCACATTTATGCGTCCCGAGATACTTTTTGGGGACACCGGGAATGTTAGCGAAAAAACGGGACAATCCCGTTTTTACGGGACGGTTGGTAACCCTACTTTAGAGGGACTAAAGTAAGTCTTTTCTCCCCAGAACTCGAGAAAAAGAAGGATTGCCAACTTAATTATTTTATAAATAGTAGAAAATGAATGACTAATGTAATGAAATTGTTGAAATCAGGCTGGCGACACTGCTTTGATGACCTTGTTTAACATTGTTCATAACCTGCATCTAAATATCCTTATATTTGAGTTTTATTGCAATTCTTATTTGTTTTTAATATTGAATCTCTTATATCTGCTATTAAAAGTTCTAACATTTTTTTTTTTTTATTATTAAAATAATTAATAATGACTGTGCAATGGATGAAAATGTGTAGTTTCTCCCTACTGGAGATACAATAATGTATGTACCTCAGGAAAACAGTGCCATTATTCCCCTCGCGATAATTATCTCCCTCGGCTGCGCTTTGGGAATTAAAGAGTCTAATTCCCTCAGCTTGGCCACGGGATTTAGGGACCATGGTTCCTTCGGCTTCGCCTCAAGAACCAACTTTTTCGCTCAGGGAATAATGGCTCACTTTACTCCCTAGGTGCATAAATAACTATTTCTTTTAGTTAGCCCTCTAAACAATTTTTACTAGTTGGCCGGTCCCTCTAGATATCAAAATCTCGCCATCTCATTGGTCCTCTCCTCGTTTTCAGAATTAATGCTACTATTGATACCCTCTCTCAATCTCTGATTCGTTAACCTCCGGAAAATCTAGACATTATTATTTTTTCATTTTATTTAAGATTCTTTTACTTCCTGGTCAACCTAACAGTAGGTTATTAAAGATGAGGGATCATCCACTTTGCTCATCAACTTGAAGTGACCATCATTGTAAATCATTTTTAAATCCTTTATATTGACTTCACTTTAGTGGCTGGGTGCCTGCCTGCCTGACGTCAAAATCTTTGGGAGGCTAGTTAACCCTCTTCCAGTCAATCAATCGAGCCGAAACTTGGCACATAGACTCTCTACCAATATTAAAATAAAAACATATTAACAAATTAATTAATTAATTAATTTTTTAATTTAAATAATTATCTTTTTAAAAATGAATGTATTAATTAAATTTTTAAAAAAATAAGTAATGAGAATAAAATAAAAAATTAATTAATTAATTAATTGGTAGGTATATAAAATCTTTGGAGGGCGAGTTAACCCTCTTCCGCAGTCATCCAATCGAGCTAAAACTTGGTACATAGACTCTTTAGCAATACAAAAATATTTTAACAAATTCATTAATTCATTTTTAAATTTAATAAATTACTTGTTAAAAATGAATGGAATAATTAAATTTAAAAAGTAATAAAAATAAAATAATAATTTAATTAATTAATTTGTGGATATACAAAATCTTTAGAGGGCGAGTTAACATTCTTCCAGTTATATCCTGAGCTGAAACTTGGCATATCGACTCTCTACCAATACAAAAACATTCTAACAAATTAATTAATTAAATTTTACTAATTAATTCATTTTTAAATAATTATTTAAAATTAGAATGAATTAATACCAATATTTCCTCTCACAACAACCAAAATGCAAAAATATAATGGATTCATAATAAAAACTTAGTTTTTATGGACTGGTATTATTTACGTCTTTGGGAAGCCAGATATATTAGGCTTGGGGTACGATACGAGCGGCAAGCAGTGGGCGATAGAGTGGTACCGCTCACGTTTATGTTTACATTGATTGCAATGGAAGTAGAGTACGGCCGGCTATGACAAGCTCGAGCGTCTGAGCGGAACATGATGCCGCTCGCTGCTTACCGCTCACCACTGAGCCTAAACATTAATGTTTTCCTCACCACTCAGTCTTTTTAGTTGGTTAGAACCTCTCGTCAACTAAAGATGGCAGGCAACTGATAGAAAATTCCGCCCAGCCTATTATTATTTATCTTCTTAGGTGTGGGTCGTGTAGGGTAATTAACTTTTTTATAAATCAACTACATTGTTTTCAAAACTTGGCTATATTTCGACCATGACCAGGTCATCTTCATGCCTTATAAGTCGGTTAAATTTAAAAAAGTTTTTTCCACCATTTTATGGTATCGTCGTTATTTAATTCACTTTTTACTCCCAGATCATCTCATAACTTAAACAATTAACAACTACACATAACAATAAACAATTTTAACTATAAAAACTTATTAAAAATATTAAAAATATAAAATCGGGACTAGAGAATTAAAATCGTGGTAACTGTGGGTAACATAATGCTCATGTTATTATGTTGCCCACAGTTACCACGATTTTAATTCTCTAGTCCCGATTTTATATTTTTAATAAGTTTTTATTGTTAAAATTGTTTATTGTTATGTGTAGTAGTTAATTGTTTAAGTTATGAGATGATCTGGGAGTAAAAAGTGAATTAAATAACGACGATACCATAAAATGGTGGAAAAAACTTTTTTAAATTTAACCGACTTATAAGGCATGAAGATGACCTGATCGCTACGCTAATCTTTAAAGTTAATGTTACTTATTAATTATTAGAGATAATTATAAAATATTAAATAAAAAAATCACACAAATCATCAAGTTTTAATAAATTTGCTCATATTTAAGTCCCTTCATGATGATAAAACTGAAATAAATTTAAAAAATTACAGTTAGATACAAAAGTCAAATAAGTATTTTCTAACTAAAAATAACTGATAAGAAGATTTATTTCATTACATAACGAGGTAACTCCCTCTAATTGAATATTACAAAATATTTATAATCTCTTTCCTACGTAAATTTGCTGACAATTCTATTTTAAAAGTATAATTTTATTTATTTCATTTATTTTTTTAAAAATATATTTTTGATATAATTGGCTTAGTATAAGTAGAAAATAATTGGCTTTAATTCAATGTTCTTTCTTTAGTTAACTTTTAAGATCAAATATGCTGTTTTGTTTTTATAGAATTTATATTTTAATTTAATACCTAATCATGATTTTAGTTTGTATATTCAAGCGTTCTACATAATTAAAAGTCAGAACTTTGATTATAGTACATAATCAGTGGCGTAACTATGGGCCCGCGCGGGCCCGCAATGCGGGAGGGCCCCAAATACAGAAATAACTGGAATTACTATCCTTGTACCAACGTCGAGGGGGCCCGGGTTTTTTTTTTTGCTCATCGATTTTCTTTGGTGAGGGGCCCCCAAAATTTTTTTGCGGGGGGCCCCCAATGGTCTAGCTACGCCACTGTACATAATATACTACATATTGATATATAATTTTAAACAAGCTTGCCTTTAGAGAAGGCAGTTCTCAGGCATCCAGGCATCTTAAGGATCAGCTATTTTTTTCAGGTAGAAAGGGGGGGGGGGACGTTTCACACCTACTTCAAACTCGCCTACGCTCGCACTACTAAAGCTTGTAACCAAAAATTATATACTTTTGAAATCAGCTCGACGTACTCTTTCATATAATACACCTCACAATGTCCAAAACAAAAGTTTTTGTTAACCCTAATTGTTTTGAATTTTTTTGCTTCCGAGCTTACCGAAGGTAACGGAAGCATTGTGTTCACTTTTGAGAACGAAAACTTTTTATGCCTCCGATTTTAAAAATTCCAAGACAGAAATCCGTTTCAGACATCAGGGAACATTTTTGGTCTCGTGTCTGTCTGTCGGTCTGTGTGTCCGCGAATTATGAAACGTGCGACGATAACTTGAGTAAATGTCAACCAATTTTGATGAAATTTGGTATACACGTTCATTTTACCAATACCCAGGACGAGTTCGTTGGACAACGTTATCAGTCCAAGCGTTCACGAGCAACGCTCGCGTAAACGTGAACTTCAAATTTAAAATTGGTATTTTAGGTCGGGAAAAAAATCTAACTTCATCTATTCAATGAGACAAACATTTTTTTCAAATACAATGTTTTAGAAAAACCAACAGCGACACCGCTATGAAGTGTTAAAGATCACTAAAACTATTACTAGTTTTTACACAATAAACAATATAACAATAATTTTAATTTTAATATAACAATAAAGTACATGATAGGATGCGAGGAAGCTACGTGCCACACTAATTGGCAGTCTGTTTTTTTTTTATGTCACTATATTTTTTAAAAAATTGGGCAGGTACTATACACATATACACCAAATCTCAAAGTGATCGGACGAAAGGTGTAGCCATGAGAGCAGGCGACAGACGGGCGGACGGACAGACAGACACATGCAGGAAAATATAAGGGTTCTTGGTTTTGCCTACGAACCCTAAAAAATACATCTTATATTATCCCTGAAGACACCTTCTATTAAAATTATATAAAATATAAAAGGGATAGCACAGAGAAAAATAAATAAATGAAAAACACCCAAGAATGTCTCTGGGATTGATTCCATACTATTTGGATTTTATAGTTGCTCTAATTCAGCGGTTCTCAACCTGGGGTACGCGTACCTCCGGGGGTACGAAAAAAGTGTCAGGGGGAACGCGAAAAAAAAATGGTAATAACGGACAAAAAATACTTATTTATAAATTAAATTTTAAATGATTTATATAAATAAGTTTAGATTTTTAAAAACAAATCTTATTTTTAAACTGTTTTTAGTAATAAACGTGCTAAAGGTCGACCAAGAAGACATGGACACGGGAGAAATTGAAAGCTTAGCTTCATTTAAAGTCGGAACTTTCGAGTATTGCCGATGTCAGTACAGTCGGGTGCTATGACAATACCCATTTCTAGTTTGTATGACATGCGCAGTTATGTCAAATCTCACGAATAACAACAGGAAGGTTTCCAATCTGTTAGGTTTCCTGTTTTGTTTGTTTTTATACAGTACGAATTATAGTCACAACTGTCCTTAATGATTTTCGTACGATCCACAAATCCACGGGATGATGCAAATGCAAATTACGCTACAAATAACGGGGTTGGGACAAACCTGATATGTATTTGTTATTATAAAAATGATTGCTCTCCATGACGATTAATTAAAATAATATTAGCGAATTTCTATTTTTTTTTCCCCCATTATATTTTTTTATAAATAAAATAACCAGTGAAACTTATCTTAGAATCTCATTATTTTTAAAATTTCTTCCTAATTTTGAATTCGTGTTATTATCCGTGTTTTTATTAATACCACGAAATTCAATTTATCAAAGAGAAAATTGCCAAAAACAATCCAAGAGAGGTAATAATACAAAACAATCTCAACTCGGAGATAAAAAGCAAGAAAAAAATAGATTAAGAAAGAAGAAAATCAATTTAGATTGAACGAATATTATTATGAATAATCAATAAATAATAATACATAATAAAGATATTATCGTAAATTATTAGTGATTTCTTATCAGGTACATTGTTGCCTTTTGCAAAAAATATTTAAAAAATGTAGAAGTTATCAAAAATAAAATTATTTATAACAAAAGAACAACACTGTGTTTTTTGACAGTGGTCTATTTTATTAAAAACGACTATACATGACACCAAAACAACGACATTAGCGCACTCCTCAGATTTCCATGACTTCTTGGTCGACCTTTAACAGCTAACATCTTCGGAATTTATTAAATTAATTAACAACTTTGTCCCTAGTCGCAATTTATAATTTATATTGGTATTTAGATAGCCGGAGGGATATCTAAATACCTCCAGCCGACGACACTAACCCCCTAGCCTAGAATAATATGAGTGTCCAAATCAACTAACTTGGATCTTTCTTTTATCTTGGGTCCTCAACACCATTCTGTAATTTACAAAAATCTCTTACTCTTATCATACCTTTACGTTCTTGTTGTGGTTTTCAGAGCTCCGTTCTCCTAATCTTTCTTGTTTGAGTTTGGGAAGGGGATAGTTTATCCCCTTCCCATATTTTTAGGAGTTGTAACTCTATATATCTCAAAATTATTTGGGCGTCAGAAGTTAAGGGATGTAAGTTACCAAAAGTGCATTTTATAAACTGAAGATTAAATTCCATAAATCAAAGCATACAAATGTGAAAATATTTGTTCTAAAAGCCACGGTATTGCTATTTTTACATGCATTTATCTTATATTCCAAAAATGTTACTTGGACATCCTCACTTGAGTTATTTTTACAGAGAGGGAGGACTATTACCTTTTAAGGTACTAAAAACTCATGAAAACATCAGTTATAAAAGTAATATAGGAAGTATAATATGAATTATGGGGTACGATTCAGAGTAATTGAACGCTAAGGGTTACGCGAGTCAAAAAAAGAATAAACTTCTTGCATACGAGTCCGCAAGGCAGTGAGACATTTTCATGTTTTCATTCTGCGTAAACTACCGACATAAAATGAAATAAAATCGGTAATTTATATAAGTGGTAAAAGTAGATGGAAGATAATTTTTTTTATTATCTCCACACCGGCACTTCCGCGGCTTGATTACAAACGACTGAATTAAAAGGCGCCGGCCCGCGTTCTACGAATTGTTAATATGCTTTCATACTAGGTAGGTCAAAAGGGCTGAGTTGATGGCAACCTCCTGTACTTTCCTAAGTCCCTGTCACACTTGTAAATCTTTTCGACTCTCTTCGGCCCTATTACGTGTGGTGGAGGGAGGCCTAACAGCTGTAGACAGACTGTGCACACCTCCTATAGCTTTTTAACTCCCTGTTATACTTTTCTGAGTTTTTAAGCCAAAAGTAACGTAACGTTTTTGACTTATGTTCCATAGCCTAAACATAAAAATGTCAAAAGGTTGGGAACCGCTGCTCTAATTGGATTATCACTGGGCTTCATATGCTTCAAATATCAAAAATACTTTAGCATGCCTTATATAAAGTTTTACTATCTCAAAAATAATAATTGGCAGGTAATAATGAGATGTTTGGTTAGTTTCAGTGTGAGGTCAGGTTCGAGAGGAGAGACAGGTAGAGAAGTGTACGAAGCTGAGTTAGACGTACGTAAAGAGAAGAGAACCCAGAAGTACCTCGGAGCAATGGCGGCTGTCTACGCAGCATGTCTCTGCCCTCTAATGGTACTAAGGTAAGCACAGATTTTAAATATTATCTTATAAATAAATAAAGCCCCTAATCAGTTATATATTTTTTTTTTTAATGATCTTGGTCTTCAGCGTGAAGCCGCATATAGATTCCTTTCAGAAGCTCAAGAACGTCTTCCCCAAACTTCTTAAAAAATAATTATTTTAATTTCTCCTAGTCATAGTGTATAAGTTTTAAGTTTTATCGATATTTGTGTACTTGATCTCATGTAAATTATAAGTGTTATTTTAAGGATAATTTGTGTCAAGTGGTGTATGTTAGTGAGTTTTTCTTTTTTTAGTTTATTTTGTAATTTACGGTGATTTCATGTTACCATTTTCACTCTTGAAATATAATTTTGTCCTTCTCTTTAAGCCGTTACCATGATAACAGTCAATAACTTTATTAATTTTAGCCGTGTTAGTTTTTCCTCTGTTTCGCGTATTCCTCCGCAATCCTTTTCCTAATCTCTCCTTCTACCCTAAATTGTAGTCCAATTATATTCTAAGCACTTTATATTTATATTATATTTTATTTTATTTAATTTTACTATGTTTCTAACAAGAAAGAAAACTATTAGCTTTATGGTGATTTAATAAAAAAAGTGGCAACACTGAATTCGTTCAACACTTAAACCTTAAATTAGATATGGGAGCGTCTGTGTGAAGGATATTTAATCTTTGACTGACTGGGGTCTGACCGGACAGTAGGACTAGAGTGGGTCGTGACTTGACCGGGACCAGCCCTGACTGCAACCGTTGGTGAGATCCACACCTAAGGTCGCAGTTAGGGCTGGTCTCGGTCAAGTCACAACCCATCCTCATCCTACTGTCCAGTCAGACCCCAGTCAGTCAAAAATGGAATATAATTTCAACAACACTAGATTCTAAACCACTGTAGAGCCTCTTAGAAAATAAATCCTGAGTAAAATACTCTACTTTTAAAGGATCCACACCTACGGTCGCAGTCAGGGCTGGTCCCAAATTTTAGGTCTGGCTACTCCCATTAAAATTTCAAAATGTAATTTTAAACGATTCTAGTCATTGTTTAAACCCGTATAGAAGAAAGAAAAAAAATCTATAAACATTATATTTGAACATAGACAATAGTTTGTCATACTTTGAGTGATATTGAAATCAGAAAGTAGAGGAAAAATACTTTGTGATTCAAATTTTTGCTCAATTTGTTTTTATGTTTTGTTTTGTTTTTCTTTAACTTTTAAAAGTGAGTATCTACAGGAGTAAAAGTCTGTGTTATTTTTTCTTACAATTTATTTAAACTAAAGAAATAAGATTCTATGTGTGCTGACATTTTTACTAATGGAAAAAACGATTCAAATGAGACGTTCTGTCACTTTATAAGAAGGTTTCCACACGAAAAGAGGGTTATATAAAAGAGCTCGATGTTAAATCCCGGCGCAGCGAGGGTGTATTTTGTATTGAAAGAACCCTTTTTATTTTGGCCAAAGGCAAAATACAAGGTGAGGGGTGTGGTCGTGTCAATTTCACTGAAAGCAGTGTTAGGGAGTGTCCGGCTTACCTTCCAACGCTTCATCTGTTTATGTGTGTGTGTGCCGCGTTTTTCTCTCCCTTATTTGACGCCTCTAGCTCTATACAAGAGAATTTCTATGAACACCTCCACTAAATAAAAAAGTCAAAGGAATGATAAAAAACCGACGCAGAATAAATATACATATAATAAAACATGAAACTATAGATATATAACTATATCTGTCAGGTGGCGAAGTGTGGGGGGGGGGGGAGGGATTTATGTTTATTGTCGTGTGATTTCGTCTATACAAAAACTCCAGGGTGTTTTATTTGTTTTTTATGTTTTGTTGTTTGTTTTGTTTTGATTTGTTGTTTGTTTTTTTGTTTTCTTTTTTTGTCGTTTACGAAAAAATACACCCTGATGTAGAATGTGATTGTAATTTTATCTTCAAAAGGGAGATAAAAGTGAACTTTTTCTCTGTAGTTTACAGGGAGGAAAGTTACTCATTGCACCCCAGTCAGGTTAACAGGGTTAATCTATATATTATATAAAATCCAAATACCACTCACTGACACATCACGATATCTATGAAACCACTAGACCTATGACCATGGTATTTTGTAGGTGTGTTCCTCTTACCTCCTAGGTGCTCGCTAAGAAATGTTTATAAAAACCACTATCTTGATTCAAGATGGCGGCCATTTATATAAAAAATTCGACAAGACGATATCTCCGGAACCAATAGCACTAGAACCTTTAAATTTAGAAGTTAGCTTCCTTTTATAAAAGTAGAAACTTTTGATAAATGGTTTACCAATCGGGCGTTTTGATTCAAGATGGCGGCCATATATATATATATATATATATATATATATATATATATATGTGACTAAATTCTCGACCGTCGTCGTTGTTTAGATGTTTTACGGCCCCTGAAGAAGGTTTTAAGTAAAAACCGAAACGTCGGGATTGTAACATAAAGACGATTTTTGTGACCGAAACCTGAGTTTTGTTTGTTTTCTGTATATATATATATATATATATATATATATATATATATATATATATATATATATATATATATATATATATATATATATATATATATATATATAAATATGTGTATGTTCTTTATACAAATCTACAGTTTTAGTCCTATCTCGATGAAAATTTGCATACTTAACCTTCAAAGCAAGGGGAAAATCACTGTCTACATGAATTTTTAAAATTTAAATATTGGTACACAGGGGTACGGGGTACAAGTAATGAATACGAGGTCAAAGTAATTAATACCCTTTATGATGCATATCGTTTAAAAGCTCTTTAAGAGTATAGTAATTGGTGTTATGTATAGTTTTATCACATTTACACTTAGAAGGGGGGTAAAATGGAAAAATATAGCTTTATCTTATAAAAAAAAGAAGAGTATCCGTATGAGAGTATATCTTTTATACAAATTTACAGTTTTATCCCAATTAGATGACGATGATACGGGGTTAAAGTAATGAATACCCTTCATGAAGCAATTTTGTAGAAAAGCTCTTTAAGAGTACCATAATTGTTGTTATGTACTACAGTTTTGTAATATTTTCATTTAGGAGGGGGGTAGTAAATTTAGGATATTTGCAAATTATCTTATCAAAGATATGGGGGTATAGAAATAAATGGGAGGGAGAGAATCTAGTTATTCTCCCATAGTAAAATAATTTAAATGTTTCTTGATGGTAGTTTATAAACTTATCAAATTAATATAACACTCCGTAGCGAAGCACGAGTATCCAGTTAGTGGATAATAAGGGAATCATGAACTCTCCAGTGCTACCCTAGATAAAGCACAAGTAAGTAAGGTTGTGTTATATACACAATTTCATTTTACTTTTTTTTTTTTTTTTTTTTTTTTTTTTTTTTTTTTTTTTTTTTTTTTTTTTTTTTTTTTTTTTTTTTTTAATATAATTTATTTCAAGATTAATGCTACAGGCTTTCGCCCAAAACAGCATATTGAAATACATACATTTTATAACAACAATGTTGATTCAGAAGTACATTAGTGATTAAGACAGAGCTATAACTCAGAATAGAAAACGAGTACAAAAAGAGCAGAGAGTGTTAACATAAACTTATTTTGTCTCATTGGCCTAAGAACTTTAACTAAACAAGAAGAAAAAGAATAGAAAAATACAATAAAATAAAAATAAAAATAATACGTTATTGCTAAAGAGTATTTAAATGTTTGTATTGAAGTACTTGTGTTAATTGATATAATCTAAATATGTTTGAAAATAATGGTCTTAAAGTTTTGAAGAGACATATGGAAAATGTCAAGGTGGTCGGCTAGAGAGTTGTATAAACTCATCATGCTATGTACAGGCGAGTGTATGTGACGATGACTTCGGGATCTTGGTACACCAAATAAAGCTTTATTTCTCATACATCTCCCAGGCACATAAAAGTTTATCTGGGAGAGTAGATCTGGAGAATCTATACCCCCGTTTAATATTTTATGGAGAAGCACTAAGAGACTTGATTTTCTTCTTTTTTCCAAGGCCAAGTAAACAAACTCTTGCCTCAATTCAAGTGTGGGGGTATCCCTAAGACATGCTCTATTATGTTTTTTAAAGTATAAGTATCTAAGAAACCTGTTCTGTACCACCTCTAACTGTTTAATGGGTCTAGTCTGGTAAGGTGTCCACACCGGGGCAGCATATTCCATCTTAGATCTTACCAATGCATTGTAAAGTAATTTAATTGAATCTATGTTTGTAAAATCTTTAGTATTTCTTTTAATAAACCCCAACAGTCTACAAGCCTCAGAAGTAATTTGCTCAATGTGTAGTTTAAAAGTAAGTCCTCGATCAAATGTCACTCCTAAGTCTTTAATAGTATTTATTTCAGATATCGGTTTGTCTCCTATTGTATAATTTGGTTTTGTCCACGTCGTTTTGTTAGTATAGGTCATATAATAACATTTGTCGGAATTTAATATCATATGATTAGTTTCACACCAAGATGTAATTCTATCAAGATCCGACTGCAAGAGTAAAGCATGGCTCTCACATGCTATTGGTCGAAATAATTTAACATCATCTGCGAACAACAGCACATGAGAGCCACGCACCTCCACAGGCAGATCATTAATCATAATTAAGAAGAGTAGAGGTCCCAGAACAGATCCCTGAGGCACTCCGCTTGTACTTACAAAAGTTTGGGACTTACAATTAAAAACTTCGACAAAGTTTGATCTCTTGCACAGATAGGATGAAAGGAATTTCACTGTATCCTCAGAGAAAGAAAAATTTACCATCTTAGACAAAACTAAATTAAGGTCCACCTTATCAAAGGCTTTCGCAAAGTCCAGATAAATCACATCAGTTCTCATTCCCTCATCTAATGCTGAAGATACTTTCTGTACAAAATTCATTAGATTTGTAACAGTAGACTTTCCTGGGAGGAATCCATGTTGTGATGCAACAATGTCTCTTTTAACATGAGAAAATATTTTATCATGGATTATGTACTCAAATAATTTTGAACACGAATTAATTAGAGCTATGGGTCTATAATTAGTAATATTATTTTTCTCCCCTTTTTTATGTACTGGAATAATTTTGGCTTCTTTCCACCTGGATGGAAATGTATTGAATTTGATGGACATATTAAACAAATATAGTAAAGGTTCAGACAGATGTTGAGAACATAGTTTTAGAACATAACTGGGGATCGAGTCTGGTCCCGAGGAACGCTTTGGTTTAAGTTTAGCCAAAGCTCTGTCAAGATCATCCTCAGAGACTTCAGGTAAACAGAATAAATCGAGATGAGAAGCATGTGACGAAAATAGGTTAGGTGGTGGTGTCTTACTAGTTACGTATACCTGCGAGAAATAATCAGCAAAGCCTTGAGCTACTTTCTTCCCTGAATAGCTTGTATTATTCCAAAACATTACTTTTTGTTCCGAAAAATTAGATGATTTATTTAAGTTTATAAAGTTCCAGAAATTAGCTGGATTTTCTTTAACCTGACCTTGAATGGATTCTATGAACTGCCCATATTCTTTTTTCAACTTACTTTTAACCCAACGCCTAAGCTCCTTAAATTTTAAATCGATTACTTTCGACCATCCCCTTTTCCTACTAAGTTTATTCTTCAGTTTTATATTTAGGATAAGTTCTCTTGAAAACCAAGAAGGATAGGAGGATTTATTTTTCCTTGTACTTTTGGGGACAGTTTTTTCAAACACATCATAGAGTAAATCATAAAATGTATTTATACAGAGATCCAAGTCATATGGATAATGCATTTTACTCCAATCTGTATTCCTCAACATCACCTTCATTTGGGAAAAACTTGCTCTTCTAAAATCATAATTAGAAACATTTAGCATTGTTCGATATATTTTATTCCTAACGAGAGAGAAAGATACATTTAATGTTGGATGATACCCATCCTCTGAAACTAAAGGAAACCCCTTAGAAACATTAACCGACTTTTTATCAATACCACGAATCAGAACCAAATCTAAAGTTTTGTTTTTAATGTTCATTATATTATTGTATGAGTCGAGTTGATGAAATAATAGATAATTGTTTAGACATCTAGCTAGACCTGATCCTTGAGATAGATCATATTTACAGCCGGTTATCTCTGATATATTGAAATCTCCTAACACCATTACCTTGTCGGTCCCTTCCAAAGATATGGACTCCAAGTGAGAAAAAAATGTTTCCAAACTGTCCTTACTGCAGTATGGCATGTATAGGCTTGAGACTATAAGAGAATTACCTTCTATACTTATCTTAACCGTGATAGATTCAAAATCAGGCTTACTCATATACCCAAGGGTTAGAGAAGTATATTTCTCTAGTACGGCTATCAAGACACCACCTCCCCTTCTTTTACCTGATATTGTAGCATCTCTATCAACTCTCATTATTCTATACCTGTTATCTATCAACTCACCATCACATACATCATTACCTAGCCAGGTCTCACTTAAAACAATAATATCAGGTTCAATTGATAGTAAATTTAGATAAAATTCCTTTGTTTTTGTCCGTAGGCCTCTTACATTTTGATATAGAACGGAAATATTAGAAAGTGATTTTACCATGTTATCACAAACAAGTCAAAAGTTACTATTTCATAAAAAAGTTGACAATAAAAGAAAATAACTCAATAAAAACATAATTAGATTGAAGATAGCTATGACCTTTCATCAGTACAGAGTTTGGCGGAAGATAAAGAGAATACAATAATTATTAAGACATACATTTTAACACTAAATGATACTGATACTTTGTTATATAAGAACAAAAACAAAATATTATTTTACTCCATTTTAGACTAACAGAAAACAAGACTTAGTTGTTTAAAAACTAAAAGCAAATAAGTAAAAAAATAATTATTTTTATACAAACAAATCTTCTAAAAATAATAAGTGACATTGATTGAGAAAAATTACCGAAAACGCCTACTGCGGGAAAAATAGAAATAAGTATAAAATAATATCCCTTATAACTTATGCAGAATTTACAGTAAAGTATTAACAGAACATTTTATGCTAAAAGATAATGATACTTTGTCGTTTAGGAACTAAAAGCAAATAAGTAAAAAGTTAATTTTTTAACTAAAACATGTATAACTAAAACTGTATGCCACATTGATAGTTAAAAACTAAAAATAAAAAAAATAATAAAATAACAAATAATAATAATGAATTATATGATAGTAATATTTCTTCTGACTTATGTCCAATCTATAATAATCTTAAGACAACATTTTTAGCTAAGATATGGAGATACTTTGTTTTCCAAAAGTAAAAAATAAATAATTAGAAAGTTAATTATTTTAACTGAAATAACTCTTCTAAAAATTATAAGTGAAACCGATAAAGAAAGTTTAATATCTAAATTTATCATGTCATCTTTACAATATAACCTCAACAATGAATTTCATGGTCATTCATCAGTAAAACAAACAAACAGGTTAAAGGTCACGTCATAATTTCTAACTATAGATCAACTAATGAATATGCATATTAATTCATTGGCAATTACTGTTAAATACATGACTCAGCTACCAGCTGATCCTCACAACTAATTTTAAATGGGAGAATTAGCTGGTAGCAGAGTCATACATTAAACAGAAATTGCCTACGGGTTAATATGTATAATATGTATTAGTTAATCTGCAGTTTGAAATAATTGTGATGTGACCTTTAACCTGTTTTAAATAATTAATATAAGTGCTTTTAGCTTACGATATTTAAACAATTTGAATGAGATACGAGTAAGTTATACAAAGCTGTCAAAAGTTATTATTATCACTGTCATTTTTACTTTCTCATATAAAGAGAAAATACTGTGATGACTCGAAAATTCGATTTTGATGGATTTACATGTTTTGAGGCTTCCTGAGTACAAAAATGTCTGTCTGTGCAGTCGCCTGTAGTCTAAACTACTGGGCCGATTTTGACGAAATTTGTCATACATGTTCAGAAAAATCATATACCCCGATGCGAAATCAAGAAATGAATTTTAGCTCTAAATTTGGGGACGCTACCCCCCAAAAAAAATATTTCTCGAAAACGGTTCCGACGATTTTGATTCACATATTCTAAAATGTAGTCCATTTAAGTACGAATCTATCGATATAAGCCGTTTTCCCAGGAAAAATCTAGTTCCGGAGAAAAAAAAAGCTTTAAAAGGGGAGCGAGAGAGGCCGGGTTCGATTCCCCTCCGAGAAGAAGTTATTTTTATGATATATTTTTGAAAAAAATGGAAATCACTGGCCCAAGTAATTATGAACTCTTATATGAGAAAGTTTGTCAGAGATTTTTAATTTTTCTTACTTCTTTACATTACTACATACCGCACTTACCGTTAGTCGATATTAAAATTAAAGAGCGGTTTGACTTCTATATTAATGATATAAATATGTAGAAAATTGAGACAATCCTAAACCAAACGACTTATCAATGTCTAGGCTCAGCTGTGAGCGGTAAGCGGCAAGCGGCAACATGATAGCCGGCCATCCTCTACTTCCATTGTACTCTGTGTAAACATAAACATGAGCGGCACCACTCTCCCGCCCTGCCGCTCGTATCGTACGCGAGGCCTTAGGGTATAATGACTTACTTCACTCCCTTGGTGCTTAAATAACTATTGTATACACTATGAAATGTTACTATACTAGGTGTACAATGCAGAGTCTGCTTGCAATATTGAGCTGAGCGTGCATTTTAATCTTAAACGCTAGACATTTTTATTGATAAGCAGCTAAAATCGGGCAAAAATAGTATTATTTCTAATCCCCCCCCCCCCCGGTTTTTCTATTTTACCCCTTTCTTAATTGAAAATATGACAAAAGTGAACTTACAACAATAACTGTACTCTTCCAACGACACGCATCATGAAGGACATATAATATTTTAACTTTTGTACCGCGTACCTCTGTGTACCAATTTGGACCCTTTCAAATTAATACTTTCCTGTGTTTGGTCACTATGACCGTGCCGAATTTTGTGCAGATTGGTTCAGCCATTCAGGAGGAGTATGCATCAGAAAAAATGCAAAGTGTAGTATAAGAGCTTCGCTTCGCTCAGCTCAATTAAGACAAAGGGATATTTAGTACCTTGGGACAAAGGAATGTCACACTTGAGTTTATAAATGAAATAATATCCCTTAGTCTAAATTACTTTTTAGGCAAAGGGATATTTAGTTCAGTGTACCTTAGGACAAAGGAATGTTATACTTGTGTTTATAAATGTTATAATATCCCTTAGTCTAATTAACTATTGAGACAAAGGAATATTAAATATACATTAAGAAAACTGTAGAGCTCATTGTCCTTCAGATTTCGGTAGAAGATTCATTCTTACACATGATAAGACTCAATCTTAAAATAAAACTGCCCCAGGAGTCTCAATGTCTTGGGGAGACCAACACACAAATCTTTGAGACTTTTGTCGGGCAGACTATTGTTTACAACAATCAAAGGGGGTGATTAAGTAAAAATGTGCCCATTTTTTTTAAATTTTTACCATAACACATTTAATTATGAATACAAATAAGTGACCCACTCGGAATCCAATGAGGTCCAAACTATAACCATACTTTTAATTCCATCATTGGAATCATCATTGGAAGGGACACTATCGATGGAAGCAAGGAAACTATTTGCCTCAATATTTGCTTCCGAGCTTACCGAAGGTAACGAAAGGTATGTGATGGTTCTGAAGGACGAAAATATTTTATATCTTCGATTTCAAAAATTCCAAGACAGAAATCCGTTTCAGACATCAGGGAACATTTTTTGTTCCGTTTGTCTGTCGGTCTGTCTCTCAATTATTACGAACAAACATATCTTAAAAACTACACGTCCGATTTTAATGAAATTTGTATGGTAGGTCGTAATTAGCCCATTGCTGGTCCCATATAGGTTTCATAATTTATTTATCATACATTTATTTACACTTATATCTTCAAAAGTACTCATATGATTTTTATGAAATTTGGATGGTTTGTCTAAAGTAGCTGGCAGATAGCACCAGATTAACTTAAACAGTATATAATTTGCTCTTTAACTTATGCTAAATTGATACTTTTATTCATGTAAAAAGTCAAAGCAATTTTGACATTATAAAAACGGGGAAACAAATTAATTAGACATTATTGTGGCATGTAAAAGCATGAAATCAATAACGTATATGTGCTAGGATGCAAGAGAGCTATGTGCCAAACAAATTGGCTGTCTATTTTTCGTCGGAATCTATTAATTTCTTGAAAGAATTTCCAGTCTTGTAAGAGTAATATTATACATCTCCATGGAATCTTGCAACACACTCAAAAGCATCTTCTTCTATTCGCTTATCACAGGACATATTCAAAGAACAAGAATCGGTAAAAGATAAGAGCCCTAAAGAAAAAGTCTAAATCCTTAGATGATGTCATTATCTATACTTCATGAAGCAATTCAAGTTCTAACAAAGTATTTATATGTAAATAAGCATTCTTATCATTTCAAGTCAAACTGTATTGTCTGATTTTTTTTTGCACAATGCTTCTTTTTTTGGTGTAGTTAAGTTAATGTGAATATTATAAGTAGATAAAGATACAAATAATCATTTATATAATCGAGTATGTGTCCTGTGACGACTCACCTCGAAATGATTTGTTATTGCTAAGCTAAGGCAACCACATTTATTCCAATAATGATTAATATAAAAATACCATTTTAAAAAACTGGTCTTATTTTCAACAATTTTTTGGAACGAAGTTCCTTATGGCACGTTCTGGAGCCCGGGAGTGAATCCGAAAAAAACGACCAAAATCACCGTCACAAAATCTACCGATGACGATAACTTGAGTAAAAGATCACCGAGTTAGTTGAAATTTGGTACACATGTTCATTTTACTAATGCCCTGGCTGAGTTCATTGGACAACGTTATCCGCCTAAGCGTTCACGCGCAACGCTCGCGTAAACGTAAGCTTCAAAAAGAGGGGAAAAAATGTTATTATGGAAGCCTGTTACTTGACTTGTTTATTTTTGTTATATGTCAAAATGTCCCTTGGTTTTGTAAATATAGAAAATACAATCACGGTCTTGTTAAAAGTAATATTGAACTGTGCTGACGCTTATTTCAATATATTGGGTATATTATTATAATACTGTAATATTTTTTAGTAAAACGAACACCGACACTGTTATGAAGTGATAAAGATCGCTAAATTTATTAAAGCGGACCTAAACGTTTAAAGTAAAGAAAACAACGTATTTACCTTCCGTTCTAACGTATAACGATTTTAATATAATTTCTTACACATCGTCTAAAGTACAATTGAAACAGTCATGTAGAATTTCAAACTGATACAAGCAGAAGTTTTAGAGTTGGGAAGAGGTATATCTTATAATATTTTAAATTAATAGGCCGGGTAGGGAGAAAACAGTCCTATCTCAATCCAACATCCTTTAACAAACATATTGTTTAACTATAAACTCACCTTTTTCTTATATTCAATATTTATTTATTGAAAGACGCTTGCTTTAATGATACAAATAATGCTTTTCTTTTAATTTTTGCCTTAACTCCGCTTGTTACAAACAGTTAGATACTTTTAATATTATCTCTTTTCTAAGTTAGCATTGTATACGTACTTGACTTTTAGCAGTGTGATTTTATAATTTATATTTATTGAAAAATGTAAGGAACTTTGTTCCTACCGGGTGTCCCGCGAAACCACACGTAATTTTTTTGTATTCTTCACCTAAATTGTTTCCATGTGCAAAATTTGTGGAAGATTGAAAGACGGGAAGTGGTTCAAAATCGGGGTAACGGAAACGTGCGATGAAACATACAAAGCAAAGTAATATAAGACCATTAAAAATCAATGTTTCTTTTGATTTGTTGGTCTTCAAATTGATATAATAACTTATCTAAATAGATATATAAACTAATTTTATTGTATAAATATAAAACACTTTTTTGTTTCAATATAAAATTAAGCCCGTTACCACTGGCTTAACGGCTCGTCAAATATAAACAGGCTAAGGTTGCAACAATCATATAGTTTGACATGTAAATCTAACATTATGCTCCTATCTACAGAAAATTGATATTTAAATAGTATATTGTAATTTCATTAATATTATATTACTTAAAGTATTTTACAATTTGAAGGTAATATATTTATTGAATAACTTGTATTTAATATTGCTTATGTTTACTTTAAATACATACACACAATTTAGTAGTTTATTTTATACATACAATCAATTTAGTAGTTCATCCTATAGATAATTATTTGGTAGATAACAAGACAGCTGTTTTATTCTTCATTTTATCTTCGAGTGAACACTCGAAGATGTGAATAGTTAACACTACCCATTCTTTAAATCCTATATAATCCGCTGCAATGTTATATAGAGAGAATCGTTCCGGAAGAATCCGAAAGGCATTTAGTCCGATTTTGTAGCGGAAAAGCTACTGTACTTTCAACTTTCTACCCGCAACTGTTCCTCCTCCCCTACCTTAGTAATAAGCAGTAAAGAAAGGTTGAGGCAGGTCAAATATGGTATGATCGGATCGTGAAAGTGACTGAGCTTCTTCCTTTGGGTTATAGCTGTTGGATGATTTTTTTTGGAACAAGTGACTGAGCTTCTTCCTTTGGGTATTAGCTGTTGAATGATTTTTTTTTTTAAACAAGTGACTGAGCTTCTTCCTTTGGGTTTGGATGATTTTTTTTAACAACAAGTGACTGAGCTTCTTCCTTTGGGTTGTAGCTGTTGGATGAATTTGTTTGGAACAAAATTCCTTATGACATTGCACATTATTGTGTTTATGGCTTTGTCAAATAAAGTATGAGCACATGGGACTTCGAACAAAGTGCACTATTCGATTATATCAGACCATATTTTAAAATATTTTTAATTCCCTTATAAAATAGTGCTCAATGGACAATATCGAATAATTTCTTCTCTCGGATCATTCACATTATCATTTACTACGTTCAGACATCGTTTTGAAAGCGTTTAGGATTCAATTCGTTTTCAAAACGATTCGCGTTCACACAACAAAAAATACAGGTGGTCGAAATATTTGTTTTCGATATCTCATAACGGTGACGTCACGAGTAAACCCTTCTTTCTTGTTACCTAATATGTTCACGAATTTTTTACATTTTATTTACAAGTTATTAAAAGTTTTTATAGGTTCTTAATAGTATTAACTTTTGTTTAAAAACGTTTTTGCAGTTTAAAAAAAAGAAACGGAAGCTCAAGAAAACAAAGAACTTGAAAAGTGGAAAAGAGTAAAATAACCTGATATCTCGATCCCCTCCACGACCTGTTCATACGAGCGTTTTGAATTCGATCCCCCATTCCGATTACGTATTTTAGGTGGAGCGGATCTAAACCGATACGATCCGTCGATCTCCGTTCATACAGCGTTTTGAACTAGCGGATCGTTTTGAAAACCGTTTTCAAAACGATGTGTGAACGTAGCTATAGACTCAGACTCAAGTGCGTAATATCTGTGGTGATATTACTCCATCCAATTCCATTTTCTAGCTTCTGTTTGGAGTGTTTTCAAACATAATATCTAACAGGGATAAGAGATGTCACAGACAAACTTCGCAATATCCTTATTGTAGTACCTCTAAAAGGTAGTGAAAACTGTTGGTAGACTCGAAAAAGCACTAAGAGGAAAACAAGCTTGCCACCGGGAAAGGTTTTTACTCCTTAACCTCGAATTTGTGGTGAAAACCTTTTGCTTGACTAAGCAATACACAAGATGAAAATAACTTATCTTTTATGTTATAGTAAGCTACAGTAAAGTATAATTACTCTTCTAAATGAATAGATACATTTTAATCTACAACTTTAACAACCTTGAATTCGATAGACCATAAGGTAAAATTTTACTTCGTTAACCACCCAAAGGGAGTAACAAACTAGAAGATGTAAATACATGAAAATACTTAACTTTATTACCCACTAAGTTCTCTTTGTTTTGGAAATTATGAGGAAATGGTCATTTGTTGAATTAATTAACAATGTTAATTACGGATGTTAAAAGCAGTAGGGGTTTTGATTAGGGTGAGAAAGAGAGGATAAGAAGTGGTGGTTAGAGGTGGTTTGAGGTGGTTAGTGGGGGTTAGAGGTGGTAGTAAGGGTTTTGATTAGGGTGAGAAAGAGGGGATAAGAAGTGGTGGTTAGAGGTGGTTAGAGGTGGTTAGAGGGGGTTAGACAATGTTAATTACGGATGTTAAAAGCAGTAGGGGTTTTGATTAGGGTGAGAAAGAGAGGATAAGAAGTGGTGGTTAGAGGTGGTTTGAGGTGGTTAGTGGGGGTTAGAGGTGGTAGTAAGGATTTTGATTAGGGTGAGAAAGAGGGGATAAGAAGTGGTGGTTAGAGGTGGTTAGAGGTGGTTAGAGGGGGTTAGAGGGGGTTAGAGGTGGTAGTAGGGGTTTTGATTAGGGTGAGAAAGAGGGGATAAGAAACAAATGAAAGTTTGACTGAGATGGACTGTTGGAACAACCACGTGACAACCCAGATGACAAGATTTTTATAAAAATTGCATTTTATTGCTTTCTGTGATTATGAAAGTGTTAAATAATCCTTTATTACTAATTGTTTAAAGTCTCAATTATATCAGATATTTAGTTAATAATTGATTTTCAATCAAATAAACCACCATTGTATAATACAGACCAGTTCTTAACACTAACAAATTGATCAAGTATGAGGTATGGGCACACACAAAGGGTCCGAAGGATGTTTTAACAAATAGGAGAGTTCGTTAACCAGCGTAATTGGCTCAGTCGTATTAAGATGGTGCCGTTTAAATGTTTGTTTCAGCTATAGCTTTTAGCTTTAAACAAGTAAGCCGCGCTTCACGTTAGTACGTGAGGTGATAATCGGTTTCTGTATGATTAAGTTAAAATTATTAAGTGTAAAATTTTAATAGTTGCATATTCTTTTTTTTAAACTTCAAGACCTTTAAAATGATGTATAACATGTCATGGTGACTAAAAACTTTTTTTAGTCGCCTACGATTATTGGGTGCCATCTTGAAAAACATTAAGTGTGAAAACTCTATAAAGTGTACAGTTGTCACAAAGCCGAGATGCACCTTTGTGCCGAATTTCATGTCCTAGCTCTAGTAGTTTATGAATTGAAACATGCCAACGGACAGACATAGCCGTTATATAAGGTTTCTTTTCGTACTTCGTACAGAAACCTAAAAACGGTCCTTTTTATGTCTCTCATACTCTACGTCGGGTATTTCCTATACCTTTTACTGGAACTGATGATGGCCGAGGAGCCGAAAGTAGTTCAAAAAAATTAAACTTTTATTTTTATGGAGCGGCTTTTCGTTATTAATTATTCTAGATTTGTTCCATCCCCCCCCCCCCCCCCTATTTGTACCATCCTCTGCATTGTCCTGCAGATCGTTTGGGAATCACAGAAATTCATCAACTCTGTCACACAAAAACATTTTAGTAAGTAAGAAGAGTTGAATCGCCAAGGCATATATGTTAAGAGAAAGGAGAATAATAAGCGAACAAAACCAAATCAGTAAAGCGGAAGGTTACGTTTCTGTTTACACCCAACCTCCAAACTCAAACTATTAGTCCCTGAAGCCAATCGCTGACTGCTCTGACTGGTTTGAAACTAATCCGTGATTAAATCAGAGCCTAGTTGGAACAAGCGACTATCAATCAGAGTTTGAGTTTGGGCAGTTTCAAACTAGTTTGAAGTGTGGTTGGAACAAACCTACTGTCACAAGTCGGGTTGATTTTATTCATTTCGCATGCCCGTGACGATCCCTCGAAGGCTATACATCAGCTTGGTTTGAACAAACCTATTTACTCTACTCTCATTATACAGCTCGGACATCAAAGGACTCATTAAAAAGAAGACAGACGATTTCCTGATAATAATTATAAAAGATCCAAGAAATAAAGGGAAAATCAAGGAAAATTCAATTTGAAAGCAGCCCGCAGGTGTCTAGATAAGAGCTTTTCTCTTTTATCCCTAAAATGGAAGTGACTAATCCAAACCACTCCATGGCATTTTTACTCCGTTGGCCCCCTTTCACTATAGTAAACGTTAACTATACGATACTAATGCCTAAACTGGTTAAATTAAAAGTCACTGATAATATTTTAATATGATTTTTTTTTTTTTTTTTTTTTTTTTTTTTATTAACCACCAGAAAAATTACAAATAATATCTTACGACATAATAACAAATAACAAATATAAAAATGTTGCAAAGTAAATTCTATTTCTAGGTGCACCCACCATATGAGCACAAGCTCGTGTACGGGGGTGGCCGTGTGAACCAACACTATTTAATATGTTAATAATTATTTGAGAAAAAGGAATGTTGAAAATAATAGTAAATAAAAAAAATAATAAAATAATAATAATAAAAACAAATAAAGCAAAAGTAAAGTAAAAATAAATAAATAAAGAACAAAAAAATTATAATTAAAACAGAAATGAAATATGCTGGCTCAAAAAATTAGGTTATTATAAATGTCTATAAGTTGACAAACCAACTAAATTCTTCTTCAAAATATTTCTTTATCAGTTAGGTACTGAAATTATCAGTTAGGTAATTTATACATTATTATCAATTTATACAGTTATTATCAGTTAGGTAATTTATAAATATTGTTTCTTCCTCTTTTTACTTTTTTATATAAAGAGAAAGTATTGTGATGGCGCGAAAATTCTATTTTGAGATTTTAATGGATTTAAACGTTTTGAGGCCCCTTGAGTCCAAAAAAGTGGTTTTTAGGGTCCGTAGGCAAAAACAAGGACCCTTATATTTCCTGCGTGTGTCTGTCCGTCTGTCCTGTCGCCTGCTCTCACGGCTACACCTTTCGTCTGATCATTTAAAAAATTTGGCATGTATGTGTCTTGTACCTACCCACATATTTTAAAAATATAGCGACTTAAAATAAAAATGTTCAAAAAAATTAGGGTAAAAAAAACTTAAGGGTTAAAAATTTTATATTTTTTTTCGACACCGTGAGGGGTATCATATGAAAGGGTACGTCGAGCTGATCACAAACATATATAATTCTTTGGATATAACTTTGATAAGGCGAGCGTAGGCAAGTTTGAAGTGGGTGTGAAACGTGTCCCCCCCCCCTCTATCTTGCTTATGTGAAGTGCAAAAATTTTGAAAAAATTACTGAACATTCTTCGACCAAAAGTAAAGATACCACTTGCTTGATACCATGCTTTTTAGCATTTTAAAAAACACCATCAATAGGGTACTACTTAAACTAAACAGTGTGGCCTACGGACCCTCGCTGCGTGCTGACTAGCACACACTTGCTTATTAAAAAATGTCTTTCTGTCGTCTGTCGTCTGTCTGTGCAGACGCCTGGAGCCTAAACTACTGGGCCGATTTTGACGAAATTTGGTATACATGTGTGTACCGAAAAATCATATCAGTAGAGGAAATAGGAGGAGTCAATTAACGGGAGCCCTGGAGCCAAGGTCGCCGAGCCGTTCCGGACCATCAAACAACATCCCAAGGTCATCTAAAACAGTGCCAGACTGTCCAACGACATGCCAAGGTCACCAAATATTGTCCCTGCCGCTTCCGGGTTAGGGTTATCGCCCTCGACCTCGCCCTCGCCCTAGAGTTCGATATTTTTCCGCGGCTTTTGACTTACTTACGTAGATGACAAGAGGGATAAAAATACGGTTTATAGTAATAATCTGATGATATATAGTTATTATGCATTGTCATTAAGTATATATAACTGAATAATAATGAAATGTAAAAAGGAAAAGATCAATGCATTTAAACAAAGACTGTAAATATAGCAATAATGACATACCTATTCCTCGACCTGGAACTCTCTCCTCCTTTCGAAGTGGATGGTCGTAACATCCGCGGTTATTGTTGTATATGCCATATACACCGGATTTAAATTATATAAAATAATATAATCCGGCGGAAAGATTAATGACCATCTAAATGGTAAATATACCTCAATCAACCGCGAATGATTCACCGCATCCATTGTAGCCAAAAGACCTAATCCATGTTCTACTTCACGATACTCAAGTTGTACCATGAAGTAGTAGGTATCTAAAAGAAATTACATAAAATCAATGTATGTTGTATTTAAATCATCTCTGTTTGCTATCATATTAATGGTATAGTATTGTGTATGTTTAAAAGTTACCAGTGTCTAAATCTTCGATGGTTAAGATTTCTCGTGGAGGAGATGTTTCCATGTTCAGGTCTGGTTAAAAACTGAGATCTGTTATACACAGTGTTAATCCATTCAACTTTAATTTTGTAACTTTCACGTTTATACATAATGTAGGTAGTCGAATGTAGTATAGCCAAAATTAAATGATTACGGTTATGTGATGAAAAGTGAGAATAGAAAGCTACACATGATATGATGTGTTTCACACCCGAAATTGTTATTAAAATGTTCCCAATGTTAACAATAGTGGTATTAATCTTAAGTTTAATATTATAAGAGAATAATAACATTAAAATAAAAGCGGTATATTTCGACAATCAAAAAAATAAAAAAATAAAAAATAATAATTGTTGCTTTAAGTGCGTGGCTTTAAGTGCGTGAGAAAAGTCACGGTCGGTTGAACGCATTGCATTTCTTCATTGTTATTGCAGGACCTGTTTCCACAATTCATAATATGTAGACATCTTATTCATATTCGCCTTTGTGTTGAGTGTTCCTGGATATTATGACACACAAGGCAACACAGACAATGTGTAAACATAAAACTGTTTGATAATCAATAATTTAGACAGTTTCATAAATTTTACAAATCTAATGTTACACAAATGTGAGTATTACATTTACGCAAGCAATAACAAGTTATATGTTTATCAGAGCTAAATAATACTTAGGGAAAATGATTGTCTAAAACTTGTATATATACCATAGCTTGTCTAGTAAAAAGTTAGTTCATTGCGATCATCCAACATAAAATCATCATGAATACATCAGATTTTACAGAAATGAACCTACCATCCACATCCACGTCTTCCTCGAGTTCAACTCATCAATCTTCGACTGTTAGAGTAAGGTGAGTCATGTAGCTTCTAACTTATAGATAATTTAAAATAAAAGAAAATATGTTTTTCCTATATTAGTTAAATAATGTACATAAGTGTTATACAGGGGTGACCTAGAGTTAAATAAAAAGCTCCATGTTTTATCATGTGTGTTATATTAAGAAATGTAATCTATCTTGATTTCTTGAAAACAAATGTAATTTTTTTAAAAATATTACAATATAGATCTAGTATTTGCATTGCTCTCTCATCCTTTGCATACTAAATAGAGATGCTATATATTGTCTTCATCTGGATGCTATAGATATAGCAAATAAATAAAGGAAATGGGTATTCTTATATTATATAGTTAAAATAAAGACACAAGCTTTATCCTTATTTATTTATTTATTTATTTTTTTTTTTGACAATAAATAAATAAAATACATAATTATAAATTTAATAGCTGTACTCCTTCCTGAAATTCTATCCAGAAGGAGTTTCCTCTCATGCCTTTAAAAATCAAATATAGATGTGGTGATCTATTATAGTGTGTTGTGACCTCTTCCGATAAATGTGCGACTAGCCTTCTTGGTAAGAAGACGTCGAATTCAATCTGCTCGTTCTCCACTAAAGTAGCAACGACCGAAGCCCCATGTTGTCCCGTGATTACATTTAAAAGTTCCCTTATAAAATAAGGTCGATCTAGAAATAAATAATGTTATTAGTAATAACTCGATTTAAATAAACTAAACTATCTATTAAAAAATGTAACACGATGCAATACAAAGATGATAAATAAAAAGGAACTAGTACACAATACTCATTGTATGTTTATTACAAGGTAATAATATACGACTTCTTTCCATTTCTGGTCAAACAATCCTGTTGAATTTAGATTTCATTATAAAAGCTAAGGGTAATAATATTATCAATATTCCTTTAATGTAGACCAAGGACGATCATATATATTATTAAATTAGAAGTATTATTCTACGTAAATGAAACCATATGAATTGTGTCGACCGCGTATTTGTTAAATCAAATAAATGTTTATATGATTCATGATTAGTTAATATCCCACCGGTCCTTTATTAAATCAAATAAATGTTTATATGAATCATGATTAGTTAATGTCTACAACAGCAATTTTCTTTATGATCGGGGTTTGACAGTTTTACTTAACCGACGATGTCAAACCTGAATGGGAGACACAATGCTGATTATTTATTATAATTATTACCGTATTTGCACCTACTAGAGATATGAAATAATCCTTTAAATTAGACCATTAACTTTAAGCCAAGGTCGATCCTATATTATTAAATTAGAAGGTAATACTTTATGAATTGTGTCGGCCGGTTCTTTATTAAATCAAATAAATGTTTATATGAATCATGATTAGTTAATGTCTACAACAGCAAATTTTTTAGGTCCAACCAGAATGGTAGACACAATGTCGAATATTTAATACAATTATTACTGTTGTTGCCAGGTTAATATCAAACCTGACAACTAGCTGTAATGTAGGTACGTATTAGCACCTGCTACTATAAAGAGAGCGTCAACGGTATAAAGTTAAAATTTAAACAATATATATCAATATTTTTAACACAACATAAAATAAATAGATCCGACCATATATTAATTTTTTGACTGTTAACAATTACATCACTGTTATAATAAATACAAAATTACAGATTTTCACAGTGTGCAACTAGGAAAATAAACCCTTTTGTTAAGAGAGAGCTTATAGAATTGTTACTAAAAATATTTTTAAAAAATAAACCTTACCTATTACTAACTCCCTGATGGATCGTCTTGGTCTTGTAGCTAAATGGTTTAGAGCAGCAGCCAAATGTTGTTGAGACATGTTTTGATGAGGAAGTCAAATGAGGAGAGGTTGAAGTCAAATGTGGAAAAGATGAAGTCAAACTGATGAATCGTCGAAATATTATCTGTTTATATACAATAAGAACAATGAAACTTGTGACCTTTTTTCAATAACATACACACACGCATTTATTCAGTGAAACCTTCGATGCAATTGATAAAAAAATAAACGTTGTCTGTTAATATTATTATGTTTAGTATTCCGTGTGGTTTTCATTGTCGAAATCAGTCGTGCGCATAGTTTCATAATGGAAATAACTTGTATGAAAATTATGCGAGTGCATACATGTAAATAACAATTATTTGCTGATTATTATCTGTAAAATAAATAAAATACTCACTAATATCATGAATGTATAACAATTATAATATTCATCTTGTTAAGTTACTTGTATCTTTATCCGTTTGTTCGGTATTGTATTTTTTTACAGAAACGATTCCGGACTCACCTGCGAATTCTGCTCAAAGTCCTTCTCATTAAAACGAAACCTTACAAGACATTTAAAGACAGTCTGCACTCAGGAAAAGACTAATTATTGCCAAAAATGCAAACGTACCTTAGGGAATAGAAATGACCATTTCCAGCTTCACATATCAACCTGTAAAGGTCGGAAAAATGTTTGCCAACAGTGTAATGTCGATTTCCCTACAAAACTACTCTTGCGTAATCATAAAAAAACCTGTCAAATTATGGACCTTCGCTCAAAAAGAGCCAAAGTTTATCGTGCTACACTCCCACGTGACGATGAGAGTGGTATTATAATGCTCAGAAGTGCGTTCAATAAAAATCTTACTACATATATAATTCCGAATAAAGAGGGTGCAAACAAATTAAAAGATTATTTTACATCGACTCTTGATTTAATGAGACAAAAATTAAACACACACCTCGAAGAAAACCCAGTTAAAATAAATTTTGTTGTGGAAAGTACTTATGAAAATCCTGTAACGAAGGATAGAGCCGAGTGTAATTTTAAGACAAAAAGTACAGCTGTATACACAATGTCAGATATAGATGAAATACTACTCAAGGGAGTAGATAAAATCGAAAATGAAATACACACGTATGAGGGTAGTCCCTCGGGCTTAAAGTTATCTAGTATTAATAATATTGTGCTAAATGTAAGTAAATTAAATCCTTTAAAGTCTGCATGCAATATTCCGCTGCCGGACTGGATAGTCAAAACTCAATCGGTTGATCATACTATATATCCCGATAGTGAAGACTGTTTTAGACAAGCTGTGCTGTCACGTGTCCCTCATGGAAGATTGTATGATTTCAGTGCTCTTACTTTCCCAACTATATTGAAAGATATTCCCAAGTTTGAAAACAAAAACCAAGTCCGTGTCAATATATTTGCGCTCGATGAAAAGGAGAAGCTCTATCCATATAAGGTTAGTGAGCTGAAGACTGACGAATATATCGACCTCCTCCTTTTAAGTGCCGGTAATCATAACCACTTTGTTCGCATTTTCAAATTTGATAGATTAATTAGGTCACAAATAACTAAGAGAAAATGTGCAATTGTAGTATGTAAACGTTGTTTTTCATATTTCGATAGCCGTTACGGGATGTCTAAGGAGGAAAAGTTAAGACTGCATGGAAACGATTGTATTGAACAGCCTGCCAGAATGATTATGCCCGAAGGACTAAAATCAAAATTAAAATACATATCCGGTAAAAATCAAATCCGAGTGCCATTTGTTGGGTACTGTGATACAGAAGCTCTTCTTAAACCTATATTTTCGTGTGAGCCTCCCTCTACTGATTCTAGTGGCAGACACTACCGTCCCTACACCAATAAAATACAGGAGCACCAAATAATGTCCTTTGGACTCTATGTCAAGAGTGACATACATACAATAGATGAAGATGAAGATTTCAATAACATGATTATTTATACGGGACGTGATGCTGCCAAAAAACTAATTCTGAAGCTTGCTAGTATCGCCGCAAAGGTTCTCGGATTTTATTCATTAAACACACCAGTAATTATGAGTGACCAAGAACAGCTAGCGTACGACTCTGCCATTACATGCTATCTTTGTGGCCGCGGTTATATTGATCAAACCGATAAAATATGTGAACATGACCACATAACCGGAAGATATAGAGGAGCCGCTCATAGGAGTTGTAATATCGCCGCTAAAACACCTGACTATTTGCCCATACTTCTCCATTTCGGATCTGGCTATGACAATAAGTTTATTGTTCGTGAACTGGGTAACCTCCGAGGGGAGATTAAAGTAATTGCAGATACATCTGAAAAGTACATTTCATTTTCTAAACAGATTATCTGCACACAAGGAATGATCTGGCTTCGGTTTCTCGATTCATTTAGATTCCTACCGTCTAGTTTAGACGCTCTTGTAAAAACAATGACGCCCGATCGATTTAAGATTCTTCCGAAACTCTACGCTGGCAGGCAGCTAGAGTTGTTGTTGCGTAAGGGACAGATGCCCTATGAGTACATGAGCGACTGGGAGAAACTAGACGAGACCTCTTTGCCGCCAAGAGAGTCATTTTACAGTAGGCTAAATGAATCGGGCATTAGTGAGGACGAGTACAAGCATGCCGTTGAAGTATGGAACGTTTTTAACATCAAAAACCTCCGAGAATATTCCGAGCTGTACCTCCGGACCGATGTCTACCTTCTCGCCGAAGTATTTGAGAATTTCCGGAGAGAATTTTTCAACTCGGATTACAACTTGGAGGTTGTCAACTATTACAGCATTCCCGGCTTGGCATTGAACGGCATGCTGAAAATCACAAATGTACAACTTGACCTCTTAACTGATTACTCCATGTTACTTTTTATCGAACGTGGCATCCGCGGAGGGTTTACCCAGGTGAGCCAGAGATATGTAGAAGCTGACAATAGTCAGCAAATGTGTTACATCGATGCTAACAATCTATACGGACTTGCATCGTCAGAAATTTTACCGATAAGAGATTTCCGATGGGTTGATCCACGCGATGTAAATTTGCTGACTGTGTCTGACAAGTCCGATGTGGGATATATAGCAGAGGTGGACATAGACATCCCGGAAAATTTACACGACTACTTTAATGACCTTCCACCTCTGCCCGAACGGATAAAACCAGCTGGTTCAACCTATGTTAAACTTATTGCAACCCTCAGCCCCAAGACTAAATATGTGCTACACTACAAACTTTTACAGTTTGTTGTAGCACACGGGTGTGTATTAAAAACTGTCCACAGAGTTCTTGGCTTTCAACAATCGGCATGGTTAGCGCCCTTCATTCGAGTTAACAATGAGAGGCGAAAGTCAGCCACCAACGCGTTTGAAAAGGATCTATACAAGCTTTTGGTAAATAGCAATTATGGTAAAATGATCGAAAACGTACGCAACCGGATAGATTTGAGGTTAGTGACAACTTGGCGTAGAGCTGAAAAACTTATTGCAAAACCCAACTTCAAAAGTAGGGTCATTATCGAAGAAAATCTGGTTGCAATTCATATGAGTAAAACAAAGATCCTTTTCGACAAACCGAACTACGTGGGGATGTGCATCTTGGATCTTGCAAAATTGAGAATGCTTAGTTTCCATTATGACCGAATGATCCGACATTACGGTCCCGAAAGACTCACACTTACATACACAGACACGGACAGTTTTATTTACGCTATAAAGACGGCTGACGAAGACTGGAAAACTGAAGCTTTCCGAGCTCTCGGGCACGAGTTTGATTTTAGTAACCTCCCCTCTGACCATCCGTGTTATTCGACAGCCAATAAACAAGTATTGGGGAAATTTAAAGATGAGACTGCGGGCAAAAAAATAAAGTCGTTTGTCGGTTTGAGAGCCAAAATGTATGCCATCGAAATTGAGGGCATTGAGTCGATTAAAAAGGTCAAGGGAGTTAAAAAGAGCGCTGTAAAAAATAAGCTAGACTTTGAAGATTTTAAACGAGCGCTCTTTGAATCTAAAACCATGTCTACAAAGTTCAACCTTATTCGATCCTATCGCCTTAGACTATATACAGTAGCCATTAATAAATTGGCTCTTTCTTCCACTGACGACAAACGACACATTCTACCGGATAAGATCACCACCCTTGCCCATGGTCATCATCGAATAATGGAGGTCGATGAAGACAGGTCAAGTGATGTCGCAGGCGGCAGCGACATTGAAAACGCAGAGTAGTAGTTGTAGGGACATTATCTAGAGACAACATTGATCGGAGAGCGACTGCGGCAGAGATGTCGAAGGCACAGCGACATCTGAGAACATCAAATGGAGGTGACAAAAAAATTGGTTGGTCACCACAAGATAGGGCGAGGTGGGGCCCTATCTATAAAAAAAAAATATGTACATATTTATTTGACATCTCGCGCGAATATAAAAACAGAGTGCGAAACATACGATACATCAGTATGCGTTCAGCACTTCGTAAGAAAGGAGTGATAAACAAGTTAGTTGACAGTTTACCGGTAGAACTACATTTGCCCAGCTATCGGTTTTGTGGTCCGGGTACTAAACTCCAAAAAAGGTTGAATCAGGCGGGGATCAATCCACTGGACGACGCTTGTAAGCAACACGATATTGCTTACGCAAATCAAGAGTCGAGAACCGAAGCAGACCGACGTTTGGAGGAAGCGGCTTGGAAACGTGTAAAGGCACCGGACTCGAGTTTTGGCGAAAAGACTGCGGCTTGGTCGGTAACTACGGCTATGAAAGTCAAAAGAAAACTTGGTGGTGGTGGTGGTGGTGATAGGGCTAAAAAACGTGCGAAGAAAAACGCTCCGAATCAACTTAAGAAGGTAATTTCGTTGGCTAGGCTCGCCGTTGAAAAAGCGGGGAACGGGAAAAGCGTTCATCAGAAAACTGTGGCGGCTTTGCGAGCGGCAAAACTGGGTGTTAGCAGTCGTCGAACTAGTCATCGGTCCCGAGTAATACCAGTGCCGAAACGAGGAGGTATTTTACCTTTTCTTATGGCTGCGATACCGGCTTTGGCCGCTCTCGGGTCTGTAGCAGGCGGGGCGGCCAGTTTGGTCAAGACCATAAACGAAGGTCGGCAGGCTAGTCAAGCTTTGGAGGAGGCTAGGCGGCATAACAAAAAGATGGAGGAGGTAGCGCTTGGTAAGGGACTATATTTGAGACCGTACAGAAAAGGACTCGGACTCTATGTAAGCTCAAAAAACTAACCGTGAGCCTTCCTGCACGCCCTTTGACCGATTACGACATAAAACGCGCGTTAACAGACCGGCTTCGCCTTAGCAAGTTTCGCGGAGTCTTTATGCGCGATCGCTTGCCGAAAATAAGACGTAACGTGGAATGCGGCATTATCAATTTGCAAACGTGGCGTGAACCCGGCAGTCATTGGGTGTTGTATTATGTTGACGGTTACAGAGCGGTGTATTTCGACCCGTATGGCGATTTGTCTCCCCCTCATGAACTGGTCGACTATTTGGAAGGCACAACAATATTCTACAACCAACGTCAAATACAACCATTTGACACGTTTATTTGCGGTCATTTATGCATGATACTAGCAGTCATATTGTGCAGTGATCTCTAGTCCATTTGTATATATATTACACTTGACGACTTTAAGAGTCAGTCATGTCTCTAACGTTAACATTTACCGGTGACAAATCGGTCCTCACGAGTGATTTTTTCCCACCGGTACATTTGAACGATGGTAATTGGGTATGCGGTCTGTTGTCCTTTGAAGCGTACAATTCTATTCCGAACGTAGACGAGACCAACAACCGAATTTATCTCATGTATAATGACATAGTATTTACTGTACCGAAAAATCCCACTTACGAACAGATTACTGCTAATATTCAAACTAATCTTCCCGAAGGTGTTGAAATAAGATTCGCTATAAAAGGCGGACGAGTAGTAATAAAAAGCAACAAGACATTATTCAACGATTTAAAAGATACAATTTTGACCACTTTTGGCTTTGAGCGCGGTACAATACTCGAGGCTAACATAGAGCATATAGCTCCAGTGGTCATAGGTTCGAGTATAGTGTATAGCAAGATTATAGTGGGTGACATGATAAAACTCCCCAAAGGCTCTTACGAACTTAGTGATATTGCTAAGGAGCTCTCCAAGTACGATATTGACGTGAAGGAGCAACGCAACTCGCTCACCTGTACTGTGATTAGTAAGGATAAAAACTTAAATTTTAAATCGGTCAACAGTATTGGAAGTATTCTTGGATTTGAACCGAAAATATTGGAGAAAAATGATCGCTGTGTTTCGGATACAATTGTCGACATATTCAAAGTTAACGCGTTGTCTGTAGAATGTAATATTGTCACCGGTTCGTATATAAATGGTGAAGAGTCTCATGTCCTACATCAGTTCTTCCCCACCGTAGCTCCCGGATACAAGATTGTTGAAGTGCCACAGACAGTTGTCTACTTGCACACATTAACAAATACGCTCACGTCTGTTAATATTACAATTAAGGATCAAGAGGGCCGACCGGTGGACTTTCGCGGAGAGACGATTACCGTTCGCATTCATCTCAAGCGTGGTAATGATTGACTTTAAATACCGACCCGTCGATATTGTAGACTTTAGTAGACAACATCACGTCACTGGGTTAACATCTGTCAATCGTGAGTATTTACAGAATCTGGGCTTAAAAATTCGCAACAATGGATTCCGCCACGTTGCTAGATTTGGCAAAAGCGCCAAGATTCGACGACTCCATAGTAAAACTGGAGTATCACAGTCATCTGCCCTATTCGTCGAGTAAATTTGACAATTCCGATGAAATAAGGATACCCTTTCAACAGCCCGACACCTACGTATTGCCATCAAAAAGCTTCATATGTATCGAGGGAAAGATGACACCGCCACCTGTTCTTTACACGCTGGCATCTAATGCCGGTGCACACGCCTTCAGCGACATTCGTCTTGAGCTGAATGGCGTCGAAATTGATCAGACCAGGATGCCGGGTATCACTTCTACATTAAAAGGATACTCGAGTTTCAGCAAATCCACTGCGCAGAGACTACAGTCAGCCGGATGGATGTTACCGACAACTGACAAGTCCAACAATCAAACTTTGGACAAGACCACTGGTGAATTCAGCATGTGCATCCCTTTGGACACGGTCTTGGGCTTTGCTGAGGACTACAAGCGCGTCCTAATGAATTCCCGTCTCGAGTTGATTTTACTCAGGGCTAACAAAGACGACAACATGTTTATACCTATCGAATCTACCGAGCCCGTAGGAGAGGCTACAAACAAAGTGGATATTAAAAGTATCAAGTGGAAACTCCCCTACTTTACGTTAAATGATCTTCAGAAACTTCGCATGCTTAACTTACTCGAGCGTAACGTACCCATTTCAATGGCTTTTCGTACGTGGAACCTGTTTACCTATCCTATTCTACCACAGACCCAGAATCATACTTGGACCATAAAAACAAGCACACAATTGGAAAAGCCTCGCTATGTTATCTTGGCTTTGCAGACGGGTCGGATCAACCAACAGAAAAAGGACGTTAACAAGTTTGATGCTTGTGCTTTGAAAAATGTACGTCTCTACATTGGAAGCGAGTCGTACCCCTATGACAATTTAAATTTGAACTTTACCAAGAGAACGTTAGCATGGCTGTACGAGATGTACGCCGACTTTCAACGCTCCTATTACGGACGATCTGAGACGCATCCCATGCTGACATACGAGGAGTTTATCAGGGACGCACCGTTTGTTGTACTAGATTGCAGTCGACAAGTGGAGTCTGTGACCTCGGCCTCTGTTGACATCAAGCTAGAGTTTGAAACCTCTGCTAATATTCCTGAAGGCACAAGTGCCTATTGCCTAATTTTACACGATCAACTCGTTACTCATTATCCTCTCACAGGCATTGTAACGAAGAATGCCTAAACAATCACGCGTGATACATTATTGGAGGGGGGAGAGAATTAATATAAGCTGTTGTGTTTCGAGCTTGGATCGTCAGTCAATACAATGAAAGCAGCCATTGTCGATATAATTTGTTTTCGAGACTTCAAGAAGCCCTGCAACACCTGCAACAATCGGGCTTCGGGCGGTTTTATCGTCAAGGAGCTGGCGATCATCGATGTAGGTACCGGTGCTATGAGCTGGTACCTGTTTAAGCCACCCCCTACTAAGGATTCGTCGACTGCTCTGACCAGGGACAACAAATGGCTTCGAGAGCATTTCCACGGTTTATCATGGGAGGATGGAGATATAGACTATCATCGTCTGATTCCTATACTGCAAGTCCTCAACAACAGCTACGATCAAGTGTACGTGAAAGGACTTGAAAAGTCAAAGTTTCTACATACATGCTGTGGAGTGACTACAAACATTACCGATCTGGACCAACTTGGATGTCCCTCACTTAAAAATTTAAACTTTTGGACATCGATGCCCCGCCTCGCATGCATCAGGCACAGAGGTGATAACTACGTCTGCGCCAGGGACCAGGCATCGAAACTGTATCTGTGGTACAAATTGAAATTTTATACTGTATAAATAAATAAACCTACTTTTTTTTCCACAATTTGACTATTTTATTATTTATAAATATAGTATTGGAAAACCTTTACCTCTTAGTATAATGCGATTCGTCAAACAGAACACGTCGTTTGACGTGTTAAAACTATTAGATACCGATGACACTCTTGAGGTGATAAATTGTCGACACAGTCGTCTATTTGGACGTCATCCTATCCGAGCGCTTATTTGCGCATCTTCGGGCGGTGGTAAGACTCATTTGATGGTATCACTTTTATTGCATATAAACGGTCTGAGGTTTGACAATGTGTACCTCTACGCCAAAACATTGGACCAACCAAAGTACAGGTATTTGAGCAAGGTGCTGAGTGGTATGCCCGAAATCGGTTTCTATCCCACAAATGAGTTTGACCAAGTCGTAGAACCTGAACAGGTCGGGGAAAACTCGATTTTCATTTTTGACGACGTAATGATGGAGAAACAGGAGCGGATGAAGGAATACTTTACCCGAGGTCGACACATGGGTGTCGACTCGTTTTACCTTTCGCAATCGTATGCCAACGTTCCAAAACATTGTATCCGAGATCAGTGTAACATGCTTATACTGTTTAAAATGGACGATACAAACCTCCGACATGTTTACGACGATCATGTCAACACAGACATGTCATGGGCAAAATTTCACGAGTTGTGCGTCCAATGTTGGGGCAAACAATACGGTTTTTTAGTAATTGACAAAGAGGCTCCCATCGATGGTGGTAGGTTTCGTCGCGGTTTTGACGAGTTTATAATTTTCGACCAATTGGGCGAGGCGTTCAGTCGTCAAAATGCAATCGACGAGTAAGGACGTGAAAAGACGTTTGATCAAAACGCGAGATGTCATTCGCAAGAAGAATAAACTATTGCGCTCGGGTAGGGCGGCCGTCAAGAGAATCACAGAGGAAAGCGTAAAGCCCCTTATGGACCCCCTGCAGAATATTGCTCAAAGTCTGGACAAAACTCTGCTCATGTCGACCACGTACCGACCCGACGTTACTACAAACGTGTCGACCGCTGCTGCTAGGGACGCGAAAGAATACTCGACTGCAGCGACGCAATGGGATGAAGAGGGCGCCGACGATATCGCCCCCGCACTCGCACCCGCACTCGCCTCCGCCGACGATGATGAACAGACATTTGCCTTCGAACCCGATTTGGCTTCTACACAAATGCCGCAAACTTCAGCTAAAATGGCAGCAGAAAGCTCACGTGGTTCGCAGTCACCGGCCTTTCGTCGAAATCTCGGTTCATTAATGGCTAAGCGATCACAAACTACACCGCCATCGCACAAACCTTTATCATCGCCCTCGCCCCTACGCAAGCCTTTAACCATTGCTGCATCAATTCAACGTGCTCAATCGACTCCTACAAGCAGTCCGCAGTTTAAAACCTTTCTCTCGTCGCCACAGGGTTCGAAACAGTTGAACATGTTTTTAGGTGACATTAGTGTTTACGGACGGCCCTTTGTCAAACATTTGCTCACGGGTGAAGCCATCGATAGAAAAACAGACACAGTTTATGGACCAAGAGTCACCTCAAAAGGAAACATTGTTATTGGTGACACCGACATGAAGCTAGACTACGACAACGTGTATGTCAAGGGAAAACCTTATCCGGCCACCGACGGTCTGTTTAACTTGCTATTCCTCTACGAGCCCGATAACTACACAGCCGAGGACTTGGCCAATTACCAGGAAATTATTTTGCAGTCAAACGCGGCGCGGCAGGGCTATTCGAGTACAAGAAATTTCAATTCATCGGGCTACAAGTATCGCAATCTTTTGAAAAAATTGGTTAATCCAGATCTGTCGCAAAAGGTCTCAAAGGCTCCGCCGGTCAGGGGCAAAGGTTTTAAGCGTGTTACCAATCGATCTGTGGACTATGTTTACTGGAACAATGTCAACGAGCTCGTCGATCGTTTACGTCTCATAAACGCGTCTACTCAGGCCGGTAACAATTCGCATTACAACGAAATACAGTCCATATTGGAAGAGCTGCGCGAAGCCGGTGTCATTGAGTAGTCGGCTTAAGTCATGACAACAAGTGTTAAAGAGGGTCTTGTCCGCGAGATACACGCTCCCGCTCGGAAACGGTTTGCCAGGAGCAGAGTCGTCATCAAGGGTGTCCTCGACGATTTATGGGAAGCCGACCTGGTCGAAATGACTGTGCCGGACCGCGGATACCGATACCTTCTGACTGTTATCGACTGCGGCTCAAAGAGGGCATGGGCGAAACCGCTCAAGAGAAAAACCAGTAAGGAGGTGAGCGCAGCAATGGCTTCAATTTTCGATGAATCCGGATTGTCACCGGCCCTGTTGCACACGGACAAGGGATTGGAATTTAGAGGCTCCGAGTTTAAATCACTTACAAAAAACAAGGGGATCTATCATTACTTTACCTATAGTCCGCTTAAGGCGACCATTGTCGAACGCTTTAATCGCACACTTAAGGAAATGATGTGGCGACATTTTAGCACGCTCGGTTCCTACAAGTGGGTGGACTATGTGGACAGTTTGGTGGACACTTACAACCGTCGAATACATCGCTCTATAGGCATGAGACCTATTGATGTGACCAAAAGGCATGAGTCGGCAATTGTCGCACGTTTGAGTACTAGGCAGGGTAAACGTCGTAAACCAAAGTTTAATGTCGGAGACTGGGTTCGCATCAGTAAACATAAGCATCTTTTTACCAAAGGATACACGCCAAATTGGACTAACGAACAGTTTCAAGTGAATCAGGTGTTTCAACGTGACGTACCCCTGTACAATTTAGTCGATTCTGCAGGACAACCGATCCTAGGCAAGTTTTACGAGGAGGAGTTGAAAAAAACCCAATATCCAGAGTATTATTTAATCGAAAGCATTGTCCGGCGAAACAAAACTCGAGCTCTTGTCAAGTGGATGGGTCTTCCATCCACTCAAAACACCTGGATACCCTTGAAAGAGCTACAAAAATAAGTTTGATATGATCGGTCCCATATCATCATCTCTCTTCTATACATGCAGGCTCTCTTTCTAGTGTAGACATTAAGACGTCTAAATAATTACAATTTCCCACAATTTATTTCGGTTGACTGACTACGTCGGTCCCATGCAAGAGGAGACCCTGAACTTAGCAAACCTTTATGCTTTGTTCCACCTGCTTATATTAATATGTTCATTCCCATGATCTTGTCCCGGATATACCTTAAACGTAGGCTAGTCTCCACCAGGATATAACCGACCCTGAACTCGTTCAAACCTTCACGCTCCGCTCACCATCCCCACCGCAAATTTGTAACTTCTCCCCACCCCTACCTCTGTGTTGTGTGTATTTCAACTTAGTCTGCTCTTTACTACACCATGGAGCATTTCGTCTTAGAATGGACTTTTCTACTCGAGCCTATGAAAAAATGTGTCATAGTAGGTTTGACTAAGAAGTCATCGGCGGTACTTACAATTCGTAGTTTGGACGGAACAACACCTCCATTTTTCATAACCATGGCCGATTGGTCATTGCTAATGCAGAGGGAAACCGAGCTGCGTGAATATGTCAAGAGGAACGACATTGTTAACAGAAAGAGGAAAGCCACCGAACTTTGTCATGATGTAGTGGTCAACGGTAATCATCTAATACTTCGTTTACATCAGCCGACTCGTACTGTCCGGACCGACTTGTCTTACCGACCGTCGTGGATAGATACCTTGTTATCAAGACTGCCGGAAAGCATCACTTTGTCCGCTGTTGAAACCCTATCCTTACTTGATAAAATCCAACAGATAAAAATAGCATTGGATCTGATTGTCCGGTTAAAGACAACAACAACAGCAGGCGAGGATTTGCAACCACCCCCCCCACCGCCACCATCACCCCTACCACCTCCACAGACCAACGAAATAATAGAAGACTTTGATCTCAACGAACTACTTAAATTACACGAGTAAGAGAACATCTTTAGTCGTTTACCGTTTGCCATGGAGGAGATAGAAACATTACGTCGTTGCGATGGCTACAAACAATTTCTACTAGAATATCCACTCCTCGAAATGGACGATCCTCGGATGAAGAAATTTGAATCTATCGCTGCCTCACTCATGTTCCTCAAATCGAGTGCTACGGTATGTAGGAAACGTATACATCATTATCCGAATAGCCACTACACCGCTTGCATATGGAACGACGATAGTTGTACTAGAAGAGGTCCGGAAAAATGTGTCTGTCATGTGTGTGCCTTTGCGCTTGTGACTATCCTAAAGGAGTTGGAGGACTTATATCCTTCAAAACAACCTGTTTAGATATCGATCAGTCAACATTTAAACATGGAGGAGATAGCAGCTATGCGTCTTTACCCTCAGTATCAGAGATACCGAAAAGAGTACCCCACCATTAAATTGAACGACCCTCGAGCTCACATATTTACTTCTATTGCTACAGCAATACTTTTCCTAAAAGAAAAAGCCAAGGTATGTAGGACTATGGATCCTCATAATAGCCACTATACTGCTTGCGTATGGAGTGATCCCAGCTGTCAATGCGGACCGGATACATGCATCTGTTGCCATTGCGCTATAAAGCTATTTAATATCAAAAGTGGCTTGGATATACTATACCCCCCGACAGAGGAGAATCTAGTTTCCCCCTCCACATAACTGGTCAACTTTAAGAAAAACTGGACGCTAAACGATCTGTCAGTTTCATTCTACAAGCCAACCTATCAACAACATCACTATGTCTTTGTGCAACAAACTTAATGATTCCATCGACTTTAGGCGACGTATTCAGCTTAAAGATCTTACCGAACATGAATCTTATTTTATCCATTCATTTCAATTGGTGAACAGCGCTACACATGGAACAGGTCTCGTAGCAACTCTAGCTTTGCATCAACATTACGACGACGACAGGCAATGTACAGAAAAACTAGAGGAGGAGGATGTCGACGTATTTCTTCCGAAACGGATCGTCAATATAATTACAAAAGAACAGGCCGACGCTTACAACGCTGCGCCCAACATGTATCTCAAATATCACGGACGGATTGGAAAAGCTTACAATATCTCATTTATCATGGAGGACAAAGAGACGCGATCAGGATAGCGCAAATAAGCAGCCTTCCATCAAATTATATATGAAACACTATATGTTTTGTAAATATCATGTAACTATTAAATAAAACAACTAAATATATATTGTAACTACTAAAAAATGTCTTGTTATTGACTTGATTACATTTATAAGTTACCCATTTCCTTAGTATTTATAAGATAGATTAATGCAAATATATATTACATATAATAAAACATTGCAGCAAGAGAAAGCCAATGTCTTTTTTATATTAGGTAGGAGTTGTCTCATCGTATGTGAGCAATGTTCTTTGTCGGCAGACAAGGTATAAAAGGGCGGTTCTCCCTCAAACGCTAATGGGCAATGTTCTTTGTCAATAGACAACTGTCATATGTTTATAGATGGCAAAATATCGAACTCTAGGGCGAGGGCGAGGTCGAGGGCGATAACCCTAACCCGGAAGCGGCAGGGACAATATTTGGTGACCTTGGCATGTCGTTGGACAGTCTGGCACTGTTTTAGATGACCTTGGGATGTTGTTTGATGGTCCGGAACGGCTCGGCGACCTTGGCTCCAGGGCTCCCGTTAATTGACTCCTCCTATTTCCTCTACTCATATCCTAAGGCGAAATCGAGAAATGAATTTTAAGCCTTAAATTTAGGGGCGTTACCCCCCCCAAAAACTTAGAAAAAATGTATTTAAAAAATACGCGTGGTGTCGCGGGACACCCGGTAGGAACGAAGTTCCTTACATTTTTCATTAAATATAAATTATAAAATCACATTGCTAACTACTTATACATGGCGGAGTTAGAACAGAGACAAAATTAAAAGTAACGAACTGTTTGTACTTAGCTAGCAGAGTTAAGGCAAAATTAAAAGAAATTATTATTTGTATAATTAAAGCAAGCGTCTTACTATAAATATGTATTGAATATAAGAAAAAAGTTGATCATGATGAGTTTATAGTGAAAGAGTATGTTTGTTAAAGGCGTTTGGATTGAAATAGGACTGTTTTCTACCTACCCGGCCAATTAATTTAAAATATTATAAAATATATCTCTTCCCTACTCTTCAGCTTCTGCTTGTATCAGGGTGAAATTTTTCATGATTATATTTTATTTATTTACAAAACAAAGTGAAGTTTTTCGACATATATAACAAAAATAATCAAAACAAGTCAAGTAACAGCCTTCCTTAATAACACTTATTCCCGTCTTTTGAAGCTTACGTTTACGCGAGCGTTGCGCTTGAACGCTTGGGCGGATAACGTTTTCCTACGAACTCAGCCTGGGCATAGGTAAAATGAACATTTGTACCAAATTTCATTTAACTCGGTGATCTTTTACTCAAGTTATCGTCATCTGTAGATTTCGTGACGGATTTTGCGTGACGGTGAGTTTGGTCGTTTTTTTCGGATTCACTCCCGGGCTCCAGAACGTGCCATAAGGAACTTCGTTCCAAAAATAATGATATTTTTCCTTATAAATTAAAAAAACTTAGTAAATATTTATGTAGAGAATATTGCGTATATACAAAATAAAAATTCCACTATGTGTATGTGTTTATAACATGTTGTTTCACAGATTCATCTAGAAATATAATCCGACTGTTTCCTCGAAAAGTTTGACTATCATAACATTTAACAATGAATTACAATGTTCACGGACGTTTTAACTTCCAAGAGATGATATGGAAATATATTCACTACGTATAACTGTTATTTCAAAGGAATTTAAGTCAGATGATCATTATTTCTAAAAACTTCATAGAGATACAGACTCTAATTCAAAAGTTCATGAAAATTCACATACTTAGCATAATTAATATGGTATTTGATAACATTTTAGTTAAATTTTAGGTTTATTTAGTATATAAAGTTTATAACTGTAGAGAAACGACAATAAACTAGAGGTAAATTGAACTGGTTGCAATTAAAAATATGTGCATAATTAAACTGAATGACGAGAAAATGTGACCCTTGTGGTAACATGGTTAGTAGCAATCCCCTTATTGTTTCTATGTCCTTTGCATCAGCAGTAACATAAAACGTAGAAGAGTTATTATCATTTGGAAGGTTAAAGGTCACAGGGTTTTATTTTTCCAGTACTTTATTACTGGGACTGATTGGGGTTGGAGAGGTATAGGGAGGATATAGTGTGAACAGTATCTCTGCTTGTTCATTCGAACAATACAACCCTTTAAGCTGGTTTTCACTAGAGGATTATACCAAAGTCAGCCTAAATACTGTGGCCCTGAACCTTTTAACAAACTGGCCTGAATCTCTTGAAATGACTGGAACAACAAACTGAATAAACCCTTTATCTTCCATGTAACTTGCAACAGACTTACGTACATAACACATAATACTTAGATTACACTTAATTCCATTAACACTTATCAAATTTGGAAGATTTCATAATTACATGGAGTTAACAATTAGAAAAGATTTTTAGCAATAATAATAATAAGTTGGTTGTATTCACTGAGATTTTGAGGTAATCAAACATAATGAATCGTTTATATCACTAAATAAATAAAACACTAATAGTAAAATATAAGTTTATTGGCCTACCACAATTTTTTAATATTTTACAAATCTGACGGTTTCAGCCTCTAAAATGTACTAAGATATAACTTTTATGTAAACATGACGGCTATCTTCAATGACTTATATTTCCAGACTGACGAGAAAGGTAAGGTAAGGCGAGGTAAGGTTGCTAGGGTTTCAAGCCGCGTCCACGCCGGACGCGCATCGTGTTAGCAAACAAGGATGCGCGTCCAGTGTGCACGGCACCGCGAGCACGAACGAATGCTTGTTTGTGTTCGCGGGTGCTCCGGGTAGAGTCGGTACATTAAAGGATGTTTGCTGTTTGTGCGCGTTTGGTGTGGACGCTTTTTGAGCAAACTCCTTGAGCATTCGTAAACAGCCTGTGGTTTGACTTGGAAACCCGGGAAATGTATATTTTTTTTCATTCGTATTATTTATGATTATAGCATCAAATAACTATATTATAATTAATAATATATACTAATTAATAAATAGTGATTGAAACTAGAGATTAATTTATGTAAATCCAAGATTAAAAATAACCTGATTAAATAGATAAATATATATATATATATATATATATATATATATATATATATATATATATATATATATATATATATATATATATATATATATATATATATATATATATATATAAGACAAAAGTCCAAAAATGCATCATACTATTTTTTAAAATAATTATATTGCTTCCAAGCTTATTACTTAGGGCTCAAGCCAATGGGCCCGAGCCACCTACGGGCCCTCATAAGACGAAATATTACATTGATATTTATCTTTTTCCCACCAAAAGAACAGATTTATATTTGTATAAAATTTCTATATGTTTTGGCGTTGTATTTTTGTAGAAATAATAATCTAAAATCAGGAATGATCGAGGAGAAATATTTTTGACATCCAGACTCCAGACTCTTCGTCCTCTTTTATTGCCATTTTTTATTAACTCACCAATGGTAATAAATATAGAACCATATAGATAGAACCATATTACAAAGTTAATGCAAGTGCAATATAGTTTTATTTAGAAGTGTATATGAAAATAATGAAAAATATCTGGGAACAAGGACAAACGTTTGCAAACACCTGTTTGTCTAGAATGCGCGTCCGGTGTGGACGTCGTGTTTGCAGTTGTTTGCAAACCCTGTTTGCGAATGCGCGTTTGGTGTGTACGAGGCTTAAGACATAAGGTCGGGACTTATTATTTCTATTTTTTATTATATGTTATATGTTTAGAGTTACTCCCTTTGTTAGATTCTAGTAAAGATTTTATTACCTATTTTGAGTCATTATTCATATCTGTAATTTTTATGTTTTCTACTTTTTTGTACATACAGTAGAATCTCGCTTACACGACCCTCAATAACACGAAAACCTCAATTACAAGTGCAATTTTCAAATCCCCTTGAGATTGTCATAACACATAATGTTAAATTAACCTCTATAACGCAACTATTATTATACAAACAACCTCAATAAGACGGATTTTTTCCAATTCACAACATAACTCAGAACCTCTATAACAAGTCGCTTTGAGAAGTCAACCTCTATACAGGAATGGGTCGACCTTGAACAAGTCTAGACTTAAAAACCCCGCTCCCAATATTCCATTAACCTCTATAACACGACGGTTTCCCTAATCCCCTTGAGACACTTCTTATCGAGGTTCTACTGCAATATACTTCACACATTTGGACCTTGAGCTTGGGCCTAGTTCTTAATGCGACTGTTAAGTCCCTCACACACACAATCCCACCCATTCCCCCCCCCCCCTCCGACCTTATGCCCTAAACCCTAGTCGCCTTAACTTCTTGTCAGTCTATAGAACTAGATGTAAAAGTCACTGAAGATACCCGTCATACTTTTATAAATGTTATACTTTAGAGGCTGAGACCGATCTAATTTGTGTTTAATTTCTAAACAAGTGATATAAACAATTCTATATTAATAATAATAATAACACTTTTTAACTCCTTTTTACTGGTCTTATATTACTTTGCTTTGAAAGTTTCATTTCCGTTTCCCCAATTTTGAACCACTTCCCGTGATTCAATCTTCCCCAAATTTTGCACATAGATACAACTAAGGTAAAGAATGCAGGAACCAAAAAAAAAAACAAAAAAAAAACAAAATGGCGTCAAATTTATTTGCTTTTTAAGTTTCATCGCACACCTATTACCCCAATTTTGAACCTTTTACCGTCATTCAGCAATCTTCCCCAAATTTTGAATATAAATAAAACTAAGGTGAAGAATACAGAAACCAAAAAAATAAAAAACAAAAACAAAATGGAGTCAAATTTATTTGCTTTTTGAGTTTCATCACACACCTATTACCCCAATTTTGAACCTTTTACCGTCATTCAATCTTCCCCAAATTTTGCACATAGATACTACTAAGGGGAAGAATACAGAAACCAAAAAAAAAAAAAAAAAAATGATGTCAAATTTATTTGCTTTTTAAGTTTCATCGTACACCTATTACCCCAATTTTGAACCACTTACCGTCATTAAAGCTTCCCTAAATTTTGCACATAGATACAACTAAGGTGAAGAATACAGAAACAAAAAAAAAAAAAAGTTGAAAATAAGACCAGTTTTGAAAAATGGCATTTTTGTATTAATTATTACTGGTCTTATATTACTTTGCTTTGTAAGTTTCATTTCCGTTTCCCCAATTTTGAACCACTTCCCGTGATTCAATCTTCCCCAAATTTTGCACATAGAAACAACTATGGTACAGACTAAAAACTATGATACAGAAAAAAAAAAAAAAAAAAATTGCGTCAAATTTATTTGCTTTTTAAGTTTCATCGCACACCTATTACCCCAATTTTGAACCACTTCCCGTCTTTAAATCTTACCCAAATTTTGCATACAGAAACAACTATGGTGAAGAATACAGACACCAAAAAAAAAAAAGTTGAAAATAAGACCAGTTTTCAAAAATGGTATTTTTATATTAATTATTTCGTTTAGATTCAGCAAATTCTCATCCATTTGTAAATATGAACTATTATTCTTTTGAAGTATGCTAGTTAAAAAAAATATTCTGAATAGTCATAACATGATTTTTTTTTTTTTTTTACAATTTTATACAAGTGAATATTTATATTTCATTTAGTTAAAGTGTTTTGTCTAAAACATTCAATTGAAAGTTATTAAAAATTCTTTCTGTAATTACATTTTCTTGTAATTGAATTGACTCTGTCATTTCATTTTTAATTTAATTTTATCCTGTATATATGCATTTATTTTTCTCCCAATTTATTAGTTCTATTTTAGCGTTAATTGAAAGAGAATGCGCTGAAAAAAAAACAAAAAAACTGTTAACATATACCGGGTTTGGACTATTATTAACTAAATACAGACTGTTTTAATTAATATAACTAATTAAAGACTGTTTCACTTATTATTAAGGTCGTCCGCACACAGGTCGATGTGAATATTCGAAGTCGACTTGTCTTGAATGTTGAACTCAAAGCGTTTCCGCCTCCACTTAGCTTCCAATGTAAGAGTGTTAGAGCGCACCAATGAGGCGTTTGGCACTCGAAGAGTAGTCTAAGTGGACTCGTTTCAATCGTTCCTTAAAAACTTTCCGCTTCCAGTGAACGAGAAAAATCAAGCGTGGCGCTTTCGAATTGTAATTTCAGACATGACATTCTTTGCTTCCGAGCTGACCGAAGGTAACGGAAGCTATGTGTGATCGTATTGAAGATCCAAAATATTTTGTCTCAAATTTCAGAAATCCGTTTTAGAAATCAGAGAACCTTTTTGGTTCCGTGTCTGTCTGTCGGGCTGTCGCTCAATTTTTGCGAGCCAACATATCTTATAAACTGCACGTCAGATTTTAATTAAATTTGTATGGTAGGTCAGAATTAGCCTTTTGTTAGTCCAATATAAGTTTAGAACTTATGCGTCCATTTGTTGCTCTTCAACATCATGCGCAGAAACATATATTTATTTACACCTATATCATATAACTGGGATTCAAACAAGCGATTAAAAATCCTCCACCTAGTTCTTCCTATGTTATAGTAATTGCTTTGGAAAAGTGATTTTGATAAAGCTATTTTAAACGACTTCTTTGCTGCACTAGAAGGATCATTTATAGAATCAGGCATTTCGGTTAAGGAAGAAATAATACAAAAATTATGTGCTTTCTGGGGAAATACTACAATTAATTTTATATTTACTTTAATCAGTTCGATATGCAAGTTGTTGAGAAATTAAGCAGGAAACAAGCCATGAATCTGATTAAAAATTACTTGAGAAAAAAGAGCGTTGGTGGAGGTCATCTTAATAAATAAAAAGAACCAGTCTCTCCACGGTAGATAAAACTTTTTTTATTTATCAAAGCAGCTTTCGGCTTTTATAAAGCCATCATCAGTGCCGTTTAAAGTATAACTAGAGACACATTATATTTAATAAAAGGAAATATGTAGAGGGCGAGTCATACGATGTCGGAGACCAACGTAAGACAACGTTTGTGTATAACTCGCCCTCTACATATTTCCTTTCATTAAATATAATGTGTCTCTAGTTCCACTGAAATCGGCACTGATGATGGCTTTATAAAAGCCGAAAGCTGCTTTGATAAATAAAAAAAGTTTTATCTACCGTGGAGAGACTGGTTCTTTTTATTTATTGATTAAAAATTAAGTTAGTTTTTACTCCAAATTTAATGATTACTTGTAGTTGAAACTTAGATCCAATTTAAGTAAAGATTGATTTAAGTAAGGACTTGAAGGGAGTGAAACATGTGGTTTTCCTCTACTCTATAGAATAGTCTGGGGTTTAATTTACTCGTATAAATTCCTCCGCAACATGCTATGAGGAAAGTCTTTGTTTTAAATTTAACCAAAACCACCTTAAACGTGGACATACAACAATCTTAACTGTGGGAAAACATACAAAATTTAATTTTAATTAAGTTTATAACATATAAGTTTAAGAATAAATAATTTATTATTACGTCTAAAGTTAAGTATCTGAAGGCCGTTTTATAATGTGGGGTCGTTACATGACCTTGAGATATTGATTGATAATAATACCCAATGTACAACAAATTCCCTAAATGAACGAACTTAGTCAGTTCTTCATTTCAGAGATTCTGGCTTCGAAAAGTTTGTGTTTGTTTGTCCTCTAACCACCTCCAACCACCTCTAACCACCTTTAACCACCTCTAATTACTTCTAACCACCTCTAACCCCTTTTTACCACCTCTAATCACTTCTAACCACCTTTAACCACCTCTAACCACCTTTAACCACCTCTAACAACCTCTAACCACCTCTAACCACTTTTAACCACCTCTAACCACCTCTAACAACCTCTAACCACCTCTAACCACTTCTAACCACCTCTACCCACCTCTAACCACCTCTAACGATAACTGGCGTAAACGTTAATGGATGTGATTGAAGTTTAGTACGATGGTGCTCCTCATAATTTGTGTTAACTATATAGTTTTTGAATCCAACACCAAACATTTTTAAAATCCTGGACTAAACAAATAGTTTTTAGTCACCATGACATATTGTATATCAATTTAATGGTCTTGGTGAGTAAAAAAAGAATATTATGTAACTATTAAAATTGCAAACACTTCATATTTTCAATATAGCGGCTAATATAGCAAGACAACTAAACAAAAAGTTTAGTTTTTTAAAGGTGGTTTGGGATGGGGGCAATCTTTATTTATAAAGTTATTGCAGGCTCAGCTAAGTCTTATCATTATCATATTTGTCTTATCATTTTTAGATAATCTGTATTTAAAAGAGTTTTTGAAGCTTTGCTGTGCTCGCCTGTTTATTCAGCATTTGTAGATAATGTTATTGCAAGCTCGCCTGTTTCTGCAACAAATGCTGCTTAGACAGGCAAGCGTAGTGAGCCTGCAATACCTTTGTCAATTATAGATTAGCTGCAAATGGTATAAACAAGCGAGCGTAGCGAGCCTGCAAAAACTTTAAAAAAGAGATGATCTACAATTCAAGAAAAATATTATATTATTGCAAATAACGATAATCTACAAATGCTGTATAAACAAACGAGCCTACAAACGCTTTATTAAATAATAATTACTGACAAATGCTGTGTAAACAGGCGAGTGTAGCGAGCCTACAATAACTTTTCTAAATTATAATGATTATCTAGTGATGTTAACAATTTGATGTAATGTATACTTAATGTGTTCTTACGCATCAAGGGTCTTTAGAATGATGTATAACAGGTCAAGGTGATTATAAACATGTTTTTAGTCGTCTGCCATCTTAAAAGTATTGTGTGAAATTTTAATATTTACTTATTCTTTTCCTACTAAATAAGACCTTTAACACGACGTATAACTTATCATGCTATCTTAATGCTGTTTTCATAAACCATACATTTGTGACAAATGCTGGGATGTAATTGTGTGCCAAATTTCGCTTAAATCATTCAACTTTTACGCCATATATTGTTAGACAAACACCAACTTTTCAAAGTTTAGGTCTGTGAAATAAAGAAGTCACTATGGTCGTTCAATAAAGTTTCGCCACATAAAGAACATGAACTTTTAAACGACTTTCTTTTAGAGTACAGATTACTTTAGAATTAAATTAATTTTATTTTTAAGGAACTTCTTATTTTTATAGTTTACTTTAACCCTAGAAAGCTAACCTGGAGTCAAAATGACTCCCATTTTTTTGTCAACTACGAATGCACGGTCTCTGTAAAACACAGAACTCCCACATCTTAGCTATGCTATCTCCCACCCTTGAATGACCCTTCTACACTTCTATCAGTTCCACATTCAGATTCTAAAGAGGACATATCGTTTGTTTTTCTGCAGTCACGGAGTCATTTTGACTCCTGTTTAGTCTTACACGTTAATTTTTTGTAGGTAATTTTGACGCAGAATAGTATTTTTTAGTAATAGTATGTCGTGTTATAGTTTATTTTGGCATTTTAAATCTTATAAATTAAATATTATATAACTTTTAATTCAATAATTATTTCAAATTAAAGGTAATATAATTGTAATTTATTCATTTATAAGTATAAACTGTTATTTTTTTTTTTTGTCGTTATATGTCTAAATTATATAAAGTTAATAGAATATGAATATAGTCAAATAATGGATAAAAAATACAATGATCTAAACGATATTTATCACTTGATGAAGGAAATGACCGATTCAGATACCGATTATAAAAAAGAGCGTATTCGACAATAATGGTGACGGTTGTGATTTGGACCCTGATTTGAAAATAGAAAATGCCTTTCTTGATCCCATCAGCAATGATGAGGAAAATGATAAATTAATTGAAACAATTTACGAAATAGAAAAACCAAAGGAAAGGAAAGAAAAAAGTTACATAAAAAAAAGTAAATAAAACCACTCCGGTAGATAACAATACCGGATATGAAAGTGTAGTCCAGATTGAAAAACCGGAATTAAAAGGAAAAAATTGTTTTTTTTATGGGAAACAAAGCACCCAAGTGTCCCTTCAACTAGCACTAAAACGTGTTAAAAAAATATTGTACATATTAGGCCTTTATATTTTAATAAAACTGGGTATAATAGATTAGGGAGTCAATATGACTCAAGATTAGTCGTAAGAGGTTAAAAAGTATGGTTAGCGTTCTAGGGTTAAACTTGTAAGTTTGTTGTACAATTGATTTCAGAAACGTTAAATTTTTTAATGTGTTGCTGAATTAGGTTGGTTCCTCTGTAGGCTCTTAAGTCTGGCAGGAAGTTAATAGAAACAGCGTAATTTCTCTTAGTAAAGTTGTAAAGAGTTTTACTACCAAGCCAAACTAATTGAAGATGACGAGAGCCAAGAGCTTGAACAAAGAGCATGATTTATAACCTTGCATGGTTGAAGCCTTTGTTATTAACAAGTAAGATAAAGGCAACGTTATTGTCCTATAAACAATTTAAAACTTAATTTATCTACTTATAAACCGAAGCATGTGGCTTTTAAGACCGTAAATAACTAGACCATTTTAAACATTTAATTAAGAATAACCAGACTGTCAGTTATTTTAGCGTTGAATAATAGCCGTAATACTAACTCTTCAACATAAGTCGACTAAATTACCACTTATGTGACAGTAGACAAGGTATAAGAGCGACAGGAATGTTAATCATGTCAAACGAAACATTCCCAGGTGGATAAAGTGCTATAAAGCTTCGAATACTTGGTAAAGAGAAACATAAATCAATATAATATGAAACTGTGCGAAGGGATAACCAACTATGCCACCCTGTGACATACCTTTACCAACTGTACTTATAGAGTAATAACTTAACACTTCGTAAAGTGAAATGTTTCTAAAATATTAATGTAGAATAACTATGGGTAAATAAATATACTATGAATAGTAATGGTTTAGAGTTTTCTTCCTGAATGAAAATAGACTGCCAATTGGTGTGGCACATAGCTTCCTCGTATCCTATCCACGTACTGTATTGGTTTTATGTTTTTTTTTGCCAGCCATTATTGGCTAATTTGTTTAATTGTTTTCCTGTATTGTAATCTGTCAAAATTGTTTTAATTTCTTACATGAATTAAAGTATCAATTTAGCAAAAGTTAAAGAGCGCAGACGGTTCAAATTAATCTTGGGATATCTACGGGCAGTGCCGGATCACGGGGGGGGGGGGGGGGGGGGGGGGGGCTGCGGGGGGCAAGCGCCCCAGGCGGCACGCCCGGGGGGCGGCAAAACGAGGTGGAAAAATAAAATGATAAATAAAGGAAAAATAATAAAAAGTTCATTAAAAAAAAAAAAAAAAAAAAAAAAAAAATGTGAATTGTCGTTTACCTTTTTTTTCTTTACAGTTGATGTGAAAGAAACTTAAGCATATTGAAGTTTTTCAAAAACTATTTAAGAAGTTCGATGTGTCAAGAAAGACTCAAACTGTTAACGCAAATAATAATACTATTAATACTTTTTGGAGTCCATTTAAGGGTCAACTTTTGTGTATTTTTTTTTTTTTTCATTTATCCAAATTCTAAACCAAAATTTTTCTATATTATCATAATCCAATAATTCGCAGATTTCTTTGAAAATTCGCTCATTAAGTCATGGTGCTGACTGGCCTTTTTTATACGACTTATCTCGCTTCCTATGGCTCGGAGACAATAAGGGACACTTCGGAGCGCAATATTATCCAAACGGTTCGTTGTACGTAAAAAATGAACATATTGTTTCGTGTGTGAAATTTTAGATTCTTAAATTTTGATCTGATCCTCAATTGGTCTCCGAGTCAGAAGAAGCGAGATATTCACAAAATCACGTAAAAAGTCGTGCAATCAACAATCAACAATCACTAAAAAAGTGTTTTTTAAAAAATGTCTGTCTGTCGTCTGTCGTCTGTGCAGACGCCTGGAGCCGAAACTACTGGACCGATTTTCATGAAATTTGGCATACATGTTCAGAAAAATCATACAAAATATCATTAGAAGTTTTTTTTATGATAAATATTCATGAAATGTTCAATAATAATTAAATGTACGTACAAAACTAATAAATGGGAAACACTGGGCTAAGTATTTATGAACTTTTATATGAGAAAGTTTGTCTAAGTTGTCTCGGACCGATTTTTTAATCTGTCAAAATTGTTTGGATTTGTTACCCAAATTAAAGTATCAATTTAGCAAAAATTAAAGAACGCAAACGATTCATATTAACCTGGGGCTATATGCGGGTTACTTTCTATAAACTATAAAAGTTTCATACTAATCGGAAAAGCACTTTTGAAGCAGTAGGTTTAAATAAATGTATGTTTGTGCGCATGTGGTAGAGAAACAAGTAGGCGCAAAAGGTTGAAACTTATATGGGACCAACAATAGGCTAATCATGACCTACCATCCAAAATTCATTAAAATCTGACGAGTAGTTTTTAAGATATGTGGTTCGCAAAAAAAATGACAGACAGACACGGACCCAAAAGTGTTCCCTGATGTCTGAATCTGTCTTGGAATTTTTTAAATTGGACACCTAAAAATTTGTCGTTCTTCAGAACGATCACATAGCTTCAGTTAACTTCGGTGAGGTTGGAAGCAAAAAATATCAATAAATAAACAGTAATTTATTGCCAATAATAACAAATTAATATATTACATGATATGTAATACAATAATAAAACGTAAATATTTTACATTAATTAATTTAAATAAGTTATTACATCTATTTGAAGACCAACAAATCAAAACAAATATTACAAACCTATATTATTATTGGAATATATATGGTTGCCTTAGCTATGGAGCAATAGTCAAGTTGATATTAAAATTGCTAACTGGGATTCCCACTTACATTTTTATGTGGGATGCAAATATAAACTATTTTTTTGTTTGTTTATTTGCATGCTTTAATGGATGCTTGTATATAGTTTATATGCTTAGTTGAGTGTGTATCTACTTGATTCAGTTGCTATATAGGAAGTTGTGAAGGTATTTCATAGTGAAACTGGAAGAATTAATAGCATAGTATAGTGTTACAGGTAACACTATACTAAAATTAATTTTTTTTTTAAGTCTAAAACCCGATTTAGATAATAAATGTTTCAAAAAATCTGCAGAAACAATTTTAGCAAACTTTAAGTTGCTGTTTTAGCTGAAAAAGATCTAAAAAAAAAAGGTTCTCCAAAACGCCTAAAATTCACCATTTTGAACCTAATTTTCCGAGGGAGGCCCCCCGAACCCCCCTTTGGGCAGGAGGGTCACCCCTCCTAATGAATCTGGAAGAATTAATAGCACAGTATAGTATTACAGGTTAAATAAAATAGAAATTATCATTATTAATTGGTATTTTAAACGCAATATGGAATAGGTACTGTAGTTTTAGCTGAAAAAGCTCTAAAAAAAGGTTCTCCAAAACGCTTAAAATTCACCATTTTTTCACCTAATTTTATAAACTTTTCCGGGGGAGGACTTTTCCCGGACCCCCCTTTAAACCCCCCAAGTCCCCCCCCCCCAAATTCTACTGCTAGATTTGCCCCTGTGCAGCAAGGGCGGCAAAATCTGCTTTTGCCCCCCCCCTGAGAAAAAATCTAGATCCGGCACTGTCTACGGGTTACTTTCGATAAACTGTAAAAGTTTCATACAAATCATATAAGTACTTTTGAAGCTATAGGTGAAAATAGATGTATGTTTGTGCGCATGTGGATGAGAAACAAATAAGAGCGAAGAATGTTGAAACTTATATGGGACCAACAATGGGCTGAGTATGGCCTACCATCTAAATTTCATTAAAATCGGACGTGTAGTTTTAAGATATGTTGGTTCGCTAAAATACAGACAGACACGGAACCTAAAATGTTCCCTGATGTCTGAAACGGATTTCTGTCTTGGAATTTTTGAGATCGGAGACCTAAAATATTTTCGTTCTTCGAAACGATCACATAGCTTCCGTTACCTTCGGTAATCTCGGAAGCAAAAATGGGGATTAAATTGAATTCTATTTATTTTCTTCGAAATCTAGATAAATACATAATATATTATGTAACAAAGTTTAATATGAATGTTATTAGACCATTATTGTAAGTAAATAAAGAGAAAATAATAATTATAATCCATCTAAAGTCTAAAGTATGTCATTATGAAGTACCGGTGTGGAAATCCCACACTTGACTTCCAAGAAATGTGCTGTCAATACATGAGCAAGAGAGAACTTAGTATAAACTACACCGTACAAACATGTATTATAGGTACATAGATACTGACCAAAATTTCAATGTGATACTTTTATGTTTCATTTTTTGGTGCTTATACTCGATATTTGGTAATCATGCTAATATTCATTCAAAAGTTGTCTACAAGCTGCGTATTTTAACGCAAGAATTGTTCGGATACGATCAACTGGACGGACACAATTGGCCAAAGATTTTTTTTTTATAAGAAACACTAAAATGCCAATATCTCCTAAACCGCTTGTCCAATTGTGCTTAAAAAATATATTTACAATCTACCATATAGGACACATATTTACCCCAAAGGAAATTAAATCAAATAAAGCCTACTGAAGTTATCGTCGACAGACCGAATTCGTGCTTAAGTGACTGTAGCTCCGAAACATCGTGAGCTACGATGTTTCAGTTTTTCCGACAAATGTTCAAAAAATTCCGCAAGCCGTATCTCAATACGATGCCTTGAAGCGATTTTATAAAGGTTTAAAGTTCCGAACGAACGTACGTACGTACATACATCCGTACGCACAGGTATGTATGTATACAGGGTGACCGGAAGTTAACCAGCCAAACTTCATGGTTAGGTACTATGGTCTAATTGGAACAAAAAATGTCGAGTAAGCATATGCCCATTTGTCAATATTTCTCGAGATGTCGATTTATTTCTTTTTTTTAAGTGTTTCATGAAAAGTTTCAAAAAATGCCTAATATCTCAAAAACTAAATGAGATAGAGAAATTAGGCTAAGGAACAACTTTAAAGAGCATAAAAAAACCTTTCAGAGTCACTCATTTATTTTCAAATTAAAAGCTGCTAAGCATCTTTTAAGTCCAGGTACATTTGAAAATTTGATTTTTTAAAAAATCGACCAAGTAATTCCTGAGCTTTCTACTCTTAACTGAGGGATGCTAGAAGTGTGGCAATTTCAGGAAAAACTTCTGCATTTCATAAGCATTTAAATGGTATAATTGAAGTTTAAGATCAATTGACTAGTTTTTGAATTATGTTGGATTGAATGTTACCAGATGAGAATTCTTTTGTTTAGAATCACAAACAATTCTTGTACATGCTAAAAAGGTTTCCCCGAACGAAACCACAACAGTTCGGGTTTTTTATAGGAAATTTGACGCTGAACAAAAAAGTTCCTATAAACATGGTTCCTGAAAAGCTTCGTTTTCGAGATATTCGCCAAAAACACCATTTTTGGATGTTTTTCATTAAAATTCTCAAAAATGTCCTACAAACACTTTAATTACAAATGTGTGTCCACTTAAATTGTATTTGAGTTATTAGCATTTTTTTATTCTTTCATTTTTTCCATTAATTTCAATTTACGCTTAATATTTAAAAAGTAAAGTTATGTTCGCGATTTCGCAGTTTCCCGATACAAAACCTTCCATAGTTCCTTTACCACTCATCCTAATCCTTTAGTCCAGAATCTATCCTCTCACCACATCCCGGGAAATCCCCCACGACGCCTTAAGCGGCAGTGGCCAAGAGACTTGTTAACAGCGTAGTAAAATTTGATACTTATATCTATATTTATATCAATTAATTAATTGTTTATTATTTACTTATCTTCGAGATTATCTATGTTTACTATCTGATTTATCACGCCAGTAAGTGCTGTCTCTGGACAGAATCTTACATCTAGTCAATTCATGCTACTACTTCCCAATCATTAACCACCTGTATTGCTTGTATTGTATATTATATAATGTTGCAATAAACAATAAAAAAAAAAAAAAAAAAAAAAAAAAAAAAAAAAAGGCGATAGAAAGTCACAGTGCGTTAGTGAAAAGTTCATTCAGAAATTTAATGTTAATTTAATGAAAAGTTCATTAAAATTTTGGCTGGTTAACTTCCGGTCACCCTGTATGTAACGGATTTTAATGATATACCCGGGTTCGTAAGACCCCTCCTTCACAGAAATCTCGGAATCACGTTTTGGAGGGTATCACCATACTTCCATTTTTATGGATGTAAAAGTGGCAGGAATTTTTATTTTCAAATAAACCTGAAGAAATCCTGGTAGAGATATTGGTTGATATTTTTCTAGTTATTTTCTTTTATTTTAAACGATAAAAATCCCGTCTAGCACTTGCCACCAAGATTCTAAAAGGGTTTATTAGGTCATAAAATTTATTATTCGATACATTATTTATTTTTATTTTTTTTACAAAAATATGTATAAAAAGTTGCACATTGGGGGAGCAAGATATGCATGTAATACACCTTTAGCATCTTAGTAATGTACATATTTGGTTCTTTTTGGGATAAAATGGTGTCATTTTGGAAAAGCGATATATATTTGTTATCTACTTTTAAATAATTTTAAAATGATACCCCACTCAAAAATTACAAAAAAATTAAAATGTTGGGCTACCATAGTTAGGGCCTCCTAAAATGTTACCTTTTTTTAATAGTAACTCCTGGAAATATCATTGGCCTAAAGAGATGTATGATTATGTAACTTTTCCTTAACTCCTCCTGTCCATATGGAGTAGTAAGGGGGGGGGGGGGGGGCATTTGTTTGTTTTTTGGGGGGTTTTGTTTTTTTAACTTTGAGTATAAAATAGACTTGATTTTGGAAACGCGATATATATTTGTAATCTACGTTTCAATACCTTTAACATGATGCCCCATTAAAAAACAATAAAAAAATAAAAATGGTGCGATCAATTCGCAATTGTTCGACATTTTAAGTTGTGAAGTTCGCAATATTTTCCCTTTTTTGGGCAAAAGAGTTGTTTACAAAATTTCAAATCTCTAGCTACAAGGTCAGAAAATCTGATTTAAGATGCGATCAAATCTCGGACCGTCGGATGGACGGCCTGACTACCAAAAGCATACATTTTTAGAGCAATCCTTTGAACTTTCTACAATTAAAGAAATTATAGTACTAATCGAATTTAGATTTTGTCTTTAAAATTTAAATTCCTAATCTTTCAATTATCTGGATAAATCTATGGGTGTCCGTTATAGAGTTCACCCAAATATATAAATAATGATAAATTAGAAACAAATTAAACATAAAAAGTTACACATTGGGGGAGCAAGATGTGCATATTATAATCCGATAAATTACGAATATATTTCTTTTTGGGTTGACACGAACGACTAAGTAAATAAGAAAACAGAAGAACTTAAATATAAATAAAATATAAACATAACATAACCCAGGTTAGAAGAGCATGGCTATTCCAGGTCCGCCACAAATCTTTAATCCTTTAATCAAAGATTATTTTTATTGTTGTAAGGTTCCGCGTTCATATTATTGTAAATTTATTAAGTGTCGTGATACTAATAACTTTATTCAAAATAAATAAATACGTAAAAAAGTTATTAAACGTAATATTTATACCTTAGCTAATAATTGTAAGGTGTCGCAAAACAACTATAGTTTTATATCTCAGTAGATTTAAGATATAAAGTCGTGTAACAAAAATGTTGAAAGTGAACGTTATCTTCTACGGATATTAGGGTTATAAAGTTTAACTTTAAAACTAAACCCTGTCTTGAAACTTTTTAAAACTTCATAAGAGTTTCATGCATATTTATCAAGCATCAGAAACTTTTATAAGTTTTTTTCGTTTAACTTATACATCTTCAATATAACAAAGATGGAGTTTAACATGATATTGCCCACGTTTATAAATGGATCACAGAGTGCTTCTTTGGTTAACCTTTATGTATTTACGGTTAGGAAAAATTCTCTGCCAATTAGTGTGGCACATAGCTTGTATAATCTACTAGTTCTTACTTAATATAGAAATATTCCTAGATGGTAATTGACAATATCTATAAATACCAAGAGGAGAATCCACCTGTTACCTCGTTTCTCTATGATCACTTTATTTAAGTTTATATTACTAGATTTCAGCACATTATACTACTAGCTCCACATGGGGCTCATGCTAGGTATTAGTGGCTATGTTTCCTATAATCATGTAGGCCTAGCAATTAAATTAAATTCCTAAATAGTTTTGTTTCCAAAGCCTTCTAGGAATAAAATCAGGACTATATTACACATCATTAATTCCATTATTAAGAATATAATACTCTCCAAATCATAGTTTGGATTCTATCAATATATTTTAAAAATAGAAAGTAGAAACTAAGTAATATGATAATGACTAACAATGCTAAATAATGGTATAATAAATAAGAATATAAACGTAAACAAAACCAATTAGACTGGGAAGTCATTGAAGAATCATCAACAATGATGGTGCATTCATTTAATTACCAGCCTCTTCTCTCACTAAGTCAGTTGCACCAGTAAATATTAATTAACTCTAGTTCTAGTAAAAATTAATAAAATAATAAATACTCGATTTAAAGAGCATTAGTGTGAGGTTTGAGCACCCCAATAAGAAATTAAATCGGTCAACAATTGCGGACGCCATAAGCACTCAAAGTCAATTTTTAAAAATAATTACTCTATTTAAGGTAGAACCGATGGAGTTTTACGAAGAAAAGTCATAGGACCAAAGTTGTAGTTCTTTTAAAATCGGTGACCGCTGGCGTATAATCAGCTTGTCGATACGACTTACCGTTTAGCCACAATAAGCCTCCAAAAGAACTTTCAAGTGCGTCCACCATCTTTAATTTTTTAAGGGAAGTAAAAATATATATTTTTTTATCATTTCTGATAAATGATTTTTCCAGACGGTTTGGGCCAATTTCCGACTAAACGTAAAAAACCGCGAGACTCTAGTTGGTCTAAAAGTACCCAAAATTTTTGAACATCCAGTCTGTGGGGTTACGGTGGGTTAACCCACCGTTTTATGTTTGTTTATACTTTTTTTTATGTAAAATTGTTAACAACTTAGGTTCTACTCAATATTTTTAGATGAAACGAAGCCTACAAATTGCGCAACATGTTTGCGCTCACCTCTGAAAAAAAATCGGTTTCGCTTAGCCAGTTTTGCGCCTATAAAGTTTGACTTTACAGACACACATACACAAAAAAAGTTAAGGCCGGATTCGGTCTTCGGAATCCATGAAGTGAAAAACTATACACACAAATTTCAATTCTGACCAATGTACGGACAAAACTTTAATTTTATATATATATATACAATATATAGATAAGCACAGAAATTATTATGTGACTGTAATGGATCTAAAATCGATTTCTTTACATATTAACACACAGGTTTAGTTAGCTAGAACTCCAGATAAAACTTTACACAAAGTGGCTAAAAGGTTTAGATTAAGTAGGACATGTATTGGGTGGACTTAATTTCTATTTCATCTTATCTGAGCTCTTAATTACTCCGGTACTTAATCTTCAAAGGATTTTTTTTATATGATGTTGAGACGAAATAATACTTGAGAGTTAGTCCAAAGCACTCTAAAAGTTACTTAGTAAGTTGAAGATTATTTCAGAAGTCACGTCATGGAAAGTCCGTGTCTCTTGCTGTCATTAGATTGTCGCTTAGCGTGACTCCAAGTTGTTCCTTTTGTATACCGTACTTTGTACTTGAAAAGGGGGTAAAAAAGAAGTCGGGCTAATGGAGCGAAGTCCTTGAAGGTTCCCTACCATCAATCTCTCGACCGGGAGAAAAGGGACTTTAGACCTCGAGACAACATTCAACAACAAGAAATTCTAAAGTCCCTTAGACAGAGTTTTTTTTGGACAAAGTCCGAAGAAAAAGTAAAAATCTCACCCATTGAAAGAAAAGAAACTAATGTCTCTAAAAGCTTAAGGAAATATACTGTAGCAACAATGACGAAAAAAAGTGTTTCCCTTAAGAAATATACTTCATGAAGAATGTAAAATGATGTTTATTTTTGAACGATGTTTTCGTGAGTTTCTTTTTCCCCGTTTGATATATCATTTAAGTATGTTTTGCCGGAAGTCTACAATAATAAATACGAGAAATCTTCAACATGATAAAATTTTCGGATGTATGTCAAAGTGATGTTTGAATTATTATATTGTTGTTGAGTTAGTTTATTCATTGTGACAACAAAAAATCCCTTGACTCTAGATGTCAGTATAGTAAAAAGCTGTCTGGTTATTTTTATAAATTAGTAGCTGATCCGGCAAACTTCGTACCGTCTAATAAACATATAGCTGCTACCTTTGTTTGGAAAACCTTATAAATAGTTTATTTAGTGAAATAATGTTGCCTTAGATAAAAAAAAATGTACATAACAATTTGCTACATATACTTGTACAATATACAATATTGCATAAGAGAACCACAGATAAATAAACATTAAATTTTATTGGAACGAAGTTCCTTATGGCACGTTCTGGAGCCCGGCAGTGAATCCGAAAAAACGACCAAAATCACCGTCACAAAATAACCGTCACAAAATCACCGACACAAAATAACCGTCACGCAAAATCCGTCACGAAATCTACAGATGACGATAACTTGAGTAAAAGATCACCGAGTTAGATGAAATTTGGTACACATGTTCATTTTACCAATGCCCAGGCTGAGTTCGTCGGAAAATGTTATCCGCCCAAGTGTTCACGCGCAACGCTCGCGTAAACGTAAGCTTCAAAAGACGGGAAAAAGTGTTATTAAGGAAGCCTGTTACTTGACTTGTTTTGATTATTTTTGTTATATTTGTCAAAAATGTCACTTTGTTTTGGAAATAAATAAAATAGACTGCCAATTAGTGTGGCACATAGCTTCCTCGCATCCTATCATGTACTTTATTGTTAAATTAACATTAAAATTATTGTTATATTGTTTATTGGGTAAAAACTATCAATAGTTTTTAGTTTTAGCGATCTTTAACACTTCATAGCGGTGTCGCTGTTGGTTTTACTAAAAAATTGTATTTGAAAAAAATGTTTGTCTCATTGAATAGATGGAGTAAGATTTTTTCCCCGACCTAAAATTCCAATTTTAAATTTGAAGTTCAGGTTTACGCAAGAGTTGCTCGTGAACGCTTGAACGGATAACGTTGCTCAACGAACTCGTCTTGGGCATTGGTAAAATGAACATGTCCACCAAATTTCATCAAAATCGGATGACAATTACTCAAGTTATCGTCGCACGTTTCAGGATTCGCGGACACACAGACCGACGGACAGACAGACAGACAGACAGACAGACAGACACGAGACCAAAAATGTTCCCTGATGTCTGAAACGGATTTCTGTCTTGGAATTTTTAAAATCGGAGGCATAAAAGTTTTTCGTTTTCAAAAGTGAACACAATGCTTCCGTTACCTTCGGTAAGCTCGGAAGCAATATAATCATGTAAAATTTCACCCTGATACAAGCAGAAGCTGTAGAGTAGGGAAGAGATATATTTTATAATATTTTAAATTAATTTGCCAGCAGTCCTATTTCAATCTAAACTCCTTTAACAAACATACTCTTTCACTATAAACTCATCATGATCAACTTTTTTCTTATATTCAATATATATTTAAAGTAAGACGCTTGCTTTAATAATACAAGTAATTTTGCCTTAACTCTTGCTAGGTACAAACAGTTCGTTACTTTTAATTTTGTTTCTTTTCTAACTCCGCCATGTATAAGTAGTTAGCAATGTATACGTACTTAGCAGTGTGATTTTATAATTTATATTTAATGAAAAATGTAAGGAACTTCGTTCCTACCGGGTGTCCCGCGACACCACACGTATTTTTTTTATATAGATATCGATTATAGAAATATTTTTTTCCTGTATTTTCCCTTTTTTCCCGTCCTAAATGAAAATATGACATAAACAATGTACATAACAACAATTACTGTACTCTTAAAGAGCTTTTCAACGATATGCATCATGAAAGGTTTTCATTACTTCGATATTTGTACTCCGTACCCCTTTGTAACAAAATTTAAACATAGGTAGTTTTCCTAACTCAGAAACCTTCCCGGGCATGCGTCCAACCATTTACTGTTCTTTTAAAGAGCTTTACAACCGTATGCATCATCAAAGTTTTTCATTACTTCGACATTTGTACCCCGTACCCCTGTGTACCAATATTTAAAAATAGTGTTACAAACTCAGAAACCTTCCCTGTTAAACGTCCAACCAACGTCCACCTATGACCCTATTCGACCATCACAATTCAAACAACAAAATCCTCTTGAAAATCTCCTTATTGTAAGAAACCCTACTGAAGTAACTATCATAACAAATTTCTTAGCTCGAATGGCTAAACTAAGGGCTTTCATACTAAATGAATAAATCCATGAATGTCATTACTTTAACTATGATGCTAAATAACCTCAGACACCTGCTAGAAGCGTAACGCTTAAGAGCAAAGGTTTCATTTATTATTATTAATACGTCCAACCATTACTGTACTCTTAAAGAGCTTTACAACGATATGCATAATTAATGGTTTTCATTACTTTCACATTTGTACCCCGTAACTCCGTGTACCAAAATCGGAACATAGTTTTACTAACTCAGAAACCTTCCTAGGGATGCGTTCAACCATTCTCCGAAATTTCATCGCAATCGGATGAACGGTTTAGGCAGGCTTATGAGACAGACAGACAAACATTCATTTTTATATACAGGGTAGTCCAAAAGTCCCCCCCCCTTTTTAACTTTTGAATGGTTTGAGATAAATTAATGAAACTTGGGGGGATCTCTACCATGCCAAGGGGATTTTGCTTTAATGCAATCGCCCACTAGGGGCAACCACTCACTTTGCCCCCAGTCCACCAAACTTCAAAATTTTAAATTGGAGTGTGGGAATTTTGCCTGAAACAAATTTCTGTCCTTGAATTTTTGAAATCAGAGACATATATAGCTTCTGTTCCCTTTGGTTAGGTAGTAAGAAATAATTACTTAGTATACATTTTTACTTTCTCATATAAAGAGAAAGTATTGTGATTGCGCGAAAATTCGATTTTGAGATTTTGATGGATTTACACGTTTTGAGGTCCCCTGAGTCCAAAAAAGTTATTTATAAAAAATGTATGTCCGTCGTCTGTCGTCTGTCGTCTGTCTGTGCAGACGCCTGGAGCCTAAACTACTGGGCCGATTTTGACGAAATTTGGCATACATGTTCAGAAAAATCATATCCCGAGGTGAAATCGAGAAATGAATTTTAGCTCTAAATTTGGGGGCGCTACCCCCATAAAACTTTCTCGAAAAAAAATTCTCGAAAACGGTTCCGACGATTTTGATTAAAAAATTCTAAAATGTAGCCCATTTAAATACGAATCTAACGATATAAGCCGTTTTCCCGGGAAAAATCTAGTTCCTGAGAAAAAAGCTTTAAACACGAATGGAGAGAGCCCGGGTTCGATTCCCCACCCAGAATATGTTATTTTTATGATAAATTTTGATGAAATGTTCAATAATAATTAAATGTACATACGAAAACTACTAAATGGAAAACACTGGGCTAATTAATTATGAACTCTTGTAAGAGAAAGTTTGTCTGAGTTGTCTCGGATCGATTTTTTGTTTTGGTAACTTACAATTTAATTATTTCTGAAATATGATAATTTTATCGGATATTATTTTCTCTTTTGATCATTTAAGGGTCCGAAAAAAAAGAAAATGATTATAAGCCATTAAGTAAAGAGAAATGGAAGGGAGGTACTTTTTTCTCGTTTGACAGTCAAGTATATTTAACTAAGTAAGCTATGAAGCCATCTTTTTATTTAAGCCTTAAGTCAAAAAAAAGTATTTTTTATCCTCTTAAGGAAAAGAGGGAAAGCTCTCTTTCGTCGCTCATCTTCCTGTAGCTTATCTTCCTGTAGCTTATCATCCTGTAGTTTATATAAATTCCAATTTATTCTTGAGGTAAAGGTAAGAGTTTTGTAGAGGTAAAAAGTAAAAGGGCTTTATAGGGAGATCCCTAAACCTTTGCATGCTTACCTTAATATTTGCTAATTTATCTTTATGACGGTGTACCGAAGAATTTTCTTATCAGAGAAATTGTATAAGGTTCGCGAAACCTTCTAAAAAGATATAATCCCATTAAAAAATATTGTTTCAGTTTAAACTACAAAGCCTTTGGAGTTGAATAAGAGTTAAATTTGCATAATAACAGACCTACAAAAATAAAAGATCCTTTACATTCTCAGAAAGTTACTAAAAAGGAAATTTTTGTCTGTGACTAAAATTTGAACTGGAATTTTACAATCTTCTAAGGAAATAGTTTTGTTTTTTAGAATTGAGATTATTTCAGTATTTGATTTTAAGCAAACTAGAATATTTTGTTTTTTTGTTTTACTATTAAAGCCGGAAGAACCATTTGAGTTGTACGAGGAAATTCTTGTTTGAGTGTAAAAGTAATACAAGAAATTCTCTGTTTTCTATGGAAATAGGAATTTTTAGAATTTAAATGGTTATATTTTGTTTTTGTTTTTTAAAGGAAATATGAATTTTCCAACTTTTTTATACACAAAATAATTTCAAGATAAAAAGAACTTTTTATATACTACGTTTTTAAATTTTCTGTTGAATCGTATGTAATGTTGATAATATAATTGTTATTGCTATATAATATATAATGTTAGTGAAATAAAAAAATGGTTCCGAATTTATTTACTTCACATAAATGACAACCATCTAGTGAGCTGATCTTAAACCTATAAAAGGACAAATCTTTGTAAAACCGATCTCGCCAACACCGACGTTTTGCTGTCATTCAATGTTTATCTATCACAAATTTGAGACCCGTCAAAATGAAGATTGTAAATATGGTTAATGGCAAAACAAATAAAATAACTTGCGGATTTTTTCCGAACTAACTTTCCGTACACCAAAATTTGCTGAACACCAGTTAAATTCTGCTGAAAGATGGCTAAAAGTATTAAAATAATGCATTGCCATCGTGTTCTGAGGTATGCTAAAAAGTTTCAAATGTCTAGCTATTCGGGAAGTTAGTTAGAAATCGATTGCCAGATTTGTACCGGACAAACAAACAAACAAACAAGAAAGCAAGCTAATAAAAACGTAGTAAAATAAGGAAAAGCCTTTGAATTTATGTAAAAAAAAAAAAAAAAAAATTGGTTGTGTGTGAAGTCTCACATAAAAAGGGTTTCGTTGGTATTGTGAACATGAAATTAGTTAGAATAAGAAGGGGGGGGGGGGGCTCAAAAAATGTTTATTCTTTTTCGACAATATTGCGTGCCCACTTAAAATTGACAAAAAAATCCCCGTAACATGAATTATTCGCCATTTTGGATTTCCGGTTAATCATATCAAATAAGATTGATTTTCTCAAAATGTTGATGTTTTTTGACCAAATGGCGTGGCACCACTCTAATGCACCATTTCCTCATCTAACTAAAAAACTAATTTCAACAGACATTTTAGTGATGAATTTTGAAGTCCTCAAATGGGAACGTTTCTGAAGTTCGTCTTAAGAGGATTTTCATTTCCAATTCTCTAAATTTTTCCGGGATATCATTGTTGGGTTCTCCTATCATTAGTATTCATGGATTTGAACGTGTTATTTTTTCTGATGAGATTTTAAGTAAAATGGGTTGTACAGTTTACCCATTTATTTCTTATGTTGAATTTGTTGGGTCTGTGAGGGGTGAAAAAATAATAAAAGTGAAGAACTACTTCATGAAAAAGTGGCTATATTTCGTTCCTTTAGGAACATCTTCAGGCCTGTGAACAAAGCTACTTTTATTTATATATAATATAATAATTTAAGAACAATTTGTCAGTTACAATTGTTAAACTATCTTCCAATAATGTGACTTGGGAGGAATACTAAATTCCCTCCCTAATGTATGAACATTTTTATCAATCTCTGTTATCAAAAATAAAACGTAATTTAGCTGAAATTTTTTTAAAATTACCTTTTTAACATCTAGTGTAGTTAATACGTAAAATAGGGTTTAAAGCATTTTTAAGAAAAATTTATTAACTGTTGACAAATTTTTCTTAAAAATGCTTTAAACCCTATTTTACGTATTAACTACACTAGATGTTAAAAAGGTAATTTTAAAAAAAATTTCAGCTAAATTACGTTTTATTTTTGATAACATAGAGATTGATAAAAAATTTCATACATTAGGGAGGGAATTTAGTATTCCTCCCAAGTCACATTATTGGAAGATAGTTTAATAATTGTAACTGACAAATTGTTCTTAAATTATTATATTATATATAAAAAAAAAGTAGCTTTGTTCACAGGCCTGAAGATGTTCCTAAAGGAACGAAATATAGCCACTTTTTCATGAAGTAGTTCTTCACTTTTATTATTTTTTCACCCCTCACAGACCCAACAAATTCAACATAAGAACTTACAGGGGACCTCTACCTAATAATCTTTAACATTTATTTCTTGTTAACTACAAAATATTATGTTTAAAATCTATAACCTTACTATTTCTCTGGCAGCAAAGCGTCTGTCTTTATCTCAATTTAAAGATTCAAATACGCCTTACATCTAAATAAAGATTCAATATTCCAACAATATCCATGGTAGACTGTCTAAATTTTACGTCTGAACAAGTTGTTAAATAAACAGGTCGTGTGATAGTCAGCACACAGCGAGGGTCCCTAGGCAACCCTGCGTATAGTTTAAGTAGTACCCTATTGATGGTGTTTTTTAAAATGCTAAAAAGCTTACTTTGAACTATCCTATGGGTCTGATATTCTCAAAACACATAAACAAACTTCTGATAAAGTAGTTTTTTGCCACTGAACCAGACTGCAACCATATAAATACATCGAAAAGACCATAGTTATAAAAAAAAACGTATTTTGTCAATAAAAAATAAAATAACCTTTTTTTCGAAATTTCCAAAAAGTGGTATTTTTACTTTTGGTCGAAGAATGTTCAGGAATTTTTTCAAATTTTTTGAACTTCACGTAAGCGAGATAGAAGGGGGGGGGGCCCGTTTCACACCCACTTCAAACTTGCCTACGCTCGCCCTATCAAAGTTATATCCAAAGAATTATATATTTTTGTAATCAGCTCGACGTACCCTTTCATGTGATACCCCTCGCGGTGTCGAAAAAAAAAAATAATAATAATAATAATAATTAACCCTTTAGTTTTTTTACCCCAATTTTTTTGAAAAACATTTTTTTTAAGTCGCCAAATTTTTAAAATATGTGGGTAGATACAAGACACATACATGCCAAATTTCAAAGTGATCGGACGAAAGGTGTAGCCGTGAGAGCAGGCGACCGGACGGACGGACAGACACACGCAGGAAAATATAAGGATCCTTGGTTTTGCCTACACCCTAAAAAGAGAACGTAAGATTTTTCCCTTCAAAACTTGATGCGTCTTATACTCGATGCAATATGGTATCTCGTAATTTCGTTTGATAATGTTTTAATGGCCTAATAATAAGTTTCAATAAGCTCTATAAAAACGATGACATAATATAAGTCCATTAAAACAATGATTTACAGCATAAAACTAGTTTTCAGTCTTACACGGAAAAAAATGAGTAGTGTCATAACAACTTTAATAGGGGGTTGAGGCACATTTCTTTGTTTCAACACTAATTTAGGATCTGCGCTACACATTAAGTGTTGTTATAACTTCCTAGGTTTGAAATGACTCTAACTCTGAAGTTGGATTTACCACCGCTTTAGCGTTGTTAGTACTACAATTTTTAGAGTTGGAGTAAGTAAATTAGAGTTAGTATAAGATATTTAAGAGTTATAACAACACTTGACGTGTTGTAACAAGTCTAGTGATAAAGTTGAGATAACACGACATTGGAGTTGTAACAAAACCTAATTTAGAGTTGTAACAACCTGGATTGAGTAAAAATAAACAATATCAGTGTTGTTAGAAAAATATGCAAAGTTTTAACAATTCTAGACCAAGTTTTAATTTAACTCTAATTATTATTCGTAATACTCTATTTATAAAGGATTATAACAACTCTTATTGAAGTCAATACAAACGTGTTTAGTCTTTATTACAACTCTATCGTAAATATTTGTTTCAACTTTATGGTGAAGTTGTTTTGACTTTTTATAGAAGTATAAACAACTTTACTATGAAGTTGAAACAAATATTCTCGATAAAGTTGGTCTTTATTACAACTCTATCGTCAATGTTTGTTTCAACTTTATGGTGAAGTTGTTTTGACTTTTTATAGAAGTATAAACAACTTTACTATGAAGTTGAAACAAATATTCGCGATAAAGTTGAAGTCTTTATTACAACTCTATCGTCAATGTTTGTTTCAACTTTATGGTGAAGTTGTTTTGACTTCTTATAGAATCAACTTTACTAATAAAATGTTACTTATATAATTATTCCCATATAGTATTTTAAAGAAATAATAATTACTATTATTGTAAATTTTTAAGGGTATATACTCCTTTCAATTTTACTTAAATAAATGTTTAGTTCAGCTATAATCTTTTTTGAAATATACATTGTTATAAGATTTGTAAAAATACTTTAAATCTAAGTCCGTAGAGATTATTATAAGTGTGATATACCTTATTCCTGGGTTTCAAGGCAATAGATTAAGTCTGTTGACTTGAAGTGGTTTTTTACCAACTGCAGAGTGAGTTTGACAACATCTTTAATCTTTTTACCTGGTGTATAAACCATTATACAGTCTACATAGGGTGACGAAATCGTAACCAGGAAAAAACCCTGTATACTCTTTGCCAGGTGCGTGGCTCATCCTATTATAAGGATTACCAATGCACCTGCGAAGAGAGGAAACGGGGAATATTTATAAACATATATACCCGGGTGTTTAAAACTATTCTGAGGCTTCATCATTTCATAAAATTACCTTAATTTTAGTAATTTAGCCTAAAAGCACGGTTCTGCAAATAGATACAAGATTCAGTAAATATATCAAATATTAATTAAATACATTCAACTAACATCATATAAATGAAAAATAAATTGTTGTATCAGCAATATTGAAATATTTATCGATTATTAAGATGAAAAACTTGAGGCAGGTTGTAAGACTTACTAATAATATTTACTGAATATTGGGAAAAAAGGGAGAACGATACATTCCATTTCCTTATCGATAAACTCAGAATAACTTAATTTTTGAAGTTATATACAGGGTGTCCCAGCTAACGCACGGCACAGCGAAATATCTCCCGAACCATAGATAGAAATATGTGGTTTTTTGGTTTCGATAATGGCTAAAAAGAGGTGTGTGAAATTTACATAATTAAATAAACAGGTCAAGTGTGTACTAGTCAGCACACAGCGAGAGTCCGTAGCCAACCCTGTATATAGTTTAAGCAAGGAACACAAGAAAAGAAAGAAAGCAGGAAAATATAAGGGTCCTTGGTTCTGCCTACGGACCCTAAAAAAGTGAATAAGAAGCCACATTTTAAGACTGGATTTGAATTCTACAGCTAAAGATTAGAACTTTTTAAACTCTAATTAACTTTTTAACTCTTCTAAATTTTAGCATGTTCTGGGCTCTCCTGACGGTAAACTAATGCTCGGAGCGTAATATTTCCAGGAGTTTCAAAAGTTCTTATCTTTAACAGTAGAATTCAAATCCAGTCTTAAAAATGTGGCTTCTTATTCACTTTTTTTAATTAAGTAAATTTCACACACCTCTGCTATGCTAAGCACAGAAAATGTTCAGCATGTGTTTTGGAAGCGTCTTTTTAGCCATTATGGAACCCAAAAAAACGCATCTTTCTATCTAAAAGAAGGTCCTAATGTAACAACACCCTAAATCCACAAATATTTGTTGTATGCAATGCTATTATTTAAGGTTTTTAAAACGTGATAATTATGAAGATAAAAAGCCTTGACTCCCTTTTATGTTAGTTTTCTACAGCAAAACCCTAAATCGCATGATGGCAGAGATACGCTTTCAATATCGTTATTGCCTTTAAAAATTATTGGAGGTAAGCTTATGAAAGCCGCCCATGTGTATATACTTCTCAGAGTATTCTATATGTTTTCCCATGTATATTACGAACGATCATTATACGATGCAAAACAGCTTGAGCTTATTTTATTATGTTAGATTTGAACTTGGAGGAAGCTCGCAACTGCATTTTTCCTTTCTGGATCTAAGCAGCATGTATATAAATAGAGAAATAACATGACAAATTTTGCCCCAGTTAAAGGCTCTTTTACACGCATCAGTAGGTAATCAAGTGATTAATTAATTTTTAAGTGAATTAATGTGTGCAAACAATGAATTAAGCAATAAATTGTCTGTTATTCACTAAAAATTAAGGTAAAATTTGGTTAATTGGTACTTGATTACTTATAATAATAATATTCACGTGGTAATAGCGTCATGCGCTAGGCCAACACTATTTGGAGTTGAATTCAACTCTAGATAAAGTTACAACAACCCTTAATGGGTTTTTTTATTTTTTAGAGTTGATTTTACGCTAACAAGGGTTAAGTTTAGGCTACCTAGTTTTACAGCTACCCTAAAGGTCTTGGGGTGGGGGGGTACCTATAAATACGTCCCCACCCTTTTTTCAAGACATCAGTCTAGTTCACATCACAGTTCGGTTTGGTAAAACTCCAATGCTCACGCTACGGCCTCAATTAACCTATATTACTAATACTTACTCCAGAAGAAAAATTAGAGTTGTTTCAACTCGAACTCTGCTTTGTAAAAACGTTAATAGAGTTCTTATAACCCCATAATAAAGGGGTTGTTAACACGCTTGTAGGGTTGTTACAACTCCTAAAGGTTGTTAAAACCCCTTTAGAGTTGGATCATACCCTAAAAAAAAGCTTGGGGTTGTATTTAGAAAACAAAGTTAGAGTTATTTCAACTCTTAAGAGTTCATACAACTCTATTGATTGTATTGCTGTAACTCTACAACGGTTGTTTGAATGCTATAAGAATTGATTCAACCTTAAGAGGGTCTTAGAGTAAATTCAACTTTTCAAAAATTAGAGGATTATCAACTCTAGTGAAGTTGAGTAAACCCCGGCAAATTTTAACTCTAAAAAAATGTTTTATAGACTCTACAAGGATTGGTGGTAATTGAACCCCTCAGTAGAGTCGGCGTATAGCTTCAAGCGTTGTCGTTACTCTAGATTTTTTTCCGTGTAACTATTTTACGAGCATTAACAAACTTGTTGTCATTGTTCGTTTATAATAATTTTAGTTCATTTCATTAGTCGTAACATTACGCCCAATTTATATGTCCGGGGCCGGAATAATATTTGTCATTTGAATAATGTACTAATAAAATTTGAGAGACAACAGTAAAATTTTATCTGTAAAATTTATTATACCTAATAAAGCTGTTAAACAGACGACGTTTGTTCGCGTCTGCTATACTCAATTAAGATAAATTTTGATGGATATTTTAGTTAAAACAAAAAGGTAGAGATGGTTAGATTTAGTTTAAAGGTGTAATAAAACTTAATATAATAATAAAACTTTCATAATAATCTGTATTAATTTGGGTCAAACAGCTGTTTAAAGTCATCTTAAATTGGTAATTCCAACCTAAAATTTGATTGCATTATTTTGTAAAGTTTGAAATTGCTTATGATAATAATTACTCTTTGTTAAAACTGAAATGAATATTCTCCGGCTACTTATTGTAATTTACATTAATTTAAGCTTACAAACTACAAATTTGATGACACCTGAAAATTTCATTAAAGTCTATAAAACTATATCTAAGTTTTACTGAATTAAAATCTAGCCTTAAGTTTATGAATGGATTAATGTATAATGTTAGTTGAACAAAAAGTGATAGTGAATGGTTTAATGGCAGTTAAGGCCAGACGGAGGAATTACGTCTTTAACTCAGCGTTTTAGGGGTTCTACCCTGGGGTGTCTTATGTCTTATAGGGTTCTGCGATATTCTTATAATTAAGGAGGCAAAAATCAAGTAAGATAACGTTTTGAATGAATAGCCATCGAATAGATTTATTTCTAAAGTGGCCTACACACATACGAACTTGGTTCGCCGAACTTGGTTCGTACGAACCAAGTTCCCATGTGTGTAGAGGTAAACGAACCAAGTTCGTGATGAACTTGATCTCCCATCTGGTTGGAAAACATTTGTTCGGTTCGCCGGCAGAGCGAACCAGGTTCCCCTGTGTGTAGGGGACACGAACCGATGTTGGTCATTTTATCAGAAAAGACACCCTGACTCTACACTTCCGACTCCTTTGTTTCTTTTTACTTCTTTTAAAACTGTTTTTTAACGCTGTTTTTTATCGCTGTTTTTTTTAACGCTGTTTTTTAACGCTATTTTTAATCGCTGTTTTTTTTAACGCTGTTTTTTCCCCCCTGATTTTCTAAAGCTGTCTCTTTTAACTGTGTTTTTAACGCTTTTTTTAACGCTGTCTTTAATCGCTGTTTTTCCCCCCTGTGTTTTTCTAAAGCTGTTTCTTTTAACTCCGTCCTTTTAACGCTTTTTTTTAAACGTTGTTTTTTAGCGCTGTGTTTTCAGCTCAGTTCAGAGGGAAACTGACGATTAAAAGACGAACCGTTGTTCGTGTCTCTCTCTACTGTGTGTAGAGAGCGGAACCCAAGAACTTGGTTCGCAGAACTAAGTTCGGCGAACCAAGTTCCCATGTGTGTAGGCCGCTTAAGTTCCTAAAGCAAGACTAGGATAAATGAGTTCTAGTTTTGAAGAATGTAAAAGTTGTTGAGAAAGTTATAACTTGAATACAACATGAAGGCTTTCAAACAACTTGCAAACTCTTACGTTAATAATATTCTAAAACAAATAGCTGTATTCATTAGTTTTTAGATAATTTTCACTTTATTATCAACAGTTAGGGAGATATGTACCAAAGAGCGACGGACGGACATACACATCTCCGTCGGCCTAAGGGAATCGTAAGGGATCTACGATACCCTTATACCGAGCGTAATGTGTCTGTCTGTCCGTCGCTCTTTGATCTCCTGAACTGATTAAGCTAAAAAAATGAAATTTATAATACTGGGCGTAATTTTTTGACCCACATATAGGAAAAATAAAGAGAAGATAAAAGTTTAATTTGCGCATGCGCAAATCCCGGATTTTTTAAAATTTTTTAGTGGGGTATCAAATGAAAGCTGTTAATGAGTAGGCTACAAATATATATATATACTTTTTTAAATTTGGATTTTTTTATTGGTTTAATGATTTAAAATATACGCAAAAAATCCGTCCCCTCCCCTAACCAACATAATATAAAGGCACTCCAAAAAATTTTGAAATAATTCATGCAAATATCTTATTATAAGGTGATAAAAATAACGGGGGGGGGGGGAATACCCAATTTTAATAAAGCAAATTTTGTGGGTGCACGTGGGCAGTGCACACAAATTTTTATTTATTTAAAATTTTGAGTAGGGTATCAAATGATAGCTCCTGAAGAGTAGGTTGAGGTTTTGCATTCCTTAAGGGTTTTATGAGTTAAAATATACTCGAAACAAATACCCCCTAACCCCCAACCACCATATAATGGCTAGTCCTAAAATTTTAAATTATTTATATAAATACCTTATTATAGGGCAATGAAAATTTCCCTAAAAAATGTATTTATCTTGTTGTCATTACTGATAAAAAACGACCCCCCGGAGGATCGAACCAGGGGCCCTTTAATTGTTTGCTTGAATTTTAGGGCTTCCCGCTTAAAGTTGTTTATATTTTTTATTTTCAAATAGAACAGGATGGGGAAATAAAAAAAATATATATATATAATAACGAATATTATATGCTTAATACTCTACGAAACCCTAAAAAGTACTTGGCACTTTTCTTAGACACTTAGCAAAACTATAGTATCGCTGATAACATTTATATGATAGCTGGTCAAGGTGGGAAGATTGTTTCCAGGCTCAGTTCTATAGCACGTGTTATCACAGAAAAAATGTCCTCTATCTCTGGAATTTTACTGGGACTTACCCCCTAGCTACATAACTGTCCAAGAAAAAGAGAACTTCCCTTACATATTGCATTCTTGGATAATGTGTCTGAAAGAATGTCTTAATACTCTCGGAAGCATTGTTTTGGCTAAAGGTTAATAAAGTGGACTGTACTATTGATGTGGCGCATAATGAACTCGAAGAAAATAGCATTTCGCTTTTATATCGGACATACTTTTGTTTTCAATGTACGTAGAACCTCGCTTACACGACCCTCAATAACAGGACAACCTCAATTACAAGTGCAATTTTCAAATCCCCTTGAGATTGCCATAACACATAATGATAAATTAACCTCTATAACGCGACTATTATTTTCCAAACAACCTCAATAACACGGATTTTTTCCAATTCACAACGTAACTCAGAACCTCTATAACAAGTCGTTTTGAGAAATTAACCTCTATAACGCGACTCTATACAGGAATTGGTCGACCTTAAACAAGTCTAGACATGAAAACCCCGCCCATTAACGCCCTCAACATAATGAGCACCTCGATAACAAGACTGTTTCCTTAATCCCCTTGAGACACTTCTTATCGAGGTTCTACTGTACCAGGAAATATTTTTTGGGGAAAACTTACATATTCTTAATCAACTTGAAAATATATTAAAAATGGTATGACAAGCTATAAAAGCATAAACTTTTTTCATAACCCATATTTTGGCAATATTTGTTTTTAAAATGCCGGCAAAGAAATTTTGTAGCATAATAGTAATATATTATTTTCATACACTTTAAGACCTTTAAAACAATGTTAAGTCATACTTTACTCAAATCTGTTTAATTATGACTATAGAGAGGTTGGTAGAAAGTAACACAACAATATTGTCACCACAATTTTTATTTTAAACTCACAAACGCGTTTCGACAAATAACATTATCTTCAGTGTGTGTGTTAACTTAGTATCTAATTAAATTAAGTATTACTTAGTATCTGTGTTACTTAGTATCTAACTTAGTAAATCTGTTTCTTTAATCGTCCATCATATTGGCCGCCATCTTGAAAATATTTAGTGTGAAATTTTCAAAAATTATACAGTTGTCACAAATGCTGAAATGGACCAATGTGTCGAATTTTGTTCAAATCCATCAATTTATACTTAAGTTATCGATAGTCAAACAAACCACCACAAACTTTTCAAAGCACAAGACTTTGAAACGAAGATCTCACTACGATAGTTTGATAAATAAATAAATGGGATAAAATACAGGTGAATAATTTTATAAGTGTTAAATTCAAACTACTATTGAATATAAATTTGAGAAAGAAATCAGACAGAAACAAAACATGTGAACAGATTGAATATAAACACTAGACAGATATACGGTTGGGCTCCCTAGCCTAGCCATTATACAGAAGTGTTCATGACAGTTCACAGGAGAGCTAAAAAACGTGAGCCTTACAAACCTCAACATACCAGCAGCCTTGAATGTATAAAATGTATTATAATTATTTAATAATTACAAGATAAAAAGAACTTTTTATATACTACGTTTTTAAATTTTCTGTCATAAATCATAAATTGGAAACCCGTTAAAATGAAGATTGTAAATATTGGATATGTCAAAACAAATAAAATAACTTGCAGTTTTTTCCGAACTAACTTTTATACAGCAAAATTTGCTGAAAACGAATTAAATTCTGCTGAAAGATGGCTAAAAGTATTAAAATAATGCATTGTCATCGTGTTCTGAGCTATTCTAAAAGTTTCAAATGTTTAGCTACTCGGGAAGTTAGTTAAAAATCTATTGCAAGATTTGTACTGGACAAACAAACAAACAAAAAAACAAGAAAACTAGCTAATAAAGCGTAGTAAAAATACTTCCACAAGAAGCAACAAATAAAATTGATAACAATAAATTACAAGGCAGCCCTAAAAACTCAACATATCATCCGCCTTGAATGTAAAAATACTTTAAACATGAATCGACAAACAAAATTGATAACAATAAATTACATGGCAGACCTAAAGACTTAGCATACCTGCAGCCTTGAATGTATAAAATACTTTTATCTCGAGTAGGGAGAAAAAGTTATGATTTTGGATTAGTTTAGAGGGACTAAAGTAAGTCTCCTCTTCCCTGAACTCAAAAGTAAAGAGAAATAGTACAATCAGGGAGAAAAAGAAGGATTGCCAACTTAATTATTTTATAAATACATAATAGGGAATGAATGGCTAATGTAATGAAGTTGTTGAAAACAGGTTGGTGACACTGCTTTTTTGACCTTGTTTATCATAGTTTGTAACCTGCATATAAATAACCTTCTATTTGAGTTTAATTCCAATTCTTATTTGTTTTTAATATATTATCTTTCCTCGGCTGCGCCTCGGGAATTAAAAAGTCTAATTTCTCGGCATCGTCTCGGGATTTAGGGACCATGGTTCCTTCGGCTTCGTCTCAAGAACCAACTTTTTCGCTCAGGGAATAATGGCTTACTTTACTCCCTAGGTGCATAAATAACAATTGCACGAAGCGACAAATATAATTCATAACAATAATCTACAAGGCAGCCCTTAAGACTCAACCTACCTGCTTGAATTTATAAAATTCTTTTAAGTGAAGCAACAAATAGACTTGACACCAATGAATACAACAATTACAAATAACAAAAATTAACCTCCCAAAAACTTGAAAAACATTCAGTAAAAATGCTTTAATCTTAGATTTTGGTTTCACATACAATTATGTGTCGAAGGTTCAACTAAAAACGTGTCAAAAAGTTATATCTGGGTTAATAAGAAGTTAATTATTAATAGCCTTCCCACTGCTAGTGAAGTAAGTAGATCTAGTAACAAATTACTTCAGCAACTGTTAAACATGATACGTTTTTACGAAATATATTACGTGTTAACACGTTTATTCAACTTTTAGCTCTTTATATTTGAATTGTTTAACCCTTAATAACCTAGCGTTGCCATATGGCAACAGCAAAACTCCCTCCCTTTATTATTGTGTGGAGAGGTCCAAGTTAATATTGAACTTTTTAAATGTTAATATTATGTCAAAAGAAGGACTAAATTGATTTTTCATCATTAGATTTATTTGTTTTGTGCAACACTAATGCGATAAGACAGGTTTAAAAAATGGGTTACTTCAAATTTGTGACACGGAAAGAATTTTAATTTTTATAATTAATTAATTAATTAAATAATTTTATTATTGGTAATGAAACTAATATAATAAAGAATGATTAAAAATATAAAATTATAGGAGTTTCACAAAATTTAATTTTTCTGCCCTAAATTGAGCGCCAATTTGAAAGTTGCCATATGGCAACGCTAGGACATTAGCTTTACAGTTTTTTTTCTAAGTTGTAATTTTATTCAGTCATATTTATATACAAAGTTTTGATGTTTTTTTTTGCCTAATGTTAATTTTTTATTGATTATATTTTAAATATTTCTCAATTAGTCTCTAAATCTTCTAATTATTTTTGTTGCATACATATAATTTGTAACAAATAGTATTGGGCTATTCTTTTAAAAATAATATGTATATAATAATATCTATATTTTTTTTATTACAATTGAATAATACATATATATTTTTAGAGGTAATAACAAAAACACATGCATAAAACAAAAAATAAAGAAATAATTACATAATTACATACTTTTAACGTTGTTTATCTGCAACATGATAAAAATAATAATGAAAAAAAAATTAAATTTACTTTTTCGTTCTTTTAAATAAATTTAGTATTTTATTAGTATTATTTGTGCTTTTTTAACCTAAAATGAATTTTACATACATTTTGTAAAAGAAATTATTAAAACATTTACTGAGAAAAAAAACTGTAAGGCTAATGTCCTAGCGTTGCCATATTATGGCAACAACCCAAAACAACTTCAATTCCTCAACCCAATTTGGGGTAAGGAATTTTTTTCAATTTTTTTTTAACATTTTTACCATATTAAGGGACCTCTTAACAGACATAATCCCCAGAAAAAAACCAAACAATTCCCCAAAAAAATAATTCGGGCAGTTAAGGGTTAAATTTCTCGAATTGTTTAAAATCCTTTAGATATGTTCTTATTTTATATATCCATTTTAGAAATTATTGGATGTTGTGATTTCAGAAACGGATTTTTAAAACCCAAAGCGTTCAATATAAGAAGAAACTCATATTACATCACAAGTTATAAAATAAAAGTCGGGTAAAAAAAACAAAAAAAAAGTCAAGGCCTTGAAACAGAAAACTGTTCGTTCGGAGAGATGCTTTCCTTTTGGAAATATGATATTCAAATAAATTAAATTACAATAAAGAGTTGTTTGAAATGAAAAAGCAATGGTTGTACTTATGTAATCGAGTGTAGGTTAAACCCTCAAAATATATGTGTGTTGAGGGTTTAGCTTAGCACCTACATTCTACATGGTTCAACTGCATATTATAAACCTTCTAGACTAATTAATTCCCGAAATGGTCGGAATATGGTGTATCTATTGTAGCCAAAATAATATTTACATGGCATTCAATTACTTTTCTCCTTCATTAGACATTTCATTATGTCATACCTTACTTGACTTTTTAAATCTACTTCAAACATATCTGTAATTATATTTGAAATATAATTGGTATTTTCCTTTATGACGAAGCAAGAGAGAATAACTTTATTGACAAAAAGTACGAAGTGGAGCTGTCCTTCATTAAAGGATTGCTATAAACACAGCATACTAATAAATCAAAAGACAACTGTTAAATAAATAAAATAAAATAAAATACATTTACAGTTAGTGAAAGAATAACAGTACTTAAAAACAGATATTTAAAAATTGGTTAACACTAATTATAGTCCACAGGCCACCATAAGAAGTGAGTCGCTGATTGATAAAGTTTTCTTACCTTATGGAATCGCTTATTTATGCCTTGTCCACCGATGAATTGGGTACTTTGAACTTATAGGAATTGGAACTTTTTTAAATAATTTAATTAAACGATCCTGTGAAAATCAAAACTTTATTTATCTCTTTTCAATGTTCCCGCAGAAGGGCAAGTTTGGCATGTCAACAAAAAATAAATGGCCCAGCGCCCAGTTGCCATATACCCAATTCATCGGTGGACAAGGCGATAAATAAGCGATTCCATAAGGTAAGAAAACTTTATCAATCAGCGACTCACTTCTTATGGTGGCCTGTGGACTATTATAAACAATAAAAATAAAATGTATAGTTAATTAATAAATATGGTTATTTATAATACCTAGAGAATCTTAAATTATATTTTCAGCTAGGAGTCTTAAGAAATGTCGATCGGTGTCGATTTTGTCATATAAATATTTAGTTTTTAGATAAAAATTTATTTTTATTAATAAAGGGAAATGAATATAAAACTTGTTTATAACCTGTATCTTGTAACCTTCCTTTTCTTAAAGAAATATGTGAAGTGTCGCGGGACACCCCGTATAGGAACAAAGTTCCTTACGCTTTTAATTAAATATAAATTATATAATCACACTGCTAAGTACGTATACATTGCTAACTACTTATACATGGCGGAGTTAGAAAACAGACAAAAATTAAACCTACTAACTTTTTGTACTTAGCGGACGTAAGGCAAAATTTAAATAAAAGCATTATTTTTATCATTCAACCAAGCGTCTTGCAATAAATAGAATTATATGGGTCATTTCAAAATTTCGGTACAATTCGTGTCACAGGGTCATAAAAAGAAAAGTGTTTATCATAAAGTTTGAATTTTTTTTTAAATATTACCTAAAAACATAAGGGAACACATCCACTAAATGTTTGACAGGCTGGGGTCCACTACTAGGGAATTAAAAATACACATATACAGAGCTGGATTTACATTTTTGGTGGCCAGGGGCCCAAGAAACATTGCCGCCCCCCCCCCCCCGAAACTAACCCGACGCTTCCCACCTTGCACACTACCCAACCTAAACAACAGTCACAGCTCACAGTTCTTCACGATCAGAATTATTTTTCAAACAATTTTGTAATTCCTATAAAAACAAAATACGTGTAGTGTCGCGGGACACCCGTTAGGAAAGAAGTTCCTTACACTTTTCATAAAATATAAATTATAAAAAATCACTGCTAAGTATACGAAGCTAACTACTTATACATGGCGGAGTTAGAGAAAAGACAAAATTAAAAGTAACTATATATTTTTACTTAGTAGAGTTAGGCAAAATTAAGAGAAACGCATTTTTTATCATCGAAGCGAGCGCCTTGCAATAAATATGTACTAAATATAGAGAAAATGGTAATTATGTTGAGTTGGTAGTTAAAGAGGATGGTTGTAGTGTATTGAGGGAACGACTGTTCCCTAAACCTCACGCACGGCCTACTCAATTTAAAATATTATAAAATATATCGCTTCACTTTTACTACACAAAAACTTCTGCTTGTATGAGGTTGAAATTTTACATGCCTGTTTCAATTGTACTTTAGACGATGTGTATGAAGTTTTATTAAAATCGTTACGTTAGAACGTAAGATTTCGTAAGTGGTTGTTTTATTTATTTTAAACGTTTGGGTCCGCTTTAATAAATTTAGCGACCTTTAACACTTCATAGCGGCGTCGGTGTCGGTATTAATAAAAAAAGATATTTAGAAAAGTTGTTTGTCTCATTAAATAGGTGACGTTAGATTTTTTTCCCATCCTAAAATTCCAATTTTACATTTAAAGCTTACGTTTACGCGAGCGTTAACGTTGTCCAACGAAATCGTCTTAGGCATTGGTAAAATGAACAAGTGTACTAAATTTCAACTAAATCGGTCTTCATATATTCAAGTTATCGTCGTCGGTCGATTTCATGACGTTCGCTTTTTTCGGATTCACTCCCGGGCCTTCCCGGGAGGACTTCCAGACGCTATAACGTGCCATAAGGAACTTCGTTCCAAAAACATACTGCAAGTTTTGTCCTGTAAAACATAATATGAACTAATGTTTTATAGTTTCTAATTTTTAGCTTGATTTATTTTAATATTATTTAAATAATATTCCACTACTATTACTGAATTTTAATGTTTTTTGATGTTGCAAAATGTTGATGTTTTTTAACAAAATGGCATGAAAAATTAAGTGTTTTTAATCTATTATATTTTTGTAATCTACTCTTCAATACCTCAATTCCATTCATTTGGTTCCTCACTCAAAATTGTAATAAATCTTTTTTTCCCCGTGACAGGGATTAGCCGCCATCTTGGATTCCCAGTTAATCAGATCAAATTGCTTATTTTTCTTTGGCCCATCAGATCTCATATTTTGCACATTTTTTTATATTTTTAGAAACAGCAGAAATATAGTTTTAGGGGGGGGGGGGGGGCTCACAAAATGTTGATGTTTTTTGACAAAAAGGCATGAAAAAATTAAACACTTTCCCCAAGTGTTATATATTTTGGTTATCTACTCTTCAATACCTTTTATTTGATACCCCACTAAAAACTTAAAAAAAAAATCGCGTGACGTGGAATATTTGCCATTTTGGATTTGAACAGCTGATAATTTTGAGTTCGCTATATTTTTCCTGTGTGCGCGTCAAAATGATTTTTAATACTGGAAAGTTTCATGTTTTTATCTCTTTTGATTTGAAAGTTATTGGAACCTACAGAGTGACAGACAGAAGACACTGGAACAAAACTGTAAGGATTTCTTTTTGGTTTTACCAATGAAACCCTAAAAAAGGTATTGAATGAAAAACAGTGTACGCACGTAAATAAATAACTAGTGGCGACGAGTTATAAAATCAACTATAACTTATACACTAATAAATAAAAATTTAGGGCTACTGACAAAACCTAGGCTCAACGGTAGAATTAGTATGAAAGTTCAATTAGTAATGTCAATAAGTCATATTGTAATGTCCAATATCCTAAAAAATATGTTTTATGATTTTTATTTTTCTTCTTTTTGCCGCCTTTTGCGACCTTCGAAAATTTGCCGCCAGGGGCCCGGGCCCCCATGGCCCCTGCGTAAATCCAGCCCTGCACATATATGTCATTTTCTCACTCCCTAGCCTGTCACAAGCATGGGGTGGCCAAGTTCACCTAATTTTTTTGCAAATCTAGGAACCAAAGTTTAATTAAAAATACGAGAGGTTGTGAGAGTTCCCCTGTATTTTCCATAAAGTGATCCAAAAGGGTTAATTTCTGCTTATTAGCTTACTAAAAAGCACATTTTATATGTTTCACAAAGTTTCTACAATCACAAATTTTTAAAAATGACCGCCAAACTTGTAGAGAAGGAATATTTGTTGCTCTAGCTTCATAAATAGGCAAAACTAATTCAACATGCTGGATAGAATTAAGTTTTATTAGGTTACAATCCAGGGTTTCTTGTCTTTTATGGTGGTTTAGTACTGAAAGTTAACGAGTATTTTTATTCAACCTCACTCCCTAGACCATTATAATTAAATGAAGGAAGGTGATTTTTTTAGTATTGCTTTTAATTTATAGTTCAGTTTTTAGAATACAGTCTTGGACATAAGCTGGATCAACCTGGAGTCATCCCTGTTCACATAATATCTCATTTGGCACTAAAACCTCACTCCCTAGCCTCTCACTCCCTAGTCTAATAGACAAATTCCATTCACCTAGGGAGTGAGAATCTTGATGAAACAATCATATTTTACATTTAATTTAAACTATTTTTGCCTTTTTAAGTTGATTTACTTCAAGTCGTGACCAATCCTTATCACATTCCTCTAAATGTTGACTTGTAATGTACTCATAATAATTATTTTTGTGACCAAGATTTTTAATTTTTTAAACGGACTAAATGTGATTTTGCTTCATATGAGCTCAATTAAATTAGTTTTTAAACAAATATTTTATCAAGCTATAATATTATTAATATTATTAATAATATTTTATTAATTAATTTATTAAGCTTCTCATTAACACAAGACTTGAATCTCCTTCCCTAGATTCAAGCGATTTTTTAAAAATCAATATTATTGGAAATGTTGGTGATTGTGCGTGCATACAAAGGGAAGTTACTAGGGAGGCTATAAAGACATGGTAGCAGTGAAAAAAACTACAATTATTTCAATTTTTTTTTTAAATTTACCAAGGTTGAAATGCACCGAAATTTTGAAATGACCCATTTATTGAATATTGAGAAAAAAAAGTTAAACATCATGAGTTTATAGTTAAAGAATATGGTTGTAGTAGGTAGGAAATTGGACTGTTCTCTACATAACCCGCCTATCAATTTAAATATTATAAAATATATCACTTCCCTACACAAAAACTTCTGCTTGTATCAGGTTGAAATTTTACATGCCTTTTCAATTGTACTTTAGAGAATGTGTATAAAGTTGTATTAATACGTTAAAACGTAATAAGATATCGGTAAAAACGTTGTTTTCTCTATTTAAAAGATTTAGGTCCGCTTTAATAAATTTAGCGATCTTTATCACTTTATAGCGGTGTCGGTGTTGGTTTTACTAAAAAAAAAAAAAAAAATCATTTATAAAAGTTGATTGTCTCATTGAAGAGATGAAGTTGGAAATTTTTCTCGTACTAAAATTCTAGCGCGAACGCTTGGGCGAATAACGTTGTCCAACGAAATCAGCCTGGGGCATTGGTAAAATCAACATGTGTACCAAATTTCAACTAACTCGGTCATCTATTACTCAAGTTATCGTCATTGGTTGATTTCGTGACGGTAGGCTTTGCGAAAGTCGTTTATTTCGCATTCACTCGTGTACCGCATTTACACATTCGCGCTCGTGGTTCGTCGGAACTCGTGATTTAATTTTTCCACTCGTCCCCACAACGCGAATGGCCGTTTACACATTCGCGCTCGCTACTCGCCTCGTGGTTCGCCGGCACTCGCTAGTAATTCAACTACTAACGCAATCAATGGCAATTAGTACACACAATAAAAACACACTGGTGGATTAAGTTCAATGAAAATGAAAATAGAAATTTATATAGTTTTATATATTATGTTTTATATTAGTTATATATAAACTCTATATAGTTTTATATTAGTTATATATAAACTTTATATAAAGTTTATATACGTTTTATATTAGTTATATATAAACTTTATATAAAGTTTTATATTAGTTATATATAAACTTTATGTAAAGTTTTATATTAGTTATATATAAACTTTATGTAAAGTTTTATATTAGTTATATATAAACTTTATATAAAGTTTATATACGTTTTATATTAGTTATATATAAACTTTATATAAAGTTTTATATTAGTTATATATAAACTTTATGTAAAGTTTTATATTAGTTATATATAAACTTTATATAAAGTTTTATATTAGTTATATATAAACTTTATGTAAAGTTTAATAATAGTTATATATAAACTTTATGTAAAGTTTTATATGTTATATATAAACTTTATATAAAGTTTTATATTAGTTATATATAAACTTTATATAAAGTTTTATATTAGTTATATATAAACTTTATGTAAAGTTTTATATTAGTTATATATAAACTTTGTATAATGTTTTATCTACGTGTATATTAATTATATATAAACTTTATATCAAGTTGTATTCGTTTTATATTAGTTATATATAAACTTTATATACATAGATTTATATTAGTTATATATAAACTTTATATAAAGTTTTATATACGTTTCATATTAGTTATGTATAAACTGTATATAAAGTTGTATATCCGTTTTATATTAGTTATACTTGTTTAAACTTCAAAAAAATTTGATATAACTTTATTTATTTTTTGAACAGCGTGTTTTTATATGTGTAGTAAATATCACTTCATTATATTTGATTACCACAAAATATCGGGTAATACAACCAATTAATTACAGATGTATTAACCTACATTTTATTTTTGTACTTTCATATTATACCTATATTATTAAAAAATTTAGCTCTGGTTTTTTTTCTGATGAAGTATGGAAAATATGAATGAAAACATGAATTCTGGAGAATTCTTTTTTTTACTAACTCTTTATCAGTATATTATAGTACATTACGCGTCGAGTGCGGAAAGTAGCATTTTGCATGCGTGTGTGGAGTTTGCACCCGAGCGACAGGGAGGGTTGTAAAACCACACGAGCAATGCAAAATGCCGTTTTCGCTCGAGTTGCGTACCGTACTTTATCTACGATTGTTAGATTAAATTATAAATACAGAAAAAATAAACTTGCTGTATGTAAGTTCGTATCTCTCTCTTGATAAAGATGGCATTTATTCTTGAGTTATATTTTTTGCCGAATTAATTATTTCTGGAGGAGTATTATTCTCCACATTTTCGTCAAAGTCACTTAATTCACTCATTGTTTTTCACTAAAAACTCGATATAAACAGCTACTTTAATAAAAGAACAGCAAATTAATTTTGTTAAATGTAAACAAACTAGCTAATCGTGCGTAAAGCTGAAGAATTCCTCTTCTTTACCGCACTAGTGTGGTAAAGAAGAGGAATTCTTCAGAACTATGAGACGCGCATGCGCAATAAATACAAGTACGTAAATAATTACTTTCAACGCATCTAAACAGAGATATAATGTTTATATTTCTTATCAATCGTAGATAAAAATCTTAAAAGCTGGATGATAGTTAAACCCATGAATCGGCAACATTTTTCTTGTTTTTATATAGTGGATGTTTTGGGTCCCAAATAGCTGGTTCACCATGGTACATTTCCATAAATTGAAAAACTTGTCCATTCCATTCTCCAATTAAAGAGAAAAAAAGTAAAAAAAAAGTAAAAAAAAAAAAAAAAAAACACGTGATAAAGAGAAGGACTCGTTGTGAAATGAAGAGCGAGTGTGTAAACACTGAGTTCGCCTCACCTCCCCACTCGTTGCAACCCTTGACCTCCAGGAACTCCCTTCGACTCGTGCCAGGGAAACCGCTCCTGATACGAGCGCCACGAGTCGCGAGGCGATTGACGAGGCGAATGAATACACAATCGCCTCGCCTCGTCACTCGTGTGAATGTGTAGATGCGGCTTTGAATTCACGATTCACGGTGTAGTGCCATAAGGAACTTAGTTCCAGATATATCTCAACTTGATGAAAATAACATTGAAAATCGTGGATAGGTTGTTATTTGTGTTTGCTCCTGGTGGCGATATAAATAAATAAAAAGTGAAAAACCCCTCTTCAATCCAAAATTGCTAGTAGGTACTAAGGGTTACGATTTTTATGCTTCTTTCTGTGCTATGTTGTGGTTTGCGTGAAAAGAGAGGAACAACAAAGAGAAACCTACCAAAACATTTCTATGTTTTGGTGAAACTGGATCCAGAGATCGCTTTGACAAATTTTGCATGTAAATGGAACAACCTTCATGCAAAATTTAAGCTCTCTTGCTATTTCCGATCTAGAATATTTAGATGAGGGAGAGAGAGTGTGTGACTGGTATTAGGCATATATAATATATAATATATATATATATATATATATATATATATATATATATATATATATATAATCTATAAAGACGTTTTGAAAGCATTTGAACTTTTCAGAGAAATCTCCTTTTGCGATTAATCACACTTAATTAAATGTTTCAAAAAGATCTTAACATTTCTTTTTCTACATATATATATATATATATATATATATATATATATATATATATATATATATGTATATATATATATATATATATATATATATATATATATATATATATATATATATATATATATCTATAATATAAGTGGCAATGTCCTGATTGACTGACTGACTGACATAGAATCAACGCACAGCAAAATCTGCTTATCCGAGAGACTTAAAATTTTGAGGATATACTCGGTTCATATCATAGGCATCCACTAAGAAAGGATTTTGCGAAATTTTTATTTTTGTACCCAGGGGTACGGGGTACAAATGTCAAAGTAATGAATACTTTTAATGATGCATATCGTTGAAAAGCTCTTTAAAAGAGTACAGTAATTGTTGTTATGTACAGTTTTGTCATATTTTCATTTAGGAAGGGGTAAAATGGAAAAATGTGTATAACTACATCTTATATAAATGAAGAGTGTCTATGAGTGTACTGCTTATATGAGATTATAAAGTTAAAATGTTGGTACACAGGAGTACGGGGTACAAATGTCAAAGTAATTGATAGGTACCCTTTATGATGCATATCGTTAAAAGGCTCTTTAGGAGAAAAGTAATTGTAATGTACGTTTTTATCATTATTTTCATTTAGGAGAGGGGTAAAAAGGAAATGTCAACGTAAGTGTGTGTGCAAGCGCGCGCGAATGGTCCCGTGTGTGTGTGTGTGTGTGTTCTTTATTCAAATCTACCTTTTTATTCCGATTTCAATGAAAATTTGCACACTTGACCTTCAAAGCAAGGGGGAAAAGGGAAGGTCACTGACTTCATGCATTTTCGAAATTTTGATTTTGGAACACAGAGGTACGGGGTACAAATGTCAAAGTAATGAAAAAACCCTTCACGTTGCATTCCGTTGAAAAGCTCTTTAAGAGTGCTGCACAATTATTGTTATGTACGGAAAAATTATGTATGGAAAAATATATCTATATATTTGTATAAAAATAATCACCTAATAATGGTTGTGTCTGTACAGAAGGAAAATACCACTGCTTTTCCTTTTTAAAAATTTAGTCGGAATGAATTACAAATTTGGGATATTAGCAAATTATCTTATCAAAGGGGAGGGATAGAATCTAGATATTCTCGCTTTGTAAAATAATTTAAATGTTTCTTGATGGTAGTTTATAAATCCATTAAATTGAAAATAAAACACCCCGTAGCGAAGCACGGGTATTCAGCTAGTATATATATATATATATATATATATATATATATATATATATATATATATATATATATATATATATATATATATATATATATTATATATGTAGAAAAAGAAATGTTAAGATCTTTTTGGAACATTTAATTAAGTGTGATAAATCGCAAAAGGAGGTTTCTCTGAAAAGTTCAAATGCTCTCAAAACGTCTTTATAGATTCGTGGAAGAGATAAAATAAGAATGTGCATTCTAGCTCTAGCTAACGAATACCTTGACGTTCTATTCCAATGACTGAGATACCTTGAAATATGTTTGAACAAAATTAATTTGAAGTCAGGTGTAAAGATCTTTTATATTTGTACTGTTACTAATACATTTATTAATAACTAGAACTGTGAAATAAATCTAGAAATAACACTTGTCATTGACAGGTGAGAGCAGACTCTCAGATTTGTATATCATCGAACAAAAGCACCGCTGTTCATAACAGCTGTAATCTTCCAAAGAAATGTTGTTCAATAGAAATGTTGACAAAAAGAATTTCCTTGAAAATGATGTACTTGGATGAATACTCTTCAACGGCTTCAACGGAATTTGAGTGAAATCCGAGTTTTAATTTAAGTGGGAAGACTATTTGTGCTATTCCATAATAAATTTGTTTTAAAAATAAAGTGATTACATTATATATTAATAAATTAAATTTAGTCTAACTATGAATATGAGAAAGTTAAATACGATTGATACGAAGTATAAACATTATATCTCTGTTTAAATGCGTTGAAAGTGATTTTTTTCGTCGTTATATTTATTGCGCATGCGCGTTTCATAATTCTTCTTTATTTCCGCCCCAGTGCGGAAACAAAGAAGAATTCTTCACCTTAACGCACGATTAGCGTGTTTGATTTCATTTAATAAAACTAATTTGCTGTTTGTTTAATTAAAGTAACTGTTTATATCGAGTTTCTAGTGAAATACAATGAATGATATAAATGATTATGAGGAAAATGAGGAGAATAAAATACTCCTCCCAAAATAATTAATTCGGTATAAAATACAACTAATGAATTAATGTCATCATTATCAATAGAGAAATATGAACTTACTTACAGGAAGTTTATTAAATATTGTTTTCTGTATTTATTATTAAAATCCAACAATCGTTGATAGAGTACGGTAAGCAAATCGTGCGAAATCTGCATTTTGCTTTGCTTGTGTGGTTTTTTCTACCCTCGCTGTCGCTTGGCAACTCCACACTCGCATGCAAAATGCAACTTATGCACTAGACGCGTAATGTACTATTAAATGCATTTAAAAATAACTTTACTTGTATTTATTTTTTTAAAAAAGTATAGAGATTCTAATTTTGTTCACTTTTTACTGGTCTTATATTACTTTGGTTTGTAAGTTACATCGCACACCTATTACCCCAATTTTGAACCACTTTCCGTCTTTCAATCTTCCCCAAATTTTGCTCATGGAAACAATTTAGGTGAAGAATACAGAAACCAAAAAAAAGAAGTTGAAAATAAGACCAGTTTTTAAAAATTGTATTTTTATATTAATTATTTTTGGCCTGATTAACTGATGTGATGCGGGTCTGTTTTTTTTTACCTTTACAGGATCTACTAGTTTCAGCAGATTAACCAAATTCATATGGCTAAAGTGGTTTTTATAAAGTGTCTGTCTGTCGTCTGTCGTCTGTCGTCTGTCTGTCGTCTGTGCAGACGCCTGGAGCCTAAACTACTGGGCCGATTTTGATGAAATTTGGCATACATGTTCAGAAAAATCATACCCCGAGGCAAAATCGAGAAATGAATTTTAGCTCCAAATTTAGGGGCTCTACCCCCCAAAAACTCTGAAAAAACGTGAAAAAAAATTATTTCTCGAAAACGGTTCCGACGATTTTGATTAAAAAATTCTAAAATATAGTCCATTTAAATACGAATCCAACGATGTAAGCCGTTTTCCCGGAAAAATTTAGTTCCTAAGAAAAAAGCTTAAAACGCGGACCGAGAGAGCCCGGGTTCGATTCCCCGCCCGGGAGAAGTTATTTTTATGATAAATTTTAATGAAATGCTCAATAATAATTAAATTTACATACGAAATCTAATAAATGGAAAACACTGGGCTAAATAATTATGAACTCGTATATGAGAAAGTTTGTCTGAGTTGTCTCGGACCGATTTTTCAGGTTATTAACATGATTTTTAATATGTAAAAACGGTCTATGAGAAAATATTGAAATTAAAATGAAATAAGAGAAGGTATTAATTCGTGAAGATATTTATGTCCTTCGGACTATGGAATTTTCTAAAGATAGAGCTCAATTTTTTTGAGGTTGGTTCCCGATACTACGGTATAGGATTGAAATTAAACTGGAGAGTTGGGGTATCCAACCTTACCCTTAAATTTAGTGGTGGAGTAAGTCAGGGTCGTGGGGCGTGTAATTCATTTTTGGTGGTCCCGAGAGATCGTGCTTAGAATCTTCAACGTACCTTTTAACTTCATGAACTCAAGTCCTGACAACTCCTAGACCCCCTTCTGGGACGAAATCGTTTTAAATGCAAAGCAAGTCAATCCTTCATGCTAAAAGAAGGGGTAAGACCTAGACCAGAAAAACCAACAAGAACTATTGTACTGTAACTAAACCCAGACAAGCAAATCAAAAACAACTTTGTATCATATATTTTTTGTTAGAATTGTCATACTCAAGATTGCTCAAGTTCAACCCCTTTAAATAAATCAATTTTAAAAAAATTGTCTGCCAATTAGTGTGGCACAAAGCTTTCTCGCGAGATATTATTGGACGATAGATCACACGAGACAATGTGATCCCTATGGAAATTGAATATTTCATTTTGGATCGATTTCAATACCTAGTGGGCTCCCATTTATTTTTATAATATTAAGTGTGCGCAGATTGGCTATCTGTGGACAATTTACGACAAACTATTGAAATTTCTTTTAAAATCGGTTGATTACTTAAAATGGATACAGGAATAACACAAACTTTCTCTCCATGTAAATTAAACAAAAATTTTAATGCCAAAGCAGCGCGAGACTCATGTCGATTACCGACATGAAGTAGACTCGCCTCTCACTAAATCATTTTATTATTGTAACTTTTTTTCTTCCACTATAAGCACTGGGCACTGATGTTTGTTTTATTCTTTTAAGATGGCCTCAATAGACGCTCCTATATCTAGTGAAAGTTTACAGGTATTAATAATAGTATACAGGGTGGTCCAAAAGTCCCCCCCCCCCCACCAAAAATAACTTTTGAACGGTTTGAGATAAATTAATAAAACTTGGGGGATCTCTATCATACATAAGGAAGTTTGTTTTCATGTAATCGTCCACTAGGGACAACCACCCACTTTGCCCCCAGGCCACCCAACTTCTAAATTTCAAATTGGAGTGTATATTTTTGATAGCATATTTGGATTCTAGGGTGAAAAATAATAACATTTTACTTAAAACTTTTTTTCAATTTCCAATATTTTGCCCCCTATAGGGGGTCAAAGATAGCAAAATAACCCTTTCGATAATACGTTGTAAAATCTAAACGATTAGAGATAAATAATTGAAACTTAGGGGATCCGTACCATTTAAAGGAAAGGTTGTTTTCATGCAATCGCGCATTAGGGGCAACCACCCATTTAGCCCCCAGGCCACCTACCTTCAAAATTTTAACCAAGAGTGTATATTTTTGATAGCAGATTTAGATTCTACGGCAAAAAATAAAAATATTTTACTTCAAACTTTTTTTCTATCTCCAATATTTTGCCCACTATTGGGGGGAAAAGGTATAAAAATGGTAGATCACCGCCTGGGGGCAAAATGGTGGATGCCCCTAGTACGCGAGTGGATGAATGCACACTTCTCTTTACATGGTACAGATCCCCTAAGTTTCATTACTTTATTTCCAATCGTTTAGATTTTATAACGATCAAAGTGTTATTTGTTTTTTCTTTTTTTACTATTTCGGAAGGGTTATTTTGCTATCTTTGCCCCCCTGCAGGGGGCAAAATATAGGAGATAGGAAAAATAGTTTCAAGTAAAAATCTATTATTTTTCACCGTAGAATCCAAATATGCTTTCAAAAATATACATTCCAATTTGAAATTTTGAAGTTGGGTGGCCTGGGGGCAAAGTGGGTGGTTGCCCCTAGTGGGAGATTGCATGAAAACAAACTTCCCTTTGCATGGTAGTGACCCCCCAAGTTTCATTAATTTATCTGAAACCGTTCAAAAGTTAAGAGGGGGGGGGGGACTTTTGGACCACCCTGTATAATGTTACTAGGCTGTGATGTGAAGTGAGTTTTTTCTTTACCGCGGCAATTACATAATTAAATATTGCCAAGGTAAAGAAAAAACACTTCACAGTCGCGTAGCATATGCTATTTTTTCCATGGTAGGAGACAATGAAAAAACATTAAATATTTATCAATAATAAATATAATAATAATAGCATACTTAAAATTAAAAAAAAATAAACCTTTAAAAGAGGTTACACTATAACAAAAGATAAATAAAACGCATTGCCGTCTAGCGGATTTTAAGCGTACTAACAAGCACATCTACAAAGATTGCAGCGCTAAAACGGAAGTTTTGATAACTACCAGCACGAAAGTAAAAATGTTTTTCACCCTAGGACGTAAAAAAAATTTTCTATATTTTTTCTCTGACGTAAAATATATGGATTTTAGCTATGTTTTTTAGGCTCTAAAGTTACTATTTTACAGCCTACCACGGAAAATAGTATATTATGTTACTAGGCTGTGAAGTGAATTTTTTCTTTACCGCGGCAATTACATTTACTGTCGAGCGAAGCGAGACAGTAAATATTGCCAAGGTAAAGAAAAAACACTTCACAGTCGCGTAGCATATGCTATTTTTTCCGAGGTAGCAAACAGTGAAAAACCATTCAATACATCACTAATCAATATATAATAATAACAAATATTAGTACATACTTAAGACTTAAAAAAAAGAAACCTTAAAAAGAGGTTACACAATAAGAAAAGATAAATAAAACGCATTGACATCTTACTAAGCATAGTAGGTACTAAGCATTTCTACAAAGACTGCAGCGGTACTAACGGAAGTTTTGACAACTACCCGCCGGAAAATAAAAATCTTTTAGTTCCTAGGACGTAAAAGATTTTTTCTTTACAGCTAGGAGTAATGAAAAGATTTTTTAAGTCCACGTAATGAAAATATGGATTTTAGCTATGTTTATTAGGCTTTAAAGTTACTATTTCACAGCCTACCACGGAAAAAATAAATTTTGTGTGCATACGGAAGAGAAACAAATGTGAGCTGATAAAATAGAGTAAGTTTATTGTTTTAATTAATTGAATCTGCTGTTTTAGTTAGTAACGAAAAAGTTTATGTTACCGCATTCTTTAATGTAATGTTAAAACAAAAAGGAAAAATCAAATTTAAATATGTTATTTTATGACTCATGTTTAAGTACCAGAAATATCGAAATTATTCTTAAAATGCAACTAAAGATTTAATCGTGAAGGAGAAGGTGAAATCATTTGGTTTTTACTGCTGTGGTTTTCTCGTGCTTGTAGCGGACTTGGAGGGTAGTAATTATAATTTATTGAAGTCGTAAACAAAGCCATTTCGAGGAAGAAAAGAATTTCCACGTTAAGATCTGGAGTTTAAACTACATTAATTAAAAACCCCGCAGCAGAATACGAGAGCTGCTTTGTTTAAAACTTGTTTAAAGAGGTAAAGATGGGAGTCATTTGAAACAATTAGTACAATAAGGAAGAAGAAACAGGAAATGTTCAAAAACCTTGTAATAATAGCAAAGATCTGATTTCATTTACATCTAATTTTAACCTGGGATACAATGTCGCACTTTAACATTTAATTATAATTTTAATTCAAAAATGTAATTTAAAATTAAATTATGTCAGTTTTCTTATTAATTTCTCATAAAAGTATTATACTATTATGTAAAGAGAAAATTTTGACTTCATTTTATCGTCCCAACCATGTCAAACTGACGAATGTGAAAATCGGTACTTTTCAGGAGAGTTAATGGTTAAAACTTAATATCATCCTAAAAATGATTAAACAATATATAAAAAATGTTACTCCTTTTGGAAATGCGCTGATTTTGGATTCATTGTTATAGGAGTGTTTTGGCTCTCCTGAAAAGTACCGATTTTCACATTCGTTAGTTTGACATGGTAGGGACGATATTATACAAATTTAATCAAATAAGCCGTTATTTGGGCAGAAATTATAGTTTCTCAAACAATTATTTGATTTGTTTTCGATATCAAAAATTAAAAAAGTAAGGCGCGCTTCACGTAAGTACGTGGGGCGATAATCGCCGATTTCTGTACATTAAAGTTAAAGTTATTAAGTGTGATATAATTACAACAATTTTAATAGTAATATCCTTTTTCTACTCTTCAAGACCATTAAATTGATGTATAACATGTTATGGTAACCAAAACAATGTTTATTCACCCGCCATATTGAAAATTTTAATAATTGCATATTCATTGTCTACATTTGAAGACCTTTAAGTTGATGTATAACATGTCATAGTTACTAAAAACTTTTTTTAGTCGCCCGCCATATTGCCCACCTTCTTAAAAATATTACATGTGATATTTTAATAGTTGCATATTCTTTTTCTTCATTTCAAGACCTTTAAATTGATATATATATATATATAACATGCCATGGTGACTAAAACCTTTTTTTAGTCGTCCACCATATTGGCCTCCATCTTGAAAATATTAAGTGTGAAAAATCCAAAATGTGTCCAGTTGTCTCAAATGCCGAGATGCACCTGTGTGCCGAATATCATGTTACTAGCTATAGTAGTTTATGAATTAAAACATGCAACGGACAGACAGACAGACAGAGCCATTATATAAGGTTTCTTTTTGTACTTTGTACAGAAACCTAAAACCAATGGTTCAATTTTTATGAAATTTGTACGGTAGATCGTAATTGGTCCATTGTTAGACCTTTATACGTTTCAACTTCTTGCACCCATTTGTATCTCTTCCAAATACGCTTAAAAGGTCTTTTATTAACAATTATATAAATACCTACACATATTAAGCACTGATATAATATTTTAGAAATTTAGAATGTTTGTCAAATATGGCTCACAGGGAGACCCACATTCGTTTCAATTATCTGCGCTTTTTACATTTTGCGTAAATGGTAATAATATTATTCGTGAAAAAAAAAGAAGTTTACACAATTAAAAACAAATTGTTCCGTTAAATCGAACAAAACTTATTAAGATATTGATTCTGTGTTTAAATCCCAAAATATCGCATTTCAATTTCATTTATTGGAACGAAGTTCCTTAAGGCACGTTCTGGATCCCGGGAGTGAATCCGAAAAAAACGACCAAAATCACCGTCACGCAAAATCCGTACGAAATCTACAGATGACGATAACTTGAGTAAAAGATCACCGAGTTAGATGAAATTTGGTACACATGTTCATTTTACCAATGCCCAGGCTGAGTTCGTAGGAAAACGTTATCCGCCCAAGCGTTCACATGCAACGCTCGCGTAAACGTAAGCTTTAAAAGACGGGAAAAAGTGTTATTAAGGAAGCCTGTTACTTGACTTGTTTTGATTATTTTTGTTATATATGTCAAAAATGTCACTTTGTTTTGTAAATAAATAAAATATAATCATGTAAAATTTCACCCTGATACAAGCAGAAGCTGTAGAGTAGGGAAGAGATATATTTTATAATATTTTAAATTAATTGGCCGGGTAGGTAGAAAACACTCCTATTTCAATCCAAACTTCTTTAACAAACATACTCTTTCACTATAAACTCGTCATAATGATTTTCTTTTAATTTTGCCTTAACTCTGCTAGGTACAAACAGTTCGTTACTTTTAATTTTGTCTCTTTTCTAACTCCGCCATGTATAAGTAGTTAGCAATGTATACGTACTTAGCAGTGTGATTTTATAATTTATATTTAATGAAAAATGTAAGGAACTTCGTTCCTAGCGGGTGTCCCGCGACACCACACGTATTCTTTTTATTTTTAAACATATTCAACTGGTGGTTGATTACCTTATTGTATTCGATTTTTTTTTTTTTTTTTAAAATCAAATATATTTTGATCAATATCTTGGAAAATGGAATTTTCCTACCATACTCTAGCACACAGCTAAGACGATTGATTTTTATTGCCCATTACAATCCTGTGTAGGTCTTAGCGCGAACATTTTAGCGTAATAGAATTAATATTAGTTAATCATGATGAGTTGATATAATATAAAGAATATGCTAGTAATAGAGAGCCGTGTAGTGGAGGAGAAGGGTTATTCTTAATATTCTAATCGTCCCGGCCATTCCACTTCAATTAATATAAATGTATCACTTCACAACGAAAAATCTTCTGCTTGTATCAAGTCGAAATTTTACAAGCCTGTTTCAATTGTACTTTAGATTATGAATATAAAGTTTTATTAAAATCGTTACGTTAGAACGTATGATATCGGTAAAAATATTGTTTTCTCAACTTTAAACGTTTAGGCCCGCTTTAATAGTTTTAACGATCTTAATTAATTCATAGCGGTGTCGCAGTTAGTTTTTCTAAAAAATTGTATTTGAAAAAAAAAAAAAAAATTGCCTCGTCGAGTAGATAAAGTTAGAATTTTTTCCCGTCCTAAACTTCCAATTTTAATTTTAAAGCGCACGTTTACGCGAGCATTGCGCGCGAACGCTTGGGCAGACAACGTTGTCCAACGTTCCTGAGCATTGGTAAAATGAACAGATCATGTGTACTAAATTTCATCAAAATCGGTCAACATTTACTCAAGTTATCGTCGTACGTTTTAGACACACAGGCACACAGACACATTTCGTTGAATGTTGGAAGCTTGCTAGGCTCGCTTCAATTATTAAAAAGTAAAGAAATAGTATGTGAAATGTTATTCACTCAAGAGTTAATAAGGTATAACGAAATCATAAGAAAATGAGTTCAAAGTATCTTTAAAATCAGGAAAAGTTATGTAATGAAACCTGCTTTGAAAAAAGTGTGTGGAAAGGTATATTTTACTCAAAACATTAAAGTTAAGAACATGGCTTTAAAAATGTATTATATGTAAACGTAATACGAACTCCAACGAACTCGTCCTGAGCATTGGTAAAATGAACATGTGTACTAAATTTCATCAAAATCGGTCAACATTTACTCAAATTATCGTCGTATGTTTGAGACACACAGGCACACAGACACATTTCGTTGAACGTAGGAAGCTCGCTACGCTCGCTTCACTTATTAAAAAGTAAAGAAATAGGATGTAAAATGTTTATTCACTCGAGAGTTAATAAGATTTAACAAAATCATAAGAAAATGAGTTCAAAGTACCTTTAAAATAAGTAAGTTATGTAATGAAACCTGCTTCAAAAATGTTCACAATGAAGTGTGTGGAAAGGTATATTTTACTCAAAACATTAAAGTTAAGAACATGGCTTTAAAAATGTATTATATGTAAACGTAATACAATCAATAATTTCTGGAAAGTTGAAGCCAAAGCTTTGATTAATTCTCTTGCCTTTCAAATTCAAAACACAGCGAATCAAATAATAACACAAAATGCTTACGTTATCAGACCAGCTTAACTAATTAAATCGAACTAATCAGCTTTATAATTCAATTCAAATTTACCCTTACCAATAATTCCTCGACTCTCTTTTGAATAATTCCAAGAAATTTTCCTTCTTCCTTTTAAAAACAATTAAAATGTTAATTGAGTTACTCAACCTTTTTCCTTCATGTTATTATTCCTTTTGTATGTAAATTGGTAATGTTTAAGTTAATCTTTTTTTCTGTAAAAAGTCTCTTTTAGAAATAATTTTACAAGTTTTTAAACAATGTTGAATGAAACAAAAGTAGCTTTTAAAATTTGGGTGTTTCCTAAAATGAGTAGATCGACAGTCAGAGAAACAGACATGAGACTTGGAAGTATGAGTGTTCCTAAAAATTTAGATGAACAAGCAAGATACCAAAATTGTTTTTTGGTGTCTAAATCCCATTTCTATTAAGGAGATTATATTACAATTACAAACAATGAATGAATGAATGAATGAATGAATGAATGAATAAATGAATGAATGAATGAATGAATGACCTTTTTATTGTTCGATTTATACATAATACATAATAATAATAATTTTTAAATAAATAAATATATCTTCTAGTGAACAATGTCAGCTATTGGCTGAGGTTATTTTTTATTTTTTTTTTTTTTTAAATACTTAAGTAAATAACTTATAATTCATTTGATTGTCTGTTTTTTTTTTGTTTTTTTTTTTTATTCTATTTTGTTTATTTCCTTTCTTTTCTTTTTTCTATACTGCTAATTATTTCGTTGTAGGGGAAAATAGCAATCTACAATAACTTGCTCCGATCTCCTCCATTCTGCTCTATCGTGTGTGACTCTCTGCCATGATGGTTTTCCTTCAGCACATGCTATCCTCATCTCATCGTCCCATTTAGTTTTTGGACGGCCTTTTCTTCTGCTTCTTCCTCTAGGATACCATCCTAAAATCTCCTTACTCCATCTTCCGTCTTTAATAATAATAATAATAATATATTTCCATTCCAAAATACATCTTAACATAACACATGTTACAAAGTGCAATCAATGTCACAAAGTGCATACATTAACCTTGAATAATGCAATATGAGGAAAATAATAACAAAACAATACCAAATAATTGAAAGGAATGAGAGCCCCCCATAGCAAAGTGCTAGAGTGGGGACTCCGTCTCTTTCCTGCTCTGTGATATGATAAAAAAAAAAAAAAATAATAATGTAAAAAAAAAAAAAATAAATAAATAAAATTATACAAAAAATATGTTAACAACCGAGCCTTCTATAAAAATATTAGACAATTCATACTATAACATATATTTAAAAGCTATTGTTACATTTACATATTTCACATATTTAATAACACACCTCCTACCTTTTGCAGCAGTGGTCTGTGATTTCAACACTACAGTCACAACAATACTATATGATAGTGCAGATAATGTATGTACCATACATCATGAATCCATAGATATGGATCACAATAAATATATTATCATAATCATATATATATATACATAAACACATACACCATACACCACACATATATATATCATCGTAACCATATATAGGTATATTATCTTAATACTTATATATTTGTATATAAGTAAAAGACAAAAATCCATAAAATGTCTTTCTGAGCTAAGCCTTTACTCTACTTTTATCCAAGGGGGACGAGATATCTCTTTTCTAATTTTTTAATTTAAGATAACTAATAATATTTTTTTTTAATGATTTGTAATTTTTAATTTCTTTAATATTTTCTGGTAAAGCATTGAAAGCTTCAATGCCTTGATATTCAATGGAACGTTGTCTTTTTTTGGTGTTACATTTTGGCTTTAAAAAGGTAATTTTGGACGATGACGTGGTAGAATATTGGTGCTGATAGCGTACTTTGTTAGCTGAAAAGGTGTGAAGTAAAACAATTTTCCTAAACAATTTAGTCAACAATTTAGTCCTTATTAAATGTCCTGTCCATTTGCATTTCCTTCTCATTACCATCTCTCCTATATCCTTCATCATTGTTGTGTTCATCAGCCATTCTTTGCTCTTTTTATCTCCTAGTCTTATTTTCAGCATGCTTCTCTGCATAAGTCTTTGCACTCTTCTCATTTCTTCTAGGGTGCTTTTATTTATGCACCATGCTTCGCATCCGTATATTACAAACAATACTTTCTATAATTGTTATGAAAGAAAGTGAAAAGGTGAGGATGAGAAATTCCATTTATAGGCTAGCAGCAAAATGAGACACAAGTGACGTAGAGGGGCTCACCGTAGATTTCTGTAAAATAGTAAACGAAATAAACAATACTTATTTATGTAACTAGGCAGCAAAATGGAATTTTGCTGACAAGTTTCTAAGTTTTAGTTCCGAGCCGAAGGCGAGGATAGGCTAAACATATTTACTGCAGAGGCGTAGCCGAGGCAGGAAATTTACTATATTACTGACAAGGGGAAGCCGAGTCAGGAAAGGTGTAAACTAAGGTGTAACCGAAGCAGGTAATCTTTATACGAGTCAGGAATGTTTTCTTTGTTGCACACAACATTTTATCTACTAACGGCAGAAAAATTACACAAATTATTATTATATTCCCTTTTTAATATATAAAAGATTAAAATAAATTAAAGTTATAAAAAAAACGAAAGTTTGAGTCAACAAGAAAACAAAACAAAGGCAAAACAAATTCAGTGTTGCCACTTTTTTTTATAAACAGCTGCTTTTTATCTCATTTTTTAGCGATTTCTTTATAAATAATCACTGTAAAATAATAAAAAATAGACTGCCAATTAGTGTGGCACATAGCTTCCTCGCATCCTATCATGTACTATAACAATTATTGTTAGATTACTTTATTGTCATTTTGGTTATTTTGTAAAAACTATTAATAGTTTTAGCGATCTTTAACACTTCATAGTGGTGTCGCTGTTGGTTTAACTAAAAAATTGTATTTGAAAAAAATGTTTGTCTCATTGAATAGATGAAGTTAGATTTTTTTCCCGACCAAAAATTCCAATTTTAAATTTAAAGTTCACATTTACGCGAGAGTTGCTCTTGAACGCTTGGACGGATAACGTTGTCCAACGAACTCGTCCTAGGCATTGGTAAAATGAACATGTCTACCAAATTTCATCAAAATCGGTCGACATTTACTCAAGTTATCGTCGCACGTTTCATAATTCGCGGACACACAGACCGACAGACAGACAGACAGACAGACAGACAGACAGACAGACAGACAGACAGACAGACAGACAGACACAAGACCATAAATGTTCCCTGATGTCTGAAACGGATTTCTGTCTTGGAATTTTTGATATCGGAGGCATAAAAGTTTTTCGTTCTCAAAAGTGAACACAATACTTCCGTTACCTTCGGTAAGCTCGGAAGCAAAAATGTATTAATATAACTATTTAAGTTATTTTCAAAAAATCTATAAATATTAGGCATAATATTACGCTTAAATATATAAAAATGAACAATGTGGGAGTGTTTATAACCTGCGATGTAGTAACATTTTCTTAAAATGTTACACCCTATTTGTTATTTTGCTGACACTTTGAACATTTGCTGACACTTTGAACTTTCGCTGACACTTTATTATTTTGCTGCGTGTTTTTTTGACATGTTACAAATGAATCAAGAAAAATGACATTTTGCAGATCGAAATCAGTACAACAATGCCTAATTTTGCTGCCGTGAGTAGATAAAATATGTGACCGCGCAAGTTGAGGCGCAGGCGCAGGGTGGGGTGACGTAGGAACGGCTTACCGTTGTGCTGTGGACCGTTGTCGCCGAGCCACTTGTCTGCGATCACGTGTTAGTGATTTTATTTATTCTATTTATCTACATCCACGATCTTCTCTCTTTTTATTTTATTAAAAAATGTTAAAACAACTTATTTAGGCTGTGAGATAGTATAATGTGTTGTATGAACTATGAACCAGTCATTAAGACTATATTATAAGCCAGGGATCTCCAATATTTTTGGTTCAAGGGATCTGCATTAGATGGTCCATAATAGCGGGCCAGATGAAGTAAGCAACATTCAGCTATCGGACTTCACAAAGTAGAGAATATAGATAAAATTTCATAAACCATTGCAGGAGTGAAAAAGGGTGTAATTCTCCTTTACTAGATTAGTTGAAATTTAATTATAGGACAATTATTCCTTTTTTTTTTTTTTTTTTTTCTCACTTTATTGAGTAACACAACTACATTTTATAAATGTTATAAGTGTTAATAATACAAGTTTTTCGGTCATTGATATACTTGACAAAGGTAATAGTCCATTGACTACTCCTTTCGGCATGAAGATTAAAATTATAATGGCAATAATGATAATTTAAGAATTAAGAATAATAATAAAGGAATATAATTAAATAAAATAAAATAAATAATAATAGTAAATAAATCAGAAAATAGAATTCAAATAAACAAATAAAATTAAAAACATATAGATATATAATAACAGTAAGTTAAATAATAATAACTATAAATTTGCTATAAATAATCACATTCGTAGTAAGTCTCTGGGCCACTGCCTCCTCAGGCGGCAAGGTGGGTCATCTGGGATAGATTGGGAGGAGAGGATTCCTTCCTAAAGATTATTATTCCAATATATTAATATAGGATATATATATATATATATAATAATATATAATAATAGGATATATAATAATATATAATATATATATAATATATAGGATAATATATAGAATGGATAATATAATATATAATATATAGGATATATAATAATAGGATATATATATATATATATATATATATATATATATATATATATATATAATATATATATAATATATATATCCTATATATATCCTATATTAATTATTCCTAAAGATTATTTTATTTAATCCCTGCGATCTCCATTGATTATACATTTGCCCAATGGATTGAATAGGAAATATATAATTTTCTTAGGGCTTTCCTGTACATCAGTAAGAACTTAAAAATTAGTTTTTCCGTGGCAGGCTGTGAAATAGTAACTTTAGAGCCTAAAAAACATAGCTAAAATCCATTTTTTCATTACGTGGACTTAAAAAATCTTTTCATTACTCCTAGCTGTAAAGAAAAAATATTTTACGTCCTAGGCACTAAAAGATTTTTTCTTTACGGCGGGTAGTTGTCAAAACTTCCGTTAGTAGTGCTGCAGTCTTTGTAGAAATGCTTCTAGTACGATAAAAATCCGCTAGATGTCAATGCGTTTTATTTATCTTTTCTTATAGTGTAACCTCATTTTAAGGTTTCTTTTTTTAAGTCATAAGTATGTACTAATATTTGTTATTATTATATATTGATTAGTGATTAATATTTAATGTTTTTTCATTGTCTGCTACCTCGGAAAAAATAGCATATGCTACGCGACTTTGAAGTGTTTTTTCTTTACCTTGGCAATATTTACTGTCTCGCTTCGCTCGACAGTAAATGTAATTGCCGCGGTAAAGAAAAAAACTCACTTCACAGCCTTGTAACATAATATACTATTTATCACAATTTTTAAATTTTTTACTGTGCGGGCGTTTACGGTATTTTTGTTGTAGTCCCCTGGCATGGTACACAAAGTGTTAAAGAGGACTAAACGAACTGTACACGTTTTTCATTATTATGTTTATTATTAATCTAAAGTTTATATTATCGTGTTTCAGAGTTGCTAAGCTTGCTATGACTGAAACGTATGAAAACAGCGGCCACTTCGATATCACGTACACCATGTTCGTCTGGATTGCCTTCCTACCTACCTGTACTACTCCCATTATCTATGCTGCCTGGAGAATGAGCAGGTATCATATATATATACTTATATATATATATATATATATATATATATATATATATATATATATATATATATATATATATATACATATATATATATATATATATATATATATATATATATATATATATATATATATATATATATATATATATATATATATATATATATATATATATAGCTTATATAGCTTTGAATATATATATATATATATATATACTTCTATATCGCTTATATACTTTTACGTCTTCTTATCAAATTTTCAATCTAATCTAATTTGAATGATTTATTTATCATTATTACTTCTCTCTGATAATTACTTATTTATAATTAATTTTTGCAATCATTGACTTAGCCATTTACTATTATAAATCATAATATTTATTTACATTCACACATATCAATATATATATATATATTTATATATATATATATATATATATATATATATATATATATATATATATATATATATATATATTTATAAAACTCATACATGTAAAAATACTAAAACATTCTAGAGCGTAAATATTTAGAAAGAAGTAACTGAAATAATTGGTCCACTGCAACTCCAAATATTGCTCTAACTGTTGGATACACAGGCAGTGGATCTCGGCACGTATCTGGCTATAAAGATGCCAATATATTCACGAAACTGTGGAGACGTATTCGCTTTATAAAGCCGTGGAGACGTATTCACTTTTTATGTATGATTTTTTAACATACGTATAATTAATTATTAATGATATTATCGATACTTATCGAAGAAGTAATTTGATAAGTAATTGAGGGATGTGGTGTCCGATGTTACACTTCCACTACTAGAATCGTAATCAGGGTTACTACTTATATAAATTAAAAAAAAAAATGCTAGTACTAAAAACAAAAAAATAATAACATTACTAATAATATATAATTAAAAAATATATAATTAAAATATAAATTTAAAATTAATAAAATTACTAATTCTTAAATGTATTTTACTATGAGAGTATAAAAAATCCATTAGAATATAATATTATAATTTTGAAAAGAGAATAAAAGTATGTGACCGTGACTAAAAGCAGCACAGTATTTAGCATGATGTAATTTAAAAAGTTTTCTTATGTCATTTAACTTTAGAAAAAAAAGAGAATAACAAGGCTTGGGAAAATGTCCATTATAGATAATAGAACACCAGCACCAGCATAGTAAGGATCCTTATAAGAGAAAAACTCATTCCGTGCTTAGTTCTTCTCCGTCCCTCTCGTCTCGAATATTAAACGCTTCATTTCCTTATACAACAAAGCCCTTATAATAACATAAGTATTACTAAACTAGGCATCGCGTGGCTCTGTTATTGAAGTAAGCGTAATGTAATACAGGGTGCGGCAGCAAATCTTCCTTTTCTAAAATGCGCTCTATTTAGGCTGCAAATGTCGCTGCGAAGCGGGAGTGTTCTCATTCGAGAGACGAGGTTCTAAAGTTTTTCTCCTTCCCAGTCAGCCACCTTGTCAGGAGAGTACGTTTGCTGTTGAGGACTATTTTTTGGAACGGATTTTCTGTAATCGCAGTTGGGACATCGATAGCTAAACATCGATGTTTTCGATACATCGTCATCGAAAGAACAAACATCGATGTTGCAAAACAATCGAAAGAAAGCATCGATGTTTTCGATACATTGACATCTAAAGAACAAACACAAATGTTGCAAAAAAATCGAAAGAAAACATCGATGTTTTCGATACATCGACATCGGTCCTCCAACCCGACGAGCAAAAAAAGAAAAGAAAAGGCCACCGGTTTAAAAAAAATCCTTCGTTCTTGTTCCCGATATTCGTTGTCGACGTTTTTGGGGTCTGATACATCGATGACATCGAACTTTTTGATGTTTCAGGAAAACATCGATGTTGTCCGATACATCGAAAGATCAAGATCGATGTTAAACATCGATGTTTTTAAGTCTGATACATCGATGTTTTCGATACATCGACATCGATGTCCCAACCCTAATCGCAACTCAGCGCACCTTCCAAAATCGCTTCAATAGCCCCGTTGGAACCTGTCCCGGACCGAAATCAATTGTTACATATAGGTCATTACGTTCAGATATACCACAGAGATATAATATATAGTAGTATAGAAGTCTATGAACTGGAATCTCTCAGACCGTCAGATCACCCTGGCAATGGGAGATTCAATCTTGCGATCCCCACTGCGTTCTGCGCGCAAACATGCGTCTTCCCTTCGACTTTTCGATTGTTCATTGAGGCGAATTCTTTACGATGACCTTCAATTCTACCCTTACAAGTTGGCGATTGTGTAGGAACTCTCCAAACGTGACTTTAATTCTCGGAGCACAGCCGAGCGATTTGGAGTGGCCAACCCGCTCGCCGATTTGGGTTTTGTGAATTTATCTTGCAGGGTATCTTGAAATCCTCCGTTTACGTCAACCTTCCAAGGACCGTAAAATACCTGAAGACCAACATCCGGGCAGAAATTGCCAGCATACCCTCTGCCATGTAGGTAAGGATCATGACAAACGCCAGAAATCGTGTTACTCAAGGTGTGAACAATGGGGGGGGGGGGGGGGGGGTCATCTACGTGATATAATTTTCAAAACTGTGTAAATCAACACTTAAATTGTACCTTTATTATAACAATTGGTGTGGCACATAGCTTCCTCTCATCCTATCATGTACTTTATCAATTTTATGCTTTTATGACCTTCTACATTATTGTCTAATTTTTTTTGTTTCCCTCGTTTCTAAAATCTGTCAAAATTGTTTTGATTTCTTTACATGAATTGAAGTATGTATCAATTTAGCAAAATTTAAATAGCGCAGACAGTCCAAATTAATCTGGGGCTATCTGCGAGTTACTTTCCACAGCTATAAAAGATTCATACAAATCAGATAAATACTTAAGAAGCTGTAGGTGTAAATAAATGTATGTTTGTGCGCATGTTGCAAGAGATTCAAATAAGCGCAGATGGTTGAAATTTATATGGGATGGGCTAATCATGATCTACCATCTAAATTTATTATCTAAATCTAAAGAAAGACAGACCGACAGACAGAGTCAGAACCATAAATGTTCCCTGATGTCTAAAAATGGATTTCTGTCTTGGAATTTTTGAAATCGGAGACCCACAATTTTTTTCGTTCTTCAGAGCGATCATGTAGCTTCCGTTACATTCTGATTCGTAAAATGGGTTTCATTGAAAGTTTTACTGCCGCATCCTGCATAAATAAGATATTTAGAAAATCGTTTGCCTGATGAGTTGATAGTTAAAAAAGGATGGTTTTAATAAAGGGCCTTGTAGTGGAGGAGAAAGGTGCCTTTCTACATATTATTTAACTTACATGTTCCGCCCATCATTATTTCAACTATTATAAAATATATCACTTCACTACTCAATAACTACTGCTTCTATCTAGTTGACATTTTACATGCCTATTCCAATTGTACTTTAATCACTGTATATGAAGTGTTATTAAAATTCTTACGTTAGAACATAAGATATCAGTAAAAACGTTGTTTCCTTCATTCTATACCTTTATGTCCACTTCAATAGTTTTAACGATTTTTATTAATTCATAGCGGTGTCGCTGTTGGTTTTTGTATATGTAAAATCGTATATGTAAAAATGTTCGTCTTATAAAATTGATGATGATAGAATCTTTTCCTGTCCTGAAATTCCAATTTTACATTTGAAGCTGTCGTTAACGTGAGTGTTACACAAAAACTCGTGGACGGATAACGCTGCCCAACATTCTTAGTCTGAACATTAGTAAAAGGAACATTTTTACCAAATTTAAACAAAAATCAATCAAGTTTAATTCAAGTTATCGTCGAACACGCAAACCGAAGGTAAAGGACTATGTAATCATTTTGAAGAACAAAATTATTTTATGACTTCGAATTCAAAAATTCCAAGACAAAAATCCCAGTGAGACATTAGGGAATTTTTTTGGTTCCGTGTCTGTCTATCGGTCTGTCGATCTGTTGCTCTATTTTCGTGAACCAACATATCTTAAAAACCACCCCTCTGATTTTAGTTAAATTTGTATGGTAGGTCATAATTAGCCCATTGTTGGTCCCATATAAGTTTCAACCTTCTGCGCCTATTTATTTCTCTCCCACTTACTCACAAACATGCATTCATTTTCACCCTATTTTCATTTTCATTCCCTGCTAATTATGTTATTCTCCAGTGAACACGTAATACTATTTTGACTGGCTGTGAACATTTTATTTTGAATCAAACTCAACAGATGTTTTTAAAAAGTCTAAATACCTATAGCTTCAAAAATACTTATCTTATTTGTATGAAACATTTATAGTTTATCGAAAGTAAAACAGATTAATATGAACCGTCTGCGCTCTTTAACTTCTAGGTCTGAACTAAAAATGTCCTCTGATATCTGGAACGGATTTCTGTCTTGGAATTTTTGAACTCGGAGGCCTAACATTTCTTCATTCTTCAGAACGGTGACATAGCTTCCGTTACCTTGGACCTTGGAAGCAAAAAGAAAACGGGAGTCGCTTTCAAGAAGCCAAGAAAAACCGATCGATTGTCAGATCTCTGTAAATTAATATATATTTTTCTCAAAAGGTCAAGTCATTGTAATTACAACCATTTTAATTTGTTAAATAAGAAAGTGTTATGAACCATGTACACTTACAACGTTAAAAAACAGTATTTGTTACACTAACACGGCCACCATTTTTACCATTCTTTTTTATATAATCAACTTCCTAAAATTAAAACTTCGTAGATACAGAATTAAAAAGAATGGCATGTATGTATAAGGTTGTAGAAATAATATGTGCAACCTGAATATTAATTATACATATTTTATATACCTATATAAATATTATTTACTCTATATAAAGACTATTCGAGAAAAGATTTTTTAATTACTTCTCCTACGTCTCAAGGGTCTTGGCCCTTTACAAATTTCCTGAAAATTAAAATAAATAAGAAAAGGGTCCTTTTGAATGAAGAAAAAAACCGAAAAAGTCTTGGGCCCCTAATAAGACCTCCTTTCAACTTGAGAAGGTTCAAGCAACTTATATTAGGAACCTGTATTGTATAGCTCAGTTAGACCCTAAGCAATTAATAATAACCCAGCAATTTTACTAATAATTGTACGAATACTGTTATTACAATTTCTCATAAGTATTATTTAATTTACAGTAGAGCGTCGATTAAACGTACTAATGTGGTATAGGGGAGTTTTGGGTACACCTTTAGATTGTTACTCCCCTATATTTTTGCTTCCGAGCTGACCAAAGGTGACGGAAGCTATGAGATCGTTCTGAAGAAAGAAAACATTTTAGGTCTCCGATTTCAAAAATTCCAAGACAGAAATCCGTTTCAGACATCAGGGAACATTTTTGTGTTCCGTGTCTGTCTGTCGGTCTTTCGGTCTGTCATTCAATTTTTGCGAACCAACATATCATAAAAACTACACGTCCAATTTTAATGAAATTTAGGTGGTAGGCCATAATTAGCCCATTAATGGTCCCATATAAGTTTCAACCTTCTGCGCATATTTGTTTCTCTTCCACATGCGCACAAACATACATTTATTCACACCTATAGCTTCTAAAGTAATTATTCGATTTGAATGAAACTTTTATAGTGTGTCGAAAGTAACCCGCAGATAGCCCCAGATTAATTCGAACCATCTGCGCTCTTTATCTTTTGCTAAATTGATACTTTAATTCGTGTAAAAAATGAAAACAATTTTGACAGATAAAAAAAAATGGAGGAAACAATTAGACCAATTAGACAATAATGGCTTGTAAAAGCATGAAATCAATAAAGTACGTGGATAGGATGCGAGGAAGATATGTGCCACACCAATTGACAGTCTATTTTAGAATATAATATGACTTTGACTAAATAACTATTTTGGCAAAGGGATGTTTAGTCAATGTACCTTGGGACAAGGGAATATCACTCTTCAGTTTTTATATGGGGAGTGACAATCTAAAGAAGTGCCGGAGTTTGGATAATAAAATAATAGGAACATCAAAATTCATCAAAAAAAAAAAAAAATAAATAAAAAAATAAAACGGAAAGATGTAAAATAAATCAATCAAGTTTGTACAAAAGGCATCTTTATTTATTTATCTAAAGTACATAGTAAAAAAAAGTCTTCCAATTAGTGTGGCACATAGCGTCATTGCGTCCTGTTTCATATTCCTTAATGATTTTATGCATTAAAAACCCATTATTGTCTAATTCATTCAATTATCCTTAGTAAAATTTGTCAAAATTATTTTGATGTTTGGACATGAATTAAAGTATTAATTTAGAAAAATTTAAAAATCAGGTTTAAATAATCTGAGGCTATATGAGGGCTATTTTCGACAAACAATCCAAATTTCATAAAAATCAGATAAGTACATTTGAAGATTTATGTGTAAATAAATGTATGCTTGTAGTTATTGCGCACATGGAAGAAAAACAAATGTATGCAGGAGGATGAAACTTATATGGACCAAAAAATAGGCTGATTGTGACCTACCATTTAAATTTCATTAAAATCGGACGGGTAGTTGTTAAGATATGTTGGTTCGTAAAAATTTAGCGATAGACAGATAGACGGACACGAAACCAAAAATGTTACCTGATGTCTGAAACGGATTTCTGTCTTGGAATTTTTGAAATCGGAGATGTTACGTTCCTCAGAACGGTCGCATAGCTTCCTTTACCTTCGGTAAAATCGGAAGCAAAATATAGATAAACAGCTATCAAAGCTTTCTTTAACCTTTAAATGCTAATGGTAATTGGATGGCTGATATTACTAAACCTTCGTCGATCGACTAACATATGCAGAAAATAAATGTTTTGGGTTAAAACTACACTTTTATTAAGAGAAAACTAGTAAGAACTCATTCTAAAACATTTTTTAAGTGAGATATACAAACATTTGATGAAAAATAACTTAGTAGGAACATCAGAAGAATCTGAAATTGAGTGAACATTAATGCACCAGGTCCCATGCTCCAGGCCAAAAGCTCTAGGCCCTTTGCTAAGTGCTCCAGGCGCCAGATTTTCGGTCATTGGTCTCTGGCCCAAGGCCAATTACCCTAGGCCGATTGCCCCTTACCCCTAGGCCTACTGCCCCTTACCCAAGGCCCATTTTCCAAGGCTATAGGCTCATTCGATGACCAATTAATTCCCTCCGTTTATTACTAACGTTAGTCGAATCGACGAAGTAGCTATGACGGGAATTTGCCAGAAAACGAGTGTATGCTCAAAAGGACTACTACCGCTACACTAGCAGGTGTGTTACTAACCAGTGCTAGCACTGCAGAAGGATGGGGTACCCATCACCATCGCATACGAGTGTAAATGGTTAAGGTTCAAACTGTGCTCGTCGATTCGACTACCATTAGCATTCCAGGGTTAAGAATGAATTAAGCCGAGGGTTTTGATTTTTTTTTCATGTGAAGCCAGTTAGGATAATGAACGTTCTACTTTATATGTTTGTATTCTACTATATTTGTTATATTATGTATGTATTCAAAACAAAAAGTAACATTGAAATGGTTATCAATATTAATTCAAAATTTGATATGTTAATATAAGTATATTTTTACATATTCATACTATGCTAATCAGGGACAATCATAATGTTTATAAGAGGCCAATTTAAATAGTTTTTATTTTAAAATACCCACATCTATGTTATATCTAATATTTATTTTGAGTTTTATTGTTTTAAGAGAGATATTTTATTATTTTGTTTTAGTTTCATTATTTATTTAAGAGAAAGTCAATATCTGCTGAATTTAGTATTTTCTCATCTCAAGTTTATTTAAAATAAACTTCAAAAAGGAAAAGGAATTAAATTAAACATTTATTTTTATTACAAACTTTATTTATTACAATTTAAATTAGAAAGTTAATTAAATAAATTAAATTCCACTCAAAAAAGATTCCAAAAAAAGAAGAATTTAATTTCTGTCTTTTATGTTCTACTATTCTACGTATATTAGAAAATAAAAGAGAAAGTAAAGATAAAGATTTGAGAGAAGTAAAGAGATAGTATTGCGATGGCACGAAAAATTATTTTGCTGATTTTGATGGAATTAAACAAACAAACTTTACTAAATTATTATAATCCTTTTTAGGGTCCGTAGGCAAAACCAAGGACCCTTATATTTTCCTGCGTCTGTCTGTCCGTCCGTCATGTCGCGTGCTCTCACGGCTACACCTTTTGTCCGAACACTTTGAAATTTGGCATGTATGTGTCTTGTACCTACCCACATATTTAAAAAATTTAGCGACTAAAAAAAAATATTTTTCAAAAAAATTAGGGTAAAAAATCTTAAAGGTTAAATTTTTTTATTTTTTTTCGACACCGTGAGGGGTATCATATGAAAAGGGACGTCGAGCTGATTACAAAAATATATAATTCTTTGGATATAACTTCGATAGGGCGAGCGTAGGCAAGTTTGAAGTGGGTGTGAAACGTGTGTCCCCCCCCCCCTCTATCTCGCTTATGTGAAGTGCGAAAAATCTGAAAAAATTCCTGAACATTTTTCGACCAAAAGTAAAGATATGAATTTTTGGAAATTTCTAAAAAAATATTATTTTATTTTTTATTGACAAAATACGTTTTTTTTTTATAATTATGGTCTTTTTGATGTATTTATATGGTTGTAGTCCGGTTCAGTGGCAAAAAAATGCTTTATCAGAGTGTGTTTTGAGAATATCAGACCCTTAGAATAGTTCAAAGTAAGCTTTTTAGCATTTTAAAAAACCACTGTTTATACACTTTACAGTTATAGTGTGGCCTACGGACCCACGCTGTGTGCTGACTAGCACACACTTGACCTGTTTATTATAGATAAAAGATTCATATTTTACGATTTTGGTAGTATTCATACTACGGAAAGATTAAATTTTAATTTAAATCAAATTATAATTATTATTAACTACAGGAAACAGACAGAGAAAAATACACTCCAGTGCCGGGATTTGAACCACGGGCCTCTATATTTCCAGTATAGCGCTCTACCAACTAAGCTACGCAGGAGAATTATTTTCTCTGACGTTAATGATACCTTGTCCCGAATTTCAGCTTTCAATTTTCCACAAATCTGAGAAGTCAACATTAATGACATAGAACTAGACCGAGAAATAACGCTTATAAAAATATTAGAGAAATAACGCTTATAAAGTATTATTTTTATAAAAAAAAATAATACTTTATATTATTATAAAGTACCCAATTAGTACCTGGTACCTAGTACAATCAATTTGAAATTCATATTTTACGATTTTGGTAGTATTCATACTACGGAAAGATTAAATTTTAATTTAAATCAAATTATAATTATTATTAACTACGGGAAACAGACAGAGATATAGAGGCCCGTGGTTCAAATCCTGGCGCTGGAGTGTATTTTTCTGTCTGTTTCCCGTAGTTAATAATAATTATAATTTGATTTAAATTAGATAAAAGATTTAAAGAAATGAAAGTTGTAAAAATACGAAAGTTTGAGATGTCAAGTTAAAACAAAACAAAGGCGAAACGATCAGTGTTGCCACTTTCATATTAACAGCTGTTTTTTATCTCAATTTTTAGCGATTTTTGCTTTTGAGCTTACCAAAGGTAACGGAAGCTATGTGATCGTTTTGGAGAATCAATTTTTAGGTCCCCTATTTTCAAAAATTCCTAAACAGAAATCCGTTTCAGGCATAAGGGAACATTTTAGGTTCCGCGTCTGTCTGTCGGTCTGTCGTTCAATTTTTGCGAACCAACATATCTTAAAAACTACAGTCCAATTTTAATGAAATTTAGGTGGTAGGTCATAATTAGCCCATTGTTACTACTAGTAGTTGGTCCCATATAAGTTTCAACCTTTTGCGCTTATTTGTTTCTCTTTCACATGCGCACAAACATACATTTATTTACACATAATATACCGTCTGCGCTCTTAAACGTTTGCTAATTTGATACTTTAATTCATGTAAAAAATCAAAACAATTTTGAAAGATTAGAAAGAACGTGGGAAACAATTATATCAATTAGACAATAATGCCTTGTAAAAGCATATATATATATATATATATATTTTTTTTTTTTTTTTTTATTAAAAGCATAAAATCAATAAAGTTCGTGGATAGAATGCGAGGAAGCTATGTGCCACACCAATTGGCAGTCTATTTTTTTAATAATCACTGTAAAATAATTAAATTTGTTTATTATTATAATTTTTAAAGGTATTTTCAAAAAATATATAAATATTTTGCAGAATATTACGCTTAAATATAGAAAAATGAACAATGAGGGAGAGTTCATAACCTGCGATGTAGTAACCTTTTCACAAAATGTTGCTGCCTGTTTGTTATTTTGGTGACACTTTGATATTTTGCTGCGTGTTTTTTTGACATGTGAAAAAAGAATTATGAAAAATGACAATTTGAAGATTGAAAACAGTAAACAATGCTTAATTTTGCCATCGTGAGTAGATAGAAATTGTTTTGACTCAAGTTTGCTTAAATCTGCTTTAATCATAATCAATTTATTACTTTTAGTTGAAATAGATTTAATATTATTTCTCATTCGATATTAAATAACGAAATAACAGATGTTTAATAGCATAACTTGTTTTTTTTATCTTCTACATTCTTAACTATTGAAAATAGATACATTTGTATATAGAGTTTTTAGGTACAAAATATCAAAAAAAAGTTTAAGTAAAAGTCTAGCACAAAACATTTTCATACATTTTTTTCTTTTAGTTTGATATTTTCCTTGTTATTTTCTCTCTCAGTTTTCTTATCTATCTCCTTAAAAAAAGCATCATAGTGAAGTTGAGTGATCTCTGAGCCGTAGAGTGGAAAACAGAAAAATAAATAGCGAGGAACAAGGTCTTTACCGCAAAAAAAAACAAACACATCAGATAACAGATAACAGAAACCTGAGAGCTCAGAGAAACTTGATAAAGCCTGTCCCACATATACAAAACAAAAATAAATATTATATTCATACAAATATTTATATAAATTCCTGTAAGAAATAATATATTATTGTCCCAGAACAATGTTTGCTACTTAAAATATCACAAAGATACCTGTTTTAAAAATGGTAAAGAGTATTATTGAAAAATTGAACTAATCGATTGTATAATTAAAAAATTAATATAAAAATTATTACTATTAATATAAAAATAATAAAAAGAAAGAAGAGAGCCTTGATTTGTAAATCTTTGTATAGTTTTCTTTCCTTAAAGTACTCATTCGATAACACTGTTTATAACCTGTCTTATAACTTTAAACCTCATTGTTTTTCTGCAATTATTTATAGGGTCCGTAGGAAATACCAAGAACCCTTAAATTTTCCTACGTATGTCTGTCCCTCCGTCCGTCTGTCGCCTGCTCTCACAGCTACACTTTTTGTCCGATCACTATAAAATTTGGCATATATGTGTATAGTACCTACCCACACATTTGTAAGATTATGAAGGATGGCCTATTAATATAAAAACACTAAAAAGAAAGAAGTGAGCCTTGATTTGTAAATCTTTGTATAGTTTTCTTTCCTTAAAGTACACATTCGACAACACTGTTTATAAGCTGTCTTATAACTTTAAACCTCATTGTTTTTCTACAATTATTTTAAGGGTCCGTAGGAAAACCCAAGTCCGTCTGTCGCCTGCTCTCACGGCTACACCTTTTGTCCGATCACTATCAAAAATTTGGCATATATATGTGAATAATACCTACCCACACATTTTAAAAATGTAGCCACTTAAAAAAGTATTGGTAAAAGTGAACTGTACGGTTTAGTTTACGGAATTGAAGTACAAAATTAATTTTTTCCCCTAGCATTTTCAACGGCTGCTCCGTCATTTTCTGGAGGAAAACAACCCTGCTGCGTATAGACTATAGGTAGAGGTCCAAATCGAAGTACAAAAATTCTTTGGTACCGTGCAATGAGATCCATAGGATAGTTCAAAGTAGGCTTTTTAGGGTCCGTACGCAAAACCAAGGACCCTTGTATTTTCTATCGTGTGTCTGTCCGTCCGTCCTGTCGCCTGGTCTCACGGCTACACCTTTCATCCGATCACTTTGAAATTTGGCATGTATGTGTCTTGTACCTACCCACATATTATAATAATATAGCGACTTAAAAAAAAAATTCTTCAAAACAATTAGGGTAAGAAAACTTAAGGGTTTTTTTTTTTTTTTTTTCTTTTTTTCGACACCGTGAGGGGTATCATATGAAAGGGTACGTCGAGCTGATTACAAAAATGTATAATTCTTTGGTTATAACTTTGATAGGGCGAGTAAGTCGGTGTGAAACGTGTCCCCCCCTTCTATCTCGCTTATGTGAAGTGCAAAAAATCTGAAAAAAATTCCTGAACATTCTTCGACCCAAAGTAAAGATACCACTTTTTGGAAATTTCGAAAAAAAATATTATTTTATTTTCTATTGACAAAATACGTTTTTTTTATAATTATGGTCTTTTCGATGTATTTATATGGTTGTAGTCCGGTTCAGTGGCAAAAAATTACTTTATCAAAAGTTTGTTTATGTGTTTTGAGAATATCAGACCCATAGGATAGTTCAAGCTTTTTAGCATTTCAATAAACACCATCAATAGAGTACTACTTAAACTATGAAGGGTTGCCTACGGACTCTCGCTGTGTGCTGACTAGCACACATTTGACATGTTTATTTTATTTCCTGGCCCCTGCATTTGACAAGCAATTAATTATTCGTCCTCATAAGAGTTGTGGCATAGGATAACAAGGGATTCAAGCATATGGGCTTGGATAAACCACTTAACACCAGGCAATTGGAATGCTTTAACTGAATCTTTTTATCAGTCACAATAATATTGGCCCATCATTTTTTTTATTTACTATAAATCCTTTATAATTATGAATTTTGGTTGTGTTAGGGTAAATATTGGTATTAATTTATTAATTATTCAGTGTATTTTTAATTAATTAATTAGTTTGATAAAAAGTTTTTTGTATTGGTACAGAGTCTACGTGACAAATTTCATTTAGAGTGGATGCTCCAAAAGATTTTATCGACTGACACCGACAAACAAATTAAAATTAAATTATTATAAAGTGAAGTTCTATATAAATAGCCAATTATAACGAGGACTTAATTAGCTTCTGCAGGCCCTAAAATGAACCTGGATTAAACAAAAATTAATTATTACTGAAAAAAATAAAAATAAAATCAGTATTATAACGAAATGGGAGCCTATCGATAAAGCCGAAATACAGATAAATTTATCTGTGAAATAGACCGGAATCAGGTATTACGAATCAGAAGAGGTATTATAGGTCGAGGGTTGAGAATATTGATAAAAGGGATTTATCACAGTGTTCAAATAACTGGAGGAAGGTTAACTTCAATTTAATGATAAATTGAAATTAGCTCCTAAGACTTCTAGGCGGGGAGGGGGTGAGATGGGGGGGGGGGGGGGGCAAAACTAAACTAATTGGACTAAGCCCAGGGTTTACAGCTGGAAGTTTTTTTATTATTAAAATTTCTAAGTAATAATAATAGATTAGAGCTAACCAACTACAAAATCAATTATTCCATAATCCTCTTTTGTCAGTGAAAATGTTATTAAATATCCATGTTCACTCGTTTTGTTTAAAAATTTAAGCACCCTTCACGTTAAAATCTATTATCAGAACCAATCAATGATCATTTCAACACATATAGACAATTATTTCATTAATAACTCAAAATCATTTTATCTACTATTGATACGAAATATAAACCTTGTATCTCTGTTTAGATGCGTAGAAAGTGATTCTTTACGTACTTGTATTCATTACGCATGCGTGTTTTTATAATTCCTCTTTTTTTCCACCCTAGGGCGATAAAAATTAGTCGTTTATGAGTTATATTAAAAAAACTGAAAAAAGTGCCAAAATTGCGAGGTTTTTCGCCTACCAAAAGTTATTCCCAAGGCTTTGGTTTCATGCTCCTCTTACTATACAAAACAATCCTAAAAAAAAAAAAATCGTTTACCCTAATTCATGCAAGCTCGAATGTATCTATATATTGGCCTATTATTATATTAAGGGAAATTTGTCAATTCTTTTTTAAATAACTCTAAAGCTGTTTTTGTTTAGGATTATAAATTTAATTTGCACAATCTTCTTTTATATTTTTCCTCTTTTTTTAATTCATTTTCCTTCTTAATTTTCTCGTCTCTTGGGCATAGAAAATTCCGGATAAGGTATCCGGTATGTTTTGGCAAGTTTTCCTTAATCCTGAATAATAAGGATATAAAAGGAATATTTAATTAATAGCTAGAATGAAAAATTGCCTTTCTTTGATTAATGGTCGGGTAATTTGAAAGGAACAATAGATCTCATTGTTATAATGTTACTCAATTCAACAACTTTATTTTTATCAGCTTAGAGCCTGATAAATTCTTTAAAATATTCTCTTTACGCATAGAAGAGTTTGAGAAGTACGAAGAGTTTCAACTGTACGTGCCCTAAGACATCTATAAATATTAAATCCAAATACCACAGAATAGTCCAGTCATTTTAAGTTTCCTGTTCCAAAAAAGTCGGAACTACAATTTTTTTGAACAAAGTTTCTTTTGGCCCGTTCTGGAGCCCGGGAGTGAATCCGAAAAAAAACGACCGTCACAAAACCAAGCGTCACGAAATCTACCGATGACGATAACTTGAGTAAAAGATTACCGTGTTAGTTGAAATTTGGTACACATGTTCATTTTACCAATGTCCAGGATGAGTTCGTTGGACAACGTTATCCACCCAAGTGGTCACGCGCAACGCTCGCGTAAACGTAAGCTTCAAATTTAAAATTGTAATTTCAGGAGGAGCAACTTCATTTATTTATTGAGACAAACAACATTTAAAAAATAATTTTCTATAGTAAAATGAACACCAACACTGCTATGAAGTGATAAAGATCACTATATTTATTAAGCGTGCGTTGCCATTCGGCATGAGGGGAGGGGGGCCCACGACCACGCCCCGCATGCAGGCCCTGATTTACCAATGGACAGACTGGGTAATTAGCCAGGGCGGCAATTTCTGGGGGGTGGAAAATTTTCGGATATTTTTGTTTTTGTTTTTATTTATTTTTACTACGTTTTTATTAGCTTGCTTTCTTGTTTGTTTGTTTGTCCGGTAAAAATCTGGCAATCCATTTCTAAATAATTTCCCGAATAGCTAGACATTTGAAACTTTTAGCATAGCTCAGAACACGATGACAATGCATTATTTTAATACTTTTACCCATCTTTCAGCAGAATTTAATTGGTTTTCAGCAAATTATGCTGTATGGAAAGTTAGTTCGGAAAAAATCCTTAAGTTATTTTATTTGTTTTGCCATGTCCCATATTTACGCAATCTTCATTTGGACGGGTTTCAAATTGGTGATTTTTATAAATAAGAGATAAACATTGAATAACACCAAAACAGGAAATATATCGATTATATTATTTATATTATTTCAAATATATCGATGGCACGGTTTTGATTCGGTGTTGGGGAGATCCGTTGTACAAAGATTTGTCCTTTTATAGGTTAAGATCAGCTCTCTAGATGATTGTCATTTATGTGAAAGAATGAATTCGGAACTATTTTTTTTTTCAATAACATTATATATATTATATAAAAATAATAAAAAAACGTAGTTGGTTTTTATACCCCTGAAGACCTTAGAAATCTCTTAAATTGAAAATTAAAGGGGACCGCATCAAAAAAAAAAAAAAAAATGAACAATAACAATTATATTATCAACAATAAATTTAAAAACGTAGTGTATAAAAAGTTCTTTTTATCTTGAAATTATTTTATTTTATTATTATTATTTTCAGAACAACGGTAAAATAAAACGGGAACTAACTTGCATAGGCCACGAATTTTCCGAAGAAATATCTAGAAAAAAAATCTAGAAAAGGTCCATTTAGTTTAGGTAACTAAAAGTTTTCAAGAAAAGTATAGACAATTATTACCGAATTGCTTCGAATATAAGACGCACTTTTTTCCGTTTCTTCATCGTGAAAATCGGGATGCGTTTTTTATTCGAGGTGCGTCTTAAAATTGATGATTTCAAGTGTAACAGATTGAAATAGCATTCTCTTTGTAATAAGCAACGTTGCGTCATCTAACAACCTTTATTATACGAACTTCGTTCAAAAATAGTTTTTACTTTTTATTTCCAATTCTCTAAATTTTTCCGGGATATCCTTTTACATTAATATAATTTTCAGGAATTTCAACGAGTTCAATTTCCGATGAGATGTACGGTGGAGGGGGTTCCGTTGTACCTAGGTATTTCTTGTTAGCTCAGTTCACTATCTATTCCTTGTCTGTTGTTTTCTATGTTTACTTAGACTTCGCGATGTCGGGGAAAGAAAGAAGGGTTCGTTATAAAGCCGGTGATAAAAGAAAAGTGATTCAATTTGCGGAACGCTACGGTAATCGAGTCTCGGGAAAAGAGTTTAGTGTATAACTGAAAGTAATGTACGACGCTGGCGCAATAAATAGCATAAACTTTATAAATGCCTCAAATTAATATAATATAAAGATAAAGATTTAATAATAATATAAATATAATAATATAATAATATAAAGATAAAGATTTAATAATAATATAATAATATAAAGATAAAGATTTAATAATAATATAAATATAATAATATAAAGATAAAGATTTAATAATAATATAAATATAATAATATAATAATATGAAGATAAAGATTTAATAATAATATAATAATATAAAGATTTAATATTCCAACAATGGCCATGGGACTATAAATTTGATGTCTAAACAAGTTGATAAAAGAGAGGAGGGAAGACGTTTCCTTTGAAACCGGGTACGTCTTATATAATATTCGATGCATTTTTTTCCCCTAGATTTTTGGTTCGAAAATAGGGATGTCTCATATTCGAAGTAATACAGTATATTACAGGCTATTCACTTACTGAATTCATTTAATCAAAAATTTGACTTTTTCCCTAGCTTCAAAATGTTAATGATTATTTCATACAAGAGTTTGGACAATTCCAAATGTAATATTTCTTATTTTCATATCTAAGTATCTATTTCGTTCGTTTTCTCCTTGGTAATAAAAGTTATAACACATATTTAACCCACGTGTTTATTTATTAAAAACAATTTAAAAATTAGACATGCGACTAGTACCTTTAAAATTATTTTCATGTGTGTTTTCAGTTTGCAATACAATCGTAGTTATAAAAAATAAGGCGGCTTTCACACTGCGTGCATATTTCATATTTATGTTAATAAAGAATAAGGTAGTTGTAGAATAGAGGGTCCGAAATCGTGATAACATTTTTGATTTATTTGCCTTAAAATATTTAATTTTAAAATAGTATCTTAAAAATAAACTTAAAAATCGTGATATAATATCTGATTTCGAATTAGTGTATTTAGAACTCTTGGTTAAATATATTTACAGGATCGAATGTATTAGTAATTTTAAAAAGAATATTATACTTTTTAAATAGTGCTTATTGCTCTCAAATAGATAGAAATATAATATGTACATTTTTTTTAAAAAAAAAGTCGCTAAGTTATTGTAAAATTTAAAAGTGGCTGTGAATACCAAGCGCGTAAAAAATCGAGGTATGGTCGATAAGCATTTTTTCCCCCCATTTAGGGTAGCCTGAGCATGAGTAAAAGGGATAAGTGTACCAAATTTCAACTGAATCCGTCAGCGTTTACTCAGTTTCCGAACACGTAAACGTTATTGTTCTGACTTTTATAGAAAGAAATATGTGTACATTTTACTTAAAAAATCGGTCCGAGACAACTCAGACAAACTTTCTCATATACGAGTTTATAATTACTTAGCCCAGTGTTTCCATTTATTAGTTTTCAAATATACATTTAAATATTATTGAACATTTCATCAAAATGTATCATAAAAATAACTTCTCCTGGGCGGGGAATCGAACCCGGGCTCTCTCCGTCCGCGTTTTAAGCTAATATCTCAGGAACTAGATTTTTCCCGGGAAAACGGCTTATATCGTTGGATTTGTATTCAAATGGACTACATTTTAGAATTTTTTAAACAAAATCGTCGGAACCGTTTTCGAGAAATATTTTTTTTTCATGTTTTTTCAGAGTTTTTGGGGGGTAGCGCCCCCAAATTTAGAGCTAAAATTAATTTCTCGATTTCGCCTCGGGGTATTATTTTTCTGAACATGTATGCCAAATTTCATCAAAATTGGCCCAGTAGTTTAGGCTCCAGGCGTCTGCTCAGACGACAGACGACGGACAGACATTTCTTAAAAACCACTTTTTTTGGACTCAGGGGACCTCAAAACGTGTAAATCCATCAAAATCTCAAAATCGAATTTTCGCGCCATCACAATACTTTCTCTTTATATGAGAAAGTAAAAAGTAGTGAATGGTTTTTTAAAAATTAAAAGTGGATGTTTGACTTCCGAACGAGTTTTAATCGCGGTATTGTCGACATGAAGTCTTTCTCTATAAATTCTCGACCGTTAATATAAACAGAAACAAACAAACCTGAGTTTTGTTCGTTTCTTTGTATATATATATATATATATATATATATATATATATATATATATATATATATATATATATATATATATATATATATATATATATATATATATATATATATATATATATATATATATATATATATATATATATATATATATATATATATATATATATATATATATATATATATATATATATATATATATATATATATATATATATATATATATATATATATATATATATATATATATATATAAACACACATAAAATTGTGCTTTTATAAGTTAAATACAAACATATAATAATAACATTCCTTTTTTAAGATAACAATCATTACTGTTGAAAAGTTGCATCGAATTTTTGTTACTCCAACAGACAATTAATTTTTGTTCTAAAGTACAAAATAAGTTTTCTATTAAAAGTATAAATAAGTCTGGCATATTTTCTTTCAACTTTTCATTTCAACTTGGAGAGAAATCTCTCAGAAAAAGTAAATTATTGCTAAAAATTCGTTGTTGAAATGGATCAAAAGAGTTGAGGAAAAACTTTTTATCCTGACAAGAGAGTTTCCAAATCAAAACAGAATAAGAGTTAATTGTTGGTTTCTTTTTCTCTAGTTAGTTTTTGTTATATGATTTAATTCGACGAGTTTTTTTTTTTACTTTTTCATATGAAGAGAAAGTATTGTGATGGCGCGAAAATTCGATTTTGAGATTTTGATGGATTTACACGTTTTGAGGTCCCCTGAGTTCAAAAAAGTGGTTTTTAAAAAATGTCTGTCTGTCGTCTGTCGTCTGTGCAGACGCCTGGAGCCTAAACTACTGGACCGATTTTGACGAAATTTGGCATACATGTTCAGAAAAATCATACCCCGAGGCGAAATCGAGAAATGAATTTTAGCTCTAATTTTGGGGGCGCTACCCCCCAAAAACTCTGAAAAATTATGAAAAAAAATTATTTCTCGAAAACGGTTCCGACGATTTTGATTAAAAAATTATAAAATGTAGTCCATTTGAATACGAATCCAACGATATAAGCCGTTTTCCCGGGAAAAATCTAGTTCCTGAGATATTAGCTTAAAACGCGGACGGGGAGAGCCCGGGTTCGATTCCCCGCCCAGGAAAAGTTATTTTTATGATAAATTTTGATAAAATGTTCAATAATATTTAAATGTACATTTGAAAACTAATAAATGGAAACACTGGGCTAAATAATTATAAACTCGTATATGAGAAAGTTTGTCTGAGTTGTCTCGGACCGATTTTTTTTTTCTTCATTGCATTATTTCTCCGAAGTAATATTTATTTTTTGGTTAATCTAAACTGACATTATCTACGTATTGCTCTGAAATGTATTGTTAAAATGTTTGGTACAAAAATAAGTGAAACGTGAGAGATATTCACTTGTAATTTTCAATTTAATTATATATTATTTTTGCTTCCAAGTTTAATAATATATTCTGTTTTACTTCCGAGTAACATGATCTGTTATCGTCCTAAAAAACGAACATTTATTGTGTCTCCGTAATCTATATATTATATAAAATCCAAATACCACTAACTGACACATCACGATATCTCTGAAACCACTGGACCTATGACCATGAACTTTTGTAGGTGTGTTCCTCTTACCTTCTAGGTGCTCGCTAAGAAATGTTTTTAAAATCCGCCGGAAAATCAGGGGAAAATCACTGCCTACATGAATTTTTAAAATTTAAATATTCGTACACACGGGTACGGGGTACAAGTAATGAATACGGGGTCAAAGTAATTAATATTAATACCCTTTATGATGCATATCGTTGAAAAGCTCTTTAAGAGTATAGTAATTGTTGTTATGTACAGTTTTATCATATTTTCACTTAGAAGGGGGGTAAAATGGAAAAATATAGCTATATCTTATAAAAAAAGAAGAGTATCCGTATTAGAGTATATTTTTTATACAAATTTACAGTTTTATCCCAATTTGATGATTTTATGATACGGCGTCAAAGTAATGAATACCCTTCATGAAGCAATTTTGTTGAAAAGCTCTTTAAAAGTACAATAATTGTTGTTATGTACAGTTTTGTAATATTTTCATTTAGGAGAGGGGTAAATTTAGGATATTTGTAAATTATCTTATCAAAGAGGGGGAGGTATAGAAATAAGTGGAAGGGATAGAACCCAGATATTCTCGCATAGTAAAATAATTAAAATGTTTCTTGATGGTAGTTTATAAACTTATCAAATTAATTAACACTCCGTAGCGAAGAACGGGTATCCAGCTAGTTAAAAATAAAAACAACATTTTTGGTACTGTCCCTGTCTGCCGCTAAATTACTGTGAACCAACATTAAAAACATCGAATTTATGAAATTATGATGTTAAGTCATAATTAGCCCATTGTTAGTCTCATGTAAGTTTGAACTTTCTGCGCCAATTTGTTTCTCTTCAACGTGCGCACAAGCATACACTTATTTTCACCTATATCATCAAAAGGACTCATCTGATTTTATGAAATATAGATGGTTTAAGCCATTGACAATAATAGGCTATAAAAGCATAAAATCATAAAACTATACGAAATAGGTACGAGTATTTTTATTGTGTCAAAATTGTTTTTAAGTTTTAAAACTTATAAAGGACCAACAATAGACTAACTAGGACCTACCATAAAAATTTCATTAAAATCGGACGATTAGTTTTTAAGATATGTTAGTTCGCAAAAATTAAACGACAGACTGACCTACAGACCGACAAAGAGACACAGAACTGAACATTTCCCCTGATGTCTGAAACGGATTTTTGTCTTAAAATGTTTGAAATCGGAGACGTAATAGTTATTTATGCACCTAGGGAGTAAAGTAAGCCATTATTCCCTGAGCGAAAAAATTGGTTTATGAGGCGAAGCCGAAGGAACCATGGTCCCTAAATCCCGAGGCAAAGCTGAGGGAATTAGACTCTTTAATTCCCGAGGCGCAGCCGAGGGAATAACTCAAATTAGAGCAAGGGGAATAATGGCACTTTACTCACGAGGTACATACAATATTTTATCTCCAGTAGGAAGAAAATACACATTTTCGTTTACATTGCACAGTTTTATTTATTATTTTAATAAATAACAATAATTATTAGAACTTTTAATAGCAGATATAAGTGATTCAATATAAAAAAATCGGTCCGAGACAACTCAGACAAACTTTCTCATATAGGAGTTTATAATTATTTAGCCCAGTGTTTCCATTTATTAGTTTTAAAATGCACATTTAAATATTATTGTCAAAATCGGTCCAGTAGTTTAGGCTCCAGGCGTCTGCACAGACGACAGACGACAGACGACAGACAGACATTTTTTAAAAACCACTTTTTTGGACTCAGGGGACCTCAAAACGTGTACATACATCAAAATCTCAAAATCGAATTTTCGCGCCATCACAATACTTTCTCTTTATATGAGAAAGTAAAAAATCGGTCCGAGACAACTCAGACAAACTTTCTCATATATGAATTTATAATTACTTAGCCCAGTGTTTCCATTTTTAGTTTTCAAATGTAAATTTAAATATTATTGAACATTTCATCAAAATTTATAGTAAAAATAACTTTTCCTGGGCGAGGAATCGAACCCGCCACCCTCCGTCCGCGTTTTAAGCTAATTTCTCAGGAACTAGATTTTTCCCGGGAAAACGGGTTACATCGTTAGATTCGTATTCAAATGGACTACATTTTAGAATTTTTTAATCAAAATCGTCGGAACCGTTTTCGAGAAATAATTTTTTTTTCATGTTTTTTCAGAGTTTTTGGGGGGGAGCGCCCCCAAATTTAGAGCTAAAATTCATTTCTCGATTTCGCCTCGGGGTATGATTTTTCTGAACATGTATGCCAAATTTCGTCAAAATCGGCCCAGTAGTTTAGGCTCCAGGCGTCTGCACAGACGACAGACGACAGACAGACGACAGACGACAGACAGACGACAGACAGACGACAGACAGACATTTTTTTAAAAACCACTTTTTTGGACTCAGGGGACCTCAAAACGTGTAAATACATTAAAATCTCAAAATCGAATTTTCCCGCCATCACAATACTTTCTCTTTATATGAGAAAGTAAAAACAAATAAGAATTGGAATTAAACTCAAATAGAAGGTTATTTAGATGCAGGTTATAAACAAAGGTAAACATGGTCGGAAAAGCAAGTGTCGCCAACCTGATTTCAACATCTTCATTACATTAGACATTCATTTTCTACTATTTATAAAATAATTAAGTTGCAATCTTTACTTTTTTGCCCTACTTTTACTTTTTCTCCCTACTTTTTGAGCTCAGGGATGAAAAAACTTACTTTCTTCCCTCTAAACTAATTCAAAATCATAACTTTTTCTCCCTACTGGAGATAAAATATTTTTGTTCTTCAGAATGATCTTATATCTTCCGATACCTTTCGGTAAACTCGGAAGCAAAATTTGAATAATTTTATCAGATTTAAAAAACGAAGAGAAAATGAAATAAATTTTATAATAATATGTTAGAAAAGCATAAAATCATTAAAGTATACGAAATAAGAAGCAGGAAGCTATGTGCCACACTTATTGGCAGACAATTTTTTGTTAGTTTATAATATTTTAAAACACTTTTTAACTTTACATTTAAATGAAAATATAAAGAAAATTTTAAAAGAAAAACTGAAATTGAAGAGGGATAGAGAGCTCAACAAAAGATATAAAAAATAACTAAGTTGAAGAGAGAGTCCTCAGAGATTACATTTGTGCAGAATGCAGAGGGACCTCAATAAATTTTTACGTTTCTAAACACTACTCTGGTTTTGGGCGCCATTTCGCTCTTACTGCATATTTGTATTGGCTCATTTTTTTTTTTTTTTTTTTTTTTCATCCTCTCTAAAATTAAAATAATACGTTTTGAAACAATATAAACTCCAGGATGAATCTTTATTGTTCTTTTATATAGAGTCTGTTAAAATGTAAGTATAAAAAAGATGAAAAATTATTGCGGGAAAATTTAAGACACGAATAAATTGGTTGAAATTTATAATCCTCCTTCAACCGTTTATTTTAATTTATTTTTAAATTTTTACTTTTTTCAGAAGAAAAAAGATCTTTTGGGGGTAAACAATTTATTCTTAAGCAACGTTCTTTTTTCTAAAAAAAACAAAAAAGGATATCTCACTTATTTTATAATACCAAGATATATTTTAGACGTGCATACAGAACGTGTCAACAATATTTTTCGTTTAAGTCCTAAAATAAAACACACATATGCTTCAAGTGATAAATTTATTTACTTTCTTAAGATTAAATAAATTTTATAAATGGTAAAAAAAAAAAAAAAAAAAATGTTTTCAATGATGTTACACATAAATAAGTTAAGCTGTTCACGTATCATGAGGTAAAATTAAAATAATAAATGCATATTTTACAGTTGATCAAAGTTTAAAATCTGTACATAAATACATCATTTTTAAAAAATGATTGATTCGCATAATTTTTCGACAGACAGGTTGACAGACCAACAGACCAAAACGGAACCAAAAATGTTGCTGCCTGAAACAAATTTCTGCCTTAGAATTTTTAAAATCGGAGACATTTAAAACTTTTGTACATCTGAACGATCACATAGCTTCCGTTTCCTTCGGTAAGGTCGGAAGCAAAATAATAATCTGACCAAAAACCACTTGTGTGGGGGGAAAAAAAACACCCCGCCAAATCTGTGGTCCAAAAAAGTTGTGAAATCAACTTTCTGTCCCGCCAAGTGATGTTGGCACTTTCTCCTGACCCAAACTTAGATACTTATTAGCTTCTTCTCCTTGGCCGTGTGCCTTGCCATTTCCTGAAACTGGTATTTTAATATTCTTCAAACACCAATACAATTTCTTGTTTCATCTTTACGTTTGGCACATGAGGTTTGTGTGGAAAGATAGTTTTTCACCTTATAGTCTTAGTTCTAGACAACTAGTAATATATGCAGGCGCATATTGTAGAGGAAATCCTTTTAACAGTTTTGTTGAAGGCTCTTCTCGATGCCACAATGCTGTAAATTTTCCCCATTACCAAAAAGCAAATAAAATAGAAATAAGTATTATACAAATTAAGCTTTCAAGGAATGACCCCATGCAACTACTACTTTCTTTGCAGAGGATGCGTGGAATACAACCAGTTAACTGTGGGTAGTAGCTACAGCAGGCACACGGCCAAGGAGAAGAAGCTGATAAGTATCTAAGTTGACAGTGTTGGGTCAGGAGAAAATGCCAACATCACTTGGCGGGACAGAAAGTTTATTTCACAACTTTCTTTGACCACAGACTTGGCAGGGTGGTTTTTTTATTTACCACGCAAGTGGTTGATTTTTGGTCAGATTTCATAACTTTTTGTACGGCTCCTAAGGAAGGATTCTCTAAACTGTTTATTCCCTCATATTAAAGTCGACGGTTCAGTAGTTTAGGCTGTAGGTACGTCAACGTTAAAGTGTCTGTTCGCTAGCTTGGTTTCTAGCTCCACGTTCAGCGTAGGAATGAGTTTTGTTGATCTAGGAATGCACTAGGGCCCTTAGGTAGCTTATACCGTATTTCACGCTGCAGACCCTCAAAACCCCTAGTTTGTCTCCTACAGTATATATACACTGGCAGCTTTGGGAAATTTTGACATTTTGACTTGGCGTGGCGGAACGCTGCTGCGTTCTAAATACTCACATACAAAATTTTGACTTGTGCTAATTTTGAAATACCAACCCAAGAAGTCTTTCGATGTCTTTTTTGTTGATTACAAACACCTATTTAGAAATTACAACAAATACTGACGAAATCCATTCTATTAAACCAAATGAAACAATTAACACTAAGTTTTGTGCTAATCCTTAAAAAATTAGTTCGTGTCCAGACTTTCAGGACACCCTGCAAGTGCTTTTAAATATATAACAGCTGATTTTATTGATACACTAAATAATATTAGTTGTTGAATATTCAAACAGAGTCTCAAGGACATAACAAGTTGTAAGTTGACATGGAAAGGAAAGGCTATTCATATTTTATTGAGAGTACTTTGCAGAACTGGAAGTAGGGTTAGTATGAAACACTCTGCTGAGAAGATACACTTAGCATATCGTATTCTGCACCTGCTCTTAACTTCCTATCTTTCAACCTCTCTAAAATATTATAAATGTATGCAATTCGTTCCTTCTTACTTTTGGACGTAACTAAAACCAATGTTTTGTATTTTAGTACCTTTTTATGATTGAATAAAACTTGGATTGTTAAAAAATACAAATATTAATTACGATAAAAGACCTAAATGCAACGAGGAATAATCAATAATTGTTACAATACTCGTAAATTAATCAACATAAGTAAATGAAGAGATCATTTAAAACATTAATAAACAGGTCAAGTGTGTGCTAGTCAGCACACAGCGAGGGTCCGTAGGCAACCCTGTATACTTTAAGTAGTACCCTATTGCTGGTGTTTTTTAAAATGCTAAAAAGCTTACTTTGAACTATCCTATGGGTCTGATATTCTCAAAACACATAAACAAACTTCTGATAAAGTATTTTTTTGCCACTGAACCGAACTAAAACCATATAAATACATCGAAAAAAACCATAGTCATAAATAAACGTATTTTGTCAATAAAAAATAAAATAATATTTTTTTTGAAATTTTCAAAAAAGTGGTATCTTTACTTTTGGTCGAAGAATGTTCAGGCATTTTTTCAGATTTTTTGCACTTCACATAAGCGAGATAGAGAGGTTGGACACGTTTCACACCCACTTCAAACTTGCCTACGCTCGCCCTATCAAAGTTATAACCAAATAATTATATATTTTTGTAATCAGCTCGACGTACCCTTTCATATGATACCCCTCACGGTGTCGAAAAAAAAATAAAAAAAATTTAACCCTTAATGTTTTTTTACCCTAATTTTTTTGAATTTTTTTTTTTTTTTTTTAAGTCGCTATATTTTTAAAATATGTGGGCAGGTACAAGACACATACATGCCAAATTTCAAAGTGGTCGGACGAAAGGTGTAACCGTGAGAGCACGCGAGAGGACGGACGGACAGACACACGCAGGAAAATATAAGGGTCCTTGGTTTTGCCTACGGACCCTAATATTGAAGGGAAATGAAAATCTTTATAGAGTAGAGCCGCTTATAATCACGTTATGATTTAATCGAATGGAAAATATTGTATAGATTGAAATTGTTCTTTTAATACTGATTTTTTTTTTTTTTTTTTTTTTTTTTTTTTTTTACACTAGACTCCTTGGGCAGTTTTATTACGATATTTTAAGATTGAGTCATATTATCTGTAAGATTAGTAGATGTCTACTATTTTCTACTAGAACGGGTAGGACGAACTACTTGAATTGGCACCAACTTTCGACATTCCATCAACAATTTGTTTAATTTTGAAAAGTATATTTAAATATAAAGGTGTAAATTAATTTCTATTTGTTCGCATGTGGAAGAGAACCAAATTCCCATTTTGCAGCCGCAAAAGGTTAAATTTGTTATGGGACCAATAATGGGCTAATTATGACCTGTTATTCAAATTTCATTAAAATCAGATATGTTGGTTTGCAAAAATTTTGCGACAGAAAGGCAAGGAACTAAAAATGTTCACTGATGTCTGATACGAATTTCTGTCTTGAAATGTTAAAAAAATGTTTCCTTCTTAGGAGCGATCATATAGCTTCCGTTACCTTCGGTAAGCTCGAAAGCAAAAAGAGGCCGGGAAATTAACTAAATTAAACAATAATGGATTGCAAAGGCATGAAATGGATCAAGGAAGCTATGAGCCCCTAGTAGACTATTTACATAATTAAAAGTATCAATTTATCAGAAGTTTGAGGTGATTAGATGGAATATGGAATGTCGAAAGTTGCTTGAGTTTATTAGTTAATAAAAGTATATAATTTATATAAATAAAATAAAAAATGATGTTAATATTGCATTATAAACATGATATTTTGTAATTTTCTTGATTGTTTTTTTATGTATCAATTTTCAAATGAAAAGCGGCACCATTTAACATTTTCCCTTTTGACCTGAAACTTTTCAAAAATCATTTTTTCATTAATTCGCATATAGTTAAGGGTTGGGAGCTAAAAGTTAAAAAATTGTTCATAATTAAGGCCCACCCTAGTGTACACACTCAAGCCCATTACTGGAGTCGGAAATCGTCCTTGTAACCCTACACAAGATACAAGTACCCACAGGAGGTCCTCCAGATTCTTAGGCAAATATGGTAGTAGTAAGCTACTAGGGACAAATTCTAATGTTAGATCTACATTAATATGTAGTTCTCCCAATTTGGCGTCAAGCAATTTCGTCAAACTCGGTTGCGTTCTACTATTGGAGGTCATCTAAATTAACAAGCAAAATAGAAGCTAAATATACAAGGAGAACGTTAGGGTAAACAGACACTTCGTCACAGGGTAACAGAATATTTCATGATAATGTTAGATTAACATATCGCTAGACTATACATGTGAAATAACGTCACTAACATAAACAATGTTACTAGCAATGTAATATTTAGTTATATGTCAGCATCATCACATTATAACCTATTAATATTTATTAAATTCCCTTTTTTTTTGTCATGTAATAAATATGTATTCTTTTATAAGTAATGTAGTCCGTAGATTTGAATTAATTCTACTGTAAAAGTAACGTATTCAATCTATTTATTTTTTTTATAATTAAATATTATTTGGCCAATGAAACAATAGATGGAAATGGAATTTTCAAAATCCAAATTTTAGCGGCAACAGAAACTGGATTAATTGAATGAATACATTAAATAGAACCACTTGTGGTTACTTTGTTAGAGATTTCGTCGAACGTGTTCAAAATGTTTGTAAAAATAATAATAATAATATATATTTATTTACAATACAATAAGTATTTGCATAAATACAAAATATATAAAGAAGCAGCATCTGTAAACAACTACCCCACAGTGGCCAAGGCCAGAGCGCGGGGAGGAGTTCAATATACATATCATACATTATATTAGTTTCTTTACATAAGATCTCTTTTTGCGCTTACATTTTTTTTATACATACATACTAAAAAAGGAAAATAAAAGAAAAATAAAAAAAAAATGGAAAATAGGAGAGAAAATAATAAATAAACTCATAAATAAAATAAAATAAAATAAATAAAATAATAATAAATAAAATAAGATAAAAAATAAATAAATAAAATGAGAAAAATAAATAAATAAAATGAGAATAAATAAATAAAATGTAGTGGTACTTTCAATAAATATTTTACCAATAATAATTTTCAATAACCATTTTGCCAATTATTGTGGCATATAGCCCACTCACGCTCACGTTCTTATAACGTACTCTAATGATGTTATGCTTTTACAAACGATAATTGTCATTTCTATTTAATTTTTCCCACCATTAATTTTAAATCTGTAATTTTTTTTTTTTTAATAATAATATAATGTATTATTTTAGCAAAAATTATAAAGCGTACATGGTTGAAATTAATACGGGGCCTGCCTATACAGATGGCACAACTTGCCTACAACTTTCGACATTCAATCAAATTTATTTTTAATTTTGAAAAGTATTTTTAAATATAAAGGTGTACATTAATTGATATTTGTGCGCATGTGGAAAAGAACCAAATGCCCATTTTGCAGCCGCAAAAGGTTAAATTTGTTATAGGACCAACAATGGGCTAATTATGACTTGTTATCCAAATTTCATTAAAATCAGATATGTTGGTTTGCAAAAATTTAGCGACAGAAAGGCAAGGAACTAAAAATGTTCACTGATGTCTTGAAATGTTAAAAAATGTTTCGTTCATCGAAGCGATCGTATAGCATCCGTTACCTTCGGTAAGCTCAAAAGCTTTTTTTTATTTTTTTATTTATTATTATTATTATTATTATTAAATTGTTATATTCATTAGAATAAGAAACAGAAAATATTAAATTATACAAATGAATAATGAGTAACAGAATAAATGAATTAAATATAATTATTAAAATTTAACTACTAATACTAATTACTTAATAATTTTAGAGGGGGACAAAAAAGAAAATAATAAATGAAATAAAATAAAAATTAAAAAAAAAAATTAATTGATACCTTTAAATATACATAGAGGAGTTAGAAAAAAGACAAAATTAAAAGTAACAAACTGTTTCTACCTAGCAAGAGTTGAGGAAAAATTAAAAGAATATCATTATTTGTACCATTAAAGCAAGCGTCTTACTATAAATATATATTGAATACAAGAAAATAGTTCATCATGATGAGTTTATAGTTAAAGAGTATGTTTGTTAAAGGATGTTGGATTGAAATAGGACTGTTTTCTACCTACCCGGCCTACTAATTTAAAATATTATAAAATATATCTCTTCCCTACTCTAAAGCTTCTGCTTGAATCCATTTGAAATTTTACATGCCTGTTTCAATTGCTCTTTAGACAATGTGTAAGAAGTTTGATTAAAATCGTTACGTTAGGAACGTAAGATATCGGTAAAAACGTTGTTTTCTTTATTTTAAACGTTTGGGTCCACTTTAATAAATTTTTCGATCTTTATCACTTCATAACAGTGTTGGTGTTCGTTTTACTAAAAAAAAAAAAAAATTATAAAAGTTGTTTGTCTCATTAAATAGATAAAGTTAAAATTTTTTTCTTGGATTAAATACGCAGTATTATAATAATATACCTAATATTGGTCTGCACAGATCAATTTTACTTTTAACAAGACCGTACTTATATTTTCGACATTTACAAAACCAAGTGACATTTTGACATATAACAAAAATAAACAAGTAAAGTAACAGGCTTCCATAATAACATTTTCCCCCGTCTTTTTGAAGCTTACGTTTACGCGAGCGTTGCGCATGAACGCTTAGGCGGATAACGTTTTCCAACGAACTCAGCTTGGGCATTGGTAAAATGAACATGTGTACCAAATTTCAACTATACTATGATCTTTTACTCAAGTTATCGTCATCGGTAGATTTCGTGACGGTTTTTGTGTGACGGTTATTTTGTGACTGTGTGCGTTTTTTTTTGGATTCACTCCCGGGCTCCAAAACCATAAGGAACTTCTTTCCAAAAATAGACTAATTATGACCTCAACCAAATTGCATTAAAATCGGATGAGTAGTTTTTAAGACTGACTTAAAGGCAGACAGAAAAAAATCATCCCTAAAAATTATGTTTGAATTGGACACGACAAAATTTTCGTTCTTTAGAAAGACGCATAACTTACGTTGTAAGCTCGAAAACAAAATTAACTATTTGTCGTTTTATTCAAATATTATCTTTTGTGGAAATATTGTATGATATTATGTTAGCTCAACTTACGTCGTTTTGTTTCAATATGCAAAGAGAACGAATATGAGTGGAAGACTAAGGGAACAAATAAATAATAAAACTGTTTGCTTAAGATGTACCTAACAGAGTTTCGTATTTTTGTTTGTTTTAACCATTAAAGAACAAAAAATATTCTAACGTGTTGTAAGAATGTTTTTAAATTTTTATTTTTCATGATACATAGTAAATCATGCGCGTCTGTTTATTTGACTACTCAAGTATAGTTTGATTTTTTTTATCTTTAATATATTATCGTGACATTTTTATTATTATTTATTTAATTTTGGTAAAAAATATAGGAAAATCAATAGTGCATCTATACAATAGTATCTATAGTACGCGTCTAGTGCAGAAAGTAGCATTTTGCATGCGAGTGTGGAGTTTGCACCCGAGTGACAGCGAGGGTAGTAAAACAACACGAGCAAAGTAAAATGCAGTTTTCGCACAAGTTGCGTACCGTACTTTATCGACGATTGTTAGATTTAAATAATACATACAGGAAAAAATTAACTTCCTGTATGTAAGTTCGTATTTCTCTTTTGATAAAGATGACATAAATTCATTAGTTGTATTTTGTGCCGAATTAATTATTTCGGGAGGCGTATTATTCTCCTCATATTCGTCATAGTCATAATCACTTTTTAAATCACTCATTGATTTTCACAAAAAACTCGATATAAAAATTACTTTTATTAAACAAACGGCAAATTAGTTTTGTTAAATGTAAACAAACTCGCTAATCGTGCGTGAAGGTGGAGAATTCTTCTTTTTTACCACCCTAGGGCGGTAAAAATAAGGAATTCTTCAGAATTATGAGACGCGCATGCGCAATGAATACAAGTACCTAAAGAATCACTCTCTACGCATCTAAACGGAGATACAATGTTTATATTTCGTAACAATCGTAGATAAAAATATTTAATAAACTTCCTGTATGTAAGTTCGTATTTCTCTTTTGATAAAGATGACATTAATTCATTAGTTGTATTTTGTGCCGAATTAATTATTTCGGGGAGAGTATTATTCTTCTCGTTTTCGTCATAATGACATAAATCAATCATTGTTTTTTTTACTAAAAACTCGATATAAACAGTTACTTTAATTAAACAAGCAGCAAATTAGTTTTGTTAATTGTAAACAAACTCGCTAATCGTGCGTTAAGGTGAAGAATTCTTCATTTTTACCGCACTAGGGCGAAAAAAAAGAATTATGAAACGCGCATGCGCAATGAATACAAGTACGTAAAGAAGCACTTTCTACGCATCTAAACAGAGATACATTGTTTTTATTTCGTATCAATCGTAGATAAAAGTTGTTTTTTCACATCCTCTCGTTTTAGAAGTGGATACAACCATTTTAATTGATTTCTGTTCTTCTATATTTTGATTTTGTTTAAAAATAAAAGCAATTAAGTATATATATATTATTTTTTATCAATACGAATGCACTAATTGTTTCAAGCATTGGTAGACAGTGAGAGAAAGGGTATTAGGCTTAAATTGAAAATTGGTGAAATTGGAATTTCAGTAATTGTTCTTTTTAAATTAGATTCTCTTCGATACTTCAATAAAGTAAAATTCAATTAACTTCTTTCTATATCCAATGTAATTTTTTTTAATTTGAAGTTCAAAACTTAAAGTTGTGAACGAAAATATATAAGACGGTTTACATCGGTCTTCTTTAAGGTGCGAATTCTCTGGTGCGTGACTTCCCGGCAGTTACGCTAATCTAACCTGACACTGGCCAGTCAAAAAGTAGGCAAAATGGCAGAAGCCGTCTTCTCTGGTGCGTGACTTCCCGGCAGTTGACGCTAATCTAACCTGACGCTGGCCAGTCAAAAAGTAGGCAAATGGCAGAAGCCGTCTCCTCTGGTGCGTGACTTCCCGGCAGTTGACGCTAATCTAACCTGACGCTGGCCAGTCAAAAAGTAGGCAAAATGAAGGAAGCCATCTCCTCTGGTGCGTGACTTCCCGGCAGTTGACGCTAATCTAACCTGACGCTGGCCAGTCAAAAAGTAGGTAAAATGACAGAAGCCGTCTCCTCTGGTGCGTGACTTCCCGGCAGTTGACGCTAATCTAACCTGACGCTGGGCAGTCAAAATGACAGAAGCCGCCTCCTCTGGTGCGTGACTTCCCGGCAGTTGACGCTAATCTAACCTGACGCTGGCCAGTCAAAAAGTAAGCAAAATGGCAGAAGCCGTCTTCTCTGGTGCATGACTTCCCGGCAGTTGACGCTAATCTAACCTGACGCTGGCCAGTCAAAAAGTAGGCAAAATGGCAGAAGCCGTCTTCTCTGGTGCGTGACTTCCCGGCAGTTGACGCTAATCTAACCTGACGCTGGCCAGTCAAAAAGTAGGCAAAATGGCAGAAGCCGTCTTCTCTGGTGCGTCACGACCGCCCGACGGTCGTGCGGGGCAGAAGTCACGTTCTCCGATCAGTTGTGGTTAGATTTACAGCGGTCGGGACGTCCGACCTTACTATTATACTTTCTTATATACTACATTCATATAATTTGTAAGTATTGTGATGGGGTGGTGAAAAAATAGTATGAACATAAAGGGACAGGTCAAAAACACTAGCAAAAATGAATTATTATTTTTTAATTAATTACTTTTCATTTATACGCATTTACTAATTTCGATTTTTACTACTACATTCACAAAATGCAGTTGACACTATTTTTTTAGGGTCCGTAGGCAATACCAAGGACCCTTATATTTTACTGCGTGTGTCTGTCCGTCCGTCCTCTCACGGCTACACCTTTCGTCCGATCACTTCGAAATTTGGCATGTATGTGTCTTGTACCTACCCACATATTTTAAAAATATAGCGACTTAAATGAAATATTTTTCAATAAAATTTAGGTAAAAAAACTTAAGGGTTAACATTTTTTTATTTTTTTTCGACACCACACATCACATCATATGAAAGGATACGTTGAGCTGATTACAAAAATATATAATTCTTCGGTTATAACTTTGATAGGGCGAGCGTAGGCAAGTTTGAAGTGGGGGTGAAACGTGTCCCCCCTTCTATCTCGCCTTTGTGAAGTGCAAGAAATCTGAAAAAAATCCTGAACATTCTTCGACCAAAAGATACCACTTTTTGGAAATTTCGAAAAAAAATATTATTATTTTTTTTTTTTATTGACAAAATACGTTTTTTTATAATTATGGTCTTTTCGATGTTTTGATATAGTCCAGTCAAATTAGCTCAAAATGGCGGCGAATCTTGCATTAAATCATGTAGTTCCAATTTTTTCAGGAATGTGTAGGGGGTGGTCCCCTGAATAACGCCTAATAAAGTCCCATCGATTTCAGGCGCCGCGGGACGGGGGAGGGGGGGCAAAAGGTCACATTTTTCAGTTTTCGGCGTTTATCTTGAAAACGGTACGTCGCACAAAAAATAATAATCTATTCAAAATTAAAGCTGATAAAATTATCTTTCAAATCATATACATCTTGTTTCAACCTAAGTCTTACCGTTTTTGAGATATGAGCCGTTGAATATTAAAAAATCGGTCCTAGACAACTCAGACAAACTTTCTCTTATACGAGTTCATAATTACATAGCCCAGTGTTTTCCATTTATTAGCTTTCGTATGTACATTTAATTATTTTTGAACATTTCATCGAAATGTATCATTAAAATAACTTCTCCTGGGCGGGGAATCGAACCCGGCCTCCCTCCGTCCGCGTTTTAAGCTATTTTCTCAGGAACTAGATATTTCCCGGGAAAACGGCTTATATAGTTAGATTCGTATTTAAATGGACTACATTTTAGAATTTGTTCATCAAAATCGTCGGAACCGTTTTCGAGAAATAATTTTTTTTCATGTTTTTTCAGAGTTTTTGGGGGGTAGCGCCCCCAAATTTAGAGCTAAAATTCATTTCTCGATTTCGCATCGGGGTATGATTTTTCTGAGCATGTATGCCAAATTTCGTCAAAATCGGCCCAGTAGTTTAGGCTCCAGGCGTCTGCACAGACGACGGACGACGGACAGACATTTTTTAAAAAACACTTTTTTGGACTCAGGGGACCTCAAAACGTGTAAATCCATTAAAATAGAATTTTCGCGCCATCACAATACTTTCTCTTTACATGAGAAAGTAAAAATGAATAAAAAGGGGGCAGTGGTTCAGGTATCTCGTCAATCTTTCTCTTCTAACTCTTTCCCCTTCGATTTTAACGATAACTCGTGGGAAATAAAGTTGTAGAGCGAAAAATTTCCTTAAAAAATGAATGAAGTTATGCTAATATATCTTTACCTCGTAAATAGCTAGAGCGTTTTGAAGTTTAAGGGCACTTTTCAACATTTTACTAGTAAAATTCTGCTTGTGACTCAAGTTTTGTTTCCAACGTTTGTAACTCTATGTAAACAGTCTCTCAAGCGTTTGCGCCAAGTTATGATCGTATACAACATTTTTATTACAATAATAGGTCGTTCAAAATGAGTGAAAAGTGCTTAATTTGTGATGAAACAGCTGAAGAAGGTGCAAGTCAAGAGAGTGATAAAGGGATGAAAACGTTATTAAGTGCTAATCTTACACGAAGAGATGAAAGACATGATTCGTTCCGAAGATTGAAAGGTGGTGTCGACCATGTGGAGTGCAGAAAACGGTACACCAGGCCATAGTATAATGTTTCAAGCGGTATGCCAATGAAGCAGCAAACATCGCAAAATTGTTTTATGACCCCAAATCTTCACCAGGAGACATTGCTGAAGCTGGGGAATGAATGTTCCTGCTCATGTTCCAGGCCCCGAAATAAGTATATTCACAATCAGTACAGGTACCTTTAATTTTTCTTAGACCGTACTGACCCCATTAAGTAAATTTAATAATTCTTTTAACTAATTAATATTTACTAATACGTTATCGTTATATTATTAATAATGCAATAATTAGTATTCAATAATTATTAAATACAACTAGCTACAATTCTAATCTATTTTATTCTATTTTGTTCACTGATACATATGCTTCGTGATTCGTGAAATCCACTGCAATAATGAAAGCCAACCTGCGCGCTTTGCCGCCCACAACAGATGCTGCAATGCAACATTCATACAGAGTGTTTCTGGAGGCGCAGCAATGGTTGGGGAACTAATCCATCCTACATGAAAGTTGGTGCTGGACGAGAAAAGATGTGGACACCTTACTCCTATCAAGACAAAACCCCATTTGGCACCAGACATTGTCCTCAACACACTCTTCTGCAGCTGTACCACTGGCTGCGGAACGATGTGTGGTTGTCGGAGAGCCAGGACCAACTGTTCCCTGGTGTGCAGCAACTGTCAAGGCTCGTGTACAAACAGTGTTCCGATCCAAGAAGACTTTGAGCAATTTGATTGAAGTATCATATTGACAGCTTTTAACAAATGAAAAAGCAGTTGATGAAATGAATTGTATACATATATTCAAAGTTAGTATTGTTATTTGAACCTATTTTTGATACCCAATTTTTGATTTTATGAACAACTTTTATACATCTTAAATTGATTTATTACTTCCTCCTCTCTAATACAAGTGTCCTTCTATATATTACGAGGTATAGATTTTGGTACATGTATACATAATTCATTATTAATACGGGTTATAATTACTATACTTATCTAATTAAACAGCATACAAAGTGATCAAGAGAGTTACAAACCTTGGAAACAAAACTTGAGTCACAAGAAGCATTTTACTAGTAAAATGTTGAAAAGCGCCCCTAAACTTCAAATCGCTCTAACTATTTACGGGGTGAAGATAAATTAGCATAACTACATTCATTTTTTAAGGACATTTTTCGCTCTACAACTTTATTTCCCCCGAGTTTTCGTTAAAATCGAAGGGAAAAGAGTTAGAAGAGAAAGATTGACGAGATTCCTGAACCACTGCCCCTTTTTTTTCATTTTTTAATATTCAACGGCTCATATCTCAAAAACGGTAACCCTTAAGTTGAAACAAGATATATATGATTTGAAAGATAATTTTATCAGCTTTAATTTTGAATAGATTATTATTTTCTGTGCGACGTACCGTTTTCAAGATAAACGCCAAAAACTGAAAAATGTGACCTTTTGCCCCCCCCTCCCCCGTCCCGCGGCGCCTGAAATCGATGGGACTTTATCAGGCGTTGTTCAGGGGACCACCCCCTACACATTCCTGAAAAAATTGGAACTACATGATTTAATGCAAGATGAAAACCTAATTTGACTGGACTAATATGGTTGTAGTCCGGTTCAGTGCCAAAAAAATACTTTATCAGAGTGTGTTTTGAGAATATCAGACCCTTAGAATGGTTCAAAGTAAGCTTTTTAGCATTTTAAAAAAACACTGTTTACCTATACACTTTACAGTTAATTAAACACTATATAGTGTGGCCTACGGACCCTCGCTGTGTGCTGACTAGCACACATTTGACCTGTTTATTTATTTATTTGTGTATAAATAATAATCTAAAATCTACACAACAAAAATGTATCTTATCTAATTCGGTTTTTAGCGTTATATGGTTATATGGCGATTATACTGACTATATTATGCATTTATCTTTCTAAAACAATTAAAAAACGGATTAATATCCAGAATCAATGCCGAATCTGAAATAAAAGTGACGGTGGACGTTGGAACTGCAGCTGCAGCAGAAGTTAACACCTACCTCTCGATAGCCGTGCGTTCAGACCTTCGCCGAATAAAAGTCACGTCGAACGTCAACTTCCGGGAAGTAACGCACCAGAGAATTTGCATCTTTTAACAATTTTCATGAAATTAAGCAGATGAAATATTATGGTGTTTTATGCGCTTTAACTAACATTCAAATGGTTAATGGAATTCCAAAATATTTGAATCCCTCATAAAAAGACTTTCGGTGTCTCTAACAAAAATGTATCAAATAGTCAGCCACTAGTGTGGCAAGTAGCTTTTCGTGCACTATAATAGTGTTTTGCTTTTAGACCTATTATAGTCCCCCCCCCCCTCTTTTTTTTAACATGTCGACATTTCATTCTATTTTTACATGAATAAAAGTAAAAATTTAGTAATATTTAATGTGCTCAAACAGTTTAAATTAATATTTTAAAAGTGGGTTTCGACGAACTATCCAATTGGAAGAGTATACTTACTTTTTAAGGTTTAGGTATTATTAAAAAAAATGTTTTTGCTGATGTAAAAAGAGAAAGTAATAGGCGTTATGTTATGTGGGACCAACAATGGGCTAATTATGACCAACTAACTCAATTTCATCTATGTGCCACACCAATTGGCAGTCTTTTTTTTAAGGTTAATAGTTATAATCGTTTAGAGGAGCCAGGGTGGCCGAGCGTCTTAAGGCGCTCGCTCAGCTATCAATAAGTCGAGGCAACTCGAGGTCGTGGGTTCGATTCCGTGCCATGATACTCTGAATTGCATCAATGAATCGCGGACGGTGCAGGGCGAGGGACACCCTTTATGGGGACTCTTCCCTCACTCTTTGATGTGGGTCCGATCCGTGTCATGATGATGTAATTTGTATCTATGGTTCGAGGACGGTGCAGGGCGAGGGACACCCTTTATGGGGACTCTTCCCTCACTCTTTGATGTGGATCCGATCCGTGTCATGATGATGTAATTTGTATCTATGGTTCGAGGACGGAGCAGGGCGAGGAACACCCTTTATGGGGACTCTTCCCTCACTCTTTGATGTGGATCCGATCCGTGTCATGATGATGTAATTTGTATCTATGGTTCGAGGACGGAGCAGGGCGAGGGACACCCTTTATGGGGACTCTTCCCTCACTCTTTGATGTGGATCCGATCCGTGTCATGATGATGTAATTTGTATCTATGGTTCGAGGACGGAGCAGGGCGAGGGACACCCTTTATGGGGACTCTTCCCTCACTCTTTGATGTGGATCCGATCCGTGTCATGATGATGTAATTTGTATCTATGGTTCGAGGACGGAGCAGGGCGAGGGACACCCTTTATGGGGACTCTTCCCCCACTCTCTGATGTGGGTCCGATCCGTGTCATGATGATGTAATTTGTATCTATGGTTCGAGGACGGAGCAGGGCGAGGGACACCCTTTATGGGGACTCTTCCCTCACTCTTTGATGTGGATCCGATCCGTGTCATGATGATGTAATTTTTATCTATGGTTCGAGGACGGAGCAGGGCGAGGGACACCCTTTATGGGGACTCTTCCCCCACGCTTTGACGCACACCATACTCGCTTCGGTGGTACAATGTACAAATGTATGATGTGTGAAGTAGCTGGAACTCTCCACCACGGGGCGTAAAATGGGCCTAAAAGATGGCCTAATTGCAATGTTCGAACAATTGGTTCGTCCTACCCGTTCTAGTAGGAAGTACTAGACTACTACTACTATAATCGTTTGATCACTTGAAATGAGACATCCTGTATTTATAGATTTAAATCATGGGAGCATAATATATGTAAATTTAGTCTTTTTTCTTAAAATTGTCTGTCTATTTGGACGTAGAATTACACTAGGTAATACTTAAGCTTGTCAAATAGAAATATAGGATAAGGTCGTTACAGAAGTCGAGCAGATGCTGTTCCTGTAGCCTAAAGGTATAACTGATATAAATGACAGCCAACTTGTTGCAGTTTGTTCTAAGAATTTTTCTTCTCCTAGATTTCCCAAGAGAAAGACTTGAAAGGTAATATGTGATTTTCCCTCGAGTATCCCCAAGCCACTACAGTAATAAATCACGTGTAGACTAGAATAAAATGCACGATTCTCAGACCTCTAACACTTGCAAACATGTCATTCCAGGATTAAATAGTCTTTTATAAATATCTGAACAATTTAACATGCCGTTCAGTATAAATAGACGATCTTAAGAAATTCTATTTATAAAGAAAATATTTTTTTATTTTATTATTTGAATCTCTAAAGGCTAATGTTTGTATTAATACCCATAGACTAACCATATTCCATGGATTTTTGGAACGAAGCTGCTTGCATTGTTATGGCACGTTCCGGCGGGCGCTTGGAGCCCGGGAGTGAATCCGAAAAAAAAGACCTTCACAAAACCGACCGTAACGAAATCAACCGATGACGATATCTTGAGTAAAAGATGGCCGATTTAGTTGAAAATTGGTACACATGCTCATTTTACCTATGCCCAAAAGGAATTCACTAGACAACGCTCGTATAAACGTAAGCTTCAAATGTAAAATTGGAATTTTAGGTCGGGAAAAAATTGTAACTTCATTTCTTCAATGAGAAAAACAATTTTTTTAAAAACAAATTTGTTACGTAAAACCAACATCGACACCGCTAAGAAGTGTTAAAGATTGCTAAAAACAATATATACCGGTCCTACACGTTTAAAATAGAAATAAACAACGTTTTTACCTATATCTTTCGTTCTAACGAAACGATTTTAATAAAACTTCATACACATCGTTTCAAGTACAATTCAAACAGGCATGTAAAATTTTAACCTGATACAAGCAGACGTTATTTATATAGTGAAGTGATTTATTTTATAATATTTTAAATTAAGTAAGTGGTGTTACAGGAGAGAATATTTTAAAAAATGTATATAATATACACATCTAATTTAATTGGTTGATATTCTTGTTACGTTGTTTAATAAAGTATGTAACTTAAAACCCCTATGTTCACAATAATTGCTGAATTCAAAAGTTACGTAATTGTAAATTATAAGAGTATAATATATACTAAATAAGTTTAAATTGAGGCACGTCAGTAGGGATAATATGGCGGGGCAAATGTCAAATTTGTGGAGGCATGACGTCACACGCCCCCCCCGCCCCCGACCACGCCCCCAGACCACGCCCCCGCCCCAATGGCGAATAAGCCCCGCCCCCAATGGCGATTTCTACCCCAATGGTGATTTAGACCACGCCCCCCAATTGTGAATTTGACTAATTAGTCCCACCTCTAATGGCGAATAACCAATGAGGGTACCCCGCACATTTACGCCTCCCACCAATGACGATAGTAGTCTTATCATTGGATAATTTTGACAATGGCGGTTTAATTAAGCCCCCAATTTTGGAAATGTTGTGATTTGTGAGTCCCTTGGGCAATGGCGATAGCAGTTATATTAGGTTACGCCTCTTAATGGTGAGGATAGACCCATGCTCAGCCCCCTGCATTTAAGTCTTATTGATTGGTCCATTTTTTTGACCACTCCTCATTGTTGCGGGTAAATTTGTTTTCTCAATGTGAGTTAATTTAAGGGCGGTTCTCCCTCAAACGCTAGTGGGCAATGTTGGCAGAGGCCACGCCTCTGATGTATTTACATAGCCAATGGTAAAAAGACAGCCTTTTTTTTTTTTTCCGGTTCTTGATGACATTGTTGGCCTATAGACCTGACCAATCATGAAAATTAACCAAATAAAAAGACCATTTTTTCAACCTCCTTATAAATAATACACAGGGAAAATAATAACAACAGATTATTTATTTTTACAACAGATTATTTATTTTTTTATTATTTATTATTTTTTTTATAAATTTGTATATATTTTTTAAAAAAATAACAAGTGAATAAATATACAATTACAAGATACAGAGAGATGGTCATACGGCTGGAGCAGACATGTCCACAAATGAAATGTTGTAAGCCTTTCCAGTCATTCCATTGTATTTTAGATGAAAGTTTGGCGATGAGTTGTACTTAATCAAATCCTCCTGACTGACTGCCTTGACTAAACGTGTTGGGAGGAAAACATCAACATCTTCTTCTTCTGTATCGACCTGAGTGCTGCTTTGGTGCTTCAAGACTATTGTTGCTATCAGGGCCGGTCCGTGTGGGCCTTGGTCCAACAGTTGTAAAGAGCGAACAAAATAACATTCACCCACTGTAAGATCCTTGAGTCGAATGTGTCTATTAAAAGCGTTGGCTTTATTGAGATTATCAGACAGAGACATGTTGACGCTTCTCTTAACAAAGTGTGACAGATGAAAATATCCTTGAGCGAAGCGCTTAAAAACGAGTTGAAACAAGTGGTGGTGGGGGAAATGAGCTCAAACCTGCGAGTATAGTTTATGAAGACCTGTTTGAATATGGTGAAGCCTCATGCCGCAATAACAACAGATGCATGTGTCGGGTCCGCATCGGCAGTTTGGATCGCTCCATTCGCAAATTGCATAGTGCCTATAATTTCCCTTGCTGTCTACTCGCTCTTTACACTGCTCTGAATACTTTTTGAGTCTTCTCACCTCCTCAGCAATCTCTATAAATGTATTTGCACGGGGGTCCTCGATGTGAATTGTTGGATAGTCAGTTAAATATCGCCTATACAGTGGATCGAAATGCAATGTTCTTAGTTCTTCCATGGTTTACACTTGAGTTTATTTGTTAAAAGTTAAAAATGATTCAATGTCAAAATCGTCAATATTAGGAGTAGATTCGGACTGTGTTGTCTCCTCAGGAGTTGAAGGTTTCTTAAGTCCAATAAGGTCTAGAGCCTGTGTAATTTGAGAGAGTTGATTTAAAATAGATAGGGTTTCGATAGAAGACAAGGTGATAGAGTCCGGCTGTCGAGACAAAAGTGTATCCAACCAGGTCGGTCGATAGGATAAAACTAACTGAATATTCTTAGTTGGCTGGTGCAATTTCAAAATGAGATGACTACCAACGATAGAAAAATCCACTGTCTGTTCAACCTTCCTCTTCTTTGAGCTCTCATTTCGGTTAATTTGCTCTCTCAGTTCGGCCGCTCTCTGCACCACTAGAGCCCAGTCGGAAATAGTAATAAAAAAATGACATTGCCTACCTTCTAAACTGCGGATGACGACCAAAGGTACACCTTTTTTTGTCAGACCGACGATGAGGCATTTCTTGTTTGACTCCAGTAGGAAGGTCCATGTTAATGTCAAGTGCTCCATGACCACGAAAGAACAACTACTGAGATTAAAGATGGGAACGAGAGTTCAAAGTCAAGAGTGGGGTTAAGCAACCTTGAGCATGTAAGGCTATGTGACAAGCATATAACCGGTTATTTAACCTTGAAGGTCTTTCAAGGGTATCCACTCTGTCGCCGGTAACCCAAGCCACTTAACGAGAGCCCGGTTGTTTTTGCGACGAATGACGCGCTCGACCAAATAATAGCCGGGATGTCGAGTTTTCATCAATTCCTCCTCATAAAACTTACCTGAAATTGGCTGTCCTGCTGAATCCACTAAATTATACAGGGGTACATCGCGTCTAAACACTTGATTCACTTGAAACTGTTCATTTGTCCAATTGGGCATGTAACCCTTGGTAAAAAGATGCTTGTGTTTGCTTATTCGAACCCAGTCGCCTACATCAAACTTGGGTTTACGCTTACTGTTTTGTCTATTCAACCGGCTTAGAATAAGCGATTCATGTTTCTTGGTAACATCTATAGGTCTCATGTCTATGCTGCGATGTTTTCTACGATTGTATGTGTCAACCAGTCTGTCGACATGATTAACCCACTTGTAGGCTCCAATCGTGCTAAAATGTCGCCACATCATCTCTTTGAGTGTGCGGTTGAATCGCTCAATGATAGTGGCCTTAAGTGGACTGTAAGTAAAATAATGGCGCACTTGGTTGTTCCTTAACAGTGTTTGGAAATGTGAACCCATAAATTCCAATCCCTTGTCTGTTTGCAATAGAGCCGGTGTTAGTTTGGACTCCTTAAATATTGCAGCCATTGCGGCAGCAACCTCCTTACTGGTTTTCCTTTTAAGTGGCTTTGCCCAAGCCCTCTTGGAACCGCAGTCAATAACTGTAAGTAGGTACCGAAATCCGCGCTCGGGTACTGTCATCTCCACCAAATCTGCCTCCCATTTGTCGGTAAGGACACCTTTAATGACAACTCGACTTCTGGGAAAACGCCTTCGGGCAGGTGCATGGATCTCCCGCACAAGTGCCTCCTTAACAGACATGACTCAGACTGACGACTCTATGATGCCAGCCTCTCGTAATTCCTCCAAAATAGATTCTATTTCATTATGGTGGGAATGGTTGCCGGCTTGCGAAGACGCCATTAATAGGCGCAAGCGATCAACCAGCTCATTGGCATTATCCCAGTAAACATAGTCTATGGGTCTAGTGTTTACCACGTTAAAACCGCTGCCACTTACCGGCGGATTAACCAATTTCTTTAAAAGAGTACGATATTTGGTACCTGACGTGTTGAACTCTCTACCGCTGGAATAGCCTCGTCTTGCGGCATTAGTCCTTATTATAATATCTTGATAATTTGCCAAATCTTCGGCTGTATAATCGACCGGTGTATACTGAAAAAGCAAATTGAATAGGCCTTTGGTGGCCGAGTAAGAGTTTCCTTTGACATATACATTGTCATAGTCCATAGTCATTTCGCCATCTCCAATCATAATATTTCCCTTTGGTGAGACTCTAGGACCGTAAACAGTATCCAACTTGACAGTTTTCTCAAGGGGCTTGCCTGTAAGCAGGTATTGAATAAAGGGGCGGCCGAAAATACTGACTTCGCCCAAAAGGAGATCCAACTGTTTCCGACCCTTGGGTGAGGAGAGATACGATTTTAACTGTGTTGGAGTCGATTGACCGCTGGGTGGGGTGGTAGTATAGGGCGACTTTAACTGTGTTGGAGTCGATTGACTGCCAGGTGGTGTAGCGCTGCGGAATGTTTTTGGCAATGGGGTTGATAGTTTCGAAGCGAGAACTGAGCTTAGCTTTTTTCGAAAAAGAGGCGAGCGCGCTCCTTGGGAACTAGTCGCTTCGGATTTTGCTGATAAAGTGGGTGCAACTTGAGTCGACGCCAAATCCGGCTCGAATGCAAAGGTCTCCTCAGCAGGCGCGTCTTGCGGCAGTTCATCCGGTTCAATTATACCCTTGTCCTCGTCATCCCATTGAGTTGCGGCGGTCGAATATTCCTTCGCCATGGTCATGTCAGGTCGATAAGCGGAGGCGGTGGTGGTGGACATGTTTAGCGATTTATCAAGAGTTTGAGCGATATTTTGCAAAGGGTTTATCAGAGGTTTGACATTTTCCTCGGCAATCCTTTCAAGAGCAGCTTTCCCAGTCCGCAAAAGTTTATTCTTTTTCCGGATATCGTTGCGCGCCTTGATCAAGCGCTTCTTCACATCCTTACTTGTTGTCTTCATTTTGACGACTGAAGGCCTCACCCGACCGGTCGAATGTTATAAACTCGTCAAAACCTCTGCGAAACCTACCCTCGTCAATTAAAGCCTCCTTGTCTATAACCATAAAGCCATATCTTTTGTCCCAGCATTGAGCACACATCTCATTGAATCGGCTCCATGTCATGTCTGTGTTGACATGATCATCGTAGACATGACGAAGGTTGGTCTCATCCATTTTAAAGAGGACCAACATGTTGCACTGGTCGCGGATACAATGCTTTGGTACGTTAGCATATGATTGCGAAAGATAAAATGAGTCTATGCCCCTGTGACGGCCCCTAGTAAAGTACTCTTTTATTCGCTCTTGCTTATCCATCATGACATCGTCAAAAATAAAAATCGAATTTTCCCTAGCATCTTCAGGTCCTATTACTTGGTCGAATTCGGTCATGGGGAAGAAACCAATTTCGGGCATGTTGCTCAACACACTACTCAAATACCTGTACTTTGGCTGGTCCAATGACTTTGTGTACAGGTACACATTGTTAAATCTAAGACCATTGACGTGTAAAAGAAGTGATACCATCAACTGAGTTTTACCACAGCCCGAAGATGCGCAAATAAGAGCTCTTATTGGATGACTACCAAATAGAGGACCATGTCGTTGAGTCTTTGCATCCTCATCATCCTCTGCAAGTCGCTCCATTACTTGGAGCGACGTATCCTGTTTGGTAAATCGCATTGTACTGACATTAGGGTATCTTAATTTACTACTTTTATACAAAGAAAAAAACAAATCAATTTTTCAAAATATATTTAATATATTTTATACAATAATATTTTTTGACTTGTACCATAAGTATAGTTTAGCAGCCTGGTCTCTGGCACAAACAAAGTTTGACCTGTTGTGGCGAAGACAGGTATGGCGTGGCATTGCTGACCGGAAACGCCAATCGTTGAGTGATGGACAGTCCAGTGTCTCCATATCTACAATTTCGGCAGTCACTCCTCGGGATTGAAGATATTGCGCCTTTTCTAGTCCCTTGACCAAGATCCTGTCAAACTGGTTGAGGTTACGCTGAAGTATATCATCGATGTGGTTGTACTCTATTTCTCCATCGTCCCACATGAGTCCATGAAAATTTTGGGTTAACCAATTGTTTTCCCGGCTTTGAGCAGATGATGAATCCTCAGGGGCCTTAAAGATGTACCAGCTAGAGGCTCCACTGCCTGCATCAATGATGCTTAATTCCTTGACTATATATGCACCACGTGACTTGCCATTGCAGCTACCACAGCTCCTCTTGATATCGCGGAAGCAAACTATATCAACTATAGCACAGTTCATATTTGGTAGTTGTAGTTGAATGCAGTTTAGTTCACTGTGCTTGAATGTGCGATGCAACATGTTTTTATACACCCAATACATCCCCTCCCTAAGTCCTTTTCGTAACGATTCCCGTGAGGGGATATTGAGTGACGAGTTGGTCGTGTAGAATCAGGCAGTAGGCTGTTGTATTTGCCGGCACATTGCTTGCTGTTTCAAATTCCACTTTAATATCCACAGATGACGAGGTGACTGCTTCGACTTGTCTACTACAGTCAATAACCACAAATGGTGCGTTTTCGATAAACTCCTCATAAGTCAACATGGGTTGCGAATCTGTCCTACCATAATAGGACTGTTGAAAATTCGCGTACATATCATAAAGCCATGCCAGTGATCTTTTTGTAAAGTCCAAGTTTAAATTGTCGTAAGGGTACGACTCACTGCCAATATAAAGGCGGACATTTTTCAATTTGCATGAGTCAAACTTGCTAACATCCTTTTTCTGGTTGTTGACTCGATCGGTTTGAAAGGCCAACAAAACGTAGCGCGGCTTCTCCAACTGAGTACTTGTTTTTATTGTCCAAGTATGATTCTGGGTCTGAGGCAGAGTCGGGTAAGTGTACAGATTCCACGCTCGAAATGGCATTGAAATGGGCGTATTGCGTTCGAGTAAATTAAGCATGTAAAGTTTTTCAGGATCATTCAGTGTAAAGTAGGGCAATTTCCATTTAATCGTATCAATCACCACTTTATTATTCGGTGCACCTTCGGGTTCTTTCTTTGGATCGGCCGGAACAAACATGTTGTCATCTCTGTCGGCTCGTATCAATATCAAATCGAGGCGTGTGTTCATCAAAATCTTGTGATAGTCTTCAGCAAATCCCAAAAGTGTATTCAATGGAATGCACATGCTAAAGTTACCGGTAGTTGGGTCCACGGTCTGGTTGTAGGAAGTAACAGTTCTTGGAAGCAACCATCCGGCGGCTTGAAGCCTCTCGGCTTTGGCTTTACTAAAACTTGCATACCCTTTCAATGTAGACGCATATCCCGGCATTCTAGTCTGATCGATTTCAACACCATTCATTTCCAAGCGTATGCTACTAAAGGCATGTGCACCTGCATTACAAGCTAGCGTGTATTCGGTCGGCACTGGAGTCATCTTCCCTTCTATGTAAATGGAGCTCATAGCCGGTGAAACATAGGTGTCGGGCTGTTGAAATGGTATTCTTATTTCGTCGGCATTGTCAAACTTGCTCGAAGAGTAGGGTAGATGACTGTGGTACTCGAGTTTAACTATAGAGTCGTCGAATTTGGGCTCCCTTCCCAAGTCTAGCAATGTTGCGCTTTCCATTGCGAACTCTGTAGCCTAGATTCAATAAGAACTTTCGGTTGACAGACGTTAACCCTGTGACTGGCAAAGGTCTACTAAAGCCATTCGGTGGAAGGTGGGGGTATTTAAAGTCAATCATTGCGCTTGAGGTGAATGCGAACGGTAATCGTTTCTCCGCGAAAATCCACTGGCCGACCCTCTTGATCCTTTATGGCTATTGTAATTGAATCGAGCGTTTTTGTCAATATTTCCAAGTAGACAACTGTTTGGGGAACCTCGACAATCTTGTATCCTGGTGCAACAGTGGGGAAGAACTGATGCAGGACATGAGACTCATTACCATTTATATACGAACCGGTGACTATATTACATTCAACAGACAGCGCATTAACTTTGAATATGTCGACAATTGTATCCGAAACACATCTTTCATTTTTCTGCAATATTTTCGGTTCAAATCCGAGAATGCTTCCAATATTGTTGACCGATTTTAAGTTTAATTTTTTGTCTTTACTAATCACAGTACAGGTGAGCGTGTTGCGCTGCTCCTTCACATCAATGTCGTACTTGGAGAGCTCCTTAGCAATATCACTAAGTTCGTAAGAGCCTTTTGGGAGTTTTATCATGTCACCTGCTATAATCTTTTTATACGATATCCTCGAACTCCTGTCCGCTGTACCTGTATGCTCTATGTTAGCCTCGAGTATTGCACCCAGCTCAAAGCCTAAATGAGTCAAAAGTGTATCTTCTAAATCGTTAAATAATGTCTTGTTGCTCTTTATTACTACTCGCCTACCTTTTGTGGCGAAACTTATTTCAACACCCTCGGGAAGAATTGTTTGAATATGCGAAACAAACGTTTCGAAAGTAGCATTTCTCGGTACATCAAATACTATGTCCTCATGCATGAGGTAAACTCGATTGTTGGTCTCGTCTACATTTGGAATAGAATTGTACGCTTCAAAGGATAGTAGTCCGCAAGACCAATTGTCATCGTCCAAGTGAACCGGAGGGAAAAACTCGCTGGTGAGAACCGACTTGTCGCCGGTAAAGGTTAACGTCAGAGACATGACTGACTCGATTCTAGGTTGACATGAGTAATATAAACAAGACGCATAGGTGTCCGCAAATGATACTGTCGAAGGGCTGCACTTGCTTGCGATTGTAGGTTATAGTAGTCCCTCGGAGATAGTGAGCAAGTTCCGGCGGTGGCTGCAAATTTCCAAAACTGTCAAAGTACACCGACACATCTCCCTTAACATAGTAGGCACTCCAATGACTGCCCACATCGGACATTGTCTCATGATTTACAATGCCCGATTCCATGTTTAGCCTCCTCTTTGGCAATTGGTCTCTCATGAAGATTCCTCGAAATGAGGGCACTTGAAGTCTTCGGATGATGATTCGTCTCAAGTCATGATCGGTGAGAGGCCTGGCGGGGAGGCTTACAGTCAGTTTTTTGCCTTCACGTACAGACCAAGTCCTTGCCTATAAGGTCTGAGAAACAGACCCTTGCCAATGCTAATCTCCTCCATCTTCTTGTTGTGCCTTTTAGCCTCTTCCATGGCCTGACTCGCCTGTCGACCCTCATTAATCGTCTTGACAAGGCTTGCAGCGCCACCTGCCACAGACCCCAATGCGGCCAGGGCGGGTATTGCAGCCATGAGAAAGGGTAAAATGCCACCGCGTTTAGGAATTGGTATTACTCTTGGAATTTTATCAGGCTTTTTGCCCCGTCGTCTTGGTCCGACTCCAAGTTTCGCGGCTCGTAAAGCGGTCATTGTTTTCTGGTATACGCTCTTATCTTTGGACTCATTCCTGAGAGCCTGTTTGGCCATAGCCATACCTTTTTTTAGTCTCGCCGCAGCAGTAGACTTGAGTTTACCTCCCATTTTTCTTTTCGCTTTCATGGCCGCTGTAACTGCCCAAGCAGATGCTTTTTCACCCCAACTCGAGTCGGAAGCCTTTGCCCGTTTCCAAGCCGCTTCGGCCAACTTTTGGTCCGCTCTTCTTCTCGCCACAGAGTCCTTGCTATGGGCGTAAGCGATGTCGTGCTCTCTGCAGGCAGCGTCCAGGGGGTTGATTCCAATCTGACCTTGTGCCAACCTACGTTCAAGCTTGGTACCCGGACCGCAAAATTGATAACCGCCAGGTAAATGTAATTCAAGGGGAAGAGCGTCGATAAGTTTATTTAGCACTCCACGTCCTCTCTTACTGTTTGTAGCTAGCATACTGACCATTTTTTCATGGTGCACCGCTACTTATATCCCCATTTTGCCGAATGCATAGTGCCCCAACCTCGCACTATGCCATGACGACCAACCATTTTGTGCATGTCGCCTCTGTTCTTTCTTTTACTCCAAACCTGCATCATTATTGCTCTTCTTCATCTTCCATGATGCTATAGTGACCATGAGCCAATGTGGTTATCTTGTCCGACTGGATATGGCGTTTATCGTCGCGAGAGGATAGTGACAATTTGTTAACCGCTATAGTGAAGAGTTTTTGACGAAATGACCTAATTAAATTGAATTTCGTAGTCATTTCTTTCTTATCATCGTTGAAAAGTACATTTTTGTAGTCTTCAAAATTTATATTTTTTCTTACAGCAGACTTTTTAATCCCTTTAACCTTTTTAATTAAAGACTCGTCCTCCCGTTTGATGGCGTACATTTTGGCTCGCAGTCCTATCCACTCCAACATTTTGCCACCACCTAGCTCATCTTTGAATTTTCCCAATACCTTTTCATTGATTGCCGAGTAACATGGATGATCCAATGGCAGATTGCTAAAATCAAAATGCTCGCCAAGAGCTTCCATGGCTTCCGGTCGCCAATCCTGTCCGAACGTTTTGATCAGGTAAACAAAACTATCCGTGTCGGTGTAGGCCAACCTTAAGCGTTCTGGGCCATAGTGCTTAAGCATCGAGTCAAAGTGAAATGTCATCATTTTTAATTTAGCTAATTCTAAGATCACTATCCCTACCGCAATCGGTTTATTGAAAGTGATTTTCGTCTTCTTCATGTTGATCAAAACAAGATTTTCAGCGATAATGGTTCGACTCTTAAAGTTGGGTTTTGCGATCAACTTTTCTGCCTTTGCCCAGTCACACACTAATCGTACGTCAATGCGCTTCCTTACCTGCTCAATGGTCTTTCCAAATGTAGCGTTATTTAATAATTTTCGCATGTCCTTTTCAAAAGTTGTTTTAGCGTTTTTTCTCTTCTCATTATTGATATTTATGAAAGGGGCCAGCCAAGCAGATTGTCGGAATCCTACAACTCTGTGCACCGTCTCCAATCGACAACCGTGCGCCACAACAAACTGTAGGACCTTGTAATGTAGCACATACTTTCGTTTAGGTGCCAACGTCGCTACAAGCTTTACATAAGACGAACCGGGAGGCTTGATGTGCTCTGGGAGAGGAGGAAAATCGTTAAAGTAATCATGCAAATGATCAGGAACAATTATGTCGACTTCTGCTATATAACCGATATCCGATTGATCCGACACTGACAGAAGGTCCACACTCGGTGGATCCGCCCAAAAGAAATCAGAAATTGGCAGAGGCTGACAGGATGCAAACCCATAAAGGTTGTTGGCATCAATATAGCAAAGTTCGTGAGCGTCATCTGATTTCGCATGTCTGAGACTTACCTGGGTAAATCCTCCTCTTAGACCTTGCTCAATAAGCAGCATCATAGAGTAATCGGTGAGAAGCTCTAATTCAACGCCAGTAATTTTTAACATACCTTGAAATGCAAGACCTGGGAGACTATAAAAATTGACCACCTCCAAGTTGTAATCAGACTTGAAAAACTCTCTGCGGAAATTCTCAAAAACCTCTACAATTAAGTAAACATCTGTGCTGAGATACAATTCTGAGTAGGCTTGAAGGTTGGCAATCCCAAACTCTGACCAAACAGCCTTTGCATGCTCATACTCCTCGTCACTAATACAGGGTGGCCACAGACCGGGAAAACCGGGAATACCGGGAAAAGTCAGGGAATTACGGCCGACAGGGAATAGTCAGGGAAAAGTCAGGGAATTTTGCCATAGGTCAGGGAAAATCTACCAGCAATTAAAATCCTTATTTCATCATTTTAAAGCACAGAAACCTTAACTTCCTTGAAATTTCTAATAAATATAAAAAATGCTGTATTTGGAACAAAGGCAGAAGGATTAATGACTTCTATACTTAGAAATTATATCAAAAAATCCCGTCAAGTACTTACCAGCAAGTTACTAAAAGGGTTTCTTCGGTCATAAGAATTCATAAGTACATTAGTATTATTTATTTTTATTTTTTTTAACAAAAATATGTAATATGTCGCTTTTCTTACACCTAAATTATCCTTCATCGAAACATTCATCAAAAATATGTATAAAAATTCACTTTTAATAAACGAGTAGTGCATAATTATCCATTACTATCTTCGGTAGTATGAACTAATTTATTTATTTTAAGGGTAAAATGGCCTCCATTTTGAAAAACGATATATTTTTGTGAGCCAAATTTCAATACCTTTAAAATGATACTCAACTTCGAATTTTCAAATGACAAAAATTTTGGGCCCCCGAGTTACGGCCCCTAAAATTTTTAAAACTTGACTTTTTTATATCAACTCCCGGAAATATCATTGGACTACTGAGATGCATATTTTTGCCTTATTTTTAGCTCCTGTCCTAATGGGGTAGCGGGGGGGGGACGTTTTTTTTTGCGTTTTTTTGCGTTTTTTTTTTTTTGGGGGGGGGGGGGGGGGTAAAATAGCTGCCATTTTGGAAACACGATATATTTTTGTGAACGAAATTTCAATACCTTTAAAATGATACCCAACTTCGAATTTTCAAATGACAAAAATTTTCGGGCTCCCGAGTTACGGCCCCCTAAAATTTCACTTTTTTAGACCAACTCACGAAAATGTCATTGGACCACAGAGATATATATTTATGTGTTTTTGCCCTTATTTAGGGCCTATCCTAATGGGGTAGTGCAGGGGGAGGGGGTACATTTTGGGTTTGTCCTATTTCTTTGGGTGGGTAAAATGGCCGCCATTTTGGAAACGCGATATATATTTCTAATCTACATTTCAATACCTTTGAAATGATACCCAACTTGAAAATTACAAAAAATATAAAATATTTTGATATACTCGCAATTGATCGCAGATCGTAGAAATTTGGAGTGTTTAAGTCCGCAATAGTTTTTCTGTTTTTGGGCAAAAAAGTTTAACTTTTATACCAAATTTCAAGTCTACAGCTTTAGTAGGTCGGGAGATTCCAAGATGCGATGAACGGACGGACGGACGAACTACCAAAAGCATAAGGGTTTCTAGGGCGACCTGGAAACCCTAAAAATCGGTCTGAGACAACTCAGACAAACTTTCTTATAAACGAGTTCATAATTACTTTGCCCAGTTTTTTCCATTTAATAGTTTTCGTATGTGCATTTAATTATTATTGAACATTTCATCAAAATTTATCATAAAAATAACTTCTCCTGGGCAGGGAATCGAACCCGGGCTCTCTCCGTCCACGTTTTATGCTTTTTTCTCAGGAAGTAGATTTTTTCCAGGAAAACGGCTTATATTGATAGATTCGTATTTAAATGGACTACGTTTTAAATTTTTTTTATCAAAATCGTCGGAACCGTTTTCGAGAAATAATTTTTTTCACGTTTTTTCAGAGTTTTTGGGGGGTAGCGCCCCCAAATTTAGAGCTAAAATTCATTTCTCGATTTCGCCTCGGCGTATGATTTTTCTAACCATGTTGTGCCAAATTTCGTCAAAATCGGCCCAGCAGACGCCTGGAGCCTAAACCAGGCATCTGCACAGACAGACATTTTTTAAAAACCACTTTTTTGGACTCAAAAATAAAAATAAAATCAAAATCGAATTTTTGCGCCATCACAATACTTTCTCTTTTACATGAGAAAGTAAAAATACGTGAATTGTTACTTTCTAGGATAATAAGGAAAGGTTACGATTAGTTTATACTTTTTAGCGTTGAACAGGAAAACGCTTAACAGGAAAAATCGGTGTGGACCCGACAAAATACTAGACATCAAAAAATCATACCCCACGGCGAAGTCGAGAAATGAATTTTAGCTTGAAATTTGGGGGCGCTACCCCCCAAAAAAACTGAAAAAATGTGAAAAAGAATTATTTCTCGAAATCGTTTAGATTAAAAAAAAAAAAAAAAAAAAAAAAAAGTAATCCATATAATAAATACAAATCTAACAATTTAAGCCGTTTTCATGGGAAAAATAGCTTTAAAAGCGGACGGAGAGAGCCCGAGTTCGATTCCCCGCCGAGGCGAAGTTATTTTTATGACAAATTTTGATGAAATGTTCAATAATAATTAATTTTTTCTACGAAAACACGAAAACTAATGTATGAAAAACATTGGGCTAAGTAATTATCAACTTGTATATGTATTCTATTTTAGCTTGATGATCTTTAACTTTTTAAAGGTAAATCTTGTAAACTAAATATCGATAATGGTCAGGGAAAACCTGAAATAGGTCAGGGAAATGTCAGGGAAAAGTCAGGGAATTTTGTCAAGCTATATTAGTGGCCACCCTGTAATACCACTATCATTTAAATGACTGTAAAACTGTTCACGCGAGGGCAGGCTCGTTTCTTTGAGCCTATCCCAGTCTGTCATATAGTCGTAGGGCATTTGACCTTTCCGCAACATAAGCTCCAGCTTTCTACCACTATAGCGTTTGGGGAGTATCGTAAACTGCTCTGGCTCAAGTGTTCTAACAAGAGTTTCCAAACTTGAGGGCAGGAAACGGCAAGAGTCGAGGAACCTAAGCCACAAGTATTTACCACAATATCTAATCTTTTTTGAAAAAGATACATATTTTTCTTCGCTATTTGCGATAATATTTATTTCACCTGGTAATCTGCCCAATTCTCTAACTACAAATTTATAATCATAGCCGGAACCATTGTGGAAAAATATGGGTAAAAAGTCTGGAGTACGAGCGGCAATGTTGCACCGCTGATGACTAGCCCCTCGGTATTGAGCGGTTATGTGACAGTGGTCTATCACCTTCGGATTGGACGATGAAAAGGGCAAATTACAGAAACAGCATAGTGTTGAAGAATCATGAGCCTGTTGCTGACTAACTGTCATATTGACAGGTTCGTTCAGAGTGTAGTAGTTGACGACTTTTTCGCCAATTCTAAAAAGTGTCTGCAACAACTGCCTTGCAGCATCGGGACCTGTGTATACAATGACATTATTGAAATCTGCATCCTCCCCGTCTGCATGAATGTCGCTCATCACAAACATACCATAGGACATCATTTGATGTTCCTGGAGTTTATTAGTGTAGGATCGATATTCACCAGTATGAGGATCAATAACTGGAGGTTCACAAGTTTTTAGGGGGACAAGGAGAGATTCAGTATCACAGTAAACAACAAATGGGACCCTAACCTGATAACGACCATAGGAAAATTTCAACTTATTATCATCAGGGTTTGGCATAATTACTCTGACGGGCTGACCTATGCAGTCAAGTCGATGTCTGATGAGTTTTTCCTCCTTCGAAATGCCATCGCCGTCTTGAAAATGACTGAAACACTGGCGACATAGAGCTATGGCGTGGTCATGTTTTGTAAGCTGCCTGCGTACTAGTCGTTCCAAATTGAATATGCGAACAAAATGATTGTGCTCCTCCGTAGCGAGCAGTAACAGATCAATAATGTATTCAGCTTGTGTCAACGCCATCCTGTGTGGGTATATTTTATTATCTTCGTCCAAAGCAAAAATGTATACCTGTACATTGTTTCGTCTTTCAAACTGATCAATCTCTTTTAATAATGTAGGCTTTGATATACCTGTAAAATCAAAAACTTTTGGGGCGCTGGCTTCGACTGCCTGCCGAAAACACTCATCTGAGTCCGGGTACTGTGTGTGATCACATGAGTTTGTCTTCAGTATCCATGAGGGAATGCGAATGTTGCATGCTGCTCGAAGTGGATTATGCTTACTTATATTTAGCACAATCCCTTGAATGACACTGAGAACTAAGCCAGACCCATACCCCTCATAATTTTCAATTTCCGCCGAAATTTTGTCTATCCCATTGTTAATTAATTGGGCAATTTCCGATTCGTTAAAGATGGCTACACTCTTGGTTTTAAAATTGCGCTCCGATACAATTTCGCTAATTGGGTGCATATACAGGGCCTCAAGACTGAAATTTACAGAAACACCGGGAAAGACTTTCAAATTTAAAACAATTTTATCCTCTATTGCTTCAAAAGCCAGGGTAAAAAAAGTTTGCAAATCTTCAGCCTCATGTTTATTTTCTATGAAATATGTCACGAGATTTCGGTTAAATGCACTCTGTATGGTAATTATTCCCGATTCACTATCGTAGGGAAATTCGGATCTGGCAGATTTAGATCTTTTTTTTCTTAAGTCCAAAGGTCCGCAATTTCTTTTAATGTGATTTTTTAATGACGACTTACTTGAAAAATTAACTTTGCATTGAGGACAAGGAAACAATTTGCAAATCTTCAAATGCCTCTGCAGAGAGTCTTTCCTCACCAAATTCCTCGCACAAACTGGACATGACAACTGCTGATTCTCGCACTTCGTTTTGAGATGTCGAATTAGATTGTCTTTTCTAGTGTACACTCGTAGGCACTTTGGACAAGGAAACTGCTTTCTGTAAAATGAAGAACAATTAAAGATGAACTTTTACTATTTAAGAGAGAAATGACTGCATTCAACATAAGAATTAAAAACACCAAAAATGATTCGAGATTAATAAACAATAGTAATAATAATAAATAAGCTGAATCTGACTGACTTAATAGATTCAGTTAATTCCAATCAAGCAAAAGTCAAATAAATGTTTGTTGTCTTCTTTAAAATGATCACACTCTTCCAAAATTGGATAACTTATTTTTCACAAATTTGAGCAATCCATCTCCTTTGCTTACAAGTATGTAATCTTTGCCAAAATTTTATTAAAAAGGATTTCGATGTTGCCCCAATAAAGACAATAACAGCATTAAAGTGATATTTATTTTTATTGATATTTGTTTTAGAATATTGTACGATCAAAATGATTAAAGATGAATGAGTAATAATAATAATAAATGAGCAGAGTCCGACTAACTGACAGGTTTTAATTAATTCCAGTCGAGCCAAAACCTTTTTCATTTCTTTCAGTTTCTTTAAAATCTTCACACTCCTCCAAAATTGGATGTCGAATTTTTTCACATATTATTTGCCCTACCCTGTCTCCTTTATTGACTTTAAATTCATCTTCTCCCAAATTTAATAAAAGGATACCGATGTTGCCGCGGTAATCCTCATCTATAACTCCCGCCCCTACATGTATGTTATTTTTAACAGCTAGTCCAGACCTAGACGCTATGCGTCCATAGGTATTTTTTGGCAATACCAATTTCAAGTCTGTCTGGACTAGACAGCTTTCAAACGATTTTACAGTATAATTATATGCACTCCTCAGATCAAAGCCCGCAGCTCGGCTAGAGCCTTTAGTTGGAGAATAGGCATTCTTTGTAATTTTGGTAAATCTTAATTTTTTACATTTACATTGTTTTGCATACCTTGTAGAAGCGGCGGAGACAGTAGTAGAGCTGCTAGAAGCATTTTCAGATTGTAGAGAATTCATGATGAGATGATGTTTTTGAAATGTTTGTTCAAGTTGAACTGATTTTGAAATGAAAACCGCGCTGTATATATACCGAAAAACCAGGAACACTTCTCTTCCTACTTGCCTTGAGTTTTGAGTATATAATACCGTTGCATTCTTACACTCAACATAGTCCTGCATTCGCTATAAAACACTCACACACAACCATTATGTCTTCCAGCAACAACACCAACAACGCTGCTTCTTTAGTGAACGCGTTGAACGATAGGGCTTCATTCAATCTACGAATGAGCATAAAGGAGTTGGAAGTCGGTAAGTAAATTTATTTTTTTTCTATTATTATTTTAATAATTATAAAAGTTGAAAGTAAAATGAAAGCAAAAAACTATGTCAACTATCCCAAGTTTTTAAGTAAAACTAATTATTCTTTGAAATAAAATATATAATATTTAATGTTTTTACTATTACTAAAAAAGTTTATTTGTGATGCATATTTGCTTACTTTAATCAAATGTTTGTATTATGAGTATATAAAAGTATGAGTAAGTTTGATAAAATAAATATGCAAATAAAATGTCTTTTCATAAACAAAATTTGATATAACATTATTTATTTGGATACTTTATTTCATACTTTATATCGAAAACATAGATTACTGTGTTGTTACTGTTGAGTACATAGTATATGTTCCAGATACGCTACATCAACCATGATAAAACTTAATATTTATATTACTTATTTATAACTCAGTAATTTTTTAAAGTAAGGAAAATACGTGACTACATTAACACTAAATGTTTTCGGTGAACTCTTTTTTTATCAGTAAAAACAATAGATGAGAATATTTTTATTTATTTATTTATTATTTGTTGTTTTGTTTTTTAGGCGTGCCTTATTTCATGGAACATTTGGCGCATATAGCCAAGGGGAAAAATGGGCCCTCGGTGGTGGCAACTATACGCCTCCGGGAAGACACTGTAGCGGACGTCTTTTTACCTAAACGAGTGGTCGAAGCGTTGAACCAGGATATAATAGAAACCTACAACAGTCGGCCGCATCTATGCCTGGTCTTCAAAGGACTTCTAGGAAGTGCGTTTGATGTGGCTTTTATAGAGCATCAATGAAGAAATGTATAATTTTTTCTTTATTAAATAAACATGTTTTTAAAACTGCTCTCACGTTTTTTTTTTTTTTTTTTTTTTTTTTTTTTTTTTTTTTACTTATTTTTTTATTTTTCTAAAATTATAGTTTTATAATTTAACTATTATATTAATAAGCGTTTTATTACTTAAATAAGAGTATTTTGTCTGAGAATTGAAACCCTGCTATAGACTTTTTATATAATGGTAATTCAATAATTTTAGTTTCCTGGTACAGCTAAACCAAGGAATTATCAAAGAATTTTAAGTGCAACCACATGGAGATATCCTTGTATACCGTATAATAATGTTAAAGTGTACAAAGGTGAGTGTTTTAAGAAATATTAAGTTACATGCATTAAAAGTAATCAGATTCCGCGGTTTATTTGGAGGATAGCCCGTTCTACAGCTCGGCCAAGGTCAACCGCTTTCAAGCTTCAGCTGCTATAATTATATACCTGCCGTCTAGACATGTAAATAATCCTTTTTTTTTTTTTTTCTTTTTTTTTTTAATGTCAATATTCTGATATAAATTTAATCTTTTGAGTAACATTTACAAAAACATTACTAAGGCATTAGCAGTATAGGAAATAAACTAATTATTTATATACAACTTGTTTATTTTATCATTTAATAAAGCGGACTTGCAAGGGGTTGATCAACCCCATATTTCTTATATATATTTTCTTATGTTAGGGATGGATGATTTTATTGGCCATTGCCAAGTAAACTAAAAAATCGTCTCAACCAATAATATAACTGAGATCGCCATTGGAGGTGGGCTGACGAAGACAACATTTGCAAAATAGGGGGCGTAATTAAATCGCCATTGTCAAAAAACATCCAATAACAGGACTAATATCTACATTGGGGGCGTAAACGTGCAGGCCACTAATCCATATATTAGGGGTGGCTGGGGGGTGAAAATCGCCATAAGGGGTGGAAATCGCCATTGGGGGCGGGGCTTATTCGCCATTGGGGGCGGGGGCGTGGTCTGGGGGCGTGGTCGGGGGCGGGGGGCGTGTGACGTCATGCCTCCACAAATTTGACATTTGCCCCGCCATATTATCCCTACTCACGTCTATATCTCGGAGAGAAGTGAAGTATAGATCGCGTCCATGAAGTATAAAAGTTGTTCAAGATTATTTCTAACCCTTAACGACCCCCGAACGAGAACATTAGATGACTAATTACTCTTTTCCTTCTTAAGAAAAGACTGAAAAACATTCTGAGTGAAAACTCCAACGTTGAAAAGAAGATTGAAAGTTTTCTTGCGATAATGACGAGTAATATAAAATCTTCTTAACCAAAAATTGGTTGAACTGAGATACACGGTGCGGTCGAGAATCGCTTGGCAGCAAGAAATTATATCCCATTGTCAAGCAGTACATTTGTTTGATAAAGTAGTAGTAGTAGTTACCTAGTACTTCCTACTAGACGGGTAGGACGAACCACTGTTCGAACCTCGCAATCAGGCCTACAGTGAACCCATTTTACTTCCCCGTAATGGAGAGTTCCAGCTACTTCACACATCATACATTTGTACATTGTACCGCCGAAGCGAGTATGATGTGGTCATTAGTAAGCTATATGAGCGTGCTTCAAAGTGTGGGGGAAGAGAACCCCTCAGGGGGTGTCCTTCGCCCTGCTCCGTCCGCGATTCATAGATGCATTCAGTGTATCACGGCCCGGGATCGAACCCATGACCTCGAGAGGCCTCGACTCAGTGATAGCTGAGCGGTGTCTTTACGACGTTTGATAAATATATTTGAGTTATTATATATGTATGACTTGTACATAGGAGAGTTGATATCCCTTTGTCAAAATAATACATTCCAGTAAGGCCTGCACTACTTTTCTAACCTCTTCCCCTCACAGCACCGTATTTCTCAGTTTTACCCAAAAATGTAATTTTCTAAACTAGAATTAGTCATGATGAGGAGATGAATCTGTTTTAATCCTGAACCTGATGATGATATCAGCATTGATAACAATGATTAAATTGGAGCGAGTGGCTCTTTCTGTAAATTTCATATTGACTAAGGTTGAGGATGAATAATAGACAAAACTAATTTAAATTTTGTATAATGAGGTTGGATCCTGACGTGGGTAAAATGTATAAAAACTCAGTTCAGTGTTGGCGACGTTTCGACCTCACCTGTTCTTATCAAGCCTAAAATATAAATTCTTTATTTTTATATATATAAAATCACATACACTGTGTCCTGTTCTTCTGGATCGCATAATCATAATACATAATTATAAGAAAAATAAAATAAAATAAAAACCCTTGTCATAAATAGATAACAATAAGAATAGATAACGATAATAATCATAAGTAATTACCTAGTTGACATCTAGTAGTCATTATCTGTCTCTAAATATGTCTGGTAACTGTCAGTTCAACAATTTAGTATTGTTTCGTCTCATGATATTTATAAATAATAAACTGATGAAAACTGTGTCACAGCTAATAAAATCTTTATTAAGGAATACTAGAGTTAATAAAAGGTTTACTTAGGTTTAGTTACAGAATAGTACTTATTATTAATAGAATACTTATTAAAAATTATAGAAACACCGAATTGATAAGAGTGATAAGGTACTGTGATAAGGAATATATACCTATACCATCAGAGCATGTTACCAAATATTTGTTTTTTAACGTTTTTACTTTCTCATATAAAGAGAAAGTATTGTGATGGCGCGAAAATTCGATTTTGAGATTTTGATGGATTTACACGTTTTAAGGTCCCCTGAGTCCAAAAAAGTGGTTTTTAAAAAATGTCTGTCAGTCGTCTGTCGTCTGTGCAGACGCCTGGAGCCTAAACTACTGGGCCGATTTTGAAGAAATTTGGCATACATGTTCAGAAAAATCATACCCCGAGGCGAAATCGAGAAATGAATTTTAGCTCCAAATTTAGGGGCGCTACCCCCCAAAAACTCTGAAAAAACGTGAAAAAAAATTATTTCTCGAAAACGGTTCCGACGATTTTGATTAAAAAATTCTAAAATGTAGTCCATTTGAATACGAATCCAACGATATAAGCCGTTTTCCCGGGAAAAATCTAGTTCCTGAGAAATTAGCTTAAAACGCGGACGGAGAGAGCCCGGGTTCGATTCCCCGCCCAGGAGAAGTTATTTTTATGATAAATTTTGATGAAATGTTCAATAATATTTAAATGTACATTTGAAAACTAATAAATGGAAACACTGGGCTAAGTAATTATGACCTCATATATGAGAAAGTTTGTCTGAGTTGTCTCGGACCGATTTTTTATATAAATACTGTGATATTTGTATTAGAGTATGGTTTAGTGGTTTAATGTTTATGTAATTAAACTTTTAAAGATGGAGAATTTATTTTGTACTTAAGATTATTACAACGACGAAAGTATCTAATGATAGGGTATGTGTATTTTTACATTCGTTGGTTTCTTTTTCATTCTATCTAATGAACAGTTAGATTTTATTAGCTGTGACACAGTTTTAATCAGTTTATTATTTATAGATATCATGAGACGAAACAATACTAAATTGTTGAATTGACAGTTACCAAACATATTTAGAGACAGATAATGTCTACTAGATGTCAACTAGGTAATTACTTATGATTATTATCGTTATCTATTCTTATTATTATCTATTTATGACAAGGGTTTTGATTTTATTTTTCTTATAATTATGTATTATGATTATATGATCCAGAAGAACAGGACACAGTGTATGTGATTTTATATAAATAAAAATAAAGAATTTATATTTTAGGCTTTATAAGGACCGGTGAGGTCGAAACGTCGCCAACACTGAACTGAGTTTTTATACTTTTTACCAACGTCAGGATCCAACCTCACTGTACATAATCACTACTGGGTACACATAGATAGTTTATGATAATTTAAATTTTGTTCAAGGGGTGTCACACATTTAAACATAGAGAAATAAGATAAATTCTTTCTTTTATACTTTGTTCCTAAATTTTCTTATAGTGGTAGAATCTTTTGATTTATATTCACTGTTTGTTCATTTGTTCAAATTTATTCTGCTATATCATGTAGCTTAGTAACGATCCGGAAAACACCTTGGTAATTAACGCTTGAGTAAACGCTGACTTATAGAATGAGGATGTTCTAAAGGAAAAGTTATTCCCCCTTGTATTTTGTCTCATCTAATATTTTATTTTCAATTCTCTCTGGGAGCTTATAAAAGTTTCCTCTTCGCTTTTAATAATATGAACTCACATAGCTGAAAGTGAATTGCGAGGGATGTGATACATTCATTAACTTTAGTATCACATGCTATCTGATGGAAAGGTAAGGTAATTGAAAAACAGACGAAAACAGTCATGATTAATATCATCGTTGTCTAAGATTGTGTTGTATAATTCTCTAAAAGATTTGACGTCTCGATGAATCGTCAAGTGTGGAGAAATTACTGTTCTGAAGTTTCTTAAAATGAGCTTACAACCTTTTATATTAATATCCTTGAGCATTTTAAAATAAAAATAAGTTTATCTTTCACTGGAAATGAAATTGCGTGCTTCTAAAGCTGTAATACTTTTATCACTAGTCCTTCTTACTTCATAAAACTTAAGACATTTTCAATGACACTGTTTTGCACCATGTATAAGTTTTCACCTGTTCAGCATTCAAACGCTGATCAAGCAACGTTAAATACCTGTAGATAGTTGATCTCCTCGTATATTGAACAATCTCATCAAATGAAGAAAAGCCAGAAGACAACTCTAGTCTCTTGAAATCAATGCTCTAACATTAAGGCGGAAATACACATTATGCTAAAGGTCGACCAAGAAGTCATGAACACGGGAGAAACTGAAAGCTTAGCTTCGTTTAAAGTCGGAACTTCCGAGTATTGCCGAAGTCAGTACAGTCGGGTGCTAAGACAATACCCATTTCTAGTTTGTATGACATGCGCAGTTATGTCAAATCTCACGAATAACAACTGGAAGGTTTCCAATCTTTTAGGTTTCCTGTTTTGTTTGTTTTTATACAGCACGAATTATAGTCACAACTGTCCTAAATCCAAATCAAACTTAGAAATAAAGAGGAAGAAAATCGATTTAGATTTAAAGAATATTATTATGAATAATCAATAAATAATAACATAAAGATATTATCGTATATTATTTATGATTTCTTATCAGGTACAGTGTTGCCAGTTGCAAAAAATATAGAAGTTATCAAAAATAAAATTATTAATAGCAAAAGAATAACACTGTTTTTTTTGACAGTGGTCTATTTTATTAAAAACTGACTATACACGACACCAAAACAACGACACTAGCGCACTCCTCAGATTTCCATGACTTCTTGGTCGACCTTTAGCAACTCGCACAAAAGCATCAAAGTAGCTCGCACAGGGTTTGATTTTTGTCTTACCAGTGGCATGAATTGAGGGGTGAGGGAACTGATATAAAGTTTGCCTTGTTTAGCTATCTCATGACCGATCATCCGGTTGATAAAAGCAATGATGTTTCATTGGCGAATGAACACAGCTTCTTCAGCATGCTAGTTACTCGCCACTGGCATGATTTTTTACTAGCCTGTGTATTTCAGCCTTTAACATATTCAGTTATTTTCAAACAAATTGTCAATAGATTTTATGTATTATTTGTTAGGTAATTGCCGTTGTTGTTTATATAATATAACAAACGAAGAAGTTATGTCCAATCTTAACTAAAAATATAGTCTGTCCCAAACGAGTGTTAGTGCGTTGACAGCGCGAGAAAAACTAGCAAATTGAGTGAGGAGCCAATGAGAGTTCGAGATTGTCGTGGACAAAAGGTCGGGCCAACTAGGCAAAGATAAATGTTTTTTTCCTTCAGAGAGGTTGGCCAATTTGTATGTCACTCGATTTCCCATGCTGTCAACGCACTAAATTTCGTTTGGGGCAGACTGTAGTTGACAGAATTATATTCCGACATTCCAATTAACGATTCTCAACAATGCATTTCGTGTTCAAGGATTTAGAGGTTCTGTGAACAGTTCTTTTCTAAATTTGTATTCCCAAATCATGTTTCGAACTGAAGCCAACAAGACGTATAGACTTTTAGATGGAATATTAAATGCCAGTTGAAATATCCCTAGAGTGCTTCTGCCAACGATGCTTCATCCAATTCCTGCAAAACAATTTCTCTCTCACTTTAAGCTGTCCTTTTTTGAGTTACTGTCTCTAGGGATCATTAAGGTACACTCCCTAACATCATGTTTTTCTCTAATAGTCCAGGAGATAGCGTGCAAAAAAGTGTCTGACTAACATCAAGCTAGAATCTTGTATACAAGTCAATCTTTTAACGCCTTTTAAGAATATGTGGTCTGCTTGGCAATAAGTTCATAGCTTGGCAATAGGCGTTTGAAAAAAAAAAAAAAAACCGGTAGAGAGCGGCCATGTCTCACCAATTATGGCGGACAATGTGATTTTCATGATCCTGAGTACAGAATTGGTTAGTAGACCGAAAATCAAGTTGATGTTAGTTTGTCCATTGACAGGTGACCACGTTGATTTTTAGTAATATTTGAATAACTAAGCTATCAAGTGTGAAAATGACATCGACTTGATTTTTGGTCTACTAACTAATTCTGTACTCAGGATCATGAAAATCACATTGTCCACCATAATTGGTGAGACAGGGCCGCTCTCCACCGGTTTGTTTTTTTCAAACGCCTATTGCCAAGATATATCCCGCAGACGAACTTAGCCGACCACATATTCTTAAAAAGTGCTAAAAGATTGACTTGTATACAAAATTCTAGCTTGATGTTAGTCAGACACTTTTTTGCACGCTATCTCCTGGACTATAAGGTTCTTATACCCTTAGACCTTGGGTACTATACGAGCTGTGAGTGGCGCTTGCTACGACAAGAAAGAAAACAATAAGCTGGGCGGTATTTTCCAGCTCTGCCATATCTAGACTCTCAGCGGTGAGTGGCAAGTATCAAAATTATTCTCTCAGACGCTCGAGCTTGTCGTAACATGCCGTCCTCTGCTTCTATTGTACTCAATGTAAACATAAACATAAACATATGTTTATGTTGCGGCACCGCTCTGCCACCCTGCCACTCGCCGCTCACCGCTCTTATCGTACCCGAGGCCCTGTAGGAGTTAAAGGTAGGTTCAAGGAAAGGAATATTTCTTCCATTGTTTACACTGATGGGTTGTGTGTGATTTGTCTAATTAAATAGCTTTTTAATAATAATTAATTATAATTATTATTATAAAGTTCCCATGTTCTGTAGCTACGGGTGTAGAACTAGCGTTAGTCTCTTGTTGCCAGGTCGACAAAAGAACGGCTGCGAGGGTACCTGCGCCTCAGCAGCAGAAGAAGTCGTGGCGGCGAGAACGGTCAAGTGCCGGTCGTCTCGTACTCTGACGTATCCTGACTGGGCGTGGGACCGCCGCCAAACTTCTGAGCTCCCGAACGACTCTTCTAGGGTACCACGAAGGAAGCCTACACCGAGGAGGCATAGGGCGCGCAGGAAACCGCGCTATCTATCAACTGAATTATAGCATCCAGGCATTGATCTCATCGCATCAGCCTACCACATTCATATCGTCTGTGAACCTCCCGGTTAAAAAGGTACATTTTAAATTTATTTATTCAATGGAAAAAAATTGGATCAACCATAAGTATAATTATTCGTTTTCAGTGTACATATGGATTCCCATTTAAATGTTCTTAACGTAACCAAATCCCCTTATGATATCAAATGTCACAATAAATAACGACATATTATATAATATAAATATATAATTAGGGAATTATCATTGAATGTATTCATGTATGTATTGAGGAAATTTTTTTAAAAAAATGATTTACTCGAAACACATAAACATTAACTAAGTTGTGTTACAATTTTAAGTAATTTCTAAAAAAAAAAAAAAATAAATAAATTACTCAAGATAAATCATAATTTAATAATAATAAAATTGTGTTTTCTTCATTAAAATTATTAAACTATAACAATAATAATGAAATAATTAATTTCAAATAACAATAATTTATCTAATAATAAAATTTTAATACTTACCTTTACCTATAAATAGGTAATACTTTTAAATGAATGTAAACACAATATTAATAATGGAATTATGTAAAAAAGCAAAAACAAACATGAATTAAATAATTAAATATGAAAATAATTAACCATTAAATGAATAAAAATTAAGAATATTTAATCAAAATGTGTGTAAAATTATCTCCACATTGTACTTTTTCTATACAAAGATATAGTAACACAAAATAAAAAAAAATGATGATCATAACCATGATAACTTAAATATAAAAGTATGCAAAATGATTATCAAACTTTATTCTTTCTGTAAGAAAAAGAATTAATACAAATAAAAAAAAAAAATAATAAAATAAAATAAAATAAAGAACATAACCATGACAAATAATAACTTTAAATTGCATTATGCCATTTTAAAGTATTATAACTCTAAATGATGGAGTTTTATTAATTAATAAATAATTATAATAAAAATGAATGCCAAAGAATTGAACATAATAGTTCTAGTAGTCAAGTAGTGGATGTAATTTAACAATTAACATTGAAGCTACCGATGAAAATAAAATAAAAAGATAAAACAAAAAATGCACAAAGAAATAAATGTACTAACACTAGAAATCGTAAATATGTGTGATATAATTTTTTGTTGTTATAACTAAAGTAAAATTTTACTAGATAATTAAAATTAATTAAATAAACAAGCCAAAATATATAATTAATTGTACCAAATACAATAATATAATCTATGTATCGAGGAAGTCTCGAATAGTCAAAGCTGTTGTGTTGATATATTTAATTTTAAGGTTAATATGTAGTAATACACTTTAATTAATGTATTACTTACAAATAATTTTATAATTTAATTGTATATATTATATAGGTAAATAGGTTTATGTAACCCAATAAAGGAAATTTAATATTTAAATGAATTAATTGTATTTTAATGTTTACATTATAGGTTTACGCTTCAAATATGTGCTTACATTTATATGAAATTAAGTGTTTGCATTATTTATTTTTTTTTTAAATTAAATACCTAGAGCTTAAAGAAATTTAGTGTTAAATTTATACATTTTAGGAAATTAAATGTCACCAGTTTAGGACGTTAAAAGATAACCGTTTACAGTTTAAAAAATTATTTTAGATTTTAAAAAATTTAAGTATTTTAAATTATTACATTTTTTTATAAGTAGGATAGTAATTAAATTTTTTATTTTTTGTGGTAAAAGGTTTATATAATTGTGGTTAAAAAGAATTATAATTGATTTTTTGAAATATTTAAATAATTTGCAATATACGACAAGATGTATGCATGAAGAGAGATTATGTTTTTTAAGAACATAAAACACAAAGCAAATCACTAAGTTGAAAGATTAAAAAAAATTAGAAGGGGATTAGGGAATTAGATACTAATAAGGCACTAGTAAAAACATGAATAAAGTACTTGATAGGATGCAAGTAAGCTATGTGTCACACTAATATAATAATAAGCAAGGAAACTCCTTCCACAGGGCAGAATTGAAAGGCAGTTGCGAAAGTCAAGTGACCAATAACATATCTGCTGATATAATTTTAACCACATCGGAAAGAGGTCTAAGTTTTTGTCAGCTCAACCAACGAATTTACACTAGTGTACCATCCACGATCCGGCACCTTCTGGCTAACAATCCAGCAACCAGGAAGGACCTACGGTATGACTGGTACTTTTCTACATACGGACAGTTAAATTTATTATTATTATTTTATTAAAGCTCATATGTTTTAAAATATTCAGTTATAACTTATTATTTGTAACAGCCTAGAACCTACGTACGCTCTGGTAATAATAAAACATTGTCTGGAGCGTTTCAAGATTACTGTTAAATTTTTCAAAATTGTTTTGTTTTTTTACATGAATAATAGTAACAATTTAGCAACATTTAACGTGTGTAGGCGAATGAAATTAATCTATGCGCCATGTCCGGGCTGCTTTCGATAAACCATCCAAATTTCTCATTACTTTTGAAGATATAGGTGTAAGTAAACGTATGTTAAAGTTTTAAGATAAAAAAAATAGTTACAGAAGGTTGAAACTTATATTCGACCATCAATAGCACAATTATGACCTACCACCTAAATTTCATTCAAATTGGACTTGTGTTTTTGACATTTTCATGTTTAGGCTATGGCACATAACTCAAAAAGAGTTACCGTTACTAAAAAGTAACGCTTAAAAACTCAGAAAAGTGTGACAGGGAGTTAGAAAGCTATAGGAGGTATGCAATCCAGTCTATAGCTGTAGGACCTTCCCCTATTTTAAGGGGTATCGCAAAAATTTGACTGACTGACATACAGACTCGGGACCAAATATGTTACCTTTGGTCCAAAACAGATTTCTGCCTAAAATTTTTTTAAATCGGACACAAATTTTTCGATCTTCAGAACGATCAAACGGAAGCAAAAAATGAATACACAAATGCGAAAAGAAATATATGAAGTAAGTTAAGTATAAAGAAGAACTACTTTAAATTTTTAAAAAAATATAGTAACTAAGAAAAACTAATGCCGGGTTCACACGGGTAGAGTAAACACAGGAGAGTAGAGAAGTTAGTAGCTGGTATAGTAGAGTACTATACCACATGCAGTAAAGTGGACTCTACTCTACTTCCCCCACCACAGCTCCCACTCTACTAGCTTCACCACTCTACCCGTGTAAACGTCTTCAATAGCAAGTAGCAAGTAGAGTTTAGTTTCAGTTTATACATTGTTGTGCAATCATTTCTGCTTTTTTACTATACTTACTACTAGCTTATGTGTAAACGCTCCAAAATCAAAATTGGTAGAGTAGGAAGTAAAGTACACTCTACTCGCTACTCAACTTTCCTGTTTACTCTACCCGTGTAATGGCTTAAGTTGTATTCAAATAGGACAACATTAAAACATAAAACATTCAGATGTTAATTAACTTTTTCCTCCACAGTTAATTTTTATATTCTCTGAATTTATTTTTTATTATTATTAACCATGACCATTTTTTTTTTCAAAATTTTATATTTCCTTTGTTACTCCAAAAATATAATTTTAGTATTTGTATCAAGTTCATTAAGGGACCTATACTTAAGATTATAACATTTTTTTGTTTGGTTTTTATGATTATACTTTGTTTTCCACTCTAGGCTAGTGGTTATTACATTCGGAAATGAGGACAAAAACAAAACAAAATTAATTAAAAGACTTGCTGCAGATAAGTATGAAAAAAATTCAATCTGCAACAAAAGAGAGTAAGAACAAAAGAAGGGCCCTTCGTGATTTTTGTGGTCCTGAATCCTTGCCTTTGGAGCTAAAATTTAATTATTGATTTCCTGTCGAGATCCAAATTAATACTTATATGCAATGTTTCATTAAAGTAAATCCAGTAGTTAATTATTCGGGCTATATCAATTACAAAAGACAAAACATTGTTAATAATTACAAGATAAAAAGAACTTTTTATATACTAATTTTTTTAATTTTCTGTCATAAATCATATATTTGAAACCCAAAATCTTGTAATAATACAATATATAGAAGGAGGATCACTGATAACATTGAAGCCAACTTTGGTTGTGTCCCTTAATCCGCGTTCTAAAAATTCATTTTTGTAATTTGTGACGTCATAACTCTAAAATTATTTGCCTTCGGTTTTTTAATTTAATTTTTTATTTTAAATCAAATTATAATTATTATTAACTACGGGAAACAGACAGGGAAAAATACACTCCTGTGCCGGGATTTGAACCACGGGCCTCTATATTTCCAGTATAGCGCTCTTCCATCTAAGCTACGCAGGAGAATGATTTTTCACTACCGTAATCGATAACTAGTCCCGAATCCAAGCTTTCAATATTCATATACATTTAGACAGTCAATATTTATGACATTAGAACTAAACCAGAATTAACGCTTATAATTATAAAGTACTCAATTAGTACCTGTACCTTGTACAATCAATTCGAAATTCAATTTTTTAAGTTTTTGGTAGTTTCCATACTACGGAAAGTTAAATTTTAATTTAAATCAAATTATAATTATTATTAACTACGGGAAACAGACAGTGAAAAATACACTCCTGTGCCGGGATTTGAACCACGGGCCTCTATATTTCCAGTATAGCGCTCTTCCATCTAAGCTACGCAGGAGAATGATTTTTCACTACCGTAATCGATAACTAGTCCCGAATCCAAGCTTTCAATATTCATATACATTTAGACAGTCAATATTTATGACATTAGAACTAAACCAGAATTAACGCTTATAATTATAAAGTACTCAATTAGTACCTGTACCTTGTACAATCAATTCGAAATTCAATTTTTTAAGTTTTTGGTAGTTTCCATACTACGGAAAGTTAAATTTTAATTTAAATCAAATTATAATTATTATTAACTACGGGAAACAGACAGTGAAAAATACACTCCTGTGCCGGGATTTGAACCACGGGCCTCTATATTTCCAGTATAGCGCTCTTCCATCTAAGCTACGCAGGAGAATGATTTTTCACTACCGTAATCGATAACTAGTCCCGAATCCAAGCTTTCAACATTCTCCTGCGTAGCTTAGATGGAAGAGCGCTATACTGGAAATATAGAGGCCCGTGGTTCAAATCCCGGCACAGGAGTGTATTTTTCACTGTCTGTTTCCCGTAGTTAATAATAATTATAATTTGATTTAAATTAAAATTTAACTTTCCGTAGTATGGAAACTACCAAAAACTTAAAAAATTGAATTTCGAATTGATTGTACAAGGTACAGGTACTAATTGAGTACTTTATAATTATAAGCGTTAATTCTGGTTTAGTTCTAATGTCATAAATATTGACTGTCTAAATGTATATGAATATTGAAAGCTTGGATTCGGGACTAGTTATCGATTACGGTAGTGAAAAATCATTCTCCTGCGTAGCTTAGATGGAAGAGCGCTATACTGGAAATATAGAGGCCCGTGGTTCAAATCCCGGCACAGGAGTGTATTTTTCACTGTCTGTTTCCCGTAGTTAATAATAATTATAATTTGATTTAAATTAAAATTTAACTTTCCGTAGTATGGAAACTACCAAAAACTTAAAAAATTGAATTTTAATTTTTTATTAAATTATAATTATTGATAGTCAGTTTAGTTTATTGTAATTTTTTGTTTGTGTTTTATCTTATTTTAGCTTGAAATATGCTAAAAATAATGTTTATTATATCATACTGGGCGAGTTGTAGAAAATGACGTCAGAGTGAAACGTAAACAATAACCAATGGCAGGGTTTTTCTTCTTGATGTTTGTGAGCGGGCTTTGAATAGTTACTATAGCATGGCCAACCTTCTCCTGTTTAAACGAAAAAAAAATGGTGTTGTTATGTTGGCAGCCTGGTCTTAAGGACACAACCTCTCGGCAAAAGTTGGCTTCAGTCTCTTATCAGTAATTGCTTAGGATTCCGATTCTATGCTCCTTCTATATATAGTATTATTCTAAGCCCAAAATGAAGATTGTAAATATGGGATATGTCAAAACAAATAAAATAACTTGCGGATTTTTTCCGAACTAACTTTCTATACCAGCAAAATTAGCTGAAAAAGAATTAAATTCTGCTGAAAGATGGCTAAAAGTATTAAAATAATGCATTTTCATCGTGTTCTGAGCTATTCTAAAAGTTTCAAATGTCTAGCTACTCGGGAAGTTAGTTAAAAATCGATTGCATGTGCAAGATTTGTACTGGACAAACAAACAAACAAGAAAGCAAGCTAATTAAAAAAGTAGTAAAATAGTCTGCCAATTAGTGTGGCACATAGCTTCCTCGCGTCCAACTACATATACATATTATTGTACTATTACAACCTATCAATTATTACGTTTCTATGAAGTTGTTTATTCAAAATTTTTGTGAAACTGTTTTTAAAACTGTTAAAGTTTAAATCCGAAAGTGGTTCCATGAGGAGTTCCCAAAACAGTTTTCACAACAATTTTGAAAACTATAAACTCCCAGACTGGTTATAGTTAAGTCAGGTTATAATATCTCTGCTCATCCTACTGCGCATGTCTCAATTCTGATTTCAAATCAATACCCGTTTCCATGCTATTTTTTCACAAAACCAATTTGCTGTTGTAACCTTGAACTCAAAACGTTTTGAAATCACCGTTTCCATGGGGGGTTTGAATACCAAAACCGTTTTCAAAACTCACGGAAACGTAGTAATGGTAAAATTTATTAGATTTTCCTCCCGGTTTTTAAATCTTTCAAAAATGTTATGATGTTTTATATGAATTGAAGTATAAATTTAGCCAAATTTAAAGAGCGAAGAAAGTTTAAATTAATCTAAGGGCTATTTTGCGAGCTACTTTTGACAAATCATCTAAATGTCATAAAAATCATATGAGTACTTTTGAAGATATAAGTATAAATAAATTGTATGTTTGTGCGCATCGGGAAGAGAAACGAATTGGCGCAGAAGGTTGAAACTTATATGGGACCAGCAATGGGCTAATTATGAGCTACCATACAAATTTCATCAAAATCTGACGTGTATTTGTTAAGATATGTTGGTTAGCAAAAATTGAGTGACAGACGAAATTTAAACAGCAGAATGATGCAAGGTTATGTACAAAAGGCATTATAAGGTTATGTTGAATTGTGAGATTAGAAACGTATGATGGGAATTGGTGATTTTTCGAAGGAAATTTGATTAAAGGGTTTAGGGTCAATTTGAATTTGAGCACTTGGAGCTACTCTAGAGCTCAATTCCATATCTCCAAATAGATTTAAGGATTTAATCTGAAAATATGGGTCAAATTAGAAAGGGATAGGTGAAATCATGATTGCCAGACTGGAGAAGAAGTTAACTTCTCTCTCTAGTTTACATAGAGCACAGTTACTCATTGCAATGCAACCTAGTCGGGTAGAACAGGGATCAAAGGAAAATAAGGGAATTAAGATCTCTCATGATTCTCTCTAATGTTAAGTAAATAAGGTTGGCAATACTGTTTAATATATGGCAGCTAACAGCTGATTTCCCTATGTAATTTTAGAATTGAATTTAAAATAATTATAGTTGCGAAGAGGATTTTTTATGAGGACTTGTAGAATGTATAAGAGTGAAAGAGATTGGTTGAAAGAACCGAAATCAAAAGATTTAAAAAAACCACGGACTTTTATTCCAACCAATCTCCTGCACTCTTATTAAAATAATTACTATCTATAAATTAATTTTAACGTGATTAAGCACATATATTGACTTTTTAATATTATATTAACAAGTATTTTTGAAAACATCGTTAAGGGCTTACTACTACTTCACTGGTTGGTACATAACTATTAATTTTTATGATCAGAAATAAAACTTTTGCTTCCGAGCTTACCGAAGGTAACGGAAGCATTGTGTTCACTTTTGAGAACGAAAAACTTTTATGCCTCTGATTTTAAAAATTCCAAGACAGAAATCCGTTTTAAGCATCAGGGAACATTTTTGGTCTCGTGTCTGTCTGTCTGTCTGTGTGTCCGCGAATTATGAAACGTGCGACGATAACTTGGGTAAATGTCAACCGATTTTGATGAAATTTGGTAGACATGTTCATTTTACCAATGCCCAGGACGAGTTCGTTGGACAACGTTATCCGTCCAAGCGTTCACGAACAACGCTCGAGTAAACGTGAACTTCCAATTTAAAATTGGAATTTTAGGTCGGGAAAAAAATCTAGCTTCATCTATTCAATGAGACAAACATTTTTTTCAAATACAATTTTTCAGTAAAACCAACAGCGACACCGCTATGAAGTGTTAAAGATCGCTAAAACTATTAATAGTTTTTACACAATAAACATTATAACAATAAAGTACATGATAGGATGCGAGGGAGCTATGTGCCACACTAATTGGCAGTCTATTTTTTATTTTTTTTTTTTTAAATAAATACAAGAAATATTTATTTTTGATAAATAAAATAATTTAAAATCAAAATTTTCTTATATTATTTTTTTTCTTCCTTCTTTAGATGAAATCCTACCTCGGGAATGAATATGAAATGAAATGTACCTCGGGAGTAAATATCAAATGTACCTGAGCGAAGGTTATGGTTCCCTCGTCGAAGTCTTAAGAACCAAGTTCATCGCTCAGGGTACAATCTCTTACTTTACTCTCTTGGTGCCTACATAAGTATTCCCTCGCTGTATTTAATAAGACAGGGAGACTGGGGACCTTCAGGGGCTTTAGCATCAACGCCAAGCAGTATAACAGATATAAACTACAGTATAATTTCTTGAACTCCAGGGACTTAAAACATGAATATATTAAAATCTTAAATAAGAATATTTGGTTTATCTTAACACTTTCTTCCATGAAAAATCAGAGTGTTGAGGTGTAATAATTTCAAGATAAAAAGAACTTTTTATATACTACGTTTTTAAATTTCTGTTGAATCATATGTAATGTTGATAATACTTATATAATAGTTATTATATATTATGTTAGTGAAAGAAAATAGTTCCGAATTTATTTACTTCACATAAATGACAACCATCTAGAGAGCTGATCTTAAACATATGAAAGGACAAATCGTTGTACAACGGATCTCCCCAACACCGAATCTAAATCCATCGATATGCCCCCGTGTACGGACAGTAAGAAAAGAAAAATGAGTACAAGTAAAGAAGTGCAGATGCAGAAAAATGAAACCGATACCTAGGACACAAGTGTAAACACAACTGGCTGTCACACGTCAATTAATTTATTTCTTTGTTTACTTTTCGCTGTCATTCAATGTTTATCTCTTAATAAAAAAAAAAATAACAAATTTGAAACCCCTCAAAATGAAGATTGCATAAACATTGGACATGTAAAAACAAATAAAAATAACTTGCGGATTTATTCCGAACTAACTTTCCATACAGTAAAATTTGCTGAAAACCAATTAAATTCTGCTGAAAGATGGCTAAAAGTATTATAATAATGCATTTTCATCGTGTTCTGAGCTATGCTAAAAGTTTCAAATGTCTAGCTATTCGGGAAGTTAGTTAGAAATCGATTGCAAGATTTGTACCGGACAAACAAACAAACAAGAAAGCAAGCTAATAAAAACGTAGTAAAATGAAAGAGAAACAGCTATTTAATAAATAATAAAAATATTATTAATAAGCATTTGAACAAACTATTAACAAATTAAATAAATAATAATTACAATTAATTCAACAAAGCGATAATTATAATTATTAATTGTAAAATTAACATTTCCATTTAAAACAAGTTCTAATTAAGTTACACTTATTGTTTACAATTCAAATATTGCATTATTTTTTTTTTTTTATCTCCATCGGAGAAAATCAGTAAAATTAAATATATTATGCCCACGAATGGAGTTGCCTGTCCGTGTAAATTCCAAAATTTTGTAATTTTCAAAGAAAAGTCTCTCTTCATACAAATCTCCTCTTGTTCTTAAAATGAAGATTTATATTATTATTTTATGTTCAAAATGTACCCTGTTCAAACTAGACCAAATTTCGACTATTCAAGTAACAAATATTCTTAATAATTTCTTTTAGATACTATTCCAAATTTCTTTATTGCATTAATATAAATTGTCGAAATTCAAATTTCAAAAAAATCGAAAAAGAAATTGGAATAGTATCGAAAAATATTATAAATAATATTTTTTTCTTGAATAGTCGAAATGCCTGGTTCCCTCTTGTACTATATTATAATATTGTACTTTTGGGGGTATAGGGTACATTTTCAATAAACAGGTCAAGTGTGTGCTGGTCAGCACACAGCGAGGGTCCGTAGGCCACCACACTGTATAGTTTAAGTAGTACCCTATTAATGGTGTTTTTTAAAATGCTAACAAGCTTACTTTGAACTATCCTATGGGTCTGATATTCTCAAAACACATAAACAAACTTCTGATAATGTATTTTTTTGCCACAGAACCGGACTACAACCATATAAATACATCGAAAAGACCTAAGTTATAAAAAACGTATTTTGTCAATAAAAAATAAAATAATATTTTTTTCGAAATTTCCAAAAAGTGGTATCTTTACTTTTGGTCGAAGAATGTTCAGGAATTTTCAGATTTTTTGCACTTCACATAAGCGAGATAGAGGGGGGGGGGGCACGTTTCACACCCGCTTCAAACTCGCCTACGCTCGCCCTATCAAAGTTATAACCAAAGAATTATATATTTTTGTAATCAGCTCGACGTACCCTTTCATATGATACCCCTCACGGTGTCGAAAAAAAAAAAAAAATTTGTTACCCTTAAGTTTTTTACCCTAATTTTTTTGAAAAATATTTTTTTTAAGTCGCTATATTTTTAAATATGTGGGCAGGTACAAGACACATACATGCCAAATTTCAAAGAGATCGGACGAAAGGTGTAGCCGTGAGAGCAGGCGACAGGACGGACGGACAGACACACGCAGGAAAATATAAGGGTCCTTGGTTTTGCCTACGGACCCTAAAAAGTAATACTATACATCTTTATTTAAGAACAAGCAGGAGCTTTTATTTTCTTTAAAAATTGAGATTTTTTTGGAATTTACATGTATAGGCTACTCCATCATACATACTGGACATACTGTATGTATAATGTATATATATATATATATATATATATATATATATATATATATATATATATATATATATATATATATATATATATATAAAAATTAAGAAATTTAAAAATCCAAATTTATAACTACTACACTATAATATATAAATCGTACCATTATGCATTATTAATACAGAATATAACAACTAACTTTAATTTTATACATATTAAATGTTTGCTGCATTGAATTTACTGATTGTATTCTAAAGTAAAACATCTTAACACATTTGAAAAATAAAAGAGCATTTGTAATTAAGTGGAAGCCACTTTACTGCACTTCAATGCAGCAAAGTTTATATACATCATAACAGATACGTGACATAATATTCAGATGAATAATCTGAATAAATGTAATTATCAACTTTAAAAAAGTATTCATATCTTTTTGCATTTTAAAGTGAATAAAAAATTCAACTTTATCAAGAGGGAAAAACGAATGAATAAAACATGCCCCCCCCCCCCCCCCCCTCCAAACTTGACCCCCCACATATGACCCCCTGCATATGACCCCTTTAGTGGTTGACCCTTTAATGTGAATGCATATGAGAAATGTATGTTAATGATGATAACAATCCTGTGGCTCCAACCGTCCACAACAATAGAATCACTTGATTTATAGTTTGGAACCAAAAACACATTGCAGTGTTTCCAAATGGAACAGGAGATGGCTTGTAATAATTTACCTCTATTTGTCTCATAATTTAATCAGACGATACGAAGTCGTATATACGTCTAGTTATCTTCGCTACGAAACATAAATCTAGTCTGGAATTCAAAAAATAAGAGTTAATAGATAATAGAACAATAGTGTTATACAAGGATGTTGAAATAGTTCATACTTTTAATTATTAAATGCAACGTTCAGCTGCACACAGTGATATAAACATATATCACTAGTGATTATGTCATATTTAAAGAAACCCTAAAAAAAAAATGTATGACTATTAATGTTTTTAGATTTTATATAGTACATCATTTTTATAGTAGCTACAGACAGGTGCGTAGCGCCCGTGGCCGCAAGTGGGCGCAGGCTCGAGGGGGTTGCAAATTTGGAGAAGAAAATAGGTAGAATTTAAAAGAGAGAGAAAGTGAAATATATATATATATATATATATATATATATATATATATATATATATATATAAATATAAAATAAATAAATAATAATAATTGCATTAAAGGGTATTAAAAATATGTATATTTAATCAAATATATTGTTTATGTAAGACATTTTTTTTAAAAAAAAAATCGTTCTAAGAAACACTTAGAGATTTGGCTACAATAGTGATTTCTGACAATCCCACTCTGTTATCAAATTTTCCTGAAGTATGTTCAGTATTTATTTTATTCCTTACTTCACCCGTTACTGCAGCATCGGCTGAACGATCCTTTTTCAAAGCTTAAATTATTAAAAACTTGGCTACGAAGCTCAATGTCGCAAGAACGTTTGACTGGACTTGCAATCTTTAGTATCGCGGTTGAAACGGCCAGGACATTGTATAATAACGACATAATAGATAATTTTGCACACATAAAAGCGCAAAAAAAAACATTACAAAAACTTTAAAGTCCGTTATTGTTTATACAATTTATAATTTTTTTTACTACGTTTTTATTAGCTTGCTATCTTGTTTGTTTGTTTGTCCGGTACAAATCTGGCAATCGATTTCTAACTAACTTCCCGAATAGCTAGACATTTAAAAAACTTTTAGCATAGCTCAGAACACGATGGCAATGCATTATTTTAATACTTTTAGCCATCTTTCAGCAGAATTTAATTGGTTTTCAGCAAATTTTGCTGAACGGAAAGTTAGTTTGGAAAAAAACCGCAAGTTATTTTATTTGTTTTGCCATGTCCAATATTTAAGCAATCTTCATTTTGTCGGGTCTCAAATTTGTGATAGATAAACATTGAATGACAGCAAAACAGGAAATATCGATTATATTATTTATATTATTTCAAATATATCGATGGCACGGTTTAGATTTGGTGTTGGGGAGATCCGTTGTACAAATATTTGTCCTTTTATAGGTTAAGATCAAGGTGAAATGAAATACTCTATACATAAATACTCTATTCTACCATCTTGGTTTAAGCTCAGCTCTCTATGGTTGTCATTTATGTGAAGTAAATAAATTCGGAACTATTTTTTTTTTTTTTTTTCACTAACATTATATATTATATAACAATAACAATTATATTATCAAGATTACATACGATTCAACAGAAACTTTAAAAACGTAGTATATAAAAATTTCTTTTTATCTTGAAATTATTATATGTATTATTTATATGCATTATTTAATTTTTGTGAAGTTTGTTAACGATAACGATTTTTTAGTTATTAAGTATAATCTTTAACTTAATGCTTTATTTTAATTAGTTCTATTTTGACCTATATTATTTTAATTTCATTACTCGTTCCTTTTAAAAGTTAGTTCTCTAATATTTTTGAAAGCATATTGTTATTTTTGTTACGTGCTTGTTGGTATGTGCTAATAAGTTCCTAAAAGAAATTACAAACATGAAACTATTTAGTATTCTTATTATTAATTATTATTATATTTATTTTTTTAAGTCTATTTTAATTTTTTTAAGAATTTCCTTAAGGTAGCCTAGGCAACTTATTTGATTCTTATTGTAACAACTCACTGTTACTTGATACTAATATCTATTTACATTATTAAGTAAATGGATTAAGTAAAAGGATGGATACTTCTTATAATTGGATTAAATAAATGGATTAATACTTATTAAGGAAGGGGCGTATTTTGTTTTTATCTTGCAGGCGGGCACTAACAGAGCTAGTTATGCCACTGTGTACAGATGTTCACTTTAAAGCAAGGATCGAAATAGATTGAGTTGTACTATGATAATGTATGTTATCTCTTGAAAATATAGTCCTAATGTCCGTGTACAACTCAGCAGTGGAAGTTTAATTTCCTATCCTTTTGAATTTTAACTAATCTGGGTTGAATTATAGCTTTGAAAGAGATAAGCGATCATGATGACTTTAATGTTGTCACTTCTTTCAAAAAGAGAGGGATTTTTGATTAAAGCAAGCTCGTACTAAAGTTGATACTGAAGCTACACAAACGATTTCAAATAAAACTAGAAGCGAGAATATCATGGAGTAGGAGAAGGAATATTCTGTCGTGTTTTGGATTTCTAAAGGGAACTAATTTTACTTCTCACATATTAATTAATGATAAAGACAAATAATTGTGATAACGCTAAAATTTGATTTTGAGATATTGATGAACACTATAACACGATATTTTGAAGTCTCCTGACTCCAAAAAATATATATATATATTTTTTTTTGACATTTTCATGTTTAGGCTATGGAACATAAGTCAAAAACGTTACGTTACTTTTAGCTTAAAAACTCAGAAAAGTATAACAGGGAGTTAAAAAGCTATAGGAGGTGTGTAATCCAGTCTCCAGCTGTTGGGCCTCCCTCCACCGCACGTCATAGGGCCGAAGCAAATCGAAAAGATTTATACGTGTGACAGGGAGTTGGGAAAGTACAGGAGGTTGCCATCAACTCTCAGCCCTCTCGGCCCTACCTAGTATGAAGGCATATTAACAATTCGTAGATGGCGCGCCGGCGCCTTTGAATTCAGTCGTTTGTAATCAAGCCGCGGAAGTGTCGGTGTGGAGATAAGAATAAAAATTATCTTCCATCTACTTTAATCAATTACTTGAATAAATTACCGATTTTTTTTTTTTTTTTTCAATATGAAATTGAAAATGTATTATTAAAGTTTGGAGTGAGAATACCTTGAGCCGTGTGGAGTCATCGGTAATCGTTATACATCAAGGATAGAAGCAGCAAATTGTAAGAGCGTGTTTGAACAAAAATAAAGAAAAAAATTAGAAACAAGAAAACACTGCATCATTAAGACTTTATACTAGAAATAAATCAATAACCAAATAGAACAACTAAATGCAGTTTTTAAATGGAGCGTTTAATATAATACCTAAAAAATCGGTCCAAGACCACTCAGACGAACTTTCTCATATACAAGTTAATAATTACTTAGCCCAGTGTTTACCGTTTATTAGTTTTCGAGTTTTCGTAGGTACATTTAATTACTATCGAACATTTTAGCAAAATTTATCAGGAAAATAATTTTTCCCCGGCGGGGAATCGAATCCGGCCTCTCTCCGTCCCCGTTTAAAGCTATTTTTTAAATGTCTTTCAGTCGTCTGTACAGACGCGTGGATTCTAAACAACTTGACCAATGTTGATGAAGTTCAGTGATCAGAAAAATGAGACCTCGAGGTGAAGTCTAAAAATAAATGTTTTCTCTAAATTTGGGGTGTTACCCCCAAATCAATGTGAAAAAAACAAATTCTCGAAAACGGCTGAGACGATTTTGATTAAATAATGCTAAAATGTAATCCACATTAAATACCTCCTTGTCAAACTTTCAATATTTTAATATGAGTTATCAAGCATCAATAAAAAATTACGCTAAATAATAAAAATAATTCTTATTTACTTCTGCATTTAATTGACTGGACTAATATAATTATATAATATAGACATTATTTATCATATTATAACCTTGAGATGATTCCATATTAATTCCAACGTTTCCACACATTTATTTATAATAAACACAAATGTTATCCGACTGGGAATCGAAAAAGGTCAAAACAAATGCACTTTTTTAATCTCATCCAACCATTCGTCCAATAATAGGGCGAGAGGAAGCTATGTGCCACACTAATTTTTATGCTATCATTTAATATAATAAATATCTACCGGAAACATTTCTTTAATGTCTAAGAAAAACATTGACTTTACTCATGTATTTTGTCAGCATGTAAAAAAAGCCTAAACTAAAAGACAATTAGGAGACAAAGTACTTCAGAAATTAACGAAAACCAATGAACATTTATGATTAATTAAATAAGTTTTTACATTTAAAATATTATGTAGAATGGTTAAACTACTTAAGGTATTTCAATGCGCTCTTGATGTCTACCTGAACGGCCTTGTGTATCCTGAACGGCCTTATCCTACCTGTCTACCTGAACGGCCTAAGTAGCTGAAATGCTATGTATGTGTACCTGAAAGGCTCTGTAACTGTACCTGAAAGATCTGTATATGTAACTAAAAGGCTCTGTATGAGTACCTGAAAGGCTCTTCATGTGTACCTAAAAGACATACGAGAAAATTAATATACAACAAGAGAGTAAGTATAAAAGCTAAGAAAGAGTTTCAATATATTTAAAAACAAAAAAAAAGACAGCCAATTATTGTGGAAAATAGCTTCCTTGCATCCTATAACGTACTTTATTAAGTTTATGCTTTTTTAAACCATTATTGTCTAATTTATTTAACTGTTTCTCCCATTTTTTAAATATATCAAAATTGTTTTGATTTTGTACATTTTTAACTTAAAGTATTGAAGCAAAAGTTATAGAGCGCAGACGGTTGAAATTAATCTGGTGCTATCTGCGGTTTACTTTCGACAATCCATCCAACTTTTATAAAAATCAGATGAGTACTTTTGAATATAGGTGTAAATAAATCTATATTTGTGCACATGTTGAAAAAAAAAAAATGGGCACAGAAGGTTGAAACTTATATGGGACTAACAATGAGCTAATTATGACCACAATACAAATTTTATTTAAAAAATCGGACGTGTATTTTGACATGTTGGTTCTCAAAAATTGAGTGACAGACAGACAGACACGGAACCAAATTGTTCCCTGATGTCTGGAACAGATTGCTTCTAAACGGATTTCGTACTTCATAATGATCACATAGCTTCCGTTGAATTCGGTAAGATCGGAAGCAAAATATAACTAAAACTACCAAAAGAACCTATAATTTAATACTTTTTCAGTTTATTGGACTATTTGGTTGCAAGGTCCGACGTTAATAATGGGTACAAAGTTTCTCAAGAAAAAAGGTATAAAGTTTATTATATTGGGAAAATAGCTGAAAATTATTTTCTAAATCTCTTAACTTAGGGTCATAATAGAGCTCTTAACGTTGAAAAAATTTTAATAAAGGAAAGAGGTTGGTGGGAAAGTTTTCTATTTCCTCACTTTTCATTATAAAATCTCATAAAATTTCCCATTGAGTTTTATAAATTAATACAGTCTGTTTTAGACGGGTCTGTATATTGTATTTGCCGGATCCACCTTCCTCCAGACTACCTTTGTAAAAGTATCTTTACAGTCCCGATAAGTAAATTACGTCAGCAATATTAAGGATTTGAAAGTAAATGACAATATATTATACATAAGTAACAATTTCAAATATATGTGGTAAACAGTAGCACTACAGCAGCCAGCCTCAAACAATAATAAAATAATGGTAATAATAAAGCCGCTGGGAGCGAGAAGAAGTCGGGGCGTAGAGCTAGTTACCCCGTACCCCGTAGACCATAAGATGGTGAGCCCGCGGGGGGAAGGCTGAAGGCTCTCTCTACTACCCTCTAGACTAGACACTATGCGACTGCGAAATAGCTCCTGCAACAATCTAATTTCCTGGTAGCAGTGGATCTCATTTCGACTTTCTTCGGCCCTACGAAGCGCAGTACAGGAAGGCCCTACAGCTTGAGACTGGATTGCACACCTCCTATAGCTTTCTAACTCCCTGTCACACTTTTCTGACTTTTAGTAACGGTAACGCTTTTTGAGTTATGTGCCATAGCCTAAACATGAAAATGTCAAAAAGTTTGGTTTTCCGGTGAAATCCACGTCACGAAGGGGTTGAAGTCGACGTTTCGCTTTCACTACTGGAAGCATCTTCAGGGGTGTGGTGCATCGTGGTGTTTACTTGAAGAAACAACAAGACTTACTGACGACTGGAGTGAAGGACGGCGTAATTGTTTTAGCTTTCTAGAACGTAGATTATATCTGGTTTCGAACGTAGATTTCCCTGGTTTATGGGGGTACTTTGAGTCGGGTTAATCCTTTGTCGGGATGAAGCAATCGGGCTGGTGCTTTCTTCGTCAGTGTTCATTTTCGGAGTGGGTTACGTTTGAAAAAAAAGACGTTGAAAATTTTTTTTTTTTCAAAAGATTAACCATATTTTAGCAACCAATGGAAGTTAATCATGTATACCTACAAAGAACGAGAATAATAATGGAGGACTGCTACAAGAAGACGAACACTGTAGTGAGCCAGTGTTCGTGAATGATTCAGACGAACATTTTGAATTTGTTGAGTTTCTTTTGTCAGCACCACATTTGTGATAAGAAAGCAGTTATATAGATATAAACAAATAGCAACTGAGCAAAGGAAAACGAACTGAGCGAAGGAAAACAAACCCAGCAAAGAAAAACGAACTCAGTAAAGGAAAATGAACTGAGAAAAGGAAAATGAACTGAACAAGGGAAGCCAAACTAAGGAAATGAAAAGAAGCCAAATGAACCTTCGCATCGAGCCGACCATTTAATCTGTGAAAGTACTCCTTAGAGAGTACTGAACCCAGGAATGGACGATAACGGCTACCACTAAGAGAGTACTAAAAAAAGGGAGTAAACGAACCCTATGTGATTCCCTTTAATACACTGATAATCTTATCACGCAGCTGTAAAAATTGGTAAAATTAAGACAATAACGGTGTACCTAACCTAATGTGTTAACCATGGAAGAGGAAAGATTTTCCTATTTAAAAATTTTAACTAAAAAAACTAACTTTTAGCATATTTAAAGAACTTTCCAGAAATTTCATTAAAAAAATTTTACGTTTTTAAAAATATTGTTTTTATTAACCACAAGACGTATTTCCTGTTGTAATAACAATTTTTATTATTTATTGTTAAATAAATATAAATTGAGTAATAAAGTTTTTCATTTAATTAACGTAAAACACAGAAGAACACACGTAATTTCAGGAAGAAAAAAAAAAATCAAATTTAATCAAATTCAGCTTTTCCTCTAATACCTTTGAAAGTTTAATTTAATTACCAACTTTAATTAGTCAGAACATGTTCAAAGTAGATTAAGCAATTAACTCAACCACTCAATATAAAAGAGGAAAAGGTGTTAATAAAAACAGCATGGGATAGAGAAATCAAAATTGTTTTACTTTTATTTGAAAATAATCGTTTAACTTTAGTTAACATGATTGAACTTGTGAAACTTAATATATCTGCGATAGTATAAAAAGTCCTATTAAAACATTGGTTTTTAGTTCCTAATTAATGTTTACAATAAAAAAAAAATACATTGTAATTATACTTACAAAAGAATTGATTGTGTTTCAGATTTAACAACTGTCCGATACTACTCGTACTGATATTATCTTATCCGAGTACTAGGTCCAGTGTTTACCATTTGTTATTTGTTTCACTTTTTCATGATAACAATTTTAGGGTCCGTAGGCAAAACCAAGGACCCTTATATTTTCCTGCGTGTGTCTGTCCGTCCGTCCTGTCGCCTGCTCTCGCGGCTACACCTTTCGTCCGATCACTTTGAAATTTGGCATGTATGTGTCTTGTACCTGCCCACATATTTTAAAAATATAGCGAATTACGAAAACAATTAGGGTAATAAACCTTAAGGTTTAACATTTTTTTTTTTTTTTTTTCGACACCGTGAGGGGTATCATATGAAAGGGTACGTCGAGCTGATTACTAAAATATATAATTCTTTGGTTATAACTTTAATAGGGCGAGTTTAGGCAAGTTTGAAGTGGGTGTGAAACGTGTCCCCCCTCTTCTATCTCGCTTATGTGAAGTGCGAAAAATCTGAAAAAATTCCTGAACATTCTTAGACCAAAAGTAAAGATACCACTTTTTGGAAATTTCGAAAAAAATATTATTTTATTTTTTATTAACAAAATACGTTTTTTTCATAACTATGGTTTTTTCGATGTATTTATATGGTTGTAGTCTGGTTCAGTGGCAAAAAAATACTTTATCAGAAGTTTGTTTATGTGTTTTGAGAATATCAGACCCATAGGATAGTTCAAAGTAAGATTTTTAGCATTTTAAAAAACACCATCAATAGGGTACTACTTAAACGATACAGTTGTGGCCTACGGACCCTCGCTGTGTGCTGACCAGCATACACTTGACCTATTTATTAATTAACATTCCATCGAGAAAAACAAATTTTAAAGACATTTTATTTAAAAAAATCGGTCCGAGACAACTCAGACAAACTTTCTCATATACGAGTTCATAATTACTTAACCCATTTTTTTCCATTTATTAATTCTCGTAACTAAATTTAATTATTATTAAACATTTCATCAAAAATGTATTATAAAATACCTCCTGGGCTCTTTCCGTCCCCTACCAAGAACTTGATTTTTCCCGGTAAAAGGGCTTATGTCGTTAAATTCGTATTTAAATGGACTACATTTTAGAATTTGTTCAATCAACATCGTCGGAACCGTTTTTGGGAAATAATTTTCTTCACGTTTTTTTGTCTGGGGTATGATTTTTCTGAACATGTATATGCCAAATTTCGTCAAAATCGGCCCAGTAGTTTAGGCTCCAGGCGTCTGCACAGACAACAGGCAGACATTTCTTTTTTTTTAAAAAAAAAAAGAAAAGAAAAACACATTTTGGACTTAGGGGACCTCAAAACGTGTAAATCCATCAAAATCGAATTTTCGCGCCATCACAACACTTTTTATATGAGAAAGTAAAAAAACGTATATTGGTTATCATGAAAGAGGTTTAGTTCAATAACCAAACAAAGTCTTCATACTAGGGTTGGGAGATCGATAGGCAAACATCGATGTTTTCGATACATCGACATCGAAAGAACAAACATCGATGTTAGCCAAAACATCGAAAAAAAACATCGATGTTTTCGATACATCGACATCGGTCCTCCAAGCTGAAGAGCAAAAAAAAAAAAAAAAAGTCACCACTTTCAAAAATTCTCTCCTTTTCGTCCCCGAATTTTTTTAGGCTGCGATGGATCGATGACATCGATCTTTTCGATGTTTCAGGAAAACATCAATGTTGACTGATACATCGAAAGATCAACATCGATGTTCAACATCGATTTTTTAAAGTCCGATACATCGATGTTTTCGATACATCGACATTGATGTCCCAACCCTACTTCATACAAAATAATTGTATTTATAACAATTTGACCTGTTTCGGCTGTTCTGAAACCGTCTTCTAAAGATAATCTAGACGTTACTGCATTGGTTTCAAAATTACAATTGACTTTGAAAATACAAGTGAACTTGTACTTTTGAAGTGGATCCAGTAACCTCTAGATTATCTGAAGAAGACTGCTTTAGAACAACCGAAACAGGCCAATTGTTTCAATTACAATGTTTTGTGTGAAGACGTTTTTTGGTTGGTAATTGAACTACCCTTCATTCATGATGAGACGCTCCAGATTTTTGGAGGTGGCGCCCCACATTTCGCCGCGGGATATGATTTCTCTAAAAAAAATGTATTCCAAATTTCATTGAAATTGATCCACTAGTAGCCTCCACACGTCTTCACAACAACTCACTGCATACAATAGACATACATTTTTTAAAACCAATTTTTTGGACTGTAAAGGAAAATCTCAAAATAGAATTTTCAAGTTATCACAATACTTTCCTCTTTATATATACTACGTATATGAGAACAATAATAATGGGCCTTAAGAGCAAATAAACAGGTCAAGTGTGTGCTAGTCAGCACACAGCGAGGGTCCGTAGGCCACACTATATAGTGTTTAACTGTAAAGTGTATAAACAGTGTTTTTTTTAAAATGCTAAAAAGCTTACTTTGAACCATTCTAAGGGTCTGATTTTCTCAAAACACACACTGATAAAGTATTTTTTTGCCACTGAACCGGACTACAACCATATAAATACATCGAAAAGACCATAATTATAAAAAAAACGTATTTTGTCAATAAAAAATAAAATAATATTTTTTTCGAAATTTCCAAAAAGTGGTATCTTTACTTTTGATCGAAGAATGTTCACGAATTTTTTCAGATTTTTTGCACTTCACCTAAGCGAGATAGAGGGGGGGGGGGGGGGGGGACACGTTTCAAACCCGCTTCAAACTCGCCTACGCTCGCCCTATCAAAGTTATAACCAAATAATTATATATTTTTGTAATCAGCTCGACGTACCCTTTCATATGATATCACGGTGTCGAAAAAAAATAAACTAATTTTAACCCTTAAGTTTTTTTACCCTAATTTTTTTGAAAAATATTTTTTTTAAGTCGCTATATTTTTAAAATATGTGGGCAGGTACAAGACACATACATGCCAAATTTCAAAGTGATAGGACGAAAGGTGTAGCCGTGAGAGCACGCGAGAGGACGGACGGACAGACACACGCAGGAAAATATAAGGGTCCTTGGTTTTGCCTACGGACCCTAAAAATCATTAAAGAACGTGAGAGGATACGAGGAAGCTATGTGCCACACTACTTATAGACTATCATATATACATATTATGGTATATTATAATCATATTCTATTACAAGTATATTTTTATAATGTTTTCTTTATAAATGTTTATTGAAAATAATATTATATCAAATTAATATAACCTAAATTTTAACAGAATATTAGGGAAAATATATTAAATTATCTCCTTCATCAGTAACATTATTGATAACATCATACAATATTAACGACTAAGTTCAAATTTTAGATAATAAAGGAATTTTTCATTACAATAAAAACAGTCGTTGTAGACAACAAAGGTAATTTTAATGTTTGATCCCCCTCATTTCTATCTAAATATTTAAATAAATGAACGATTTATTTTTAACCAAACTAATAATGGTTGTTATAATCAAAAGCATTAAATATGAAATAACAAAGGCTAATGGATTTTTGAAACTAAATCTTTTATGGAAAATCCACTCTTTTCCTTATTTAATTTTAACAATGTTTAAAATCATGTGGTGTGTTATTAATATTCTAGTATTTTATTAGTTTACGGTAAATGAGTTTGTAAATAAGTTGTGGAATTAATACGATGAATATAAACTTCAATTTAATAAAGGATGGTAGCAAAAATACTGAAATTTAATATTAGATGGTTTACATACTTTGCATTAAGAGTGTATTCACATTATTTACATGATGCGAGTTATTATATCAGGGGAAATATTAAAATAATTAATAATTATTATTAAAATGAGGGGAAAAGACGCTAGATAAGACATGTGACATGTTTTACCTACCAGTACCTAGGAAAACGAGATCTGCAACCAGAATAGGTAATTATGTTTTTGGTATTCCGATGAAACCCGTGTCACGATGGTTTTTAAGTCAGGAATTTCACTTCCACTATTGAAAGCATCTTTTGGGGTTTGAGCATCGCACAAATAATGAGGACAAACTTATAATATAGGGCGAGAAAATCGCCATATTGATACTGCTTTTCTTAAACAGAGGTTACATAAACATAAATTATTGAAACAAACAAAAAGTCAAAAGAGACTATGAATTCCCCATTTCCTGAACTATGAAAACTCTACTTAGTTCCGTCACCAAGAAGAAAGCAAGAGGAGGCTCAATAAACTTCAAACGTCACTTGATCGCCAAAAGTATAAACCGCTAGAATACATTATCTTGACAAGCGATTACCCGAGAACAATTATCCCTGGGGAATTCAGGTGTAGCATCCATTACCAAAATGTAGTATTAATAAACAGTTATTTTCTCCAGTCGACAGTTTATCTTCATGTTGCTTTAATGCTCAACACCTCTAAAGATGCTTGCAGCAGATTCAGTGGTGTTGAGCGTTCCTGCTGCAAGCAGACAAGATAAATCCTCAACACCACTGCAGATGCTTCCAGCACAGGGGTACTATACCAGAATTTCTATTGCAAGTAGACGAAATAAATCCTCAACACCACTACAGATGCTTCCAGTACTGGAGTACTATACCAGAATTTCTATTGCAAGTAGACGAAAGAAATCCTCAACGCCACTACAGATGCTTCCAGTACTGGAGTACTATAGCAGAATTTCTATTGCAAGTAGACGAAAGAAATCCTCAACACCACTACAGATGCTTCCAGTACTGGAGTACTATACCAGAATTTCTATTGCAAGTAGACGAAAGAAATCCTCAACACCACTGCAGATGCTTCCAGTACTGAAGTTCTATTCCAGTATTTCTATTGCAAGTTGACGAGAGAAATCCTCAACACCACTGCAGATGCTTTCAGTAGAGGAGTAGTATACCAGCATTTCTATTGCAAGTAGAAGAGATATATCCTCAACACCACTGCAGATGCTTTCGGTACAGGAGTAGTATACCAGCATTTCTATTGCAAGTAGACGAGATATATCCTCAACACCACTGCAGATGCTTCCAGTACTGGAGTACTATACCAGCATTTCTAGAGCCACTACACACACAAGTTTTCATGGATCTCGTGTGTCAAATTTTTCTCGGTCTTGTGAATAATGTGAATATGGAAATCGAGAAGGCGTAATTTATCAGACATTATCATTACACTTAAAAATTTGACTTAAGTCCAGTCAGCTTCCACATTTTTTCTTGAAATTTTGCTTTATATCAATCTCCTACCTCTTGTATCGTGACCATTTAAAATGTACCCATAAAGAATTATAATAAAAAAAATCAATAATCCCCTAGAGGCCAAGGACTTCAGGCTGTTTAGGTGTTAACTACTTCTGCATTGATACCAATTATAGGCTGTCGCATAGATCCCTATCAAAAGTATATTCTGATTTACAAAACCATCAATCACCACTTCAAAATATAATCAACTTATTTACTTAACGACACTGGGTAAACACCGTCTTAATAACAAATCATAAAACATATTTTAATCATTTCTGTTTAAAAATTAACAGTTTTAAAAGTGTGTAACATTAATAACGGTTATAAATTTAGTAAACAATAATTAACTAAGTCTGGAATCATTATTAATTGGTTATGAAAGATAAATTAGCTATATGACACGGGCAATAATTAAGTCTTACGTATATCCCAGTTGATTAATGTGTCTCGTTGTTTTAGATAAGAAAATAAAGTGAGGATTTCAACCAGTTTTATATCACTAACAAATTGTTACACGTCAATTAGTGATAACACCCATCTCCCTTGAAATATTCACCACAATATGTCGAATAATTTTAAATTCATCAAAAATAATAATTCTGTGCTGGAAAGAAATTTGTAGGTGTGAATGTAAATTATTACGATTTATAATTGTAAATGGCTAAGTCAATGATTGCACAAATTAATTATAAATAGGTAATTACCAGAGAGGAGTAATAATGATAAATAAATAATTAAAATTAGATTAAAGTGAAAGTTAGATAAGAAGACGTAGAAGGATATAAGCGATATAGAAGTATATTGAGAAAAAAGCAGCAGCTATATCATCCTTTATCCAGAATGTATATGCATAAATTATTAATAATCTTAATCTAAAATGTTTAATAAGTGAGAAAGAAGTAGTAGTTTTGTTGTATAATCTAAAATGTTTGCTAAGCGATTTAGAAGTATATAGAGAAAGAAGCAGCAGTAATCATCCTTACTATAAAATGTTGGCTAAGCACTATTGAAGTATATAGAGAAAGAAGCAGCAGTAATCATCCTTACTATAAAATGTTTGCTAAGCACTATTGAAGTATATAGAGAAAGAAGCAGCAGTAATCATCCTTACTATAAAATGTTTGCTAAGCGATTTAGAAGTATATAGAGAAAGAAGCAGCAGTAATCATCCTTACTATAAAATGTTTGCTAAGCACTATTGAAGTATATAGAGAAAGAAGCAGCAGTAATCATCCTTACTATAAAATGTTTGCTAAGCACTATTGAAGTATATAGATAAAGATCAAGCAGTAATCATTCTTAATCTAAAGTCTCTGCAAAGTAATATAATATAATTATATAGAGAAGAAAGCAGCAGTAATCATCCTTACTATAAAATGTTTGCTAAGCGATATTGAAGTATATAGAGAAAGAAGCAGCAGTAATCATCCTTACTATAAAATGTTTGCTGTGATATCAAAGTAGACATATAGAGAAAGAAGCAGCAGTCATCATCCTTATTAAAAAAATTTTGTAAGTATATAGAGAAGAAAGCAGCAGTCTCATCCTTATTATAAAATGTTTGCTGTGATATCGAAGTAGATATATAGAGAAAGAAGCAGCAGTCATCATCCTTATTATAAAATGTTTGCTAAGCGATATAGAAGTATATAGAGAAGAAAGCAGCAGTCTCATCCTTATTATATAATGTTTGCTGTGATATCGAAGTAGATATATAGAGAAAGAAGCAGCAGTCATCATCCTTATTATAAAATGTTTGCTAAGCGATATAGAAGTATATAGAGAAGAAAGCAGCAGTCATCATCCTTATTATAAAATGTTTGCTAAGCGATATAGAAGTATATAGAGAAGAAAGCAGCAGTAATCATCCTTACTATAAAATGTTTGCTAAGCACTATTGAAGTATATAGATAAAGATCAAGCAGTAATCATTCTTAATCTAAAGTCTCTGCAAAGTAATATAATATAATTATATAGAGAAGAAAGCAGCAGTAATCATCCTTACTATAAAATGTTTGCTAAGCGCTATTGAAGTATATAGATAAAGATGAAGCAGTAATCATCCTTAATCTAAAATGTTTGCTAAACGATATTGAAGTATATAGAGAAGAAAGCAGCAGTCTCATCCTTATTATAAAATGTTTGCTGTGATATCGAAGTAGATATATAGAGAAAGAAGCAGCAGTCATCATCCTTATTATAAAATGTTTGCTAAGCGATATAGAAGTATATAGAGAAGAAAGCAGCAGTCTCATCCTTATTATAAAATGTTTGCTGTGATATCGAAGTAGATATATAGAGAAAGAAGCAGCATTCATCATCCTTATTATAAAATGTTTGCTAAGCGATATAGAAGTATATAGAGAAGAAAGCAGCAGTCTCATCCTTATTATAAAATGTTTGCTGTGATATCGAAGTAGATATATAGAGAAAGAAGCAGCATTCATCATCCTTATTATAAAATGTTTGCTAAGCGATATAGAAGTATATAGAGAAGAAAGCAGCAGTAATCATCCTTATTATAAAATGTTTGCTGTGATATCGAAGTAGATATATAGAGAAAGAAGCAGCAGTCTCATCCTTATTATAAAATGTTTCCAAAGTGATTTAGAAGTATATAGAGAAGAAAGCAGCAGTAATCATCCTTATTATAGAATGTTTGCTGTGATATCGAAGTAGATAATATATAGAGAAAGAAGCAGCAGTCTCATCCTTATTATAAAATGTTTCCAAAGTGATTTAGAAGTATATAGAGAAGAAAGCAGCAGTAATTATCCTTAATCTAAAATGTTTGTTAAGTTATATAGAATTATAAATTGAAAGAAGCAACAGTATTCATCCTTAATCTAAGCTGATGCTTAAATTAAGGTCCTTATGAGCAAAGATGAAAAAGGAAAAAAACAGTTTTTACTACGGACGACAGACAGAAATACTTTGATAATACAATTTTGTTCGACTCAGGGGACTTGAAATTTACCAGCGGAGTACATGCATAAATCCATCACACGTTATATTTCTGGCAGCTCTTTCCCGCTTGTTTAGTAGAGGTTATCGAAGCCAACTATTCCCCTGATTGTTCTTAAGTTATGAGAGCACACTTTTTATTACCGTGATAAAACAAGTTTCATCATGCAAATTTACGAGATATTGGCTTAAGAAAATTTAATTTAATACACAGATAATATCTCTAGATTGTGTAGAGTAATTTGATTAAGTCTCAGCTAAAAATATTGTATTCGTTAATACAAATTTAACTCTTTTATTAGTCCCCATAAAAACTTATTTCTAAAATTTCTATTTCATTAAGTTCCATGCAATCTATCTACAACCATTATATACTTAACTTTTTTAATGATCTGAAGTCGTTTTACAACACAAACATCGCTCATCGTAAAGCAATATAGATCTTTAGGAGGAGACAGCGTCAGGGATTTAGTGATTACCTTGGGTTCGAACCCATTACAGAGATCATTCTCAAGAGAGTTTCTCATGATGCGAGTCATTGGTAACTGTTTCTGAGCAACTCCCTTGAGAATGGTTCCTGTAAAGAGTTCGAAACCAAAGGGTTTAGTGAATTCCTGGGTTTCGAACCCATTGCAGGGATCATTCTCAAGGAAGTTGCTCAAGATGAGAGTCATTGGTAACTGTCTCTGAGCAACTCCCTTGAGAATGGTTCCTGTAAAGGGTTCGAAACCAAAGGGTTTAGTGAATTCCTGGGTTTCGAACCCATTACAGGGATCATTCTTAAGAGAGTTGCTCATGATGCGAGTCATTGGTAACTGTTTCTGAGCAACTCCCTTGAGAATGGTTCCTGTAAAGGGTTCGAAACCAAAGGGTTTAGTGAATTCCTGGGTTTCGAACCCATTGCAGGGATCATTCTCAAGGAAGTTGCTCAAGATGAGAGTCATTGGTAACTGTCTCTGAGCAACTCCCTTGAGAATGGTTCCTGTAAAGAGTTCGAAACCAAAGGGTTTAGTGAATTCCTGGGTTTCGAACCCATTGCAGGGATCATTCTCAAGGAAGTTGCTCAAGATGAGAGTCATTGGTAACTGTCTCTGAGCAACTCCCTTGAGAATGGTTCCTGTAAAGGGTTCGAAACCAAAGGGTTTAGTGAATTCCTGGGTTTCGAACCCATTACAGGGATCATTCTTAAGAGAGTTGCTCATGATGCGAGTCATTGGTAACTGTTTCTGAGCAACTCCCTTGAGAATGGTTCCTGTAAAGGGTTCGAAACCAAAGGGTTTAGTGAATTCCTGGGTTTCGAACCCATTGCAGGGATCATTCTCAAGGAAGTTGCTCAAGATGAGAGTCATTGGTAACTGTCTCTGAGCAACTCCCTTGAGAATGGTTCCTGTAAAGGGTTCGAAACCAAAGGGTTTAGTGAATTCCTGGGATTCGAACCCATTACAGGGATCATTCTTAAGAGAGTTGCTCATGATGCGAGTCATTGGTAACTGTTTCTGAGCAACTCCCTTGAGAATGGTTCCTGTAAAGAGTTCGAAACCAAAGGGTTTAGTGAATTCCTGGGTTTCGAACCCATTGCAGGGATCATTCTCAAGGAAGTTGCTCAAGATGAGAGTCATTGGTAACTGTCTCTGAGCAACTCCCTTGAGAATGGTTCCTGTAAAGAGTTCGAAACCAAAGGGTTTAGTGAATTCCTGGGTTTCGAACCCATTGCAGGGATCATTCTCAAGGAAGTTGCTCAAGATGAGAGTCATTGGTAACTGTCTCTGAGCAACTCCCTTGAGAATGGTTCCTGTAAAGGGTTCGAAACCAAAGGGTTTAGTGAATTCCTGGGTTTCGAACCCATTACAGGGATCATTCTTAAGAGAGTTGCTCATGATGCGAGTCATTGGTAACTGTTTCTGAGCAACTCCCTTGAGAATGGTTCCTGTAAAGGGTTCGAAACCAAAGGGTTTAGTGAATTCCTGGGTTTCGAACCCATTGCAGGGATCATTCTCAAGGAAGTTGCTCAAGATGAGAGTCATTGGTAACTGTCTCTGAGCAACTCCCTTGAGAATGGTTCCTGTAAAAGGTTCGAAACCAAAGGGTTTAGTGAATTCCTGGGTTTCGAACCCATTACAGGGATCATTCTTAAGAGAGTTGCTCATGATGCGAGTCATTGGTAACTGTTTCTGAGCAACTCCCTTGAGAATGGTTCCTGTAAAGAGTTCGAAACCAAAGGGTTTAGTGAATTCCTGGGTTTCGAACCCATTACAGGGATCATTCTTAAGAGAGTTGCTCATGATGCGAGTCATTGGTAACTGTTTCTGAGCAACTCCCTTGAGAATGATGAGCCCTGGAATGGGTTCGAAACGAAGTGATATTTTGAATTCCTGGGTTTCGAACCCAATATTGGAATCATTCTCAAGTAATTTGCTCAAGATCAGAGTTATTTTAAACTGTCTATGGGCAACTCCCATGAGAATGATCCCTGTAATGGGTTCAAAACCAAGAAATTTAGTGAATTCTTGGCTTTCGAACCCATTACATGGGTCATTCTCAAGTAAGTTGCTCAAGATGAGAGTAATTTTTAACTGTCAACATATATCTAAATTCAGAACACATATCTGAAGTTAAAAGTTCTGCTGACCTTACTTATTAAGAAAATTTAAAAACAAGAAAAAGTAAATCGCTTTCACTTTGGGGGAGAGGGGGCAAATACTACATATATCTGTTTTTAGTATTTGTCCCCTCCCCTCCCCCAAATGTTTTAGATGCCCCCCTCTCTTTACATAAATTATAATATTGTAAAATAATGTCAGTCAAAATCAGAACTAATCACAAAACATATGTTTATAAATGAAAAATGAATAGAAATTCCAAGAATTAATTAAAGGAAAAATAGACTTTTTATTGTTAAATTTTTTTTAAAAAAATGTAATTAATAATAACAACTATTTTTAATAATAATAGTTGTTCTCCACTCATATTCTCAATTTAATTTATTAATAATAGTGAACAGAATTAATATATATATATATATATATATATATATATATATAAATTCGAACGAAACAAAAATATTTGGCTCTAAATGTCTCTTTTTGACATAATATGTGTAAAATGTAGGGGGGGGGGGGATAAAATAAACCATGAATAATCTGGTCAAGTAATATTTTAAAATATTGAAATTTAAAACATATATCAGAAAAAAAAAAAAATATATAAATAAAATATACAAAATATGTTTTTGCAATTAAGGTTTTTGTTTCGGATAAAATCCTAGAGGAAAATAAATATGTTTTATTTAAAAAAAAACAGGTGGAATTTAGCGTTGTTATTTTGGTTTAGTACCGAAGGTGGAGGAACAGGATTACAAAGTTTAAGGTTGTCTAGCTGAGTTTGCACCTCATTTCATTTCCCAACCAGATTACGTAAAATGCAAATAAGGGAAAGAGGTAAATCATCGAAGCGAAAACCCCCAGATATTTTATAATAACGGTGTAACACCCTAACAACTAAGTTTTGTCTCTCGGTCCACTGTTGAAAAGCCCCTTCGACCAAATGGGAAAATAATCTTTTTATGTAATACACACACACAAACACGCACACACACACACATACTAAATATACACACACACACTAAATGTATATTTTACTCTGAAGCATTGTGTCAAAATAAATTAACTATATTCAGATTAAATAAAAACAAAAACAGAATTTGAAGCGTACATAACAAACCGTATATATATATATATATATATATATATACATATATATATATATATATATATATATATATATATATATATATATATATATATATATATATAGTTATATATATAACTATATATATATATATATATATATATAGTTATATATATAACTATATATATATATATATATATATATAGTTATATATATAACTATATTCAGATTAAATAAAAACAAAAACAGAATTTGAAGCGTACATAACAAACCGTATATATATATATATATATATATATATATATATATATATATATATATATATATATATATATATATATATATATATATATATATATTTTTTTTTTTTTTTTTTTTTTTTTTTTTTAATAATAATAGTTGTTCTCCACTTACTATCTCAATTTAATTCATCAATAATAGTAAACAGAATTAATTTTACATATAAATTCGAACGAAACAAATATATATATATATATATATATATATATATATATATATATATATATATATATATATATATATATATATATATATATATATATATATAAATATATATATATATATATATATATATATATATATATATATATATATATATATATATATATATATATATATATATATATATATATATATATATATATATATATTTTGTAAAAATTGTAAAAAGGAAATTAATAAGTATCATCATAAATTGTAAAAAAATAAACCACAGTACCACAGCAACTAATAAATTTATTGTGTTGTAATTCAGGGCTAGAGCTCAATCAAATATTAATTTTAAATAAATTAACTGTAAAACTGACTTTAAAATGTATATCTATATAGCATTATGCTTTTGTATATAACTTATATTACTTTTGTATATTTTATAAGGCACTGATTTAGATTGTTTCTCTCCTTATACAGGGGTGTCCAAAAGTCTCTCCCCCCCTCATAACTTTTGAACGGTTTGAGATAAATAATGTAATTTGGTGAACCCAAGTTTTGACTTGTGGAGAATTTTGGACTACATACCATGTATATACAAAAACAATCAGAGGAGTTTAACAATCTAAAGAAGGTGTATGAAATGTTCTTCTTTAGACTGTTACTACCCTTTATAAAAACAGAAGTGTGATAATACATTGTCCCAAAGTACATTGGACAAAACATACCTTTGTCTTAATTATTGAAGTTATTTAGTCAAAGACATTTATATTCCAAAAATGAAAACATAGGAAAGTAACAATCTAAAGACGTACCTTATATAAAATAAAAATTTTAAATGCTAAAAATTGAATATCAGAATTTTATTTAATGTAAAAAGTGTTATTTAATAATTAGCTTAAGAATACAATAATTTAGAAAATTATAGAAAACATAATATTAATTATGATTATACATTAATTTATATAATTAATACATTTTTAATAATGAGGAATTTTCATGTTTAGAGAAATCTACTTCAATTAATCTACCCACCAACATTTGAAAATCATAAAAAATTATATTAACTATAACAACTATTATCGCTGAATTTTTATGATTTCTCAAATTGTTACGATATAATTAAACCTTTTCATTTAGTCATCAATGAGATATAAAGATTACTTGTTCTCTAAATTCAATAAATAAACACATGGGGTAGGTGGGGGCAAAGGTCCGCACTATGTGGTTTAGGGCTAATTTTGAGCATTTGCTTTCTATTAATAATTTTCAAATTTTGGCCAACAATCCTTCTAACAATCCCCCATCTCTCATTGCTCCAAAAATGTATCAACATTTTTGGGGCCACCATTTTACCAAAAATTATGATTTGCGGACGTTTGCCCTATTTCTTGGGGCAAACACGTCCGCACCACGAACCATTACCCCATTTCGTATTAATTAATTAATAATTCAAGAAAGAGAAATAATTCATAAAAGAACATGTATATTGAACGATAAAGAAAACATATTAGGTACAATATAAAGTATAGAATTAAAAAAACCTCTGATCGAGAAACCCCTTGTAATAATCCCTTTTGCTTCATCCAGGATCTGCTAGGTTAAAGGGCGCAAACAATCTCTCTTACTCTAGTACACTCTGAAAATTAAAAACTAGTTCTTTTACCATAAGTATCTAAGATAAATTAATCTTTAGATTAAACTTTTAAAATAAGAAATGAGTCCACATTAGGACGTTTGCCTCATTCAGTGCACGGATCTTTGCCCCATTCAGTGTGTGGATCTTTGCCCCATTTTATCAAATCATAAAAATATTGTAACCTATCGATGGTAACAACATATGAAGGTAAAACAAGTGACTATTTCTACACTACATTAGCACCATTTTGGTAAAACTTTATCAAAAATACGAATAGATATTATAATAGATTTATAATAATTAATAATAAACTGCCAAAATTCTATAAAAGTTAGATTAAAACATAAAGAAATAAACTTACCTCATGTTTTTTTTGGCAACAGTCAATCAACTAAATCAAGATATCCTTACAGGAGCAAAGCCTCAACTTAAGGAATGAGTGTTGCCAGTCCCACTTCAAAAAGTAGTTTCCCTCCCAGTTTTAAAACAGTTTGGAAATTCACCCCATGCGGACCTTCGCCCCGACCTACCCTATATTGATTTATTCTCAAGCCGTTTATGCATAAGACATTTATTACACTGGAAAAGTAGTCCCACTAAAACTCTACCTCATGAAATCAACACAACCCTTGATGCAGACAATATGATTTAAAAAAACAAAAAAACAAAAAAAAACACGCTCTTTCCTATTTATACTAGCTGCATATCCGTGCTTTGCTACAGACTAAGTAAATTTTATTGGTTACATTAAATAATTTTGACTGGAGAGGTTAATAAAAAGTAACATATTATGTCACCACAATTTTATATCAATTATCTTCAGTGTTAGGTGTTATCATAGTACACTTGTACTTACTATTAGTCTTTACACTTACTATGCTCACACTTAAGAAAAAAATACTATTTAAAAAATATATAAAATTCTATTTTGAGAGAAAATTGAAAAAAATTGAAAATTCCTCATTATTATTAATAAAATAATATTTATCACAGGAATTCATTGATGATAGTTTTTTCTAATTTACAAATAAATTATTTGAAATATATTAACAGATTTATCATATTTTACCACTTTCTAAATATAATCAGTATTGTTGAGCTGTAGAAAATTAAATATATATACATATTATATGTTAAGAATCTCGGTGTTCACGCAGCATAAATTCACCAATATAAAAAAAAAAAAAAAAAATCAATCAATTCGCCATATAAATGGGTGCTGAAGTGAAGTGCCGTCTATTTGGTTTGCAATGCCAGTTATCTGGTTTATTTAGCTGAGCCCGTGACGCCCATTACACGTGATTATATTGTTGTATAAGCCTTTTGGCAGGACAAAGCTCTCTAGGGCTGAAGTGCCGCAGATTAGGATTATTATAGAGGTGGGTAGAAAATAACATAACAGTTAAAAATAACCTGTTATTGTAAGGTAACCATTCCACAGATAACCTAATACTGAAAAATACCTGTTATCGAGTAACTCTGGTCTAATTTATAAATATTCCAACTGGCGGCGGCTTTAGGTACTACAGTAGTTGCAGCTCTAGTTTAGTTCATAAGTATTCCGCCTGGCGGCGGCGGCGGCACTGTACTCTGCTCCTACGATGCGTTATAACTTTAAAAGAGCGGAAATGGTATTAATAACTCCTGATGTATTAGGTTTTAATGAAGCGTTATATTATATCTATAACTCTTCATTACGTTACGTTATCAATTCAGTTCTGTTCTTTATTTCCGTTACCGTTCTCGGATTACATTTCCGTTCTCTGTACTGTTAATTTATGTTATTTCCATTCAAATAATGTTATTACAAAACAAAAACGGCAAAGATTTGCAAGCTGTCGATAGGGTAGGAGTAGAAGAGCTCGGTTGGAATATCCCTCTGCCTAATTAGTAGTTTTGCTACTAGTGTGTTGTAGCTTGCTTGTTAAATTCTCGCTAAGGCCCGAGAATTTTAAATAGATAAGATCTTTACAGTGATCCCACACATCGAATTTCAAAGTATTAATATTTGTATTATAGATAAGCGCCAATGTTTTTAGAATCTTCAAGCTGAGAGAATATCTTTACTACAAAATTAGTAGAAATTCTATCTGTGTAGTTCTTAATAAAGCAAATAAATATTTAATTAATTAATTACCTTGAATAATTCTTAAATTTAATTTGCAATTTCCAACGACCTTTTTTTTGCTCATCAAGACTCGCCCAGGAGTGGTGAGAACCTATTACCCAAGGAACGTCATAACCCGTTACCGACAAATAACAGTAATTACCCACCTCTAGATTATTATGTTAAGAATATTCAATACAGCCACTGTAAAGGATTAAAATTAGTTTATTAGCGACTTCTTTGGAAACCAGGTATATTGTATAAATCAGAAGCGACAAAATCATGAAGGATTGGCAGAAATGTTGTGAGAGATTATTTCATTCATTAAATTTTGTGATAAGAATCTAATCATTCTAATTATGGGATTTCACCCAAAGTGAGAAGTTCCTTCAGAAATTGAAGCATCAGTTTATGGTATCTTTAAATATTTTGCTTTCGAGCTTACCGAAGGTTACGGAAGCTATGTAATCGTTCTAAAGAACAAATATTTTTTATGTTTCCGCTTTCAAAAATTCCAAGACAAAAATCCGTTTCAGACAAAAAAGAAACAATACAATGGGAATGTTTATTGGGAATATTTTTGGTTCCATATCTGTCTGTTGTTAAATTTTTGTGAACCGACGTACAATTTTAAAAACTATTACTAGTCCATTTTTTTAATGACATTTTGATGGTAAGTCATAATAGTCCACAGGCCACCATAAGAAGTGAGTCGCTGATTGATAAAGTTTTCTTGCCTTATGGAATCGCTTATTTATGCCGTGTCCACCGATGAATTGGGTATATGGCAACTGGGCGCTGGGCCATTTTTTTTTTTTGTTGACATGCCAAACATGCCCTTCTGCGGGAACATTGAAAAGAGGTAGATAAAGTTTTGATTTTCACAGGATCGTTTAATTAAATTATTTCAAAAACAGTGGTATTCAAAAACGAGTTGGCCGTTATCTTTTGATCGTCCCCGCAGAGCGATATGTTTGGGGCGGTGGCCACCCCAAACGGCCCACTCTTATCGGTGGCCACGTGTACCACTGTTTTTTAAATAATTTAATTTAACGATCCTATGAAAATCAAAACTTTATCTATCTCTTTTCAATGTTCCCGCAGAAGGGCATGTTTGGCATGTCAACAAAAAATAAATGGCCCAGCGCCCAGTTGCCATATACCCAATCATCGGTGGACACGGCATAAATAAGCGATTCTATAAGGTAAGAAAACTTTATCAATCAGCGACTCACTTCTTATGGTGGCCTGGGGACTTTAATTAATTAGAAAATTGTTTGTGTAAAAATACATTTAAACTCCTGAAACTTAGGTCTTATTTTAGCAATTACTCTCATTTTCGTTTTCAATAAAGTGCGCGACTGTTTAAAATGCAATTCATGTAAAAAATATCTGAATATTTAGCACAAAGAGAACTAAGTCAATGAATTTTTAGTGTAAATATAGCTATAAGTATAATATTCCTACTTATTAAATTAGTATTAAGAAAAAAAAACAAAATATAATAGAATTGCTTTGTAAGCTTTAAGTAGAAATTAATCACGTAAAACAAATGTTGTCAATTTTCCATTGTTTTACGCCTTGTTATTTAACAATTTTGAACGTAAAAGTAAATTGTTTTTAACAATATTTATTAATTATTGTAAAATGTTTGTTAAGAATTTGTTGTTAAATATAGTATATCAGTATTGATGTTTTAATATATTTATGTGAAGTTAATGTTGTTAACTGCAATTGTTTTTATATGATATGCAGTTTGTAAAATGTTTATAATAATATGTAATTTTTCAATTTAATCTTGTTAAACGATGTGATATATATATATATTTTTTTTTTTTTCAATTTATAAGTTTATTACGTGCATAGAGGAAATTCCTTTATTTTGGTGAATTTGATTTATTGGGATCTTAAACAAGCTAAAAAAAGAAAAGATAAAAAAAATGCGACATTATTATCGTCTCTAATTTAGAAGTTCCCTTTGCCCACGTCGTTTCATAAATAATTATAATACATTATCTACCAGTGTCCTAAAAATGAGATGCTACTTGCTAATACTACTTTTTTGGACTTTTAACAATCGTCATACTGGAAAAAAGTTAGCTACGGTGATTGGTCATAAAACGTTGCGATTCAAAAAACCAACATGATAATTCCTCCTAGATGTTACCGCTTACTGATTAAGGGCTAGAAAACAAGCAGGAGAAACTATTATTTCCTCCACTGATGATGTTAAACTGATTAATACCTGATCATGGATTATAATTTGAGCCACTGCTTTACATCAACTCCATCTGCTTCTTATTTTTTTTCTTTTATGGCTGGTTTTCACGGGGATAGTAAACTAGCAAGGAGAGTGACTCTACCTGTATAACCCGCAAAAATGCTGAGTAAAGTAGAGTGGAGAGCAGAGAATTGAGTTGTGAGTAGAGTGGAGAGCAGCGAATAAAGCGGAGAGAAGCGAGTAGGGTGGAGAGTAGGAAGAAGATTGGAGAGTAGCGAGTAGAGTAAAGAGAAGCGAGTAGAGTTGAGAGTAGCGAGTAGAGTGAAGAGAAGCGAATAGAGTGGAGAGTAGCGAGATGAGTGGAGAGTAGTGAGTATGAAGAGAACGAGTGAAGTGGAGAGTAACGAGTAGAGAGAAGAGGAGCGAGTAGAGTAAGGAGTAGCGAGATGAATGGAGAGTAACGAGTGGAGTGAATAAGAGCAAATGAAGTGGAGAGTAGCAAGTAGGGTGGAGAGTAGCGAGTATAGAGTGATGAAGAGCGAGTGGAGTGAAGAGGAGCGAGTAGAGTAAGGAGTAGCGAGATAAATGGAGAGTAACGAATAGGAGCAAATGAAGTGGAGAGTAGCGAGACGAGTGGAGAGAAGCGAGTAGGGTGGAGAGTAGCGAGTAGGGTGGATAGTAGCGAGTAGGGTGGAGAGTAGCAAGTAGGGTGGAGAGTAGCGAGTAGGGTGGAGAGTAGCGAGTAGGGTGGAGAGTAGCGAGTATAGAGTGATAAAGAGCGAGTGAAGTGGAGAGTAGCGAGTAGAGAAAGTAGCAAGATGAGTGGAGAGTAACGAGTGGAGTGAAGAGGAGCAAATGAAGTGGAGAGTAGCGAGTAGAGTGGAGAGTAGTTATAGGAGGGAGGAGAGTTGCGAGTAGAGTAGAGTTACTATACCAACGTGGGAAAGGGACTGTACTGTCTTATCTACCATCATTTATTCATAAGCAACTTTAAATTTCTTGTACACATTTTTACCTACAGTGTGAAAATGTCCATAGCTTTTTGAATGGGATTGTTGAATGCAGAGTCACTTAATTTGCTACTTTAATCTCCCTGCAACTCTACCCGTTCAAACCGGCCGTTAAGCTGGTCCGTCAATGAGTTAGGCCCAATTCTCACACGAGTGGAGTATGGCGCTGGCGTGGCTCTGGCGTAGGACTGGTGAGGATCGGTCGTGGTGCGTTTTATCTAAACATGTATGGAGTGCAAGTGGTTTAGTTTACTGCTAAATGTTGTCCAGGACAATGTCTTCTTTCCTTCGGAGCATGATTTGTTGGCTTTATTATTAATTTTGCCATATGCAAATTTTGAGAAGGAAGCTTTGGGTACATCCAGTATGGTTAGAGAAATGGAAAACTGGAGCATTCAACGTAATGCAGGAGCTAAACGAGTACCCAGATCGTTTTCAAAATTATTACCGGATGTCTCAATGCTAATAAAAAATTCTAGCATCCTTTTCTTATTTCATTATTTATCTTAAAAACAAAAAAGAAAAGCAAAGAAAAAAGAAACACATCAAGAAGAAAGAAAACAAAGGAAGAACAGACAAAGAAATGAATGGTTTGCAAGTGGCACGCCACTTCGATAAGCTACGAGTGGCGTTTGAGTGGCGTGGTTGAGGCACCACGTGCCACCCTCTGCCACGCCATGCCAGTGTACAGTGTACAATGGGCCATAAGTTAGCATAGTGGTGGTACAAACCAGCGCCACGCCAGTGCCATACGCCATTCATGTGTGAATTGGAATTTAAGGAAAGGCGATTTTATGTAATCTGTATAACTGGCTATAACGCTGGAGACAATGGCTCAATGGTATCCAGAGGAGGAGTGGCTCCGAGTTTTCTCTGATGGCTCTGCAGAAGGGGTCAGAGAAAATGCCGGTGCTGGTGTGTATTGCCGTGATTTTCAGATATCGGAACCAGTAGGCAAGAGGTCAACAAATTATACAGGGGAAGTCAAAGCTATAGAACTGGCACTACTGCAGTTACAAACCCTGACAGATAGTAAAGTAGTGTTACTGATAGACTCCCAAGCTGCAATTACTGCCATAGCAAGTAACACCTACAATGATTTACAGAGTGTAATTCACTGCAGACGCTTGATTGACCGACTTCTTAATAGAGGAACGGCAGTAGTTCTACAGTGGATCCCAAGTCACTGCGGAATTTATGGAAATGAGCAAGCAGATCAGTTAGCTCGGGAGGGATCACAAAAAGACCAACCAGAACCACCACTAGCGCTAAGTGAAGCTAAAAGGCTGATAAAAATGACATTACGCCAAGAGATAAAAGATAAGCACTCCACTCAAGCAATAGGTAAGCAGTGGGAAGCATTAAAAGAACCTAGCGGCCTGATCCCACCTGCTCTCCCAAGAACTCAAACAGTAGCATGCTTTCGTCTCTTAACAGGCCATGATTATCTACAAAAACATCTATATCGAATAGGAGTGGTTATGGAACCAGGATGTGTTATCTGTGACACCGGTGAAGAAATGACGGCGTCGCATCTCGACTCATGTCCTGCGTTAGAGGACATCCGATCTCACTTTAAGATAGACGACAGCAGCTGGTCTAAGAAAGCTGCACTATATTGGGCTGCCAGGAGACGTATGGTCGAAGTTGCCAACGTACCGGCGTAAAAAAAAAAAAAAAAAAAAAAAAAATGTAATCTGTATGTTATTTATTTAGACTAATTAAGAATTGCAACAACAAAGTTGATCATAACATTCTAGGTTTTTGAGTTTGTGAACCCATCTTTAGGTATATAAAGAGCGACATTTTGTTTCCAATAATGGACATATTTTCAGGGCTGATAAGTATCGTGAACGTGGCATTATCTTAAAGAAACAATCTTAAAATACTCAAGACGTATTTTAATGACTAACCACGGAATCCTTGGAAATTAATTGGATATAAATCATGCTTTGAATTCTAGTCACATGAACATTAGCATAAAAAGACGAGAAACTATGTGTTGGTGAAAGAAGATTATTCATAAATAAATAAAATACGTGTTGTGTCGTGGGACACCCGGTAGGAACGAAGTTCCTTACGCTTTTCATTAAATATAAATTATAAAGTCGCTGTAATAACTACGTATACATGGTGGAGTTAAAAAAGAGACAAAATTAAAAATAACTAACTATTTGTACTAGCGGAGTTAAGGCAAAATTAAATAAAACGTCTTTTTATTATCTTTCAATAAATAATGTATTGTATATTGAGAAAAAAGTTAATGATAAATTTATAGTTAAAGCAGATGGTTGTAGAACGAAAAAGAACTGTCCTCCCAGGCCCCGTCGGCATATTACTCCAATTAAATATTAAAATAAAAAAATATAAATCATTAACTCACAAAAACGTCTGCTTGTATCAGGTTGAAATGTTACATACTTGTTTCAATTGTACTGTAGGTGATGTATACAAAGTTTCATTTAAATCTTTAAGTTAGAACGTAAGATATCGGTAAAAACGTTGTTTTCTTTATTCTAATCGGTTTGGTCCGCTTTAATAAATTTAGCGATCTTTATCACTTCATAGTAGTGTCGGTGTTTGTTTTACTAAAAACAATTATTTAAAAAAGTTGTTTGTCTCATTAAATAGATGAAGTTAGAATTTTTTCCCGTCCAAAAATTCCAATTTTAAATTCGAAGCTTACGTTTACGCGAGCGTTGCGCGTGAACGCTTGGGTGGATAACGTTGTCCAACGAACTTGTCCCGGACATTGGTAAAATGAACATGTGTACCAAATTTCATCTTTTACTCCAGTTATCGCCATCGGTAGATTTCGTGATGGATTTTGCGTGACGGTGATTTTGGTCGTTTTTTTCGGATTCACTCTCGGGCTCCAGAACGTGCCATAAGGAACTTCGTTCCAAAAATCATTACCACATTATTCAGAGTATAAACAATAAAATTCTACATTAATATGAGAAATAAGGAAAATATTTTCCTTAAAAATAAATAATAATAATAACGTTATTTTATAAATCCCAACATTGCGATATAACATCAAATGTTTAATATACTGTTAAAACTACATTAAAGTTATTTCTTGGAATTCTCCTCCAATAATGAAATTTATCCAAAGTAATATTACAGTTTCAAGCCATCTCCGCCCCCAAAAAAATAAAAATCATTTGATCGTTCTATATAAATATAATTGTCAAAATTAATCATAGAAATTCATAAAATGTTTTCTTAAAATATTACTTTATTAAGTTCATATATTATGTATATATATAAAAATAACACAATTAATATTATTCAAGTGTACATGTAACAACGAAATAATAAGTGCTTAGAGATACAAATTAAAAATATGAATCATTTTTTGTTATAGTATTATTACATAATTACTGTATAAAATAAATATATTTTAAATTATTTCTGTTATAACTACATTATTACATTGCCCAGTAAATGTATTATTACATAATTAACTAATTACTATACTTACTTAAATCTAAAATGTAGATTTTTACATTTAAATATATATATATATATATATATATATATATATATATATATATATTGTAAAAAAATAATAATAAATAAAATAAAAAGTAATAACAATATTCGTTAGTGCCATTATACCATGTGTAAATTAATGTTACCTAAATAATTTGCTACAAATATATTTATTTATTTTTGTTTCTTTATAAAGTTTAAAAAGCTTATTGAAATTTTGAAATTTATTGTTAACTTTTATTATACTAGCTGATTTTATGGTGCTAGTTACTAAAAATATACATAAAAATAAAATTAAAAAAATAATAAATATATATTCGATGTTTTTATATTTCTAGAGATTTATATAATAACAGTAAAAAAAAAAAAAAATAAATAATAATAATTTTGTTTAAAAAGTAAAATTCATTATTGCCAAGTTGTTTTATAAAAGGAGTGAATTATTTTTGTTAATGTTTAAATTTTAGCTGATCAAAATTCAAGTGGGTTGTTTTTTTTTTCCAATTTAGGTAATCACATGTAACTGAATTTATAATTAAGAGAAAGATATAATTGGAGATGTTCGTAGTTATTATAAATTAATACTATAAAGATAAATGAAAGGTCCATGAATGTAAACTGATAATTATTTTTAATTCATCAAGTTAAGGATATTCAAAATAAAGGTAGTAATAAAATAATAATTAATAATAATAATAAATAATATTTTTTTTTTCTTTTCTGGTTAATTTCTAAATATATAATATAAGAATAAAAATAATTATTGTCTAAACACCGACATCAGGTAAATTTAAATTACCAGAGGTAAGATATGTTTCATACACATTATCATATATCGTGTAAATGAGTAAAAGTCGTCGCATTCTCCGTCCTGTAATAATAATACGATATGTTAATCGGGAAGTAAAATAAACGGCAAAAAGATAATTAATAAAAAAAATCTGAATTTTAAAATCATTATTATTGTTCAATTCTTTTTTTTATGAATTAAGAATATATGTACTAAAAATTAAATGATAGGTATTAAAAAATGATTAAAGTCAATAATAACACCATAAAAAAAGTCCAGTCATGCATCATGACTTAATGAGCGAATTTTCAAAGAAAGCTGCGTATTATTGCCTTATAATAATATTGGAAAAATTTGGTTTAGAATTAGGATGGGTGAAAAAAAAAAAAAAAAAAATGGTACACAGGGGTACGGAGAACAAAAGTCAAAATTGTTAATACCCAAGATGCATGTCGTTGGAAAGCTCTTTTAGAGTACAGTAATTGTTGTTTGTACACTTTTGTCATATTTTCAAATAAGAGGGGGGTAAAATGGAAAAAACACGTTTTTATGCTATTTCTGACCCTAAATTGTCAAAATTTGACCCCTAAATGAACTCCAAAAACTATTGCCAACGAGCTCATCCTTTCTTTTTATATTATTGACATTTTAAAATTTGTTTGAAATTTTTAAGTGCATCCTAAGGGGAGATATCGTCTAGAGCAGTGGTTCCCAAAGTATTTTTTACCACGCCCCCCACAGTCAAGAATAAAACTTCCCACGCCACCACCCCCCCCCCCCCCCCCCTTACACAATTTATGTGGTAATGAAAAATATTAAATAAACAAGTATTACATTGAATAACCATACATTTAATTGTATTACAATTTTTTATAACATTACAAGTTGCAATTCTCACTGAACAAGTAAGAGACAAAATAAATCAGTGAGACGAATGAGCTTGTATTTTTTTTTAACAAGATTACCTATTCTTGGATGAGCATTAGAAAGTGCACAACAAAAATCATTAGCAACATCAAGTTTGCCCCGACACTTTGTTTTTATTGCAACAAGTGCTGAAAAAGATTTCTCACATTAGACGTGCGGACGGCAAAGCTATCTCGATCTCAAAGTCCCACGCCCCCCTTGACTTGTCTTCACGCCTGCCATGGGGGGCGCGCCCCCCACTTTGGGAACCAATGGTCTAGAGTGACACTTAATACATATATACATAAATAAAGTGTTACATTTTAGGAATCGATTCAAAATGGTCTAAAACGGAGATCCATGGAGAAAATTTTCAAAAATTCGCTTTACAAAAATTTTGAAGCTAACTAGTACACCTTTATTTTCTTCGAATATTCGCTAAAAATACTCTGAGGTGAAATTATTATTCCAAAATATTATTATCATTGATAAATTAGATCAAAGAACAAAAATAATGCCGTAGAATAGAAGGGTAGGTGTGGGAATGATGAAATGTGAAACATAAATATTATAGGTAATATAATAATAAAATATTATTGTTTTTAAATACTAAATGTTATTGTGTATTATCTATAGAACCCATATTATAATTGATAAATGAGTATTAAGCTATATATGTATATGTATATCCTATATATTTGTATTAATTTTTGTATTGATGCAATGTGTGTAACGAATAAATGTTTGTTTTTTTAAATAAAGATAATGATTTTTAATGTGAATTAAGTATTTTTTATCCTTTAGTTTGTTATTAAAGGATTCAAATATTGTATACAAGCCTTCACCCCGCGCTCCACGTGGGGCTCATGCTAGGTATTAGTGACTATGTTTCCTATTATCATGTAGGCCTAGCAATTAAATGAAATGCCAAAATAGTTTTGCTTCCAAAGTCTTCTAGGAATAGAATCAGGACTATATTATACATAATTCATTCCATTACAAAGAATATAATACTTTACAAATCGTAGTTTGAAGTCACAACATTTTGATTAGCAAGTCTGTGGGTTTTAATTACGGTGGGTTAAATTATTTTTTTGGTTATTTTTTTTATTATTTTTTTTTTTGTTAAAAAAATTGATATTAACTTTTGTCCTGGTCAATATTTTTCGATTAAACCAAGCCTAAAAGATGCGCAACATGTTTTTGCTCTCCTCTGAAAAAAAATATTATTTTTTTCAGCCAGCATTGCGCATATAATGTCGGACTGGTGGCGCAGACACACATACATACATACACGAAAAAAGTTAGGGCTGGATTCAGTTTTCGGAATGTATAAAATGAAAAAGTATCCAACAAATTTTCAATTCTGCCAATGTACAGAGAAACCTTTAATATTTATATATATATATATATATATATATATATATATATATATATATATATATATATATATATATATATATATATATATATATATATATATATATATTTATATATATATATATATATATATATATATATATATATATATATATATATATATATATATATATATATATATATAGGGTAGGTGGGGGAAATGGTCCGCATGGGGTACATTTCAAAACTTTTTTAAAATCTGGGAGGGAAACTACTTTTTGAAATGGGACTGGCAACACACATTCCTTACGTTGAGGCTTTGCTCCTGTAAGGTTATCTTGATTTAGTTTGTACTGTTGGCAAAAAAAACATGGGGTAAATTTATTTTTTTCTGTTTCAATCTAACTTTTATAGAATTTTGGCAGTTTATTATTAATTATTATCTATATTCATATTTTTGATAAAGCTGTACCAAACTGGTGCTATAGTAGTGTAGAAATTGACACTTGTTTAACCTTCATATTTAGTTACCTTCGATAGGTTACTATATTTATATGATTTGATAAAATGGGGCAAAGATCCGCACATAGAATGGGGCAAAGATCCGATCACTGAATGCCCCATTCAGTCACATTAACGTCCTAATTTGGACTCTTTTTCTTTTTAAAAAGTTTAATCCAATGATTATTTATTTTAGATATACTTATGGTAAATGAACTAGTTTCTAATTTTCAGAGTGTACTAGAGAAAGAGAGATTGTTTGCGCCCTTTAACCTAGCAGATCCTGGATGAAGCAAAAGGAATTATTACAAGGGGTTTCTCAACCAGTTTATTTAATTCTATACTTTATATTGTACCTAATAATCATTCTATATACATGTTATTTTATGAATTATTTCACTTTCTTGAAATAATAATTAATTAATACGAAATGGGGTAAAGGTTCGTGGTGCGGACGTTTTCCCCAAGAAATAGGGCAAACGTCCGCAAATCATAATTTTGGTAAAATGGTGCCCCAAAAATGTTGAGAAATTTTTTTGGTGCAATGAGAGATGGGGTAAATTTTCTTTTTCATTTCTTTTTTAAATGGAATTTTGGCCAAAATTCACAGATCATTTGGAAATTATTAAAAGGAAGCAAATGCTCATAATTAGCCCTAAACCACAAAGTGCGGACCTTTGCCCCCACCTACCCTATATGGGTTTAGTCGACTCAATAAATTTACAACAAGAATATCCTGCGACTTTTTTTTTTTTTTTTTTTTTTTACTAATTAGCGACTCATCATAAGAGAGGTGTAGTTAAAAATAAATCCAAACATCGTGTTGACACAAAATGATTCTGTTACAACATTTGACCGGATTCGACTGTTCAAATCATCAGATTACCTAAAGAAGACTGCATTAGAGCATATGAAATATGTTAATTGTTAAAATGCAAATATATTGTGTAAATACTTGAATGAATACAACATATCTTTTAAATGAAGAATATTCCCCGGTGAAGCTGATTTATTTTACGGTAAGTTCACATAAATACTAGAGGTATTAAAGGTAACCCACATCGTCAGCATGAAGGTAAAAGTCACTAACGTACAAATAAAACATATTGCTGAACAAGCGTAGTAAGTTCTTCATTTCGGTGACTGGTGCTCTGAAACGTTTGTGTGTGTGTTTTTTTACCTAACGATAACTGGGGTAAGAAATGCTCGATTTCAACGAAATTTGGCACATATGTGCATTTCATAATTTGTGACCAGTTTATAGTTTTTGGAAATTCCCATCTAAATATTTTTTAAGATGGCGGCCAAAATCGCGGACAACTAAACAAAAGGTTATTTGTCAGTATCTAATCAAAAGGTCTTGAAGAGTAGGAAAAGAATATGTAACTAATACTGCAAAATTTCCTTATTTTGCCGGCATTTTGAAAACAAATATGCCCGAAATGGGGGTTTGCAAAAAAGTTAATGATTATATAGCTTGACACACACCATTTTAAAAATATATTCAGGTAGATTATGACTTTTTAAGTTTTCCCTGCAAAATGTTTCCCATTAAAGCCATGTTGAAAACAAATATGGCCAATTTAAGATCTTTTTTACTTTCACATATAAAGAGAAAAAATTGTGATGGCGTAAAAATTCGATTTTGAGATTTTGATAGATTTAAACGTTTTAAAGCACCAAAAAAGCGGTTTTTAAAAATATCTGTTAGTAGTCTGTGCAGACGCGTGGAGCCTAAACTGCCGATTTTGACAATAATTGGCATACATGTTCAGAAAAATCATACCCCAAGGCGAAATCGAGAAATTAATTTATAGCTCCAAATTTAGGGGCACTACTCCCCAAAAACTGACTGTGAAAAAAAAAATATATTTCTCGAAAACTGTTCCGACTATTTTGATTTAAAAATTCTAAAGTGTAGTCCATTTTAATACAAATCTAACAATTTAGGCCGTTTTCGCGGAAAAAAAAAATATTTCCTAAGAAAATAGCTTTAAACGCGGACGGAGAGAGGCCGGGATCGATTCTCCGCCGAGGAGAAGTAATTCTTCTGATTCATTTTGATGAAAAATACAATAACTAAATATACCTACGAAAACTAATAAATGGAAAACATATTAAGGGCTAAGTGATTATGAACTGATATATGAGAAAGTTTGTCTGAGTTGTCTCGACCCAATTTATTTTTCTACGCGAGTTCTTTATGCCCAGCATTAGTAGTATACATAGTTTTTCCCACAATTGACCGATAAAGTGGTTATCGCACTCAAAATAGTACGCATAACAGCAGATTCCTGCACTTACTACTTTACCGCACTCGTTTTACTTTACCGCACTCATTTTACTTTACCGCACTCGTTTTACTTTACCGCACTCGTTTTACTTTACCGCACTCATTTTACTTTACCGCACTCGTTTTACTTTACCGCACTCATTTACTTTACCGCACTCCAGTGTTCCTCTTACGAACCAAAAGAACTTAAATCTAATCAAAGATTAAATAATCCAAATTATAATAACAATGACAACTAATTATTATTTTTTAACCAGCTACATGATTTAAACACTATATATATCAAATATAAAAATGATAAAATATAAAATAGTAAAGATAGACAATCTAAAAAAAAAAAAGAATAAAAAATGTGATGAGTAAGTGAAATGAAAAATAATAACAGCGCTTGGTCAGGTTTGCTGAATCAGGCAAAAAAAAGGCAACACTGGCTATAAACAGAACAGCTGGTTCGAAAAACATTCCAAAGTATCTTCTGCATCAGGAATCGTCATAACAAATTGTGAAAACTGTACGTTCAATATAAACATTACAAACCAGAAATAAAATTGAGATTTTTATTACAAGGTTAAATTATATTTTAAAGGTTTTAAGCAAAATATTTTTCTTCATTTTTGTACATAAATGTTAATGCAATTATAAAGTTGTTTTTTTTATGCATGTAGATGAACACTCTATTAATTTATATTACTACGTTATTATTAGCTTGCTTTCTTGTTTGTTTCTTTGTTTAAAATTGATTAAAAAATTGACGCGATTGACCGGATTTGGTGGACAAAATTGTAGTGGGAGGATAAAGCCCACAACAACTGCAGAGTCACTTATACTAAAAGTAAAAAGTTAAGAATTTAAGTATTATGTATCCATCTAAACTTTATTTCAATGTAGTATCTATATTAAGTATTTCTTTACCTTAGGACCTAGTCCTTTACAAAAAAAATACACATTATAATTTTAATATTTCTGATTCATAGGAAGGTATAAATATAAAAATCTTATCGGGAAATGGCTTAAAACATAGTACAGTGTGTCCCCGGATCGACGCATGAATAGGTGAAAAATACTAAAAATTTTTTAATTAAAATTTCATCTTCTGGGGTTCAGCCCTGCTTGAATAGAAACTAATTTATGTCATAATTTAAGTTTCGAAAAATCAAGTATGTCTTGGAAATTTACATAATAGTTATTTTTCCCACTAGTAAAGTGCTTCTTCTCTAGGGGATACAACAAAATGTTATTAGAAAAAGTTGTTCAGAGAGAATAACTGAGTAAGAATACAAAATTTTAAAACGCTCTGCCTACTTTGATATATTGCATTATTTACCATTTTTCAATTGTTGAAGATATTCAAAAATTTCGTGAGGAAAAGTTCTTACGAAATTGATAAATTATGCGATCGCAAAAAAAATTTAGTTTACTTTCAATCGTCTGTTAAGAACTTTAAATATTTATTATAAGAAATAAGAATAATATCAATAACAAAATACAAATAATTCACGATTAAATTTAATTTTGTACTTACATAATAATATTTATAGAGGTATTTTCGAAATTTGAAACCAATTTTATGGCACAGAAAACACCACTAAAATTTTTTTTTTTTTACTATTTTTAACACCACAATAGGCATACTATGGAGTGGTAAATAATGCAATATATCAATGTTGGCAGAGAGTTTTCAAATTTTGTATTCTTACTCAGTTTTTCTCTCTGAACAACTTTTTCTAATAACATTTTGTTGTATCCCCTAGAGAAGAAGCACTTTACAAGTGGGAAAAAAACTATTATGTAAATTTCCAAGACATACTTGATTTTTCGAAACTTAAATTGTGACATAAATTATTTTCTATCCAAGCAGGGCAGAACCACAGAAGATGAAATTTTAATTAAAAAACTTTTAGTATTTTTCACCTATTCATGCGTCGATCCGGGGACACACTGTATAATATGTCTTACAACGGATTTCATGTTAAATCATTTTGACTTTATTTCCTTTTTATGATGCTATACGGAGATATAAAACAAGATTTAGGTCAAACATTTGTTTCTAGAAGTTATAAAGTCAACGAAACATATTTCTTGAAACACATAATTAAAACTACTAAATAAATATGATAATTGACTCAGGAAATTTATCTCTGTCTAAAAAATGGTTGAGTTTTCCAGATCCGTAAGCGGTTTTGTGAACTTTATGAGTTATTGACTTGATTCCCCCTCCATCCTACCCGTATGAGGTTTTCCTCCACATTTCCCGCATATTTTTCTCCCTCGTTTTTTTTCGACCAAATCTTCATATATATATATTTAGGGTCCTAACTCTAAAACCCTCGAAAAGTTTTTAATCCCTCGCATAAGTTATTGCCATCTAGAAATCTTTTTGACTTTATAAACAAGATTAATTCTTTTTTTTTTTCTCTATCTCAAAAAAAAAATTAAATTGTTTAGATAACTATAAAAATAGAGGGATTTCAGTCTGTATTTTATTTAAGCTTTATAACCTAGATTTATATTATTTATTTTAAATGTCCTAAAATTCTAGATCGAATACATTTAATATTAGTGTATATTAAGACAGGAGAATTTTGATGGCGCAAAAATTTGATTTTGAGAGTTTGATAGATTTACGCCTTTTAAGGTCCCTTGAATCCAAAATAGTGGTAGTAGAAATGGCGTGGTATTTTTGTAATATACTCTTTAACATCTTTCAATTGATACCCCACTTAAAATTTAAAAAAAGATGAATTATCCGCCATTTTGGATTTGAAAGGTTAATAATTTTGAGTTCGCTAAAACATTTCAAGTATGCACGTCAAAAAGGACTTTATAGTCCAGAAGATAGCGTACAAAAAAGTGTCTGACTAACATCAAGCTAGAATTTTGTATACAAGTCAATCTTTTAGCACCATTTTGAGAATATGTGGTCGGCTAAGTTCGTCTGCGGGACATAGCTTGGCAATAGGCGTTTGAAAAAACAAAACGGTGGAGATCGGCCATGTCTCACCAATTATGGTGGACAATGTGATTTTCATGATCCTGAGTACAGAATTAGTTAGTAGGCACACCAAAAAAGATGATGTTATTTTCACACTTGATAGGTTAGTTATTCAAATATTACTAAAAATCAACGTGGTCACCTGTCAACGGACAAACTAACGTCAACTTGATTTTTGGTCTACTAACTAATTCTGTACTCAGGATCATGAAAATCACATTTTCCACCATAATTGGTGAGATATGGCCGCTCTCCACCGGTTTGTTTTTTTCAAGCGCCTATTGCCCAGCTATGTCCCACAGACGAACTTAGCCGACCACATATTCTTAAAAGGCGCTAAAAGATTGACTTGTATACAAAATTCTAGCTTGATGTTAGTCAGACACTTTTTTGCACGCTATCTCCTGGACTATAAATTCTTCAAAGATTCATGTCTTTATTCCAATATATTTCAACGTTTGATTAAAAGATGGAAAATAATCACACTTGTCGGCGTTTATAGATATGCATTTAATTTTAAATAATTTTATTAAAACATTTGTAAAAACCAAGCTTTTATTCGTATTCTTCTCAGCAAACCCTTTAATTTGATACCCATGTCATGGGCATGCTTAAAAAAAAAAAAACTAATCCGCCATCTTGGGCTGTCCACCATATTGGATTTAGAATGACGTCACTAAGCTAATCATGCATTGTAATCCAAACTAAAAGTGTAGGCAAAATTTCAATAAAATCGGTTGAGGATAACTGCTTTAAAATTCAGTTGCAAGATTTGACCCGAATATACATACATACATACATACAAACACTGCAAGTTAAATAACAGCTTGTAAAAAGTTAATAGAATCTACAGACATTATTTAGTTATTTTGTTCACGTCAGTATTAAAATTGAGTTCATTCTGGTCTAGACACTAGTGACAACGTGAAGCAATTTTCTGAAAATCGAAGTGTGTATTTATATATATATATATGTATCTTTGAGTATGTGTACATACAATTTTGATTTTTTGACGTAAATATATTTAGACAAATTGACTTATGAAGCAAAACGTATTAACTTTGAAAAGGGTTTTTATTCAATTTAAAAGGTTTTACCTGATAAAATAAAGAAAAAAGGGTGTATTATAAATTTAAATCTTTAAAAAATCAGATTATCACAAATTTATTAAATTGGATTTATTGCTTGATAGAAAGTCAGAAGCTAATTATAATTAGTTTTTGATTAAATTAAAATATTCCTTTTACGATGACAGATAAAAATGTGTAAAAAATAATTGTATAAATATATTTTAATTTTATTTGGAATGAAGGAAAGGGAATATACTGCCTTGGGGATTAAACGTGGCTGGGCAATGTAACAAATTTAAATTTCAAATTATTGTCGCATTTAAAATATAGAGGAATTAGAGTTTAATTAGACTAAATGTTTGCTGCCTTTTAACTGGCATAAACCGAGATTATCGACTCTGAATTAAATAAAAAATAACATTAGCAGATGATCATTTAAAAGTAAAACATCAGTCCGAGACAAGTCAGACAAACTTTCTCATATATGAGTTCATAATAACTTAGCCCATTGTTGCCCATTTAAAAGTTTTCTTGAAGTTTTCAATTACATTTAATTATATTATTGAACATTTTACCGAATATTTATCATAAAAAATAACTTCTCCTCGGTGGGGAATCGAACCAGGCCTCGCTCCGTCCACGTTTAAAGCTATTTGCAATGGAACTAGATTTATTTGTTCCTGAAAAACGGCTTATTTCGTTAGATTCGTATTTAAATGGAGTAAATTTTTAGAATTTGTTTAAGCAAAGTCGTCGAAATAGTTTTCAGGCAACAAATAGGACCACGCTGGCAATCGAAATGGGTCAAATCAATCACACTTCCATTTCTACAGATGGGATTATATTATTTTATACTTATGCGACCATTCGTCCCACAGTAGGACGCGAGGAAGATAGAGGTGGTTAGAGGTGGTTAGAGGTGGTTAGAGGAAGTTAGAGGTGGTTAGAGGTGGTTAGAGGTGGTTAGAGATGGTTAGAGATGGTTAGAGGTGGTTAGAGGTGGTTAGAGGTGGTTAGAGGTGGTTAGAGGTGGTTAGAGTGCCACACTAATGGACAGACTATTTGTTGGGTATTAGCTCTTAAAGGGGGTTCGTATTAATCGTACATTATTTAAAAAAACTGCTTACCAACATTAAACGTGTAATCTCGTATAAAATATAATAACAGAGTGAAAAAAACAAATCCAAACATCATTATTGACACTTTCGTCGTGACGTCATATGTAGACAAAAATAATAAATTAATAAACAGGTCAAGTGTGTTAGTCAGCACACAGCGAGGGTCCGTAGGCCACACTATATAGTTTAAGTAGTACCCTATTGATGGTGTTTTTTAAAATGTTAAAAAGATTACTATGAACTATCCTATATGGGTCAGATATTCTCAAACAAATAAACAAACTTCTGATAAAATATTTGTTTGCCCCTGAACCGGACTACAACCGTATGAATACATCGAAAATACCATAATTATAAAAAACGTATTTTGTCGATAAAAAATAAAATAATATTTTTTCGAAATTTCCAAAGAGTGGTATCTTTACTTTTGGTCGAAGAATGTTCAGGAATTTTTTCAGATTTTTTGCACTTCACATAAGCGAGAAAGGGGAATATAGAAGCGAGATATATATTTTTAAAAAATCAAAAAAAAATTCATCTGTTTCCAATGTATTATGCAATATAAATATACATCTTAAATTAATTTCTGTATTAAAATTTAAGTTGTTTTAGAACGTGACCTTATATGGCTTATTGTATTAAACATTTGGCTGTTATGACAGCCAATATGTTGTACGTGCCAGAGAAATTTCCTTAAGAGTTGTTCGAGGTTGCTCTAAATCTCGGCCTGGGCACGTACAATATGAATTTACCAAAATGTTTATTAGATTTATATTACAAAATATAAAATAATAAAGAAGCATGTACAAAAAGCAATGCTAATAATATTTATTATTTGTTAATAGTCTAAGTTTAGAGAAAAGTATGAATATGAAGAAGGATGGTACACCTGGTTGTAAGTCGTTTCCTGCCATGCTGCACAGGTTTTTAGAGTTTTCCTTTGTTTACGTATCTAATAAGGTCCTACAAGTTTCGGGCGTAGTACTGTTCGGATGTGCGTGAGCAATTACAAGTTATTTCTCTTTCATTAGGTGTGCCTTGTTTTAATGTTATAAACATCGGTTTAAATGTGTAAAGATAGATATGTGTTTGTAAGTGGTAAAGATAGTATAATTTAATTCCTTTTATATGTCGTACTTTGAACTTTTTTTTATATGTCTGTTTTGAAAAATGGTTAAACGTTTTCGTTCTTGGTTATTATTCAACACAATACATTTCAGGATTTAAACAATATTAAGGTATTTATCAAACACTTTATTGTTTTACTTTATTTGTGCTTAGTTTTTTTTAGTAGTACCTCCTACAATTAACAATCATACTAAATTTCAATTCTCTACTAGTTCGGGAATGGGGGCCATTGATGAGGATAATAACAGGCTATGAATATTAATTTTGGTAGAGACTTCATTATTTAAAGTTTTAGTTATTCTATTCTGCCGTGAAAGGTACCTTCGAGAATCGCTTGGTCTGTGGGTGGTGCTAGGATTATATATTTTATTCCAATCAACACTTTATAATTTATACATTTGAGATATTATATCGTATTGTCAAACCATTACATTCGGTACTGGTTAGTACATATATTATAAGGTAGGTGCTTGGTTAGTTTTTGTCTCTAGTTGTTAGGGCCCCAAAACTGTACATTACAGATTTACCAACATTTTTTATGGTAATCCTTCTATATAAGCTGGGCTCAGGATTCAATATTGACTTTCTACTCATGAGTTGACACAATAAATAAAATACACAAGTATTAGGTTTAACTATTTAATCATGGTAAATTCATATTGTACGTTCCAGGCCGAGATTTAGGGCCACTTCTAACCACCATTTAGGAAATTTCTCTGGCACGTACAATATGAATTAGCCTTCAATTATTTTTACCAACGGAATGTCATCCAATTTAATTGGATTACTTTCCGCATTCCTCTAATCATGGGGCTAGAACAATGCTGGCGGAAACGGCTTGACTTCTTATAATTAATAATAGTTAATAGTTAATATTCATTGGTTGTATTTTGTGGGGAATTAGTTATTTCGGGGGGCGTATTATTCTCCTCATATTTGTCTTAATCACTTAAATCACGCATTGATGTTCACAAAAAAACTCGATATGAACAGTTACTTTTATTAAACAAACATCAAAATAGTTTTGTTAAATGTAAACAAACTTGATAATCGTGCGTAAAGTTGAAGAATTCTTCTTCTTTACTACCCTAGGGCGGTAAAGAAGAGGAATTCTTCAGAATTATGAGACACGCTTGCGCAATGAATACAAGTACGTAAAGAATCACTTTCTACGCATCTAATCAGAGATTCAATGTTCATATTTCGTAACAATCGTAGATAAAATATATTTCGCATTTCTTTTTGGTGTAAAATAATTATCAGAGTCTTCTTTATAGATCGGAATTTAAATATTATGTGATATCTAAATCTAAAGGGGACACAATTAAGGCAAAGCATGCATGAGTTAAATACATATAAATATATTTACCTTTTAAGATTCACTATATTTATAATAGTGATGGTTTGTCACACTAATAATTCAGTGTAGCATATTGAAAATAATTTAGATCTGTTACAATATTTTCAACAATAGTGCTTTGGTTGTTAACCTTTAAACATACGTAAAAATTAAAATAATGTTATGATAGTAACTACAAAATGTTTTTACTAAAACATTTCTCCACAAATTAGTTTACAGGCAGTTGAATCTGTTAATGTTGACATAATTGAACCAGTTAAAAACCAAGAATAAACAGGACAAGTGTGTGCTAGTCAGCACACAGTGGGGGTCCGTAGGCCACACTGTATAGTGTTCAACTGTAAAGTGTATAAACAGTGTTTATTTAAAATACTAAAAAGCTACTTTGCACTATTCTAAGGGTCTGATATTCTTAAAACACACTCTGATAAAGTTTTTTTTTTTTTGCCACTGAACCGGACTACAACCATATAAATACATCGAAAAGACCATAATGATAAAAAAAAAGTATTTTGTCAATAAAAAATAAAATAATATTTTTTTTCGAAATTTCGAAATAGTGGTATCTTTTCTTTTGGTCGAAGAATGTTCAGGAATTTTTCAGATTTTTTGCACTTCACATAAGCGAGATAGAGGGGGGGGGGGGGGGACACACGTTTCACATCCACTTCAAACTTGCCTACGCTCGCCCTATCAAAGTTATAAAATAAGAATTATATATTTTTGTAATCTGCTCGACGTACCCTTTCTTTTGATACCCCTCAAGGTGTCAAAAAAATAAAATAAAAACAATTTAACCCTTAAGTTCTTTTACCCTACTTTTTTGAAAAAAAAAAAAATTAAGTCGCTATATTTTTAAAATATGTGGGTAGGTACAAGACACATACATGCCAAATTTCAAAGTGATCAGACGAAAAGTGTAGCCGTGAAAGCAGGTGACCGGACGGACGGACAGACACACGCAGGAAAATATAAGGGTCCTTGGTTTTGTCCTACGGACCCTAAAAATGCTCTGACACTATTTACTACTGTTTTTGATTAGGTTGCACTACATATTTACATCTCCATAGTTATTAAAAAAAAAAAAAAAATTAACAGCTTAATTCTTATGCAAGTTCGTTGCTGATTCTGTATTACTAAGAAAGTAATTATTTTACAAGACAATATTTCAGATAAGGTAGAAAATAAACCCCTTTTTATCAAAATGCCCAGAGATGAAAGAGAAAATTATGCAAAACAAGTTCTAACTATGTATATAGTTTTGTATAACTATAAAGGAGAAAGGGCTGACCCTTGTGATTTAATATCCAGCAAGGTCTCAGTTATAATAGCCCTTAAAGGTTACATTATACGAGGTTTAGATTGTATAAAGGGTATTCTGTGGAGTGTATAAGGTTAGGTATCAGGGAACCTGAGTAGACCACTTCCTTTTTAGAGGTGAAATATGACCATTAGGGTTTCTAAACCACCTTGATGGTTTTTAGAACCCTTCATACTCCATTAAAAAACATTTTATGATACATTTTTATGGTTATTCTCCTTTTACCTTTTTAACTTAATTCATCAATAATGGTAAGCGGAATCGTTTTAAATAAATTCTAACATATGCAAAAAAGATGTGTGTATCATATACATACACAAATATTCAAAAGTGCGTGTGAGCATGAGTGAGATATAGACATCTTTTAGAACAACTTTTATAAGAAAATATGTTTGATATTTTTAAATTCATAGGTACTTTACTCTTGGCAATTTTACTTCCGTGGACTGTATACATAATTATATTGTTTTATAGATACTTTTTTACGATGTATATCCACAAAGTAAGTTCCGTTTCTATTTTTATCCGCGGCAGCGCTGCGATCGCAGTTCTGAGCATGCGCGGCAGTTACTCTGACTCAGGGTGCTCTCACACTGGATCCGACTACATGCGACTTTTGGTCATGCGTAGTCGTACGTAGTCGGACAAACTATCCCAACCTTAGCACTATTATCAGAGCTCTCACACTGCATCCGACTTAGTCGTCCGACTATGTGTGTATACCTCCGACCTGCGACTCGATCCCAGCAGTCTCGGATTTTCGTCCGACCTACGGAGCAAAACTACATACCCATTTACAGTTTTTTTTTTTTTAAGTTTTAAGTTGTTTTATTCAGTTTTTTGTGAATTCTTTTTTTTTAGTTTTCTTTTATTTATCAGTGAGTGAAGTTAATTTGTTAGTTTTTGTACAATATACAAATCATGGATACCGAAAAATTAATTGTTTCTTTTTAGTACCTATAAGAAGTAAGATTTGATTAATGTAATTTTTTTTTTCTTAAATAAGAGTTAGATTTTATCAATGTAAAGATATATATATATATATATATATATATATATATATATATATATATATATATATATATATATATATATATATATATATATATTTTTTTTTTTTTTTTTTTTTTTCTTCTTAAATAAATCACGATAATAATTTCATTTTAATAAATGATTATTACTTGTCTTAGCGTAACAGTCAAACGCTCGTCAGGCGATATCACAAGATGGAAATTGCTCTGTTTCGTCAGTTCAGGTTTGATACTTTCCAGAATATAGGTAAAGTAGTCAAAGAATTTATTGGGATCTTCTTTTAAATCGCCCATTAAATGGTGAAATTTACCATACTCTTCTTTCTTCAAGAATATCTGGTTAATCCATTCTGTTCTTCTTAAACGTCTTTTTCTTTGCCTCAACAATAAACTATTACATTCGTTCAACAATATACTTACCCATTCATCTTGCCAAAATGTAAGTAAAACGAAAAAATATATAAAATTAAAGGCTCCTCTCCGACAAGTCTGCTCCAATGTTAGAGCACAAGTCGTACTACCGAGTCGTACCTATAGTCGGATGCAGTGTGAGAGCTCAAGTCGTACTACCGAGTCGTGCATAGTCGTACGTAGTCGGAAGTCGCATGTAGTCGGATCCAGTGTGAGGGCACCCTCAAGGAGAAGAAATGTACGGCATTTTCAGATCGCTGCTGCCGACGTGTTCTTTGTAGTGCTTCTTTATAATGTCAGTCTTAATTGAAAATGCTGCCGCTTGTGGACGCGGTTTTGCTTAAGCTTCTTTTCAATTGCGTGAACCTGTTCATCAGTAACCAAAGATGGGCGTCCACTTCGTTCCTCATCGTGCACTTGATCACGTCCTTCATTGAACAGTCTGACCCATCTTCTAATTATTGAATCACTTATAGCATTTTGTCCGTAAACCTCGCAGATTTGTCGATAAATTTCACTTGGTTTATCTTTCTTTGCATATAGAAAAGCGGCAGGATTTTCAATTAAGGCTGACATTATAAAGAAGCACTACAAAGAACACGTCGGCAGCAGCGATCTGAAAATGGCGTACATTTCTTCTCCTTGAGTCAGAGTAACTGCCGCGCATGCTCAGAACTGCGATCGCAGCGCTGCCGCGGATAAAAAATAGAAACGGAATTTACTTTGTGGATATACCTCGTATAAATTACAAATACAAATATACTCAATTAGTTTGCTTCTAAAAAATTACAATAACATTCATAGGGAGCCATAAAGGGTAAAACCAGTGCACTCCCTGAGTAGTTGCTTTTACTTCAATATAAATAAACGGTTTAATTTGTACCATGAAGAACACTTTTAGAGTCCGTATGTCCACAGTTTATTTAGATATAATTAACTTTTAGAATTATGTTCGAGTAGAGCTTAGAAACGAACACTGGTTTTCCTGCTGCTAATTTGATATAGCCTACTCAAGAGTTTAGACAGGTAAAACAAACATTTTAATTCCTCTGAGACAGTTTTGTGAAATTATATAATCACACTTATTTTAATAATAATAAAAAAATTAATATTTCAAGATAAAAAGAACTTTTTATATACTACGTTTTTAAATTTTCTGTTGAATCGTATGTAATGTTGATAATATAATTGTTATTGTTATATAATATATAGTGTTAGTGAAAAAAAAAAAAATCCGATTTAATTTACTTCACATAAATGACAACCATCTAGAGAGCTGATCTTAAACCTATAAAAGGACAAATCTCTCAAACACTATGGATCTCCCCAACACCAAATCTAAACCGTGCCATCGATATATTTGAAATAATATAATCGATATTTCCTGTTTTGCTGTCATTCAATGTTTATCTATCACACATTTGAGACCCGTCAAAATGAAGATTGCGTAAATATGGGATATGGCAAAACAAATAAAATAACTTGCGGATTTTTTCCGAACTAACTTTCGGAACAGCAAAATTTGCTGAAAACCAATTAAATTCTGCTGAAAGATGGCTAAAAGTATTAAAATAATGCATTGTAATCGTGTTCTGAGCTATGCTAAAAGTTTCAAATGTCTAGCTATTCGGGAAGTTAGTTAGAAATCGATTGCCAGAGTTGTAAGGCAGGAAATGAAAACAAGGGACAGAAAGGCCTCCTTTGCTGCCTTGTTACATACAATATATTATCTACTCACGCTATTTAGATAAAAAATAGTAGCTTAGGTAAACATAATGATACATTAATAATATAACATTGCTTTGTGGTAAAAAAGTATAAAACTAAATTTATATAATACAAATTAAACTTAAATTAAACACAAACCAAAACAGATGTTAAACACTCTGGAAAACATTGTACTTTTCCTGCCTAGGTAGAGAAATATTTTCCTGCCTAGGTAGAGAAATATTTTCCTGCCTAGGTAGAGAAATATTTTCCTGCCTAGGTAGAGAAATATTTTCCTGCCTAGGTAGAGAAATATTTTCCTAGAGGTAGAGAAATATTTTCCTGACTCAGGGCCGTAACTACAATCTTGGGGGCCCTGGGGCAAGATTATTCTGGGGGCCCTTCGTGGTGTCGAGGGGAGCCCCTCCACTCCCCCCCCCCCAAAAAAAGGGGGATACGGGGTCCTCCCCCGGAAATTTTTGTAAAAATAACCCCCCAAAACGTGTTTTAATGCATTCTAGAGGTCAAATTTACCCACATCTATAGTATTTTATTTTGCGCATGACCCAAAATCGAAAATGTCTAATTTAGACTCTATAGCTAAATCCTCACCTACCTCCTGGTTAATTTAGTTAGGCTACCACATAAATACATGTATAACTAATACCAGGGGTGCCCACAGAGGGGGGTTATGACGCAGACTGCGTCGTTAAAATTTTTGGGGGGGGGGTAGTAAATATAACTTTTTTCCACTTTTGGAGGGAGGATAGATGTGATTATAAATATTTTTCTAAGTTATCTAAATTTATAAGATTTGTACCAACAATAAAGAGTGGACTAGAAAACAGTACTAAAGAGAAAGAATTACCCAGGGGCCCGGGCTTTCGGGGCGGCCATGGTTTGTTTACAACCAAAAAGCCAAAAAGGATATTGAAGTCAGTGGCGTAACTATGGGCCCGATTTGCGAGTGGGCCCCAAATCCAATAAAAACATAAAACTACTATCTTTGTACCAATGTCGATGGGGGTCCTTTAGAGCATAGTAAATACTTCTATACCATTTTCAGGGGGCCCCATTTAGTTCTGAACGCAAATTTTAATTTTTTTGCTCATCAATTTTTTTTGCTAGGGGCCTCCAATGCCCTAGATATCACTAATTGTGATATTAAAATAGACTTAAAATAATTCCAAATGTGTCAGAATCTGGAAGTGTGAATTCTTGTTTCATTTAGTTACTTATATTGTTGTGATGGTTTTATCTTATTCAATATGGTCAATGTTAATTTACAGGAGAGAAACTGACAGATAAATCATATTAACCAACTGATATTAATAACTTTTATTTTTTTATTTGTCATGCAGTTTTTGTGTAAATAAACTGTTACTTAACTATTTTGATTTGCTTCCTCTTAATCTCACTATTTTAGCAAACAATTTATATTATGCTTTTAAATTGCGTCATAGAGCATAGAGGGGGGGGGGGGGCACCCCTGCTTATACGATCTCTTCGTAACAGTTAGGAAAAAACTTTGATAAAGGTGAACAATATATTGAGTAAGTGTCAGAGTTTTTTTGTCAGTTCTCCGTGTAATAGTCCTCAAAAAACTTACTAGTGAACTACGTTTGTCATACGTTGCCACGGGGCCCCTGGTGCGTGGAAATATTAAATCTTTTTCTGTAAATGTCTAGGGTCCCCCTAGTCTCAAAAGAACCGTTTAATAATAGTCCATAATTATTCTCTCCTGAAACTAATTTCTTTGATAAAAGGCTTTTAAAATTCACATTATTTCGTTTTGCCCATTGTAATTCAAATAGGGCCGAAGGATCGGGGGCCCCCGGGTTCGGGGGCCCCGGGGCACTGCCCCGGTTGCCCCGGTGGTAGTTACGGCCCTGTCCTGACTGTTTCAATTACTTTTCTGCCTGATGTTTTTAATATTTTAATGACAAATCAGCGAAATAGTTCTTTCCAGCCTAAAAACAATTAAGTAATGCTTGATTTTGCTGTCGTGGGAAGATAAAATATGAAGCTAGCAGAGACTTTACTCATACTGTGTTAACACTTAACACTGATGATGATATAAAATAACACTTAACACTGATGATGATATAAAATAACACTTAACACTGATGATGATATAAAATAACACTTAACACTGATGATGATATAAAATAACACTTAACACTGATGATGATATAAAATAACACTTAACACTGATGATGATATAAAATAACACTTAACACTGATGATGATATAAAATAACACTTAACACTGATGATGATATAAAATATCACTTAACACTGATGATGATATATAATAACACTTTACACTGATGATGATATAAAATGTCGAAAAGCATATGTTAATTTAAATACATAAATTTGGTAACAATAATGTTGTGGTACTTTCTATTAATAGTTATAAAATTACATATTTAAATTTTATTAAATTAGAAAGAAGTAACTTCAAGATATTAATGTAACTTACAATTTTAATTTTTTTCTGGAAGGTAGTTTATAAATCTACCATATTAAAAATAAACTACATTTAAGATGACAAATTCCGTAGTAAAGCATGGTATTTCAATAAGATTAAAAAAACAAATAAAAATTAGGATCATGGTTATGATTTTTGCTTTCTAATAAATGTAATTTGGTTAAAACTATGTAAATTAGTAACGTTAATAAAATATGTAATTAATATCTTGAGTCTTTATAAAAAATGCAAACATAAAATAATAAAATAAAAAATAAAAAAAAATAAAAAATTCAATGTAATTGCAGATAAATATTTATAAAAGAATTAAAACATTATAAAAAGGGTATTTAAAGCAAATAATAAAGATGACTATCAAATTATAATTAAATCATAAATAAAGCTTTTTATATAGGCCGCTCGACAATGCTTCGGCCAAGCAGTTTAAATAATAAAACAAAAGTAAGACAACAGAATAATTCCGTAACAAGAAGAAAATTCCTCAAGGAATACCAAGAAATGAAACTTAAGTAGCCTTCTTACAAGGACAAAGAATGAAAAAAAAAATATATATATAATTCTTAAAAATGCTTTTAACGAAATTACATCAAGTAGTAAAACAAAGTTTGGCTAAGAAAATAAATTGCTTGGCTGTACCATTCTCATTAGTCCTTAATGAACAAATTCCATTAGCTATATTAAAAATTCAGACATTAATATCGAGATGATAAGGGGGGGGGGGGGGGGGGGAGGCCAAGAACTATTATACTTTTTTAATAAGGCAGTGTAAATGCATTAAAACTTGTCGAAAATGATAAATTGCTTAGACGTTATTACATTTTACATTAGTAACTTGAAATAAACAAGTCAAGTGTGTGCTAGTCAGCACACAGTGAGGGTCCGTAGGCAACACAGAATTGTTTAAGTACCTATTGATGGTGCTTTTTAAAATACTAAAAAGCTTACTATGAACTATCCTCCGAACTAACTCCTCCGGTTTCTCAGGTACCTTTACTACAAGAAACATGGTTATTCCTGCACTAGAGATACACCGGCTATAAGTCTTAGATCAGATTTTTGTTATCACTCTCTAGAGAGTTGACGAAAAGTGATTATGTTGATCCTACTATAAAAAATTATTAATAATAATATGTTCGGATCTCTTATCTTACATGTATGCCAAATTTCAAAGTGATCAGGCGAAAGGTGCAACCGTGAGAGCAGGCGATAGTCGGACTGACAGACACACGCAGGAAAATATAAGGATCCTTAATTTTTCCTACGGACCCAAAAAAGACTATTTATTCTTCCATAATTGAACAAAAAAGTGCTTATTTAGATATAAAAAAAAAAATTTTTATTCCAATATTTAATACATTATACGATTATAATAATTTGTAAAAAAAAGACAAACTCTGTGATACTCTTCTTTACATGGCAGGCCTATCGAAGTTAAAAATATCTATAATTTTGGTAACTTTTTGTCGTAACTCCATCAGTTATAATATGTCGTTGTCGTACCACATCTGCCTCTTATTGGGCTAGAAACATAGCTTTTGTGTAATTCGTACATTTTCACACATTCTTTTAGTTTTTCCAAGTTTACATGGCAGCTAGAATCATCAAATTTAGCATGGTGGTTAGAAATGGTTAGAGGTGGTAATAAGTGGTTAGAGGTGGTTAGAAGATGTTGGAGGTGGTTAGAAGTGGTTAAAGGTCGTTAGAGATTAATGGAGGTGGTTAGTGATTGAGGGAGGCGGTTTGAGGTGATTAGAGATGGTTGGAGGTGGCTAGAGACGGTTGTAGGTGGTTAGAAATGGTTGGAGGTGGTTAGGGATGGTAGTTGGTGGTTAGAGGTGGTTGGAGGTGATAAGAGGCGGTTAGGGATGGATAGAGGGGGTTAGAAAGTGTTAGAGGTGTTTAGAGATGGTTGGAGATGGTTAGAGGTAGGTAGGGATGGTTGTAGGTGGTTAGAGGTGTTAGAGGGGGTTAGAAAGTGTTAGAGGTGTTTAGAGATGGTTGGAGATGGTTAGAGGTAGGTAGGGATGGTTGTAGGTGGTTAGAGGTGTTAGAGGGGGTTAGAAAGTGTTAGAGGGGGTTGGAAAGTGTTACAGGTGGTTAGAGATGGTTGGAGGTGATAAGAGGATGTTGGAGGTGGTTAGAAAGTGTTAAAAATAACTTCTCCAGGGTGGGGAATCGAACCCGGGCTCTCTCCGTCCGCGTTTCAAGCTAATTTATCAAGAACTAGATTTTTTCCGGGAAAACGGCTTATATTGTTGGATTCCTATTCAAATGGACTACATTTTAGAATTTTTTAATCAAAATCATCGGAATCGTTTTTGAGAAATAATTTTTTTTTTCAGAGTTTTTTGGGGGTAACGCCCCCAAATATAGAGCTAATCTTCATTTCTCGATTTCCCCTCGAGGTATGATTTTTCTGAACATGGTATGCCAAATTTCGTCATAATCGGCCCAGTATAGTTTAGGCTCCAGGCGTCTGCACAGACGACAGACGACGGACTGACATTTTTGAAAAAAAAAACCAATTTTTTTGGACTCAGGGGACCTCATAACGTGTAAATCCATCAAAATCTCAAAATCGAATTTTCGCGCCATCACAATACATTTCCTTTATATGAGAAAGTAAAAATCTGTTACAAAATAGCTCCGTATATTTAATTATAAAATTCAAATATATATTAGATCATGAATCATCACAATTATTTTTTTTATTCATATAAAGTTTATTTATTTATGTCAAATGAATTGCTGTAATGATACAGCAGAAATTCTAAATGCAACGTGAGCTGATTCTTCAAAGAAAATATGCGAAACAAGAATACAATAAGGATTACTTATTGATGAATAAGAACGAAAATTTTCAAAAACCCAATCTTCTGCGAGTTCTTTTTTTTCTTCTTTGAATTGGATACAAAGACATTTTTGATATTGATAAAAAAAGATTGGAATTCGTGACCCTGTCATTCAATTTACAAGCAATTCTTGCAATTGAAATTCCTTTTAATATAAACCATCGTCGTATATTTTATTTAGCATTTGAGAATATACATACAAATTTAACAACTTTAGAAATTAAAAATAATTGAAAAATTTCAAGCGGGTAAATATATAATAAAATATAGTAAGAATAAAGGAACCAGAATATTTTATAACCGCTAGCAATTTTATTTTAGTAATTTATACAAACCTCCTGCAGCACTACCGGCTACTAAGTGGTAGCCAAATTTCCTTTATTTTAACCACCAGCTACTTTACTCCAGTAATTTCTGAAAACTACTAGCAACTTTACTTCGAATGCTAGATAGGTAAATTAAAACCAAGGTATGTGAACGTTAGAGAAACAAAAAAAGTCAAGTCATGCACCATGACTTAATGAGCGAATTTTCAAATAAATGTGCGTATTATTGGCTTATGATAATATAGGCAAATTTTGGTTTAGAATTTGCATGGGTGAAAAAAAAAATTGGCACACAGGGGTACGGGGTACAAAAGTCAAAATAGTATTTACCCTTCAAGATGCATGTCGTTGGAAAGCTCTTTAAGAGTAGAGTAAATGTTGTTATATACACTTTTATCATATTTTCGTATAAAAGGGAGGTAAAATGGAAAAAACACGTTTTTATGCTATTTTTGACTCTAAATTGTAAAAATTTGACCCCTAAATGAACTCCAAAAATTCTGGCCAACGAACTCATCCTTTCTTTTGATATTATTGACATTTTAAAATTGATGAATAATATTTAGATTGATAAAGACCTGTTGTATACTAAAACCCGCAGTGTTCATAAGTATGGCTAACAGTGTCTAAAAACCTTTTAACAGATTTTCTTAAAAATTTGCCAATCTCCAAATTTTTGCTTAGGCAGGAAAGTACCTAAAATCTCGCGTATAATACGCACTGTTTTCCTTCCAAAATCGGGGTGCAAATACACAAGTGAAAAAAAAATGTTTTACAACTTAAATTTTACTTCAATATTTAAAAGAAATGGCTATTACAATGGTATATAATATCACACATATTAAAAATCTTGAACGTAAATATACTTGAAAACTGATTTTATGTATCTTATCGTATTCATTTTGGTTACCTACTATTTTAGTACGTTTTTATTAGCTTGCTTTCTTGTTTGTTTGTCCGGTACAAATCTGGCAATCGATTTCTAACTAACTTCCCGAATAGCTAGACATTTGAAACTTTTAGCATAGCTCAGAACACGATGACAATGCATTATTTTAATACTTTTAGCCATCTATCAGCAGAATTTAATTGGTTTTCAGCAAATTTTGCTGCATGGAACGTTAGTTCGGAAAAATTCCGCAAGTTATTCTATTTGTTTTGCCATGTCCCATATTTACGTAATCTTCATTTTGACGGGTTTCAAATTTGTGATTTTTATAAATAAGAGATAAACATTAAATGACAGCAAAGCAGGATATATATCGATTATATTATTTCAAATATATCGATAGCACGGTTTAGATTTGGTGTTGGGGAGATCCGTTGTACAAAGATTTGTCCTTTTATAGGTTTAAGATCAGCTCTCTAGATGGTTGTCCTATATGCGAAGTAAATAAATTCGGAACCATTTTTTTTTTTTTTTCCATTAACATTATATATTATATAACAATATCAATTATATAATCAACATTACATACGATTCAACAGGAAATTTAAAAACGTAGTTACGTTTAAATTTTTACCTTTAAAAATCAGTTAAGGTATGTTAGTTTACAAAAATGTTCAACAACAAACAGACTTGAGAGAAAAAATGTTCCCTGATATCTGAAACGGATTTCTGTCATGGAATTTGTGAATTTGGAAACGTAAACCTATGTTGTTTTTCAGAATAGACTCAAATGTTTCCGTTACATTCGGTAAGATCGGAAGCAATTATGTTAATATTAAAGCAAACTGCCACCAGATGTTACTTATAGTATTACACTTCATAGGCTAGGCGCACACTGGAGCCAAAAGAGTCTGCAAACTGTCTGCGGAGGCTGTCTCCTGGTGCAGAAGATTGTTGGAGGGCGACAAAACTTTCACCCGAAAATAGCCCGAAATAGCCCGGGAGTAAAAGCACATCTGGTTTGTTCTAATTAATCAATATATGCAGAAGATTGTTGAAGGGCGACAAAACTGTCACCCGAAAATAGCCCGAAATTGCCCGAGAGTAAAAGCACATCTGGTTTGTTCTAATTAATCAATATATGCAGAAGATTGTTGGAGGGCGACAAAACTGTCATCCGAAAATAGCCCGAAATTACCCGAGAGTAAAAGCACATCTGGTTTGTTCTAATTAATCAATATATGCAGAAGATTGTTGGAGGGCGACAAAACTGTCATCCGAAATTGCCAAAGAGTAAAAGCACATCTGGTTTGTTCTATAATTAATCAATATATGCAGAAGATTGTTGGAGGGCGACAAAACTGTCATCCGAAAATAGCCCGAAATTGCCCGAGAGTAAAAGCACATCTGGTTTGTTCTAATTAATCAATATATGCAGAAGATTGTTGGAGGGCGACAAAACTGTCATCCGAAAATTGCCCGAAATTGCCCGAGAGTAAAAGCACATCTGGTTTGTTCTAATTAATCAATATATGCAGAAGATTGTTGGAGGGCGACAAAACTGTCATCCGAAAATAGCCCGAAATTGCCCGAGAGTAAAAGCACATCTGGTTTGTTCTAATTAATCAATATATGCAGAAGATTGTTGGAGGGCGACAAAACTGTCACCCGAAAATAGCCCGAAATTGCCCAAGAGTAAAAGCACATCTGGTTTGTTCTAATTAATCAATATATGCAGAAGATTGTTGGAGGGCGACAAAACTGTCACCCGAAAATAGCCCGAAATTGCCCGAGAGTAAAAGCACATCTGGTTTGTTCTAATTAATCAATATATGCAGAAGATTGTTGGAGGGCGACAAAACTGTCATCCGAAAATAGCCCGAAATTGCCCGAGAGTAAAAGCACATCTGGTTTGTTCTAATTAATCAATATATGCAGAAGATTGTTGGAGGGCGACAAAACTGTCACCCGAAAATAGCCCGAAATTGCCCAAGAGTAAAAGCACATCTGGTTTGTTCTAATTAATCAATATATGCAGAAGATTGTTGGAGGGCGACAAAACTGTCACCCGAAAATAGCCCGAAATTGCCCGAGAGTAAAAGCACATCTGGTTTGTTCTAATTAATCAATATATGCAGAAGATTGTTGGAGGGCAACAAAACTGTCACCCGAAAATAGCCCGAAATTTCCCAAGAGTAAAACCACATCTGGTTTGTTCTAATTAATCAATATTAAATTATTTAAAGTGGGAATTTGAATCAAGCCCCATCATTGTGGTCTAACCAGTAAATTCAACTTGGAAATATTTGCAATCTAATCATTGAATTATTTGAAGCTATAGAATTTCATCAAATTTATTAGATGATATTTGAAAGCTTTCTGAAGAGTTTAATTCAAATTATTCATAGTTTAATTTGTATTTAGTTAAATATTTTCATTCTCAAGTACCAAAATAGTTTTCATTGCAATGTTTGACTATAATTTCAAACATTCCTGAACATAAATCCGTTTCAGCCATCAAGAAATATATTGTATCTACTCACGCCAGCAAAATTAAGCATTCTTGTACTGTTTTCAATCTGCAAAATGGAATTTTTTCTTGATTCTTTTGTAACATGTCAAAAAAACACGCAGCAAAATAGTAAAGTGTCACCAAAAGTGTCACTCAGCAAAATAAAACACAGGCAAAAATAAAACAGGCAGCAAAATTTTAAGAAAAGGTTACTTTACATCGCAGGTTATGAACTCTCCCACATTGTTCATTTTTATATATTTAAGCGTAATATTCTGCTAAATATTTATATATTTTTTGAAAATTCTTTTAAAAAGTATAAAAATAAAAATCTTTAGTGTAATTTTTCTGCCGTTAGTAGATAAAATATTGTTATTTTGCATATGTTAATATGCAGCAAAGGAAACATTCCTGACTCATTTAAATATTACCTGCTTCGGTTACACCTTAGAAGGTAGGTAACATTTTCCTGACTCGGCTTCGCCTCGTCAGTAACATAGTATATTTCCTGTCTCGGCTTCGCCTCTGCAGTAAATTTGTTTAGCCTATCCTCGCCTTCGGCTCGGAACTAAAACTTAAAAAACTAGTCAACAAATTCCATTTTGCTGCCTAGTAAAATAAATATCAATTCTTATCACGTGTGAGTCTGTAAGACGCGGACGGTTTGAATTTCAAAGTTTTTATGAAATTCTATGTCTTAAAACTACTTGATTGTAGGTCACACTAATTGATTGTAGGTCACACTAATTGATGGAAGGTTACACCACTTGATTGTAGGTCACACTACTTGATGGCAGGTCATAATTAGCCTAATGTTGGTGTGAAGTTTTAGTGACGTTGGTTTCTCTTTTACATGCTAACACATAATTTTTTAAAAATACTCAACCGATATTTAAGAAATTTGGATAGTTTGTCGGAAGTTTTAATTTTAACCGTCTGCGCACATTAAATATTGCTAAATTGGCAAAATATTTTTTTTTGTTTTATTTATCATTAATTTTATTCCATCTTGTTAGATTTTCGGAATGTAATAGATAAAAAGATCCTAAAAATTTGCAATTCTCATCAATGAATGTAGATATTTAATTACTGTACATCAAACACTAATAAATTTATATTTGATAATTAAATTAATTACTTCAAATTTTAAACATTTAAAAAGTTGAAATAAATAAAAAGTCAATACTATTTATACAATTAGTGAATAGCGTACTTAATAAATCTATTATTTATATTTAGTTTACCACAAAGAAATATAAAAATCAAGACAATAAGTTAATAATAAATAATAATTGTCCGGTGGGAAATAAAATAATTCCGAGAAATCCGGAAGAGGGTAAAATGGAAATTTTTGCTGGAAAATTCAGAAGTTAGAAAATGAATAAATCTTGAAAATTCAAAAGAGAAGGTAAGGTAATTCTACTACGTATACTCGCTTCGTATTAACCCGGTGCTTAAATCTTACCTTAAGCACTGCTTTCCTTAGAATAATCTTCCCTTTAGTGTTATAAGGACTTTGTTTCCTCGGATTCCTCGCTCCGTGAATCACGGACAATGTTGAGAATGTTCAGGAAAGCGTTTAATAAAAATATATTTTAGGTTGTTTTGTTGAATAATTTATGTTCTTCCTAGAAAATAGAAGTTTAGTAGCTTTTTGGCAATTACAAAGAATTTATCTGTGGTTTAAGTGGAACACGCGAAGGGCTTCAACCTTGTCTTTGGAATTAGGAAAATCTTTACCTTCAAAATGTTAACTTACAGGAAAAACCTGTTGAACTCCTTAATCAACTTGTTCTATTGCAACATTAAGACTTTAAAATTAAATAAATTAAAATATCGTCTTAATTGGAACCAATGTATAATTGTGATCGCATGTAAACCGTCATAAGTAATTTCAATAAATATTGCCTTAAGGCGGTATTATAAACTAAATGCCGAGATTACGATAAATGCGAGCAATTTATCGTAATAGCGGAATCATCACGATTTATCGTGCATTGTAGCAATTTATTGGAGTTGGAATTTCACTGGATGGTTGGTGTAACTTTCTCCGAATCGTAACGACCTGTCGTTACGATTCGGAGAAATTTACATGGGTAAACAGTTGCAGGCAACTGTCGCTACAATTCGACTCAATTTTCGTTGGCTATTCATAGGAAACATTGTTTTGAGATAGTTTTTTTTCTTCTTTGTGTGATCACTCGTTTGATTTATTTATAAAAATAAATTGTTACAATCACATCGTTACGATTTGTCGTAGCGTGTAATCCTGCCTTAAGGTTTAATATAGGTTGGGAGGAAAATATCCTTTAATTTCCAATAAAGATTATTCCTTTCTGGTGTAGCTGCCTAGTCCAAGCGAAACCGAGCCTAGCGAATAACTTTTGTTCTACTTGTTGATAACTTTTGTTCTACTTGTTAATAAATTTTGTTCTACTTGTTAATAACTTTTGTTCTACTCAATATGTTTTGATGAAACCAAGTCTATAACATGCACCAACTTACTTTTGTTCTAACTCTTCTTCTTTTAACTATCTTTTGTTCTACTTGTTAATAACATTTGTTCTACTTGTTAATAACATTTGTTCTACTTGTTAATAACATTAGTTCTACTTGTTAATAACATTTGTTCTACTTGTTAATAACTTTTGCTCTACTTGATGTTAATAAAATGTTGTTCTACTCTATATTTTTCGGTGAAACCAAGTCTATAACATGCGCCAACTTACTTTTGTTCTAACTATTCTTCTTTTAACTAACTTTTGTTCTACTTGTTAATAAAATTTTGTTCTACTCAATATTTTTCGGTGAAACCACGTCTACAACATGCGCCACATGTTCGCACACACCTCTGCAAAAAGAATAATCGATTTCGTTTAGCCAGTTTTGCGCCTATAAAGTTGGACTGATGGTGACAGACACACACACTGACATACATAAACGAAAAAAGTTATGGCCGGGTTAGGTTTTCGGAATGTATTAAATGAAAAAGTATCCAACAAATTTGCAATTTTCATAAATGTACAGACAAAATAATTTTAAATATACGTAGAACCTCGATAAACAGTGTCTCAAGAGGATTAGGGAAACAGTCTTGTTATGGAGGTGCTCTTTTTGTTGAGGGTCGTGTTATCGAGGTTAATGGGCGGGGTTTTTAAGTCTAGACTTGTTCAAGGTCGACCCATTCCTGTATCTGTATAGAGACGCGTTATATAGACTTCTCAAAACGATTTGTTATAGAAGTTCTGAGTTACGTTGGGAATTGGAAAACATCCATGTTATAGAGGTTGTTTGGATAATAATAGTCGCGTTATAGAGGTTAATTAACATTATGTGTTATGGCAATCTCAGGGGGATTTGGAATTGCACTTGTAATTGAGGTTGTCGTGTTATTGAGGGTCGTGTAAGTGAGGTTCTACTGTATTAGATATTTAAATATTATACATCACACACTAATAAATTTATATTTTATAATTAAATTAATTATATTAATAAACTTATGAAGTTTTCATAAATAAGAAAAAAAAAAAAATAAATAAAATACAATAGAATCTAGTAATTATAATAAATTAACTTCTAATATATCTATATATTAATATCGAATAAAGACTTAAATAGAAGATCTTCTTTTGCTCGGCGTTCAATGTGAATAACCCCATGCTGATAGTAATCATACTGATAGTAATCATACTGATAGTAATCATACTGATAGTTATCATACTGATAGTAAACATACTGATACTGATAGTAATCATGATGTAGTAATCATACTACGGAAAGATAATCGGTATCGGTAACGACAGAGAAAATCATTCTTCAGTAAAGCTCAGTTGGTTAGAGCGCCTGTAACGGATATATACGTATAGGAGGCCCGTGGTTCAAGTCCTGGTGCTGGGGTATATTTTTCTCTGTATGTCTCCCGTAGTTAATGATAATTATAATTTGATTTAAATTGTAAATATATTTGTAATCTACACCCTGATACCCAACTCGGAAATTAAAAAAAAAATTGAGTTAACCACATTTGTGTGCATTGCTCATGGACCTATTTAATTTTGAACGTTTTTTTTTTCCTGTGGGATTTTAAAAAAAGTTTCACTAGTGTTATAAATGGCAACTCGCTAGCTTGAAAGGTTCGGGAGATATGCATCAATGTACGGTTGACGCATCACTCTCGGCATAAAGGTTTCGAGGACGAGGAGGAAATTCTATAAAATACATTGGTTAGGCGTGAAGTCTCACGTAAAAAGGGTTTCGTTGGTATCGTGAACATAAATTTAGTATAACGGGGGGCGGGGGGGGGGGGGGGGGGGGCGAAATTTTGATGTTTTTTGTCAAAATGGCATGAAAACTTAAACATGTTCCACAAGTGTTATATATTTTTATAATCTACTTTTCAATACCTTTAATTTGATACCCCATTCAAATTTATAAAAAAATATTTCTTTCCACGTGACAGAAATTTGCCACCATTTTGGATTTCCAGTTAATCAGATCAAATTGTTATTCTTATTTTTTCTATGGACCATAAGACCGCACATTTGTCATATTCTTTTATATTTTTTAGTAACAGTGGATAAATAGTTGAAGGGGGGGGGGGGGGGGTTACAAAAATAGTTTTGTTAACACATTTTTAATTATATTTACTTTATACAAATCTAATTTTTTTTCGCGTGACGTGGTTATTCGCCATTTTGAATTTGAACATCTGATAATTTTGAGTTTGCTATATGCTATATTTGAGTTTTCCTGTGTGCGCGTCAAAACGATCTTTAATACTGGAAAGTTTTATGTTTTTATCTCTTTTCACTCAAAAGTTATTGAAACCGTACAGAGAAACAGACACAGAAACGAAACTATAAGGGTTTCTTTTTTTGGTTTTACCAACGAAACGATGGTTGTTTGCAATTTATAAAATAAAAAAGTTGTTCTAAGGTCACATTTAGTTTAATTTTACATTGTACTTAACTATATTTTTACATTGAATTAACAAAACTACATAAATCAGTTGTTATTAGCTGCAATAAAAATATACTTCCTATTTTTTTTTCTTTCTCATATAGAGAGAAAGTATTGTGATGGCGCGAAAATTCGATGTTGATGGATTTATATGTTTTGAGGTCTCTTGACTCCAATAAATGTCTGTCTGTCGTCTGTTTGTTCAGACACCTGGAGCCTAAACTACTGGGCCGATTTTGACGAAATGTCGCATACATGTTCAGAAAAATCATACCCCGAGCCCCCAAATTCGGGGGCACTACGCCCCAAAACCTCTGAAAAACGTGAAAAAATTATTTCTCGAAAACGGTTCCGACGATTTTGATTACAAATTTTAAAATGGAGTCCATTTAAATACGAATCTAACGATACAGGCTGTTTTCTTTGACAAATCTAGTTCCTGAGAAAATAGCTTTAAACGCGGACAGAGGGCCTCTCTCTGTCCGCGTTAAAAGCTATTTTTATGATAAATTTCGATGATATGAACAATAATAAATAAATGTACCTCCGAAAACTAATAAATGGAAAACACTGGGCTAAGTAATTATGAACTAGTATATGAGAAAGTTTGTCTGAGTTGTCTCGGACCGATTTTTATTCGTGCGTTCATTATTTATATAAATAATAAACACTCATATGAATAATTACCCTGAAATTGGTTGTTTCATACATTTAAAATGCAATCGACAAATTAACTGATTTTTTTAACACTAGTGTAATGCATTTAAAGAAAAAAATAAAAAAGTTAAATGTTATACTTATATTTTATCATATTTCCTATTAGTACAATGTGTTCTTTTCAGAACAGCACATGAACTTTTCATGTGAATTAAATCAATTAATTCTTGGAAAGGTTCACTGTAAAACGTAATTGTTTCTCCTACGTAATAGCAAGGGAAAATTAAATCAATGCAGAAGTTCAGGGTTACATCATACTTTACAGAATTACTCAAAACCTCGTTATCAGGTCACTAAAATAAAAACTATTTCGTTAGCGTTAGATCGTGCTACAGCTATGAAGGATCAGCTTGTTTGTACAGGAAACGTGTTATTGTTCAGTATATGACTGAACAATAACACTGTGAAGTATATAACCTACTAATGGCTTATACTTAGTACCTATTATGCCTTAAGTTTTGGTAACACATTTTTAATTATATTTACTTTATACAAAACGACTTACAAGAACAAGTCTAATGAAATTAGAGTGGTAACATGAGCTCACATACTGGTAAGGTAATGTGGTTTTACAAACTAAATTCAGTGTAACATTTAACTGTTATTATTTGTTGTTGAAGTTACGAACAGTTCCTTTGAATTTTACCTTTTAAATTTCACGTTCTGAAGAAACAAGTTAGAAATATGCTTAAATATATTGAGAGATAAGGGTAGAAGAATAAATATTACACTTATTTTATAATGATGATATATCTAATGATATAAATAATTTATACAAAAAACTATTATTCATGGTTTCAGTTAGCAAATAAATTATATACATTATGTAAGTAAATATTACTTAATAAAGAGAAGTGGCTTTGATCTTGATCACATTAAGTCTTGTACAAAAGTACATCTTTACATAAAACATAAAGAGTACTTAACAGGTGAGTTATTGGTGAAAAATTGGTGTTTGTTTGGTTGATCAGTACTTTTTGGTAATTACCAGGCGTAGTGTCCGGCAGCGGAGGAGTAGGTAGCGTGGGCAACGGCGGGGCCGGCTACGACAGTCTTGGTGAGGGCGGGAGCGGAGTAAGCTACGCTAAGGGGAGCGGCGTGAGCGGCGTAGGAAGAGTAGCCGAGGGCAGGGGCGGCATGACCGTAAGAGAGAGCGGGAGCGGCGTGAGCGTAAGAGACAGCGGGAGCGGCGAGTCCGTGGTAGCTAGCAGAAGAGATGGTCTTGATTGCGGGGGCGGCGTAGGAAAGAGCGGGAGCGGCGTGAGCGTAAGAAAGGGCGGGAGCGGCGTGAGCGTAAGAAAGAGCGGGGGCGGCGTGAGCGTAAGAAAGAGCGGGGGCGGCGTGGGCGTAAGAAAGAGCGGGAGCGGCGTGAGCGTAAGAAAGAGCGGGAGCGGCGTGAGCGTAAGAAAGAGCAGGAGCGGCGTGAGCGTAAGAAAGAGCGGGAGCGGCAGCAATGGTCTTGATGGCGGGGGCGGCGGCGTAAGCTACGGCGGGAGCGTGAGCGTAGGCGAGTCCATGTCCGTTGGTGGCCCTGGAGATGGAGCTGTATGAGCTAGCGTGTCCAGCATGTACGTTAGTGCTGTATTCGCTGTGGCTGTCACCAGCGTATCCCTTCTGGGTGATTTCGTGGGTCTGTCCTACGCTTCCGTCATGGTAGCCGTATGAGGCGGCGGCGGTTTGGTAGTGAGCGGGGCCTCCAGCACGGGCAAGGGCAACAGCCGCCAAAAATACGATCAACTGTAACAGTAATACACAAATTAGTCTCTGAATAAAACCACTTATATACGGCATAGGTAAAAGTGATATTACAGCGAATGTATCTCAGAATAGACTTGAATTGAACGCAGTGTACACGTGTGATACACGTTGTGTATCAACTATGAGATTGCATTTGAACACCGTTCTTATAAATGAATGTATTTTTAATTAAAATATAAACCAATCGAATTTACGCTTTTAATAATAGTATATTATGTTACTAGGCTGTGAAGTGAGTTTTTTCTTTATCGTGGCAATTGCATTTACTGTGGAGCGTAGCGAGACAGTAAATATTGCCAAGGTAAAGAAAAAACACTTAACAGTCGAGTAGCATATATGCTATTTTTTTCGTGGTAGCAGACAATGAAAAAACATTAATTATTAATCAATAATCAATATAATAATAATAAATATTAGAACATACTTAAGATTTAAAAAAAAGAAACCTTAAAAAGAGGTCACACTATAGCAAAAGATAAATAAAACGCATTAACATATAGCGGATTTTAATCGTACTAGAAGCATTTCTACAAAGATTGCAGCGCTAAAAACAGAAGTTTTGATAACAGCAGGAACGTCCTTTTTTTTCAAATTTTTTCTTTACAGCTAGGAGTAATGAAAAGATTTTCTAAGTCCACGTAATAAAAAAATGGATTTTAGCTATGTTTTTTAGGCTGAAAAGTTATTATTTCACAGCCCACCACGGAAAAACTTTTTTTTAATAATAATTATATCTTTAAGAAATGATGCCAGATGAACTTAAACACTGCTCCAAAATAACTTCACAACCTTTTCTAGACCATGTCTATCAAAATATATAATTTTATTAAATATTTATAATTAAACGTCAATTCTTTAAAAATCTTTGCTTTCTATGAAAAGAATTTTAATAGTGCATAATTTAATTTTAGAAAATATAAACTTTTCTATATGTGTTTACCAAATTCAAATATAATTCAATTTAATCGCTTCCTATAATTGAGTCACATGAATTGTAAAACCGTAATAGCTCATTCACTTTTCCTTACTTATACATATTAAAGTTTAATTTTTTTTATATTTTGATTTGATTTTTTCCTTCATTCTCTTTCTTGAAGTTTGAATAAGCAAGTAAATTTAGGTAACATTTAGGTAATGCAATCGTAATTGGAATTTTAAGTATACAAAATTGAATTTTCAAATATTAAAATCCATTTAGAAATTAAATGCTAATATAAGAAAAAAGGAAATTCTTGTTCAAATATTGGTTAATAAAAATATTTCTCAAAAATATGCCAAAGAAACTTTTATAAACCAAATAAATATTCTTAAATTCGAATTAAAATATAAATATTTTAAAAATAACTCTCACACCATAGTTTCTATCAAATTTATTTAATATCAGTTAGGAATTTTCCTTATATTAACTTTAATTTTAAAGACACAGGGGGATTTTAATTCATCTTGAGCTGAAAAGATTTCAGTTCATTATTAGAGGAAATAATATTGGAGGGGAAAGTTCTCCAAGAGTATTTACCTTAGAAATTTATAAAGATGAAAATTTGGAGAGGAAATTCGAAGTTAAATCGTTTATAATAATAATATGAGTAAAGAACTTTTTATTTACTTTGGAAATGAAATAATTTTTAAATTGCTTATTTTATAAGATAATTAACTCGTGAACTCGTGAATAAAAAGCAGAAAAAGTTATGCTAAATTTGACAACACTTAAGTTAAGTGGACTAGGTGTATCCCCCCTCCCCCTAACATCCCAATTTCAAATCATTTATAGAATTATTTTAAGGATAATAATTAACTGACCAAAATTTATTTAGTATTTATTACGATAAAATGTAATTGTAATTTCTCAAATCCCTTGCTTTTATTTTCTCTTGCAGCTATTTGAAATATTTGTTATTTAAACTTTAATTTGACAATTAAAGGTCCTTCCAATAAAATTTAAAATTTACACGTGTTTTTTTGTTGCAATTCTGAACATTCTAAATAATATTTTTGGATATCATTAAAAATAAAAATTTTTAAAACGTTTTTAATAAATTTACTAAATAATATAAAATTATAACCAGTTACTAACGAAACTTATCCATTACGCTATATTTGTTTTTTTAAATCATAACATTGTAAAGTTTAAGTTAAGATTTAAGCCATACATTTGTTTGCTAACCTTATCAGATGATATTAGGATAAAATTATGAATTAATTTAAAACCATAAAAATTACTGACTGATTCTCAAATTAGTTTCAAATTATTTAGGGAATTGAACCTGCTCTCTCCGTCCGCTTTTTAAGGTATTTTCTCAGGAACAAGATTTTTCCCGGGAAAACGGCTTATATCGTTAGATTCGATTTAAATGGACTACAATTTAGAATTGTTTAATCAAAATCGTCAGAACCATTTTCGAGAAATATTACGTTTATTTAGAGTTTGTGGGGGTTGGCGCCCCCAAATTTAGCACTAAAATTCATTTCTCAATTTCACCCCGGGGTCTGATTTTTCTGAACATGTATGCCAAATTTCGTCAAAATCGGTCCAGTGGTTTAGGCTCCAGGCGTCTGCTTAGACAGACATTTTTTAAAAACCATTTTTTTTGGACTCAGGGGACCTCTATACGTGAAAATTCATAAAAATCAATACTTTATCTTTATATGAGAAAGTAAAAAAGGTACTGAGTCTTAAATTTTTTAAAGATAATTTAGATTTTAAAAATTAAATTTTTGAAATATGTTGGAAATGTTACTGACTTTTATACTTATGATTTGTAAAAAATTATAAGATTTAAAAATTATTTACAACGAATCAAATTTAATGCTAAAATTTTAAATTATTCTTTCAGCTACTTTAAAACTTCACATTAGATATTAAAAAATGTAAATGTATTATAGATATATACTAATACGTTTTTATTATTTAGGGGATGTATTGACTCTAATCAACTTTTCGGATATAAGTTGATTTTTAAAAATTTTTTAGACAGGAGTAAAGCGAAGTCATATGAGATTTTTAAGTTGGGATACATAATCCAAAAAACTGAAACTGTATTATAAGTTAGTACAAACCTTAGAAGCCATGTTACTGTTGTGATGAATGAACTGTAAATGTTGCTTTCTGTAGAGTACACAGTGTACTTTATACCCCTGGGCTTCTGTTGTAAGATCACAAAACAAGGACGCCAGGGTACCTACCCCCATCCACATGTACCCCGTGTACCGTCTAAAAGTATAACATTGTACCCCCTCTTTAGCTTGACCATCTAAACTCTGGACCCTTCAAAAAAAAAAATAACCTACTACAATCGAAAGAAAGTTGATCAATATAATTTTTTACACAACATACTCTGCATATATTTAATATGCATTTTAATATATATATATATATATATATATATATATATATATATATATTTATATATATATATATATATATATATATATATATATATATATATATATATATATATATATATATATATATATATATATATATATATATATATATATATATATATATATATATATATACATACATTTTTAACAAGTAATTAAATAAAAAGTCAACTCGTATCATAAAATAAAAAATATAATGTTTATTTTATTTTTTTATAAATATGTATAACCTACATAACGTTACAAGGACACCCAAATAAAAATTACAAAGCTGAATGTCCAGTTCAGTCTTTCATTTGCTCTTGTAGTAATCGGATCAATTGTAGATACATTTTTAAAAAAAAAATATATTCGTTTTTAATAAATATATTTAGTTTCTAATTATTTATCTATTTATTGTTAATTGAATGGTATTTACTATTCAAGTCTTATTGCATTTATTTTTCAAGATTTATAAAAACTAAACCTAATTGTTAAAGGCCAAGCAATGTGAAATAACTAATAACTATTCGTATAATATAATTAGCTATATTTTTACTTTCTCATATAAAGAGAAAGTATTGTGATGGCGCGAAAATTCGATTTTGAGATGTGTTTTTTAAAAAATGTCTGTCTGTCGTCTGTGCAGACGCCTGGATCCGAAACTACTAGACCGATTTTCATGAAATTTGGCATACATGTTCAGAAAAATCATACCCCGAGGCGAAATCGAGAAATGAATTTTAGCTTTAAATTTGGGGGCGCTAACCCTCAAAAACTCTGAAAAAAACGTGAAAAACATTTATTTCTCGAAAACGGTTCCGACGATTTTGATTAAAAAAATTCTAAAATGTAGTCCATTTAAACACGAATCTAAAGATATAAGCCGTTTCCCGGGAACAATCTAGTTTCTGAGAAAATAGCTTAAAACGCGGACGGAGAGAGCCCGGGTTCGATTCCCTACCCAGGAGAAGTTATTTTTATGATAAATTTTGATGAAATGTTCAATAAGAATTAAATGTACATACAAAACTAATAAATGGGAAATACTGAGCTAAGTATTTATGTGAGCTAACTTTTATATGAGAAAGTTTGTCTGAGTTGTCTCGGACCGATTTTTTTTATTATAAACAAACTATTTCTTTTTCAGTATTTTATAGATTTATTATTTATTATTTATTGAGCTGTTAGCCCGTGGGATTAAGCTTAATTTTATATTTAGAAAAAAAGTAAAATTTATGAAATTTATCTAGATGTGACTTATTATTTTATCTATCAAAATTATATGTCTATATTTGACTATTATTTAATCTATTAAAATTAATCTATATAAGACTATTATTTAATCTATGAAAATTAATCTATATAAGACTATTATTTAATCTATCAAAATTAATCTATATAAGACTATTATTTAATCTATCAAAATTAATCTATTTGAAGACCTATAAATGGAAACAAACTTTTTTTTTTAAATTTATTTCGTTGCCTTAGCTTTGCAATAACAAATAATTTCGAGGTGAGTCGTCACCGACGGGACACTACTCAATTATATATAAATAATAACATAAAAAAATTTGTTGACATATTGTAGAGTTAAGTTTTGAGTGTTTTTATACAAAATTTGTCTGTGTAACTGTGTATTTGTCTCTCTAAATTTATTTATGTAACTGAAGTACTCGTATATGTTTTTAAATGCTGTGATTCTGGCATGAATAACTTTAACTATTAATTTTCGTGTTTTTACAGTGTTATGTAGTATCTGTTATATGTATCAAAAACAAAAATAGGAAATTAATTTAACTGTTCACTTCTTAAGGTATAAGATTAAAATTTGTTAGAAACTTTAAATCAGTTTAAATAATAATTAATATTTATTATCGTCATAATCACTTAAATTTAAATTAATAGAGTTTAATACATGATTAATTAAAAATAGACTGCCAATTAGTGTGGCACATAGCTTCCTCGCATCCTACCTTGTACTTTATTGTTTTATTGTTTATTATGTAAAAACTATTAATAGTTTTAAGCGATCTTTAACACTTCATATGTCGCTGTTGGTTTTACTGAAAAATTTTATTTGAAAAAAATGTTTGCCTCATTGAATTGATGAAGTTAGATTTTTCTCCCCACCTAATATTCCAATTTTAAATTTAAAGTACACATTTACGCGAGCGTTGCGCGTGAACGCTTGGACGGGTAACTTTGTCCAACGAACTCGTCCTGGGCATTGGTAAATTAACATTTATACCAAATTTCATCAAAATTGGTCGACATTTACTCAAGTTATCGTCACACGTTTTATGATTTGTGGACACACAGACCGACAGACAGACACGAAACCAAAAATGTTCCCTGATGTCTGAAACGGATTTCTGTCTTGGAATTTTTAAAATCGGAGGCATAAAAGTTTTTCGTTCTCAAAAGTGAACACAATGCCCCCAAAAGGAAATTAATTTAACTGTTCACTTCTTAAGGTATAATATTAAAATTTGTTAGAAACTTTAAATTATTTTAAATAATAATTAATATTTATTTTAGTCATAATGATTTAAATTTTATTAATAGAGTTTAATACATGTTTAATAAACAAAAAATAATTAAAAATAGGGTTAAATATACAAATATGATGCATGTTTCATTTATGTCCTAGTTATAGTATTATGCATTTTATTATCTTGTGTGTTTCTAATTTATCTAAATAATTAATCCAGTTATTTTTTTTATTTTTATTTTGTTATTATGTAGTAAGTGTCCCTTTGTTGTTGTTATAGTTATTATAATGTAAAAAAAAAAAAATGTATTACCTGATATTTTATATTTATCTAAATCTTTCATTAGATGTATATTATGACATAAATAATTTCGTATAATATACAAAAAATTTAAAGCTAACATTTATTTCTCTGGCTTTTTTCCGACCTGGAATGCCCAATTTTATCAAAATTGGCCAAATAGTTTATGCTCCACGTATGTGCATATACGACCGACGAAATAGAGAAATCAATTTTAGCTATAATTTGGTGGAACTACCAACCAAAAACTCTTAAACAAAAATCATTTTTCAGGAAAACGGTTCCGACCATTTTTATTAAAAAAAATCGGTCAGAGACAACTCAGACAAACTTTCTCATATACGAGTTTATAATTACTTGGCCCAGTGTTTTCCATTTGTTAGTTTTCGTTGGTACATTTAAATATTATTGAACATTTGATCAAAATATATCATAAAAATAACTTCTCCTCGACAGAGGAATCGAACCCGGCCTAACTCCCTCCATGTTTAAAGCTATTTTCTCAGGAACTAGATTTTTCCCGGGAAAACGGCTTATATCAGTAGATTCGTATTTAAATGGACTACATTTTAGTATGTTTTAATCAAAATCGTCGGAACCGTTTTCGAGACATAATTTTTTTTCACGTTTTTTCAGAGTTGTTGGGGGGTAGCGCCCCCAAATTTAGAGCTAAAATTCATTTCTCATTTCTCCTCAGTGTATGATTCGTCAAAATCGGCCCGGTAGATGGCTCCAGGCGTCTGCACAGACAGATGATATACAAAAGACAGACGACAGTCAGACATTTTTTAAAAACCATTTTATTAGACCCAGGGGACCTCAAAACGTGTAAATCCATCAAAATCTCAAAATCGAATTTTCGCGCCATCACAATACTTTCTCTTTATATGAGAAAGTGAAAAAACAACTGTAACATGAACTCCACTTAAATACGAATTTATATAAGTTGCTTTCCAAAAATCTAATTTCCGAGATATTGATGAAAATAGATCTGAAAATCGAAAACAATATAAGTAACCAACCAGCTGCTGAAAAATTAAATAAATTAATTAAAATGAGATATTACGGGATGTAAATACAGTATAACATGTATAGAGTTTTTTAAATAAACTAATTTTCTGTAAACTGCACGTCATGAATAGTTTATATCCAGATAGTTTCTCTTCTACTATTGGAAAAAATTACAAGATTTACTGAAGCAACAATTAGATATTATATTCTGCATCGTGTGCGGTATATTTCTTCGCCCCTGAAGATGCTTTCAGTAGTGAAAAAGAAACTTCGGCAAACCCGTGAAGTGTATTTCATCGGAAAACCAACTTATTTACTACCAGTCAACCATCGGAAACCTATGCAAGTTAAGAAAAAGTTGTATTAGATTTTTCCGAAAATGTTATTTTACGGCAGACTACAGATTATACAGAGGATTGACAGACATTTTTTTATGGACTCTAAAATGTGTAAATTCTCTAAATCCAATAGTCAAATTTTAGCGCATCAATACTTTCTCTATTACTTAAATATTTTATTATTATTTATTGCTTCCAAGCTTACTGAAGATAACGGAAGCATTCTGTTCACTTTTGGGAACGAAAACATTTTATGTCTCTGAATTTAAAAATTCAAAGACAGAAATCCGTTTCAGACATCAGGGAACATTTTGGTCTCGAGTCTGTCTGTGTGTCAGCGACCCCCTGTCTGAAACGTTTGGCGATAACTTAAGTAAAAGTAGACTAATTATGATGAAATTTGGTAGACATGTTCATTTTACCAATTTGGCCAGGACGAGTTAAAACAACGTTATCTGCCGAAGCGTTCGCGCGCAACTCTCGCGTAAACGTAAACTTCAAATTTAAAGTTAGAATTTTAGGTCAATGAGACAAACATTTTTTACAAATACTACAATTTTTTACAAGCGACACCGCTATGAAGTGTTAAAGATGGCTAAAACTATTAATAGTTTTTATTATAGAGGACGCCGGGAGGGAGATAGACGAAGGGAATAGGAGGTGGCTTGTTTCCCCCACCTCTCTATTTGACTTATCTCTTCAATACCACAGCGAGCCTTGGGACCTAGAGAACAGGTGACCAGGCTTCATTGGGGGAGGGGCGATTAAATAAATTAGACAATAATGGATTTTAAAATCCTAAAATCATTAAAGTATACGTAATGCTTAAAGTATACGATTAAATACAATAAATTGAAAGAGAAGTTACAAAGATGAAGTGCTTTTATATAAAATAAACATAACTATGCGAAGTCTAAAATCATAATGTTAAATGAGAAAATGAATAATGCGCCGAGCCTAGGGTATGGCCGGTCTTATATAGGCAAGGAGTTCTGACGTCAAGTATAAGTTGTAAGAGTATGTGTTTGTCAGTGTTTCTATGTATTGACAGAGTCAGCATTCTATATTGACATAACTCTCTGACGGAGAGAGGCCGGTTTCGATTCCCCGTCGAGGAGAAGTTATTTTTATGATAAATTATGATAACATGTAAATAATAAGTGTATGTTGCTACGAAAACTAATAAATGGAAAAACACTAGGCTAAGTAATTATGAAATCGTATATGAGAAAGTTTGTCTCAGTTGTCTTGATCTTCATGTCGGACCCCAATGAAAATGGTAAATGGGGCAGATTAATACAAGGTGGGGAATTGAGAAGCCAGACTGATGATCTGAAATTAGGATCTTAAGAAGAGATGCGATAAGACGGCCCGGGGGGGGGGGATTAAAAGGAATATACCTCTGCTTCTCCCGGGAAATTAACATTAAAAAATGCTTCTTCAGTAGTTGGAATCAATAACTAATTAGGGATTTCAGCAAATCACGTTGGCTCCAAAGGGGGATGAGGTATAGAAGTAAGGGGGAGAGAGGGGGGGGGGGGGGGAGGGGGGTGAGATTAGGGAAACTTTGTGACTTCTAGATATTCTCGCTTAGTAAATTAACTTTGATGCTTATTTTATCTATAGTCCAGGAGATAGCGTGCAAAATAGTGTCTGACTAACATCAAGCTAGAATTTTGTATGTAAGTCAATCTTTTAGCGCCTTTTAAGAATATGTGGTCGGCTAAGTTCGTCTGCGGGACATAGCTGGGCAATAGGCGTTTGAAAAAAACAAACCGGTGGAGAGCGGCCATGTCTCACTAATTATGGTGGACAATGTGATTTTCATGATCCTGAGTACAGAATTAGTTAGTAGACCGAAAATCAAGTTGATGTTAGTTTGTCCATGGACAGGTGACCACGTTGATTTTGAGTAATATTTGAATAACTAACCTATCAAGTGTGAAAATAACATCGACTTGATTTCCATTTATTAGTTTTCAAATGTGCATTTAAATACTATTGAACATTTCATCAAAATTTATCATAAAAATAACTTCTCCAGGGTGGGGAATCAAACCCGGGCTCTCTCCGTCCGCGTTTTAAGCTAATTTCTCAGGAACTAGATTTTTCCCGGGAAAACGGTTTATATCGTAAGACTCGTATTTAAATGGACTACATTTTTGAATTGTTTAATCAAAATCGTCAGAACCATTTTCGAAATATATTTTGTTTTAAAAAAAAAGAGTTTTTGGGAGGTGGCGCCCCCAAATTTGGCACTAAAATTCATTTCTCGATTTTGCCTCGGGGTATGATTCTTCTGAACATGTATGCCAAATTTCGTCAAAATCGGCCCAGTAGTTTAGGCTCCAGGCGTCTGCACAGACAGACGACAGACGACGGACAGTCATTTTTTAAAAACCACTTTTTTGGACTCAGGGGACCTCAAAACGTGTAAATCCATCAAAATCTCAAAATCTAATTTTCGCGCCATCACAATACTTTCTCTTTATATGAGAAAGTAAAAAATAAATTAAAAAAAAACACCGGTAACGACATCGACTCTCACAAAACCTACTGTCAAGAAATCCAGCGTTTCTTCAATGAGACATCAACTGCTATAAATAATAATTTTTAGTTAAACCGACACCGACGCCGATATGAAGTGTTAAAGATTGCTAAAAATATTAAAAATGGACCTAAACGGTTAAATATTAAAATAGAGAAATCAACGCTTTCAATAATACCTTACGTTCTAACGCATGTAACATTTCAACCTGATACAAGCAGAACGTTTTGTGTGGTGACGTGATATATTTTATAATTGTTTGAATGGAGTAGGTCGGCTTGTGAGGACGGAAATAGTCTTGCTCCCTCACTATTCGGCTCTTTACAAAAAGCATCCTCCTTACCTATCAACTTATCATGATTATCTATTTTCTCAATATTCAATACATATTTATTGCAAAACGCTTGCTCCAATTATAAAACAATGATTTTCATATAATTTTGCCTTAACTCCACTAAGTACAAATAGTTAGTTACATTTAATTTTGTCTCTTTTCTAACTCCTCTAGGTATAAGCAGTTAGCATCGTATATTTATCCCTACTCTTCTTTGCTGGGAGGTGTCAGAAAAAAGTCACAAAACATTTCTTATATAGCTGAAAAAGCAATAGAAATACAAAGACTCAGTATGAGAATGTTTTTTTTTTTTTGTAATTCCTTATTTTTTTAAATTTTCATAAAAAATTAAAGTCAGAAGTTTGTTTTTAGTTTAGATTCGTGTTCTTCATGGTTTGAAGATATTAAAACGCCCAATATTTTTTTTTTTACAATTTTTTTTTTGGGCGAAAAATTGGGTCGAAAACCCCTACAAACACAATTTTTCCGAACTTTAGGCGCATTTTCCAGGAAAACTGTACGTATAGAAGATATTTTGACTTCAGATTCGGATTCAGCAACCTCGAAAACATAAAGTACAGATAACATTTTCTTGGGGGGCGAAAGTTCTTTAAATTTTGCAGAACAATGTAATATGTATACAGTGGATACTAAGACACGCAGTGTTCATAAGTATAACAAACAGTCTACGCATTTGTTTAACAGTTTCTCTTAAGATTTAGCAAATATTGAAATATTTGCTTAGGCAGGGGGAAAAAATTGGTAGTCTACATATAAAAATAAATTCTTTTTACCGCGCTAAAATTCGAATTTCAAAATCAAATCTTACATTTACGCTTTTGTATTTTAAGATTATTATTTTATTTTTATTGATTATAGCGGTTTGAGGTAAGTGACAGACAGGAGTCTGTCACTTAAAAGATGTTCCCTTATATCAGAAATGGATTTCTGTCTTGAAAATTTTGAATTCTGAAACATGAAAATAACAATCACAATGCTTCGGTAAGCTGGGAAGAAAAAATTCAAATCATAATTTAATAATTCATTTTTCCCCAATAATTATGGATTATACACAATTTTGTACGCTAAATAACAATCAATTAAAATTAAATTAAACAAATTGAATACCAAAGCCAATACCTCCCACATTTTCTAACATATTTATATTTCCGGTAAGTACGTTAGAAGAGGAAACACACATATGTACCGCAAAGTAAATTATATGTTCAATACAAAATGTTATATTTGTATGTGCTTTATTTTTTTTAATTATATATATCATTCAATTTCATTGATATTACATTTGGTGTCGCACACTCCTCGCGTCCTAATTCGTAAAATTTAACGAGTTTATGATTTTAAAACCTATAATTATCCAATTTATTTAATTTTGGCTCCGTTTTATTTAACTGAAATTTTTAAGATTTTTTACATGTATTAAAGTATAAATTTACCAAAAGTTAAAGAGCGCACACGGTTAAAATTAATATGGGGCTATCAGCGGGCTACTTCAATCAAAATTTCTTAAAAATTAGATAAGTGCTTTTGGAGGTATAGGTGTAAATAAATGTATGTTTGTGCGCATATGGAAGAGAATCAAATATGCGCATAAGGTTGAAGCCAATATGAGGCCAACAATGGGCTAATTATGACCTACCATACAAATTTCAATAAAATAGGAAGAGTAGATTTTAAGATATGTTAGTTCACAAAAATTAAGTCACAACGGAAAGATAGACTGACAGACCGACAGACAGACACGGAACCAAAAACGTTCCCTGATGGCTAAAACAGATTTCTGTGTGAAATTTTTAAAATCGGAGACCTAAAAATCTTTCGTTCTTCAGAACGATCACATAGCTTCCGTTACCTTCGGTGAGCTCGGAAGCAAAATTTAAATAATGATTACCACAAACCAAAAAAAAAATACCATTACCAAAAATAAAAATAAAGGCAATTATTGTTATAATAAATATTAGGTAATTTTAGGGAGATAAAAATTACAAGATAAAAAAAAAATTTATATACTACGTTTTTAAATTTTCTGTTGAATCATATGTAATGTTGATAATAAAATTGTCATTGTTATAATATAATGTTAGTGAAAAAAAAAACATAGTTCCGAATTTATTTACTTAACATAATAATGACAACCATCTAGAGAGCTGATGTTAAACCTATAAAAGGACAAATCTTTGTACAACGGATCTCACCAACACCGAATCTAAACCGTGCCATTGATATGCCCCTATGTAGGGACAGTAAGAGAAGAAAAATGTGTACAAGTAAAGAAGTACAGATGCAGAAAAAGTAAACCTATACCTAGGATACAAGTATACACTAACCTGGGTGTCAAACGTCAATTAATTTATTTCTTTGTTTACTTTTCGCTATCATTCAATGTTTATCTCTTAATAAAAAATCACAAATTTGAAACCCGTCAAAATGAAGATTGTAAATACTATGGGATATGTCAAAACAAATAAAATAATTTGCGGATTTTTTTCCGAACTAACTTTCGATGCAGCAAAATTTGCTGAAAACTAATTAAATTCTGCTGAAAGATGGCTAAAAGTATTAAAATAATGCATTGTCATCGTGTTCTGAGTTATTCTAAAAGTTTCAAATGTTTAGCAACTCGGGAAGTTAGTTAAAAATCGATTTCAAGATTTGTACTGGACAAACAAACAAACAAACAAGAAAGCAAGCTAATATAAACGTAGTAATAAAATGATTCCGAGAAATCCGGAGTAGGGTGAAATGAAAATTTTTGTTGGTAAATGCAGAAGTGAGAAAACGAATAAATCTTGAAATTCAAGATAGAAGGTAAGTTAATTTCACTAGGTTCGTATTAAGCCGGTGCTTCAATCTTGCCTTAAGTACTGGTTTCCTTAGAATAATCTTCCCCTTAGAAGGGCTTAGTTTCCTCGGATTCCTCGCTCCGTGAATCACATACAATGATGAGAATGATTCAGGAAAGCGTTTAATACGAAGATATTGCACGTGGTTTTGCTAAATAATTGGATGCTCTTCCTAGAAAATAGACCAAGTGTAGTATAGATGTTTAGAAATAAAGAATTTCTCTGAGGTTTAAGTGGAACACGCGAAGGGCTTCAACCTTGACTTTGGAATTAGGAAAATCTTTACCTTCAAAAGGTTAACTTACTGGAAAAACCTGTTGAACTTCATAATTAACTCGTTCAATTACTGCTTCAAGAATTTAGGATTACTCAGTTCATAATAGTTGTATAATTTAATTGTACAAAGGTGAGGGCCTTCAATAAGTGTTTATTCACTTATATAGAGTGGGCACCGTCTAAATGTTGTTTTTCAATTTGTACCTACATTTCTTATATCATTTGTACGTTATCATAAAAGAGTTTCCTCCTGTGATTTAAACCAAGTAATAACATGTACTACGTTCACACATCGTTATAAAAGCGTTTCGGATCCGATTCGTTATTAAATCGATACATGTTCACACAACAAAAAACAATATTTTTTACCGGTTCCAACGATATGCTATATGTCAAAAACGTATTTATACTTTTAGTATTATTAACCGTCAAAGTTTAAATATTCAAAAATCGATAACTTCAAAATTGTTTGTCATACAGAAAGGTACATTCGTACCAAATTTCAACTCGATCAGACCAATTTTCGATTTTTTACGATATTTTTAAATTTTTGCTGACTCAGCAAACTGAGTTCAAGATGGCGGAAAATGTTGATTTTCCGGGCAGCGCAACTACGTGTAAGGACTGATTTTTGTACCAAATTTCAACTCTCTAGCTTACAAACTGTGGGAGTTATGCGTGACAGACAGATAGACTGACATCCAGCTAAAAACCACTCTAATCCTAAAAACCACTCCTAATCCACTCTAATACCTTAAGTTAAGGAAAAGTAAAAATACAGGTAATCGAAATATTTTTTTCCATACCTCATAACGGTGACGTCGCGAGTAAAACCTTCTTTAATGTTACCTAATATGCCCACGAATTTTGCTACCTAATATGCCACGAATACGATCCCCCCCCCCCCACCGTTCCGATCACGAATTTTGGTGGAGCGGATTTTAACCGATCCGTCGTTCTTCATTCACACAGCGTTTTGAACTAGTGGATCGTTTTTAAAATCGTATCAAAAACGATGTGTGAACTGAACATAGTAATATGGTTTTTGATCTAGTAATCCTCGTTGAATTTCTGCCAGTAAGATCAGACTTTTGACAGCAAATCAGGCCCACCTCCTTGCCATTTGATCAGTAATCACATTTTGTCTGTTCACCTGATGGATCTGTTGATGAATTTTTGTATTGGTTTAAGATTTCTCGCGTTGAGACAAAAAAATTACGTATATAATCTCACATAATGAAACATTTTTTACTAACTTAACCATTACAAACAAGCACTACAACGTAAAACCAACTTGTAGCACATTTAAAATGGAGTCGACTCCTTCTTAATAAGTCAAGGTCAGTACCGCGCATGCGTAAAAACTTCGATCGCAACACTGCGGCGGCAAGAAACACAAACCGAACTTTAATGACGTGCCTTGTAATACCGAAACTTTCTTCTTCCGAGCTAACTGTATATAGCGGAAAAACATTGATGATTCTGAAATCTTTTTCAGACGCATCACGGAACATTTTTTGTGTTGCAAAATTGCAAAGTATGTGCTTTTAGTTCAAAGAAAGAGTCAGTCGAAATAATTTTTTATAATTTTTTTGGCTACAGATTTGATTTAAATTTGTTTTAATTTTGTCTAGTAACATTAATAGTTACGTCGTATTTGATAGATTTAGTACTTCCAAGAATATAGAGTTTTTTTTTGTAAGTAAAGAAGTAATAATACTGATTTTGATTTTTCCACGAAAGCCCGATGATTTAAAGTAGGCGGTAAGCATGAATCAAAGCTGGTCGTCACGAACACTTTTACAAGCTTATAGAAAAGATTTATTACAAAGGAAATCACGTGGCTATGAATTAACTCCGAGGTGTTATGTAAAAAGTAAAAAATGTTAGGGTAAGGCCTCATTCACACTAGAGATTCCGGAATGCGATTCCCGAATCGAAGATTCAAATGATACCAACCGGCTTATGTATTGTGCTTATGTCCATTCAGACTACGATTCCGGTATGCGATTCGTATGAGATTCTCAAATCGAGTATCCCGTCCCCGTGAGCCGCCTCGATTCTTTTTAGAATTCTTCTTAGACAGCGGCTCATGATACATTGCACTATATGGGCCCATTCAGGCTAGGCGATTCCGAATCGCATTCCGCTCCAATCCTCTTGCTATTTATTTTCTTTAAATAAAATAGGTTAATTATGAATATAATATAATTAATTATTTAAAAATTAAAATACATATATGTTAGTGTATAATAAAAGTGGGATCCAACTAGGAAAAATAGGGGGAAGAAGCCGCCGAGATACTGAATCTTGATACTTTTTTGAATCTCATACACGAATCGCATTCCGGAATCCCAGTGTGAATGAGCCCTATAACTTAAAAAATCCAACGTTTGTATTTTAACTTCATCAAACTCTTCCAAACATTCAATTTATTTTGGTGAAACTTCTTAAAATACTCTGCCAATTAATGTGGCATATAGCTTCCTCGCAAAGAAAAGACCGAATTAAGAAAAATACCTCGATAAAAATAATCAAAAAGTTGGAAAGGCGTGGCACTGTTCCAGTAAATATTTAATAAAGTTGAAGAAATTTAAACATTTGTTGGAGAAACAAAGCCTCCAACAAGCACCAAAAGTTAGCGCACATATAATTAATTTAATAAACAAATATAAAACTGGAACCAAATCGTTGAAACCGCTGTATAAAAAGTTTTTTTTTATTTTAACTTTAACATTTGTACCCCTGTACTCTGAGGTACCAAAATTATATTTTTAAAAAACAAACAAAACAAAAGGACATTCATTTAACTAATAAATACATATAAATAAAAAACCTAATATCAAAAAAGAATTTAAAACCTGTAAACTTCAACAAAATTATAAATCGGTACTAAAGTACATGTACAACATTTTTAAAAAATCAACAAATAATATAGCTTTAATGTTCATATCAAGGCCTTTAAAATGATATACGACACAACATTAAAAACCAAAAGAAGTGGTCACGTGACACGGCACATGGGAAAAAGTTTACTCTCATGTTCTCACCAAGTAGGATGAACTAATGAAATAAAATATACTCAATTTAAAGAGCATTAGTGTGAGATTCAATCGCCTTAATCAGAAATAAAATCGGCCATCTATTATAGAAACTATGGCCATTCAAAGACAAAAATGGGAAAAAATAAAACCAAAAACTAACAAAATTATCACCATCTAAGGTACAACTGATGATGATACGACAAAAACTCATAGGACTAAAGTTGTAGATCTTTTAAAATCAGTTACCACTTTTGCTATCCATTTTCTAATACGACTTACCGTTTAGCCGCAATTAGCCCCCAAACCAGCTTAAAAAATCAAGTCGCCCATTATTTCTTTTTAAGGGAAAAGTTAACTTTTTATAGTTATTTTTGTTCACAATATGGACGTTGCGCGTCGAATGGCGCAAACCGCAAGTCTCTAGCTCTTCTGGAAGTGGGTAAACATTAATGTCAGTCAATGAGTCAGTTAGCCATGCGGCTTTATAGTGTAAGACATATTAATTTAGCACGTTTTAAAGTGCGCAGAAGGTTGAAATTAAGCAGGTGTTATCTGCAGGCTACTTTCGACAAACCATTAAAATTTCATAAAAATCAGATGATTACTTTTAAAGATATGGCTGTAAATAAATGTATGTTTGTGAGCATGTGGATGACAAACAAATAAGAGCAGAAGGTTGAAACTTATATGGGACCAACAATGGGCTTATTATGACTTACCACCCAAATTTCATTAAAATGGGATGTGTAGTTTTTAAGATATGGTGGTTCGCAAAAATTGAACGACGGACCGACAGACCGACAGACCGACAGACAGACCGACAGACAGACACGGGACCAAAAATGTTCCCTGATGTCTGAAACGGATTTCTGTCTTGGAATTTTTGAAATCGGAGATATAAATTTCGTTCTTCAGAACGATCACATAGCTTCCGTTACCTTCGGTAAGCTCGGAAGCAAAATATAACATACACATTTAAATGTCAAATTATATCCGATCTAATTTTTATATCTTTATTAAAATCGTTTATTATTATTTTATTTCAATAACAACTGAAGTAGCTTTAGACACCTTAAGCCTTTTCAGAAGAGGAGAGTTTCAAAGTTGTCATTTTTGTTATTGACTCATAGTACAGTCAATCTGTAAATTTGTGCGGAAAAAATTCGAGGATGATTTTTTTTTTTATGAGGATCGTTTGGGACACATGAGAAAAGCTTAACTCCAACTTTTCGGGAACATCCGGTTGCGGAAGTACGGGGTACAGGGTACAAAAGTCACAAAAATTATATACCCTTCATGATGCATGTCGTTGGAAAGCTCTTTAAGGAAAAACAAGGGGAAAAATAAATAAATAACCAGTAAATCTGTAAATTGTGCCACAAAGATTCGAGAAAAAAAAAATTATCCTCGAATTTTTTCCGCAGACAGCCTCTTATCACGACAGATTGACTGTACTATCACTGAAACAGCATCAAAATTATATGTGACTTTCGGAATAGCTAGAAACTTGATAAAAAATCAAAACAAATTTGACAGATTAAAAAACGGGGGAACATTACGTGAATTGGTTTTTAAAGCATAAAATCATTAATAAATTGTTCCCCTGTTTTTTAAATCAGTCAAAATTGGGTTGATTTTTTTTTACAAGAATTAAAGTATTAATTTTGAGCAATATTTAAAAAGGCTATTAGTCAGGGTGCCCATAGGCAAAAAAGTAACTTATACATACTCTTTCCAAACCTTTTTGTATGGCTTGTTTAGGCCAAATCTGACACCGTTTTCCTCTGTGACTTTTTTCTAGTTTTGGGGCGTTTTTTTTTTTTTTATTTGAACCCTAAAATTTTGACGCGTCAAATTAGAAAATCGGAAAAAGTTCTGCGTCAGACAATATTGAAATGTTGATTTATAGGGTTCAAATAATGTATCTTGAGAAAATCAGCCAATTATTAATTAATGATATTAATTAATTTTAATTAAAAAAATTGGATATTCATTAATTCGGACGATTAAAATGATATTAAACTTTTTAATGATTTTACCCAACGTTAATACTCATTTTTACTTTAATTTCAAATTTTTAAGGTGAACAATAACAAACAACAATGATGGTGAACAATAATGATACACTTTTAAAGTGTAATGGGACTTAAAACTGTAACTGACTGAGACTGTAATGGGACTTAAAACTGTAACTGACTGAGACTGTAATGGGACTTAAAACTGTAACTGACTGAGACTGTAATGGGACTTAAAACTGTAACTGACAGACTGTAATGGGACTTAAAACTGTAACTGACTGAGACTGTAATGGGACTTTAAAGTGTAACTGACTGAGACTGTAATGGGACTTAAAACTGTAACTGACTGAGACTGTAATGGGACTTAAAACTGTAACTGACTGAGACTGTAATGGGACTTTAAAGTGTAACTGACTGAGACTGTAATGGGACTTTAAACTGTAACAGACTGAGACTGTAATGGGACTTAAAACTGTAACTGACTTAGACTGTAATGGGACTTAAAACTGTAACTGACTGAGACTGTAATGAGACTTAAAACTGTAACTGACTGAGACTGTAATGGGACTTAAAACTGTAACTGACTGAGACTGTAATGGGACTTTAAACTGTAACTGACTGAGGCTGTAATGGGACTTAAAACTGTAACTGACTAAGACTGTAATGGGACTTAAAACTGATACTGGCTGAGGCTGTAATGGGACTTAAAACTGTAACTGACTGAGACTGTAATGGGACTTAAAACTGTAATTGACTGAGACTGTAATGGGACTTAAAACTGTTACTGACTGAGGCTGTAATGGGACTTAAAACTGTAACTGACTGAGACTGTAATAGGACTTAAAACTGTAACTCGTGTTTAATTCTTATTTTAAATTAATTTATTATTATTTCAGTCGTAATTTTAATTTTATTTTAACATAAGCACAATTATTTATATAAACCCAACACTGACTAATCGGCTATACATAGTTTGTATATTTAAAATTGTATTAAAAAAAGATAAATGTGTCTAATTGCGAAATATAATTACTGTTTTAAAGATGTTCCAAATTAAGGGATGAAATATATCACCATTTAACGTATTGTACACATACATTTGTACGTTATATTTCATTACATTTGTACATGTTCAAACATTTGTATTTTATATTTCCTGTTAGAACAATGGTTTTATATTTTAAAACAACACAAACCTTTTATTAGAATTAAACTAATTTATTCTTGTAAAAAATAACTGCATTTTTATACGCAATAGAAAGTTAAATTTAAAATAAGTGAAAATTATATGAATGGAGAAGTGTAGGGTTACGTTATACTAGAGAGGAATACTCAAACCCTCGTTAAGAGGTCACAGAAATAAAACTAATTCTGTTGAATCGTGCAGCGGCTATTAGGGATTAGCCTGTTAGTACATCAGCAAACGTGTTAGTGTCCTGTATTTTAATACACACAGGAATAATACGCTCCAAGAGGCTTCTAAGTGCTTCCCTTAAGTTTTAATAATATTTAATTACATTCCCGTTTTACAAAAGAACTTATAAGAACAAGTCTAATGAATTAGACTGATAACATGAGCTCCTTTATTGCTATGGTAATGTTCTCAAACTAATTTCAGAGTTAAATTTAACTTATATTAATTGTTGTTGAAGTTATGTAAACTTTCTCTGAATTTTACCTTTTTAATTCCACGTTCTGAAGTAGCAAGCAATAAATTTACTTAAATCTATTAAGAGGTAAGGGTGAGAGAATAAATATTAGCAGTTGTTGTTTTTTTATAATGATGATATATCTAATGATATAAATAATTTATACAAAAAAACAATAATCCATGGCTTCAGTGAGACATAAAAAACAAATAAATTATATACATTATGCAAGTAAATATTACTTAATAAAGAGAAGTGGCTTTGATCTTAATCACATTAAATCTTGTACAAAAGTACATCTTTACTTACAACATAAAGAGTACTTTTCAGGTTATTTAAATTATTTTAGTTTATTTGTAGAAAATTGGTGTTTATTTTGGTTGATCAGTACTTTTTGGTAATTACCAGGAGTAGTGTCCGGCAGCGGAGGAGTAGGTAGCGTGGGCAACGGCGGGGCCAGATACGACAGTCTTGGTGAGGGCGGGAGCGGAGTAAGCTACGCTAAGGGGAGCGGCGTGGGCGGCGTAGGAAGAGTAGCCGAGGGCAGGGGCGGCGAGGGCACCATGAGAGTAGGTGGTAAGGGTCTTGGCGACGGCGGGAGCGGAGTAAGATACGCTCAAGGGAGCGGCGTGGGCGGCGTAGGAAGAGTAGCCGAGAGCGGGGGCGGCATAAGAGAGAGCGGGAGCGGCGGAGATGGTCTTGATAGCGGGAGCGGCATAAGAGTAGGCGGGAGCGGCGGCGTAGGTCTTGATGGCAGGGGCGGCGTAAGAGAGAGCGGGGGCGGCGGCGATTCCGTGGTAGCTAGCAGAAGAGTAGCCCAAAGCGGGAGCGGCAGAGATGGTCTTGATAGCGGGGGCAGCGTAGGAGATGGCGGGAGCGGCGGCGTAGGTCTTGATGGCAGGGGCGGCGTAAGAGTAAGCGGGAGCGGCGGCGTAGGTCTTGATGGCAGGGGCGGCGTAAGAGAGAGCGGGTGCGGCGGCGAGTCCGTGGTAGCTAGCGGAAGAGTAGCTCAAAGCGGGAGCGGCGGAGATGGTCTTGATTGCGGGAGCGGCGTAAGAGTAGGCGGGAGCGGCGTGAGCGTAAGAGAGGGCGGGAGCGGCGTGAGCGTAAGAGAGAGCGGGGGCGGCGGAGATGGTCTTGATAGCGGGAGCGGCGTAAGAGTAGGCGGGAGCGGCGTGAGCGTAAGAGAGAGCAGGAGCGGCGTGAGCGTAAGAGAGAGCAGGAGCGGCGTGAGCGTAAGAGAGAGCGGGAGCGGCGGCGATGGTCTTGATGGCGGGGGCGGCGTAAGAAAGGGTGGGTGCGTGGGCGGCGTAAGCGACAGCGGGAGCGTGAGCGGCGTAGGCGAGTCCGTGTCCGCTGGTGGCCCTGGAGATGGAGCTGTAAGAGCTAGCGTGTCCAGCATTTACGTTAGTGCTGTATTCGCTGTGGCTGTCGCCAGCGTATCCCTTCTGGGTGATTTCGTGGGTCTGTCCTACGCTGCCGTCATGGTAGCCGTATGAGGCGGCGGCGGTCTGGTAGTGAGCGGGGCCTCCAGCACGGGCCAGGGCAACAGCCGCCAAAAATACGATCAACTGTAACAGTAATACACAAATTAGTCTCGGAATAAAACCACTTATATACGGCATAGGTAGAAATGAGAGCAAAAAAGAATTTAATGGAACGTTGTAAATGAATTAATTTTTATTTAATATGTTCACCTTTCGAATTTCTCCTTAAAAAAAGTTCCAAATAATAATTAGTCTTTAAGAAATGATGGATAAACTTTAACACCACTAAAAAATTACTTCTCATCCTATTTTAGTCAGGGTCTATCATATTATAATGTTTAATTTAAGTAAATATTAGTGACAAATAATTAAAGTATTCTTCAAAATTCTTTATAAATCGTTGCCTCGAATGGTAAGACTAATTATAATAGTCTCGAAAAATATTTTTAAAAATTATATCGGTGCTTAAAATTAATAAGGTGGAGCTGAAATGCGGCATCTGTGATGCTAAATAGACGCTATCATTGACCTACTTGTATAAAATAAACAAGAATAGACTTTTCGGACAATACTAATATATTATGTACAAAGTGGGGTTCATTATGTTCAAGGTTTATTCTATTATTTAAGATATTTCGAAGGATACTCAAAGGAACATTCTTTTTACGATGTATTTAAGCAAGTCCAAAGTTTATAATGTTTTTATTTCTACTGAAATAATTAGATTTGACTTTTTAATGTAATAATAATAATATATTTTTATCTATAAAAAAAAATATTTTAATCGAAAAAAAGTAAGTTCGTGAAGTTAGAATAAATATATTTTTTAAAAAAAAGTTCAAGTTCAAAAATCCGGAGAGAAAAAAAATCAGTTCAAAGTCAAAAAAGTTCAAGGATATTTAATATTTTTTTAACAGAAAAATAATAATTTGGCTCAATCAATCAATGTTTTTTTCAATCTTGAGAGACGCAAATGACACGATAACTCAAAATATGGTAACTATTACACGGGATTTTATTTTTTTTTTTATCCGTAGGATGTTTGGTATCTGATCATATACGTAGAGACGGTAGTGTGGGGTAATATCATCTCATCGTGCTTCGCCCGAGGCCACACCTTGATAGGTTTTGCGAAACAGTGAGTTAGTGTGCTATCCAAGCCTTCTGATAATTCTGAACCTATAATCCTGTCTTAGTTTATAGGTTTAACAGTTAGACAACTACATTCTATAACCTTTACGTTATATTAATAAAAAAAATAATAATAGAAAACGGGACATTTTTTATCAGAAATGTCTAATATAAAATGCCAAATAACACCCTTAATAAATTTCTTGATATATTAAAAATAAACATTATACAAAAGATTGTCGAAATAACTTTAAAAAGTTGTATAATTTAATATGACATTATATAACATTTCATAATAGATTTATATATATATAAATATATATATATATATATATATATATATATATATATATATATATATATATATATATATATTTATATATATATAAATCTATTATGATAGATTTATATATATATAATATATATATATATATATATATATATATATATATATATATATATATATATATATATATATATATATATATATATATATATATATATATATATATATATGTATATATATATTGGCATATTTAGTTGTAAATCATTCTTTTTATGATTTATAATTCCAAAGTAGATGGATTTTATAGCTACCTCATATTCGATGATTTTTTTTTTTAAATAGATACCTTTTTAATTTCATATAAAGAGAAAGAATTGTGATAATTATTTGTGACAATTCGAATTTGAAATTTTAATGGATTTACACGTTTTGAGGTCTCCTGAGTCTAAAAATATTATATTTTAACAAATGTCTGTCCGTCATCTGTGCAGACACATGGAGCCTAAACTACTGGACCGATTTTGACGAAATTTAACGTAAATGTTCAGAAAAATCCTATCCCCGAGCTGAAATCGAGAAATTAATTTTAGCGCCAAATTTAGGGCGCTAACCCCAAAAACTATGAAAAAAAGTGAAAAAAAAAATCTCGAAAATGGTTCCGACAATTTTTACTTTCTCATATAAAGAGAAAGTATTGTGATGGCGCGAAAATTCGATTTTGAGATTTTGATGGATTTACACGTTTTGAGGTCCCCTGAGTCCAACAAAGTGGTTTTTAAAAAATGTCTGTCCGTCGTCTGTCGTCTGTCGTCTGTGCAGACGCCTGGAGCCTAAACTACTGGGCCGATTTTGACGAAATTTGGCATACATGTTCAGAAAAATCATACCCCGAGGCGAAATCGAGAAATTAATTAAGCTCCAAATTTAGGGGCGCTACCCCCCATAAACTCTGAAAAAAAATTATTTCTTGAAAATGGTTCCGACGATTTTGATTAAAAAATTCTAAAATATAGTCCATTTAAATATGAATCCAACGATATAAGCCGTTTTCCCGGGAAAAATCTAGTTCCTGAGAAAAAAGCTTAAAACGCGGACCGAGAGAGCCCGGGTTCGATTCCCCGCCCGGGAGTTATTTTTATGATAAATTTTAATGAAATGCTCAATAATAATTAAATTTACATACGAAAACAAATAAATGGAAAACACTGGGCTAAATAATTATGAACTCGTATATGTGAAAGTTTGTCTGAGTTGTCTCGGACCGATTTTTTTAAATAAAATTCTAAAATGTAGTCCATTTAAATACGAATCTAACGATATAAGCCGTTCTCCCGGGAGAAATCTAGTTCCTGAGAAAATATCATTAAGGGCGGGCGGAGAGAAACCGGGTTCGATTCCCCGCCCAGAAAAAGTTAATTTTATGATAACAACTAAAACTAAAAGACCGAACACTTTAACACAAATGTGACTCGCTACACTTTAAAGAAGAATAATTAATAAATTAATTAGCATACACAAAACTGGTTTGTTCTACTAGGAACAAGTTAATTATTAAAAATCAAATCCTTTTATTATCTTTATGATTATAAATTATAAATAAAAAAGTCAGTCGTATATAGGAATTGAAACAAGATATTATTAAAAATATATTATATAAAAAAATCATAATTTTAAAAATAAATATATTTTATAAGATCAACTATTAAGATATATTATATTTCTAATCTTACACAAATATAAGACACGAACTTATTGTATATTTAATGCTTTTTTTTGTGTAACGTAAAATATATTTTTAAATATAAATAAATTATTGTTAAAATGTATTCTCTACATATTTATCTTTTTATATTTAAGCTATGGAAATAAATGGTGGTTAAAATAAGAAAAATTCCTATTCAATAATTTTTTTAATAAAGGAATTCATGTCTACTTTCATTTTAGCGGCACCTCCAGTGCTGTTATCATCAGCATGAAGATAAAACTCCTTCATACAATCCACATTTTTATCGGAAAAAAATTGGGGAAAAAATTATTTGATCTCGAAAAGAGGTTTTATATAAAATTTATTTTTAGAATGGATGGAGTTCGAACCCTATATTAATTATTTTTGACATTATTAAATTAAAAATATTTAATCTAATTAAAAAAAAAATAATTAGACTTTCGATATTTTAATGAAAACTTCATGTTAAAAGAGTCCCTTTTTCATCTTCTTTTATATATATATTTTTTTTTTACTAAAAACAAACGTATATATTGTTATATATAAAATTATTTCGTTTAAAATTTTATGAATTAATTCTTGTCGACCATGATTCAAAAATATAAATATACTTTTTCAGCGAGTTTAATTGCAAAAACCTTCCTTGTAATCGCATACAAAAAATAAATAAGAAAATTATGGTGGAAATTATATTTATAAAAAAAAAAAAAAAAAAAAAAAAAAAAAAAATGTTAAACAGAATGTATTATAGATTATTATGCTGAATCTAATAATATTGGCTCTTCTTTAGCTTGTTACTCCCCTTATAAAAAAACAGAGGAGTAACAATCTAAAGAAGGTGTACAGAATGTTCTTCTTTAGACTGTTACTCCCCTTATAAAAATATAAGTTTGATATTCCTTTGTCCCAAAGTACATTGGACTAAACATCCCTTTGTCTTATTAGTTATTTAAACAAAGCCATTTATATTCTTAAAAAACATAGGGGAGTAACAATATAAAGAAGTACCACAATATTGTTTTTGTTCACATGCTCTTTTAAAGTTAATTTTAACAATACATTATTTTTTGGGAACAAAAAAGTCATATCCTTTTCTGTGCTATAAATTAAATTGGAAGCAATTTTTAAATTTCTATAGGAATCATTATTATAATGAATATGTACTTTTCGTATCAACATTTAAACCAAAATAGTATATTTCGCGTCTAGTGCGGAAAGAAGCATTTTGTATGAGAGTGTGGAGTTTACACCCGAGCTAAAGCGAGGGTAGTAAAACCACACAAGCAAAGCAAAATGCAGTTTTGCGCACGAGTTGCGTACCGCACTTTATCAAAGATTGTTGGATTTTAATAATAAATAAAGAAAAATATATAAACTTCCTGAATGCAAGTTCGTATTTCTCTTTTGATAAAGATGACATTAATTCATTAGAGTTGTATTTTGTGCCGAATTAATTATTTCGGGAGGAGTATTATTCTCCTCATTTTCGTCATAATTACATAAATCAATCATTGTTTTCACTAAAAACTCGATACAAACAGTTACTTTAATTAAACAAACATCAAATTAGTTTTGTTAAATGTAAACAAACTCGCTAATCGTGCGTTAAGGTGAAGAATTCTTCTTGTTTACCGCGCTACGGCGGAAAAAATGAGGAATTATGAAACGCGCATGCGTAATGAATACAAGTATGTATAAAGAATCACTTTCTACGCATCTAAACAGAGATATAATGTTTATATTTCGTATCAATCGTAGCTAAAATATTTTTTTCCCAAACAGGTATAAAACAAATTGTAATTTATATATTTTGCTGTAATAAAAGGTTTTATCCGAACATTGCTATATTGAAGTTACTTCAAAAATGGTGCAAAATTAGTTCAAAAAATGTGATATTTATAAATTATAAAGAAAAAAACACTCTTTTTTTTCTTTCTGATGAATCTAGTTTGAAAGTAAGGGATACATAGAGTTAAGCAAAGACTAGCTAAAGGTAGGGTTAGTTTATAGAGTCCAAAAATACATTCTCTCATGCCCTGTCAAAAAGTTTCCCTTTTACCTGTCAAAGAGGTTTCCCTTGACCTGTCAAATAGTTTTCCCTTGACCTGTCAAAAAGATTTCCCTTTCCCTGTCAAAGCGTTCTCCCTACTCCTGTCATAGAGTTAAATTTCCTCCCTAGTGTGTTTATGAAGGTACAAAAAATCGTAAATCTGAGATGAGAGAAATCAACCCCCTTTCATTCTTTCAAAATATATTGGTTTATTTAAGGCTACATTATTTATTATTCTTTACTTTAAAAATAGAAAATCTAAAAATGAACTTATTGATAATAAATTTCCATTTTGATCATAAAAATTTAAATAACTTTATATTTATTTTCGTTTATAATATTTGACTAAAAATGAAAAAATTTCTTAAATTTCTAAAAATATTCTTAAATCCTCCAATATAATATAGGATATGATCTTAAACTAAAATTGAAAAAATTGGTTTATTCTTAAATACTTAAATATATTATGTGTATATTATTATAAATAATATAATTGAAATTTTTTTATGACAATTAAATTTTATGAAAACAAGTGCTTGAAGAACACATCTGCTTCTTAATAAAAAAATCGGTCCGAGACAACTCAGACAAACTTTCTCATATTCAAGTTCATAATTATTTAGCCCAGTGTTTTCCATTTATTAGATTTCGTATGTAAATTTAATTATTATTGAGCATTTCATTAAAATTTATCATAAAAATAACTTCTCCCGGGCGGGGAATCGAACCCGGGCTCTCTCAGTCCGCGTTTTAAGCTGTTTTCTCAGGAACTAGATTTTTCCCGGGAAAACGGCTTATATCGTTGGATTCGTATTTAAATGGACTATATTTTAGATTTTTTAAATCAAAATTGTCGAGAACCGTTCGAGAAATAATTTTTTTTCACGTTTTTTCAGAGTTTTTGGGGGGTAGCGCCCCTAAATTTGGAGCTAAAATTCATATCTCGAATTCGCATCGGGGTATGATTTTTCTGAACATGTATGCCAAATTTCTTCAAAATCGGCCCAGTAGTTTAGGCTCCAGGCGTCTGCACAGACGACAGACGACAGACGACAGACACACGACAGACAGACAGACATTTTTTAAAAACTACTTTTTTGGACTCAGGGGACCTTAAAACGTGTAAATCCATCAAAATCGAATTTTCGCGCCATCACAATACTTTCTCTTTATATGAGAAAGTAAAAATGAAATAAATATGTAAATTACATACTATTAATAGAAAATAATCAGTTACAAATAATGAAGAGAAAAGTAGGTAAAAAAGAATCAATTTATAAATTTGATAATTATTCGTCCACCTTAATTTTTATCTTAATATACCAGACAAGAGTTTATATAAAATTAAAAATGAAAAAAAAATATATATATACAAATTATTCTAAATTTGTAAGAAATTATTTTTATTTTATTTAAAGTTTGTAGAAAATACGCTTTTCTATGCTTCTATTGGCCTAATTCAAGTAAAATTTATTTATATTTATTTGAGCCACAAATATAATAAACCATAGTATCTAATTTACTTTATTCTAAGTACTATAAAGTTTAATTTGTTGTATATTTTTTAGTTTTTTCCTCCTTTCCCTTTTTATTGAAGTTTTAAATAAATAACTTCCCAATGTAATCCAATCCTGATTGAAATTATAAGAAAAAAAAAATGAATTTTAAATATTCAAATCCTTTTAGAATAAGAAAAGAAAGCATGAAAAATAAAATACTCATCGCAAGGGAAAAGGCAATTCTAGTAAAATAAAGGTAAATGAATTACTAAAACTATATGCCAAATAAACTTTTTTATCTTAATGGAACATTTAACTATCCCCAAATTTGAATTAAAATATAAATATTTTAAAAGTAATTTATACCATAGTTTTTTTTTTATCAAATTATTTAATTTTAGAATAGATTACTTTTATTACTTTAGGTTTTAAAGACATGGAGTAATTTTGAAATCATCTTACCCTGAAAAGTTTTCAGTTGATTAATAGGGAAGATATAAATTGAGGAAAAACTTCTCCAAGTGAATTTTCCTTAGAAATTTATAAAGATGAAAATTCAGAGAGGAAATTTGAAGTTAATTCGTTTATAATAATAATATGAGCTTTTTCATTTACTTTCGAAATTAAATAATTTTTGAGTTATTTGGTACTTCTTTAGATTATAACACCCCTATGTTTTTTTTTTAGAATATAAATGACTTTGACTAAATAACTATTAAGACAAAGGGATGTTTAGTCCAATGTACTTTGGGACAAAGGAATATCACAATTCTGTTTGTTTTTATAAGGGGAGTAACAGTCTAAAGAAGAATATTCTTTACACCTTCTTTAGATTATTAATCCCCTATGTTTTTTTTATAAGAGGAGTAACAATCTAAAGAAGTGCCAGTTATATTATAAGAAATGAAGTAGCCAAAAACGTGCTTTCAGCACACACAAAATGTCCAAAGGCAATTTAAAAATTTAATTTTAGTTAATAATATAGAGGTGTGGACACAAAGAAACGCAATTTTCAAGGAGATATGTAGCAAAGATGAATTGATACAAAAACGTAACCAAATATTTATTTGTAATCAGGTCGCCCTCCTCTATCATTTATCAACTCACTTGGTGCATTTCCGTTCAAAATTCAAACCCTAGTTTTTAGGGTCGGTTATTTGAGGTTTTCAAATATCAGGTGTATTACAGGCAGACAGATATCAGGTGTTTTACAAACAGATAGATATCAGGTGTGTTACAAACAGACAGATATCAGGTGTGTTACAAACAGACAGATATCAGGTGTTTTACAAACAGACAGATATCAGGTGTGTTACAAACAGACAGATATCAGGTGTGTTACAGACAGACAGATATCAAGTGTGTTACAAACAGACAGATATCAGGAGTGTTATAAACAGACAGATATCAAGTGTGTTACAGACAGACAGATAAACGCATGAATAGGAATGTATAAGGGTCCTCGTTTTTTTTGCTACGGAGCCTAAAAATAAAAATTTAGTTTTGTAAATGAGAGAAACTTAATTTAGTTTTTACGTAATACGTGAATTTTAAAAGCAGAAAAAGTTTTACTAATTTTGAGCAACATTTAAGTTAAGCAGACTGGGTATATTCTTCCCCACTCTATAGTTCCCACATGACTTTATCACACACAGAAGTGGTAAGGATATCATAATTAGGCACTTCCTTAGACAGATACTCCCCTTATAAAAAAAAACGGGAGTAACCATCTAAAGAAGGTGTACGGAATGTTCTTCTTTAGACAGTTACTCCCCTTATAAAAAAAAGTCCAGTCATGCACCATGACTCAATGAGCCAATTTCCAAAGAAATCTGCGTATTATTGGTTTATGATAATATAGGAAAATCTTAGTTTAGAATTTGCATGGGTAAAAAAAAAAATTGGTACACAGAGGTACGAGGTACAAAAGTCAAAATAGTATTTACCCTTCAAGATGCATGTCGTTGGAAAGCTCTTTACGAGTACAGTAATTGTTGTGATGTACACTTTTATCATATTTTCATATAAAAGGGGGCTAAAATGGAAAAAACACGTTTTTATGCAATTTTTGACCCTAAATTGTAAAAATTTGACCCTTAAATGAACTCCAAAAATTCTGGCTAACGAACTCATCCTTTCTTTTGATATTATTGACATTTTAAAATTTGTTTGAAATTTTTAAGTGCATACTAAGGGGAGATATCGTCTGGAGTGACACATATATACACACATATATACATACATATATACATACATATATACAAACATATATACATATATACATACATACATAAAAAAATTGTTAAATTTTAGGAATCGATGCAGAATAGTCTAAAACGGATTTCCATGGACAATTTTTTCAAAAATTCGCATTACAAAAATTTTGAAGCCATTGCAATAACGTAATTTTCTTTGAAAATTCGCTAACACAAGTGTGATATTCCTTTGTCCAACAGTACACTGAACTAAATATCCCTTTGTCTTAATAGTTATTTAGACAGTCATTTATATTCTCTAAAAATAACAGGAGAATAACAATCTAAAGAAGTACCAATAATTAATTAAAGAACAACGAAATGAAAAAATAAAGAAACACAAAAACAATTAAAATCTGAAATTTAATGAACAAAACATTTTTTTCCTCCTCCGAGAGTTAAAAAGAACTGCGAGAAAAAGTTAAAAAACAAATTAGCATTTAATTAAGACGTGAATTTCACAGAATTTACTTCTAGAACGTGAATAGTTTAAAGAGAGAAATATACTACAATTAGAATTTTATAAAAATTAGAATATTGTTAGTAGAAATGTATTCAAAACACGTAAAAACTATTTAATAGTTATATATTAATAAACCTAATTATTATTTACTCTATTATGTTGATTAAATAAAATAAATTATAGAGATCGATTTACATCTGTTTAATAAATAAAATTTTTCGGATTAAGTCTAGAAAGATTTAAGTAAACTTTTTTTAATTATTCTAAAAAAATTAAATTTAGGGGAAATTTGTTATGTAAAAAATTAGTACAACCCAAATCAATGGAAATATAACTAATTTAACAATCTTTTTTTAAAATTTATAATATTCTCAATAAAGTTTTTAGTAAAATACATTAAAATGTAATTAAACTAATATATTAATACTTAATGCTATACTTAACAACAATAAGAAATATAATAAAACTATACTTTAAAAATGTCAACACTATTTAAAGTTTAAAGAATTTAAATTCAAATTGGGAAGTTTTTAAGTCAATAATATATAGCTAAAAGTAAATAGATAAAATTTATTTTAGACTATTTGATTTAATGTGATAATTTAAGGTTACGAATGTCAACTATATATATATGGTTTATAAAGCTGATTTTAGTAGTACGCTAACCTACGTGTCATCCATTTCATATATATATATTTGTTAATATAAGTCAATAAGTCCTTTAGCATACATAAGACCTTATAATTTTTTTGACATAACGTTTTAAATTTCAAATTTTTATTTGTTAAAAAAAAAAATCAATTGGGTTACATTTGTTTATAAATATTATTAGATTTTAAGTCAATTTTTAACTTAACTTTTTGGAAAATAAAAAATTTAGTTTTTAATTGTTAAATTTATATTATATATATTTAAAAAAATCTATAGTGTTTCATTTGTTTAATTATATAATCATATTTTTTTTATTTATTTATTTTTTTCAGTTTTGTAAAGTAAATTTTTTGAACCATGTTAAAATTGTTACTGACTTGTAAATTTAATGTTGAATTTAAAATTAATAAAAATTTAGTGTTTAATGTTGAAATTTTAAATTATTGTTAAAGTTGTATATATATATTTTTTTAAAAAATAATCTATAGTCTTACATTTGTTTATTAATTTTATTATTATTATTATTAGAAGATTTTAAAGTTTAATTTTTAACTATGTTGGAAATATTACTGCCTTTAAAATTCAACGTTGAATTTAAAATTTATGGTTGAAATTTTAAATTATGGTTAAGTTGCATATATTTTCTTCGTTTTTACTTAGACGGATGTATTTTGACTTTTTTGGAGGAGAGGGGAGGGGGGCGGCAAAGCGAAGTGTTGAAATGTTTGAAATTAAATATACATAATCCAAAAACTAAAACTGTATTTTTAGTTTGTACAAACCTTAGAAGCCATGTTACTGTTGTGATGAATGAACTGTAAATGTTGCTTTCGGTGGGGTAAACAGTGTACTTTATACCCCTAGATTCTGTCGTAAGATCGCAAAGCAAGGACGCCAGGGTACCTACCCCCGTCCACATGTACCCATGTATCTAAAACGTCTAGCATTGTACCCCCTCTATAACTAACCATCTGGACCCTTCCAAGAAAAAATAGCCAAACCTACAAATCAAAAAGAGGGAGATCAAAATAAATTTTTTTACAAAACATAATTCTATACATTTCAATTTTTTTTTATATTTTTCAGATATATTTACATAATACATAAAATCCATTTTTCAATAAGTAATTCAATATTAAATTAACATATAGCACAAAATGTAAAATTTACTTTGTTCCTACATAAAAACCTACGTATAAGTTACAAGGACAAAGAAGTCAATAGTACAGAGCTCGATTTCTTAGTTCAGTCTTTCATTTGCTCTTGTACAAATCGGAACAATAATGTTAGATTAAATCAATTATTTTCGATAAAGAAATTATTGTTTATATTTTTTTAAGAATAACACTTCATGATAAAACATTTAAACTTAGATTTGTTTAATTTATTTTCTCATTACTTTATTATTAAGTTAAGATTTTAACAATTTTAAAACTTTTTTGAAAAAACGGATTTGAATTATTTTTTAAGTATAGAAAGTTAATTTTTTACTAAATAAAAATAGCATAGGAGTAAAAATAGAGAGTAAGGGTCAAAAATATTTAAATCTAACAGAATTTGCGGATACATATCTAAAGTTTCGGAATTTATATGTCTTTGGTTGTTAAGGAATCTTACTAAAAAAAAAAAAAAAAAAATCGGGCTGAGACAACTCAGACATATTTTCTCATACACAAGATTATAACTGCCCAGTGTCTTCCATTTATTAGTTTTAGAATTTTCGTAGGTACATTTGATTATTATTGAATATTTTATTATAAAAATAATTTCTCTTCGCCGGGGAATAGAACCCGGCCTCTCTCCGTCCACGTTTAATTAAAGCTATTTTCTCAGGAAATAGATTTTTCCCGGGAAAACCGAGATCGTATTTTAATGGGCTATATTTTAGAATTTTTTAAATCAAAATGGTCGGAACAGTTTTTGAGCTAAAATTAATTTATCGATTTCGCCGTGGGGTACGGGTTTTCTAAGTATGCGTGCCAAATTTCGTCAAAATCGGCCCAGTTGTTTAGGTTCCACGCGTCTGCACAGGCGACAGACACACATTTTTTTTTTTTGTTTTTTTTTCTAAAAAAAACACATTTTTTTTACTCAGGAGGTCTCGAAACGCGTAAATTCATCAAAATCTAAAATCGAATTTTAGCACCATCACAACACTTTCTGTTTATATGAGAAAGTAAAAATCTGTCCGAATCGAAGTGTCCGAATACAAATCGTACAAACTTTCTTATATAAGAGTGCATGGTTACTCAGTCCAGTGTTACCCATTTATTAGTTCTTTCGAGCTTTAATGGTTACATTTAATTATTATTGAACGATTTCTTAAATTTTATAATAAAAATTACTCCTCCACGGCTGAGAATTGAGCCAGGCTTCTCCCTGTCTACGTTTTATTAATTAAATAAACCGATATTAAGACTTAATTAAAAACAAGTAAGGCGCTTCACGTAAGTACGTGGGGGCGATAATCGCCGGTTTCTGTACATTAAAGTTAAAATTATTAAGTATAATATAATTACACTAATTTTAATAGTAATATTCTTTTTCTACTCTTCAAGACCTTTAAATTGATGTATAACATGTCATAGTTACTAAGAACTTTTGTTAGTCGCCCGCCATATTGGCCGTCATCTTGGAAATATTACGTGTAAAAGTTTAATAGTTGCATATTCTTTTTCTTCATTTCAAGACCTTTAAATTGATATATAACATGTCTTGCCGCCATCTTGAAAGTATTAAGTTTGAAAAATCCAAAATGTGTCCAGTTGTCTCAAATGCCGAGATGCACCTGTGTGCCGAATTTCATGTTCCTAGCTATAGTAGTTTATGAATTAAAACAAGCAACGGACGGACACCAACGGACAGACAGACAGATACACAGAGCCGTTATATAAGGTATCTATTTGTACTTTGTACAGAAACCTAAAATGTGGAGTAATTTCTGTACATTTTATCAAAATGTGCCATAGAAATAATTCTTCCTCGGTAAGGAATCGAACCCGGCATCTCGACCTCTGCTTTTATATTCTATCTATTAATTAATAGATTTCACCTCAATGTATCATGTACGCCAAATTTCATAACATATCTACCCAAGTAGTTTAGGCGCCACGCCTTCAAACAGACTTTACAGACAGACAGATACATTTTAAAAACTACGTTTTTGGATTCAAAGGACCTCAAAACGTGTAAGTCCATTAAAATCGTATTTTCGTGACATCACAATACTTTCTCACTATATATACTATGTATGTACTGAGAAAGAAAACAATTACTTGTCGTACACTTGGAATCCAAGACTGTTTTGAGATTAATAAATTGATTTGATTGACACAAAAATGTACAACCGAGTATAACAGTATGAAAGATTTCCTTTATCAACGCGTATTATATAATTAAGTAATTATTATAAATATTTAGTTATTAATTAATAAGAATAATATTAATTGTGTAAATATGTTTTACTTTCGAATTATCTATACATTACTTATTATCATTAAACATATTTTTATTTTGAAATAATATATTTTAAAATGTTATCCAAATATACTTATTTATCTTAATTTATAAAATTATTTAAATTTGATCTATGTTTAGAATATTTTTATCTTACGATAATAATATACAGGGTGATTAAAAAAGATTGACCCATTTTCAAAATTAATTTATTAAAATCGTTGAAGTGTACTTGACATGTTTAAAGTAATTAAGTAATAAGCAGCATGTTAAGCAGCGCCGCGTAGTGGGCAGTAAAGTTGTACGTATAGCTTAATTTCTTTAAACAAGTTAAGTTCCCTTCAACGATTTTTATAAACTAGTAGTTATGTGAACAGTAGACCTCGCGAAAATTAGAAATAAATTTAAGCGTTACAGAGGGTCTATTTAAATACGAAAAGGTATAACTCGATTTCTCGAGAAAAATCTAGTTTCTGTGAAAATAATTTTAAACGCGGACAGTGAGAGGTCGGGTTCGATTCCCCGCTGGGGCGAAGTTATTTTTATGGTATTTGTAAAATTTAAATTCGAAAATAAACTATAAAATGGATTTCAATTACTTAGAGGATAAATGAGAACTTGAGGTGAAATCGAGAAATTAATTTAAGCAATAAATTTGGGCGCACTCCCCCTCAAAAACTCTGAAAAAACATTATTTCTCGAAAACTATTCCGACGATTTTTAATTAATTTTTTTAATATGTAGTCTATTTAAATTCGAATTTAAAGGTATAAGTCGTTTTCCCGGGAAAAATCTAGCTTCTGAGAAAATAATTTTAAACGTGGACAGTGAGAGGCCGGGTTCGATTCCCTGCAGAGAAGGTTATTTTTATGGCATTTCTAAACATTTTTTAAACAAATAAACTATATACAGCGATTTTAATGTCTTAAAGGAACATTTATTCCAAATTTCAAGAAAAAATAACATTTTTTCTTTTATTTTGAAACATTTTTTTTAAATTAATAACAATTTTTTTTTATAAAAAAACAACTATCAATATTTATTTTCCCAACTTGAAGTAACATTCATGCCAAATTTAAAGATAAACAAAAAATAAATTAGAAAAAACCTTTTTTGTTTTATTTTTTTAAAAATTTAAAAATGAAATTCATTAAATATAAAACTCATACGTTGTTTTTTATGACTTTAAAGAACATCTATGCCAAATTTCAAGAAAATCTAATAAAGCGTTTAGCCGTAAGCGCGTAACAAACATTTTCAGACGAAATGCAAATCGGTCTAGTACCTGGGGAAGACTGGGGAACAAAAAAGTTAAAACATAGACCTCGCTTCGCTCGGTCAATTAATTTTGGAAATGGGTAATTCTTTTTTAATCACCCTGTATGAATTACATTTTTCATTTTTTTTTTTTTTTTTTTTTTTTTTTTCAAATTTATATCAAATCATATTATTTCATATTATAATTTACTGTACAAAGCATAACGCATGAATATTTTATAAAGGAGTGGATTTAATAATATTTTATATATAAATATTTAGGTGTAGTAATTATATTTAATGAAATATGGATTATTTATCTACGTAGGAGTTATTAAATTAAATATACTACATTGTGTCTCCGGATACGCATGAATGGGTGAAAAAGACTAAATTTTTTTTTAATTGAAATATTATCTTACGACTGATTTGAAATTTCATTTTCCGGGGTTCAGCCCTGTTTGAATAGAAAATAATTTATGTAATATAATTTCTAAATCAAGTTCTATGTCTTGGAAATTTACAAAAAAAAGTTATTTTTTTCACTAGTAAAGTGCTTATACTCTAGGAGATACGACAAAATGTTAATTAAAAAAAAAAATGTGCAGAAAAGAAGTCTGAGTGAGACTAAAACATTTTAAAACACTGCTTATTTTAATATTTTGTGTTTTTCAATGCCTTATGATGCTTAGTGTGGTGTTAAAAATAGTTAAAACAAATAATTTTAGTTTTGATTTCGTTGCTATAAAATTAATTTCAAATTTCGAAAATACCACTGTGAATATTGTTATGTTAGTGTGAAAATAAATGCAATCTTGTCTTGTTTTGTTATTTTAGCGAATTTTCGAAGAAAATTATGCTATTGCAATGGCTTCAAAATGTTTGTAATTTGAATTTTTGAAAATTTTCTCCATGGAAATCCCTTTCAGACCATTCTTAATCGATTCCTGAAATTTAACACTTTTTTTATGTATGTATGTATACATTGTATGTGTCACTCCAGACGATATCTCACCCTAGGATGCACTTAAAAAATTCAAACAAATTTTTTAAAATTTCAATAATATTAAAAAAAAGGATGAGGTCATTGGTCGAATTTTTGGAGTCCATTTAGGGGTCAAATTTTGATCTTTTAGGGTCAAAAATAGCATAAAAACATATTTATTCCATTTTACCTTTCATATGAAAATATGAAAAAAAGTGTACATAACAATTACTGTACTCTTAAAGAGCTTTCTAACGACATGCATCTTGAAGGGTATAAATACTAGTTTGACTTTTCTACCCTGTACCCCTGTGTACCATTTTTTTTTTTTTTCCCCCATCCAAATCTAAACCAAAATTTTCCTTTATTAATTAAGTCATGGTGCATGGCTGGATTTTTAATTATTCTTATTTCTTATAATTATTATCTAAATGTCTTAAGAGACTAATGAAAGTAAATTAAAACTTTTTTGTAATTTTGTAAGAACATTTCCTAATGAAATTTTTTAATATCTTCAACAATTAATAAAAGGCAGATAACGCAATAAATCAAAGCAGGCGGAGAGTTATAAAATGTTGTATTCTTACTCAGTTTTCTTTCTGAACAACTTTTTTAATAAACATTTTGTCGTATCTCCTAGAGAAAAAGCACTGTAAAAGTGAGAAATAGTTATTTATGCGCACCTAGGGAGTAAAGTAAGCCATTATTCCCTGAGCGAATAAGTTGGTCTGTGGAAGGAACCCATGGTCCCTAAATCCCGAGGCGAAGCCGAGGGAATTAGACTCTTTAATTCCCGAGGCGCAGCCGAGGGAATAACTCTAATTAGCTCCCGATGCGCAGCCGAGGGAGATAATTATCGCGAGGGGAATAAGGCACTTTACTTACAAGGTACATAGAATATTTTATCTCCAGTAGGAAGAAAATACAAATTTTCGTCCATTGCACAGTTTTTATTTATTATTTTAATAAATAACAATAATTATTAGCACTTTTAATAACAGACATTATAAGAGATTCAATATAAAAAACAAATAAGAATTGGAATTAAACTCAAATAGAAGGTTATTTAGATGCAGGTTATAAACAAAGATAAACATGGTCGAAAAAGCAAGTGTCGCCAACCTGATTTCAACAACTTCATTACATTAGCCATACATTTTCTACTATTTATAAAATAATTAAGTTGAAATCTTTACTTTTTCGCCTTTCTTTACTTTTTAAGCTCAGGGATGAAAAGGCTTACTTTAGTCCCTCTAAACTAAAAACTAATTCAAAATCATAACTTTTTCCCCCTACTGGAGATAAAATATATTTTTTTGTAAATTATTTCCAAGACACACTTGATTTTTCGAAGCATAAATTTAATACATTAGTTAGTTGGTTTTAATACATAAGACATAAGTTAGTTTCTATTCAAGCAAGGCTGAACCCCAGAAGATGAAATTTCAATTTAAAATTTTTTAATCTTTTTCACCTATTCATGCATCGATCTTGTGACACACCGGTGATATGGGTGAATTGTAAAAAAACTATATTTATAAGTTACCAATTTATTAGTAATATAATAAGTATATAGAATTAAATATAATAGAAGTTAAATATAGTAGAATTTAAATATAATAAGTAAAAAAAAAAGTTCTGAAAAATACATGATAATATTTTATAATTAGTAATTATAATATAGGTGAGTCGTAACAATAACTATATTTATATAAGTTGATAAATTTATTAATATTATTTCATTTAAATATATAATAAGTAACAAAAAGAGTTCAGAAAAAAGACAGTATAATCAATTATAGGAAGTTATATTTTAACTTTTATCTCTAAGATTCTTAAATGGTGAAATAAAGTATAGAGATGTAAGTCGCTGCCAATGTCAACCCCATTAAGTTATTTTATTACTCACCCTGTCTTAATCGCGAGGTCAAAGTCACATTTTAATCTTTCCAAAAGAGAAATACATGGAAACATCGTAATATTATAGAAAGACTTGCTTTAAAAAATTACAAACCACTCCGAAATAAAAGTGAAAATTAAATTATAGTGCAACAAAAAGAACAGCTGACTGACCAACAGAGACAAAGGCTTTAAAAAACAAATCAAATTTAGCACAAAATAAGACAGATATAGATGTAATTGTAATAACAGGCATAGAAAGTTACAATAGTATTTCGATTCGGTAATCTTCTTACTAACAACAAATGTATTATGAAATTGGAAAAATAATTAAAATACAACAGTATTTTTTTTTATTTATTGTATCAGAAACATCCAATTTGTTCTACCTGTAACTACGTATATATATATATATATATATATATATATATATATATATATATATATATATATATATATATATATATATATATATATATATATATATATATATATATATATATATATATATATATGATACAGGCCTACGACAGGAATAATAAGACATACAGACATTCTTTAAAAACCATTTTTTGAACTCAGGGGACCTCAAAACGTATAAATTCATCATGGTGCAGAAGGTTAATACTTATACGGGACCAAAAATGGGCTAATTGTGACCTACCATCAAAATTTAATTAATATCGGTCAAGTAGTTCTTTAAGATCTGCTAAATGCGTGACAGACTGACAGAAAGTCACGGAACCAAAAATGTTTCCTGATGTCTTCAACGGATTTCTGTCTTGGAATTTTTGAAATCGGAGAAATAAAAAACAAAAATCGTTCAAAACACTGATTTAATTGAATCCTAATTATTACTCAATATCCTAAAAAGGATTACTCTTGATTTCACAATATTAGTAGTTGTGGTCAAGGGTAATATGTAATAGAAAAATAGTTAGGGGGAGGGGGGGGGATTTTAATTACTAGTCCAACAATTGCCTATATCTAAGAATTCAATATTTGAAATGCAAGTGTTGCACATTGCATGTTGCTCACGATATATTATATTTGTACATATTTTCAATAAATAAATTGAACGAGTGTGAATTCTTCATTTCAGAGAAATTGAATTTTAAAGGTTTTGTTTGTTTGTGATTTTGTCAATATTGACCGATTTGAACACAATTTGGCACACAGAGGCACCTTAGCATTGAGATATTCAATTCCATTTTTTTCCAGCATTTTATATGAAATTTTAATCAGATGCTGTGCCAAATATTGTGGAAATATATTTATTATTATTATTATTATTATTTTGACACAAATGTGGTCAAAATGGGGGAGTTAAAAATGAATTCATGCTTTTATGGCATGTTGCATTTTGCTGATGCGGCGCGTAATGAACTCACGTAGAAACAAGCAAGGCACGCTTCACGTAAGTACGTGATCTTACGGTTTCTTTACGATTTAGTTAGAATTATTAGGTGTAATAATTTAACTTTTCCTACACTTTAAGACCTTTAACAGGATATACATCCTTCTAAAAATATTACATGCTTCTAAAACTTTTTGTTTAGTTGTCAACCAGAGTATTAAGTGTGAAATTTTAATAGTTGCATATTCTTTTTCTACGCACTTCAAGACCTTTAATTTCATGAATAACAAGTCATGGTGACTAAAAACCTTTTTTTTTAGTCACCCGCCATCTTGGAAATATTAAGTCTGAACACTCCAAAAAGTGTACAGTTGCACCTTTGTGCCGAATTTCAAGTTCCTTGCTATAGTAGTTTATGAATTTAAACATGCTAACGAACAGACAGACAAACAGAGCCGTTATATAAGGTATATTTTCGTACTTTGTAAATAAACCTAAAATTGCAACCCTGATATATGCCATATTTGCTTTTAATAAGACTATCAGGATACATTTAGAAGGGAAAAACTTAAATATACTTATTCTACCTAAAATTACCTTTAAAATTAGATGTATCATGCCATAAACATTCTTCACTCTTTACACCCTTATTCCGGACATATTTGTGTTCAAAATGCCGAACCTTTAAAACGACGTATAACATGGCATGCTGACTAAAACCAACTTTAGATTTCCGCCTTTTTTGCCACCATTTTTAAAATGTGGCAAATTTCCAAAAACTATACAGTTTTTAAAAATGGTGGGATGCACGTGTGTTCCGAATTTCGTAAAGACATTTATACGCCAGATATCGTTGGTTAACTGTGGCTAATTATGACCATCATTTTAAATTCATTAAATTTACACGATCAGTTCATTTTAGATAAGGTAGTACACAAAAATGATGAACGTTTTTGAATTTGGAGACATAAATAAATATAATTTTTCAGAAAGATAACAGTTCCCTTGGCTTAGGTAATCTCGGAAGCATAAAATTGGTATTTTTATCTGTAATCTTAATTACGTATATCCATAAGAAGCACTTTTTAAATAAGCAAATATATAGTTGTTTTACTTTACAAAATTCATTCTAATAAATATTACAGAAGAAAGTAAGTTTATTACTTCGAATAATTAATGTATTCTTTAATTAATAAATTACAATACAACATAATGTATTTAAGAACCGGTTATTGTAATAATTTATTACTTATTTTGGCCTAAGTGTTGTAAATTATTAAAATAAAATAAATACTACAAGAGTATACAAGCAATTTTGTTTTACAAAATAAAAATTGTAAATGTATCAAATATTTAAATTTTACAAAATTTAATTTAAAATTAACATTTTTAATACTTCGATTATATTCTAAACTAGCGTTTACCCCGTAATCCACGTGGGGCTCACGCTAGGTATTAGTGGCTATGTTTCCTATAATTATTTAGGCCTAGCAAATAAATGAAGTGCCTAAATAGTTTTGTTACCAAAGCCTTCTACGAATAATATCAGGACTATATAATACACCATTCATTCCGTTATTAAGAATATAATACTCTCCAAATCGTAGTTTGTAGTCTATCTGTATATTTAAAAAATAACCAATAGGAACTTATAACTAAGTAATATAGTAATAAATAACAATGAAAAAAAAAAACGTTTCAAGGAAAACAACTTAAGATATGGTTAAATTCGTAATTAAAAATGGCTAGATTTTAGGCATTTGGATGATAGCACCAGATTAATTTTAACCGTTTGTCATCTGTAACTTTTCCTAAATTGATACTTTAAGTCGTGTAAAAAAATCAAACCAATTTTGACTGATTTAAAAAAGGAAAAAATTAAATAAATTTGACAAAAATATGTTGTTAAAGCATAAACTCAATAAAAACGTAAAAAAACTCAACTCAATAAAACGTGAACTCAATAAATTACGTGATAGGAGGCGAACAAACTATGTGCAACAATAAATTGGCAGTCTATTTTATACAACAAAACATAAACTACAAGACTTATAAACAACAAAACATAAACAAAAAGAATTTTTATACAACAAAACATAGGCAGGCAACAAGACCTTTTTTATTTTACAAAACATAAGCAACAAGACTTTTTTGTATTGTACAAAACATAAGCAACAAGACTTTTTTATTAAACAAAACATCAGCAACAAGACTTTTTTTTATTGAACAAAACATAAACAACAAGACTTTTTTTATTGAACAAAACATAAGCAACAATACCTTTTTTATTTTACAAAACATAAGCAACAAGACTTTTTTTATTGAACAAAACATCAGCAACAATACCTTTTTTATTTTACAAAACATAAGCAACAAGACTTTTTTTATTCAACAAAACATCAGCAACAAGACTTTTTTTATTCAACAAAACATCAGCAACAAGACTTTTTTTATTCAACAAAACATCAGCAACAAGACTTTTTTTATTCAACAAAACATCAGCAACAAGACTTTTTTTATTCAACAAAACATCAGCAACAAGACTTTTTTTATTCAACAAAACATCAGCAACAAGACTTTTTTTATTCAACAAAACATCAGCAACAAGACTTTTTTTATTCAACAAAACATCAGCAACCAGACCTTTTTTTTTTTTTACAAAACATAAGGAACAAGACTTTTTTTATTCAACAAAACATCAGCAACAAGACCTTTTTTATTTTACAAAACATAAGCAATAAGACTTTTTTATACAACAAAACAGAAACATCAAGATTTTTTTTTATACAACATATTCTATAGACAATTTTCTCTCCTAACTTATAACTGTTATAACCTGTAGGAAATTTATAACGTGGGATCTTATCTTATAAGATAAAACCTGTAAATCCAAAACTAACTGAAAAATAATTGTTTTGCCATCCTAAAATATTCTCTTTATATCTATACTTACTGAGTATGTGAAAAATCAAAATTAAATTATAGTGTGGCTATGTCTAATATATATTTTAAAAAATAATACATATATTAATTTTTAATGGAGACAGGTTTTGACCCTTTTAGTTGGTTTTATGATTGTAAATCAAGGCTGAGGACCAACATTATAGAGGTTTTTTTTTATCAATTGATCAACGAAGGAAACAAAAAATGTAATCTGGCTTTTAAATCTTTCAATTTAAATCTTTAATGATATTATAATAAGATGTATAAATTTAGCAACCGTTAAATTATGAATTATCCTTGAAATTAGTGAGGTACGGTTTAAATAAAAAAATAAACTACATAGTTTGACCAACTAGTTTCGTGTAATTTGTACACATCGTCAGGGTATAACTGCAGATAATATACAAAATATACTGAATTTAAAGTATATACATGTTGACGTTAGGAATAGGACTGGTCAAGAAATCATAGAGTAAATAGAGGAGTTAGAAAGGATTGAAGGTGGGAGGCAAGAAGGACGTGAGAGGATTAACAGTAAAAGTCTATGATTTCTTGACCAGTCCTATTCCTAACGTCAACATGTATATACTTTAAATTCACTGTAGTTCATTGTAGTTATACCCTGACGATGTGTACAAATTACACGAAACTAGTTGGTCAAACTATGTAGTTTATTTTTTTATTTAAACCGTACCTCACTAATTTTAAGGATATTATAATGCTTAACACGATTCAAAACAACTATAATGTTTAGTAGGCAACAAATAAACTAAATTTAAATCAAATAAATAAAGTTTAGAATTCCAAAAAAATTAATTTAGCAAATGAATAAAGTTAAGAATTCCAGGGAATATAAAGTAATTCGTAGAAGTACACATTGTTGGATAAAACACTGCAACCATTACAATAATAGTATCGATAATTGCCTCGCTTTCCAAGATCTTAAACAAATGGTGCCAAAATATATACAGTCCACTCCATTAAGATTTTTTAAAGTTTTAAGTACTGAAAACAAATATATATTATTTCAGAACTCTTAAATTATTGTAATTATTTTAGTAAAATGAGAAAATTCAACGGCTAAGTGATTAATATAATAAAAATATTAAAAAAGTTTATTATCTGGCTACTTCAGATATTATTCTCAGTATTTTTTAACGAATTACCTAATAATTTTTTTTTTTTTTTAGACAATTTTCATCCCTAAAGATCTATAAGAAAAAGCAAATTCAATAAAAACATAAGGGATCAACTGAAAGAAGTAGACAATTTCCTTAAAGTTTAATAAGAAGTAAGAGATTTTAATGGATTTACACGTTTTGAAATCCCCTGAGTCCAAAAAAGTGGTTTTTTAAAAATGTCTGTCTGTGCTGATGCCTGGAGCTTAAACTGCTGGGCCGATTTTTACTAAATTTGGCATACATGCTTAGAAATTTGGGGGCGCAACCCCATAAAAACTCTGTTAAATCGCGAAAAAAAATATTTATTATGAAAAAATATAAATTCTGTGAAACGGTTTAGACGATTTCGATTAAATTCTAAAATATAGTCCATTTAAATACGAATCTAACGATATAAGCCATTTTCCTGGGAAAAATATAGTTCCTGAGAAAATAGCTTTAAACGCGAATAGAGAGAAGCCGGGTTCGATTCCCCGCCGAGGAGAAGTTATTTTTATGATACATTTTGATGAAATGTTCAATAATAATTAAATGTACCCACGAAACCAAAAAACTAATGATCGGAAAACACTGAGCTAATTAATTTAGAACATTTTTATGAGAAAGTTTGTCTGAGTTCTCTCGGACTGATTTTTTAAATTAAATATTAGTTTTATTATTCCCATGAAGAAATATTTTAGTTTACGTGGTTTGTTTGTCTACAGCTGTTTATTTATTTATTTATATTTAATAGAATCAGACTTATATGGCAAATCCAATGAAATTAAATAATAATAGAAATTGAACTCGACTCATATAAAAATAAATAAACACCAGGTGCGTAGGAATGCTAAAGGTAGCGGCCCATAAGTAGTTCAGTAGAACCGCTCGCTATTTAATATCAACAATTCCAAATATGGTTTCAAAATTTTATTAAAAATGGTTTAAATAACAATCCTTTATTAGTTACTGTGAAAATAGGGCTTATTGCATTGTGTGTCTCTGCAGCACCAAAGTAATCATAGTATGTGTAAATATTACTCACATACTTTCGTACGTTTTAGTAAGATAGCATAATTATTTGAACATACATACAGTTTGCAATTCTTGCAAAATTATCAGCAGGTACAATTCAATAATATCTGAAATTACTAGAGGTCGACCAAGAAGTCATGGAAATGTGAGGAGTGCGCTAGTGTCGTCATGTACAGTCAGTTTTTGATATAATAGACCACGGTGAAAAAACACAGTGTTGTTCTTTGGTTATTAATCATTTTATTTTTAATAACTTCTAATTGTTTTGCAACAGGCAACACTGTACCTGATAAGAAATCACTAATAATATACGATAATATCTTTATATTATTATTTATTGATTAATCATAATAATATTCTTTTAATCTAAATAGATTTTCTTCTTTCTATTAATCTATTTTATTTATAAAAAAATATAATGGGGAAAAACAAACTAAAAATTTGCAAATATAATTTTTTATTAATTGTCATTGAGAGCAATCATTTTTATAATAACAAATACATATTAGGTTTGTTCTAACCCCGTTATTTGTAGCGTCCTTTGCATTTGCATCTTACCGTGGATTTGTGGCTCGTACAAAAATCGTTTAGGAAAGTTGTGACTATAATTCGTACTCTATAAAAACAAACAAAACAGGAAACCTAACAGATTGGAAACCTTCCTGTTGTTATTCGTGAGATTTGACATAACTGCGCATGTCATACAAACTAGAAATGGGTATTGTCTTAGCACCCGACTGTACTGACTTCGGCACTACTCGGAAGTTCCGATTTTAAACGAAGTTAAGCTTTCCGTTTCTCCCGTGTTCATGACTTCTTGGTCGACCTCTAGGGAGACTATTTTATTAATTCTCCATAAACATTGCAAGACTTGGCTCATATTTATTTATTTATTTAATCTTAAGTGCGCATGGCCAAATTGCAGAGTAAGCATGCGCAGTGTGTATTTACTTGAATCAATTCACCTGGTTCTTCTCACCCTCATATCTCTACTTCCTCTTAAGATGAGCTTTTGAAATTTAAAACATAGATTAAGCTTAAGTAGCTTTTGACGCTGTAAAAAATTGAACCCTTAACCCTTAAATGCTAATGGTAATTGGATGGCTGGTATTACTAAACCTTCGTCGATTCGACTAACATATGCAGAAAATTCATTGTTTAGGTTGAAACTACACTTTTATAAAGAGAAAACTATTAAGAACTCATTATTAAATCTTTTAGTGAGATATACAAACATTTGATGACAAATAACTTAGTAGGAACATCAGAAGAATCTGAAATAGAGTGAACATTAATGCACAAGAGAACATTAAGTGAACGTTAAGTGCTCCAGGCCCCAGATTATCGGCCACTGCGGTCTCTGGCCCAAGGCTAATTACCCTAGGCCCATTGCCCCTTACCCCTAGGCTTACTTCCACTTACCCCAGGCACATTTTCCCAGGCTATAGGCTCATTCGACGACCAATTAATTCTCAACGTCTATTACTAAACGTTAGTCGAATCGACGAAGTAGCTTTGACGGGAATTTGCCAGGAAACGAGTGTACGCTCAAAAGGACTACTACAGCTACACTAGGAGGTGTGTTACTAACGAGTGCAAGCACTGCAGAAGGATGGGGTACCCATCACCATTGCATGCGAGCGTAAAAGGTTAAGGTTCAAATTGTGATCGTCGATTCGACTGCCATTAGCATTACAGGGTTAATATTAAGCCTTTTTAAAAGGAGCAATGTTGCCAATTTTGTTAATGACTAACTGACTCATCATCAAAATTATAAGTAACGTCCAGAATAGCGAGAAACCTAAAATTAGGCACACAGCTAGCTATAGCTATGTAACTGACTAGATATTACTCAACATTGCAATTTTTTCATTATTAATCCCCTCCCCAAAAAATAAAAAAAAATAATTGAAGTATTGCAAGTCAATTAAATGACAGTAGACAGTATTATGTTTAAGTTTATGTTGTGATCTTTCACTGATTTCTTTGATTCTTTTTATTGATATCTTTAGAAGGCATCTTTCAAGCACTCGTTTTTCTTTAAATTCGAGGGGTAGAATAATATACCATTCAAACCACGTTAAAATACATAGACAGACAGACACGGAACCAAAAATGTTCCCTGATATCTCAAACGGATTTCTGTCTTGGAATTTTTGAAGTCGGCACATAATATATTTTTCCTACAGTTGACCGATAAAGTGGTTATTATCGCACTCAAAATAGTACGCAAAACAGCACATTCCTGCACTTTCTACTTTACCGCACTCGTTTTACTTTACCGCACTCATTTTACTTTACCGCACTCCAGTGTTCCAACTTAAATCTAAACAAAGATTAGATAATCCAAATTATAATAAAAACAACAATGACAACTAATGTTACTTTTTTAACTAAATACATGATTTACGCTATATATCAAATATAAAAATGTTAAAATATAAAAAACTAAAGATAGACAATCTAAAAAAAAAAAAGAATAAAATGTAATGAGTAAGTGTTATAATAAAAAATAATAACAGCGCTTGGTCAGGTTTGCTGAATCTCGAAAAAAAGGCAACACTGACTATAAACAGAACAGCTGGTTTAGTAAATATTGAAAAACCTTTCATTATTCCTTTTAGAAACAGTTGTCTGAAAATGGATAGTTGTAGCGAAAGTGATCTTGAATTTAGTAATACTCCAGAAGAGTTGGCTACAATAGCAAAAAATGCAACACTGAATTTAGTTCTTGGTGTAACAATAAGAAGGTAGGAAAACTGTTTGAAAATGTTTTTATTTACAGATTAAAAACTAACTGTAGGAAAAATTTAATGCGCAACTCGAGTTTAAAGTGACTTTGCTGCACTCGTAATATTGCACGTAAATATTTCTCTCGAGTGCAGCAAAGTGCCACTTTCCGCACTAGTTGCACAATTAACTATTCCTTCTTCAGAACGATCACATAGCTTCCGTTACCTTCACGGAAGCAAAACACACAAAACTAGAATAAAAAAAAATGGTATTAGAAATATACAATTTAATTATTAAAATAAATTATTTATTTTTAAATTAAAAGAATGGGTTCAAAATAAAAACAAAATCATAAAAAAAAGAGAAGAGGACTTGAAGTGAATTTAATTAAGTTTTTAAAGTGGTTCCGCACAAAAGTTGGTTTCGAACCAACTTTTTGCGTATCCGCTATAAGAGGGCCATAGATGAATCTGTACGCGCTGTGCTCCGCTAGCTGTGAACCCAGCATTTCCACAATATAGTTATCACTATTTTGATAAGCTAACATTTTTGAGAGGGAGTCTTCCGGTGAGTTTTGTCGGAGATTATAATAACTGAATAAAGAAAACGTTTAGATTAAATTTTCGTATTCCTCTCACATAAATTATTATCTTGAACTTAAAAAGTTATTTTATTGTAAATAAAAATATTATAATTATAACTTTATAATTAGTGCGAATGTTAAACCAAAGTTAAGTTATTATAAACGAATCGTAGTTAGAACGAGGGATCAGAGGAAAAGTGGGGAAATTTCCTATTTGGAAAAAGTAGGGAGTTGAGTATCCGAGTTGAAACCGATGTCAAAATGAAAAGCGGCCAAGTTTTGCAATTAAGCTTGGCTTGAAGGAATCGGTAAAGCCTCAGTCCTGCTAGATATTCACTTTCAAACCCTCAGAATATATTTAAACTGTGGGCCAGAGAGAGTTTTATACACTTCAAAAACGAGCTGGAAAACTTCCCTTATCAGAGTATCCAAGGGTTAAGAACAGGGTTATTTGAATCAAAGGGATAACAAGGGTTTAGAAGTACCGAGAACATGGAACTTCACTTACTTCTTGTTTTAGTCGAACTTTAACAAACTAAGCAATAAACTTATTTAGACCGATAACTAGTTGATAAATAATCATATCTGATAACGTATTATTGGAACGAAGTTCCTTATGGCACGTGCTGGAGCCCGGGAGTGAATCCGAAAAAACAACAAAATCACCGTCACGAAATCTAGCGATGGCGATAACTTGAGTAAAAGATCACAGAGTTAGTTGAAATTTGGTACACATGTTCATTTTACCAATGCCCAGGCTGAGTTCGTTGGAAAACATTATCCGCCCAAGAGTTCACGCGCAACGCTCGCGTAAACGTAAGCTTCAGGAAGAAGGGAAAAAATGTTATTATGAAAGCCTGTTACTTACTACTGTCAAAATGTCACTTGGTTTTGTAAATATAGAAAATATAATCACGGTGTTGTTAAAAGTAAATTGATCTGTGCTGACGCTTATTTCAATATATTAGGTATATTATTATAATACTGCGTATTAATCCAAGAAAAAATTTTAACTTCATCTATTTTATGAGACAAACAACTTTTTTAAATATTATTTTAATAAAACTAACACCGACACTGTTATGAAGTGATAAAGATCGCTAAATTTATTAAAGTGGACCCAAACGTTTAAAATAAAGAAAATAACGTTTTTACCCATATCTTCCGTTCTAACGTATAACGATTTTAATAAAACTTCTTACACATTGTCTAAATTACAATTGAAACAGGCATGTAAAATTTGTAACCGGATACAAGCAGAAGCTTTAGAGTAGGGAAGAGATATATTTTAAAATATTTTAAACTAGGCATCGCGTGGCTCTATCATTGAAGCGAGCGTATTGCAATGAAATACTGAATATTGAAATTTATTAATCATGATGAATGTCATAGTTGTAGATAAGTGGAAGAGGGTAGTGTAGGGAAGAGTGGGGGTACTCGGTACAAAGCTTTACTTCCTAAACAAACCTATACACTATACGACTATAACAATCTTCACCACCCGCGGTAGCTTTTAAACAATTATTATAAATGTATCTCGTCACTACGCAAAGAATTTTGCTTGTATCAAGTTGAAATTTTGCATACCTGTTTCAATTGTGCATTAGATGGTGTATATGAAGTTTTATTAAAATCGTTTCGTTAGTACGTAAGATATCGGTAAAAAGGTTGTTTTCTCTATTATAAACGTTTAGGTCCACTTTAATAGTATTAGCGATCTTTATTAAGTCATAGCGGTGTCGCTGTTGGTTATAGTAAAAAATGTTATTTGTAAAAAATGTTCGTCTCATCGATGATAGAATCTTTTCCCGTCCTGAAATTCCAATTTAATTTTTGTACCTCTCGTTTACGCGAGCGTTGCTCGCGAACTCATGGACGGATCACGCTGTCCAACGAACTTAGCCTGAGTATTAGTAAGAGGTACATGTATACCAAATTTCAACTAAATCGGTCAACTTTTACTCAAGTTATCGTCACACGCGTGAACGTTACTGACAGACAGACAGACAGACAGACAGACAGACAGACAGACACGGAGCATATTTCGTTGAATGTAGGAAGCTCGCTACGCTCGCTTCAATTAATAGGCCGGGTAGGTAGAAAACAGTCCTATTTCAATCCAACATCCTTTAACAAACATACTCTTTAACTATAAACTCATCATGATCAACTTTTTTCTTATATTCAATATATATTTATAGTAAGACGCTTGCTTTAATGATACAAATAATGATTTTCTTTTAATTTTGCCTTAACTCATGCTAGGTACAAACAGTTCGTTACTTTTAATTTTGTCTCTTTTCTAACTCCACTATGTATAAGTAGTTAGCAATGTATACGTATTAAGTAGTGTGATTTAATGAAAAATGTAAGGAACTTCCTTGTTACCGGGTGTCCCGCGACACCGCACGTATTTTTTATTTACTGACAACTTACGAACTTAACAAATATAATTTAAGGTTGGTCTTTAATTCTTTCCATAAGGTTCACTTTTCACAACGTCTGAATAAATTTTATTAAAGAATGTGATCTAAACTTATTATTTTGTTAATGTTGCAGATAAGGAACAATTTACATGATAAAAATATAAAATTTTACGAAATAGGACGCAAGGAAGCCACACTAAAGATCAAATTAGCAAAATTTAAAGAGGGCAGACAGTTGAAATAAACCTGAGGCTATCAGCTGGCTATTTTCGAGAAACCATCCAAATGCTATACAAATCAGATGAGTACTTTTAAAGATATAGGTGTAAATAAGGGTATATTTGTGCGCATGTGGAAGATAATCAAAAGGGCGCAGAAAATTCCAACTTATATGGGACTAACAATAGGCTAATTATTACCTACCATATAAAATACATCAAAATCAGACGAGTAGTTTTTAATATTTGTTGGTTCGCCAAAATTGAGCTAAACACGGTTCCCTGATGTCTGAAACGGATTTCTGTGTTGGAATTTTGAAATCTGAGGTATAATAGTACATTACGCGTCGAGTGCGGAAAGTAGCATTTTGCATGCGAGTGTGGAGTTTGCACCCGAGCGACAGCGAGGGTGGTAAAACCACACGAGCAATGCAAAATGCCGTTTTCGCACGAGTTGCGTACCGTACTTTATCTACGATTGTTAGATTTAAATAATAAAAACAAAAAAAAATAAACTTGCTGTATGTAAGTTCGTATCTCTTCTCTTGATAAAGATGGCATTAATTCATTAGTAGTATTTTTTGCCAAATTAATTATTTCTTGAGGATTATTATTCTCCACATTTTCGTCAAAGTCACTTGATTCACTCATTGTTTTTCTCTAAAAACTCGATATAAACAGTTACTTTAAAAATCACAGGGAAGTACTTGCGTCCAAGTACTTTTTAGGGTTTTGTAGATGATTAAGCTTTTATTTATGTAATTATGATTTTTTCCTTCGATCCTAAGGGTCCCGGGTTCGATCCCCCGGGAGGTCACAATATTTTTTATAGGTAATAACGATAAGATAAATTACATTTTTTAGGAAATTTTCATCGCCCAACCATACGGTGTAACCACGAATCATTTCAAAATTTTAAGACCAGCCATTATATAAAATTTGGGGGGGGGGGATTTTTTTGGGGGTATATTTTGACTTAAAAATTTAAAAAAGCAAATATATATTTGTATCCTACTCTTCAGCAGCTTTCATTTGATACCCAACTCAAAATTTTTAAAAAATAAAATTTTGGGCGCACTCCAAATTTTCGCGCACAAAATTGGTAATTTTTAAAACCTGGGAATGAACTTCCGGAAATATCATCGCCTCACTATAAGGTATTAGTATGAATTATTTCGAAATTTTAGCACCAGCCGATCTATAGTGGTTGGGGGGGGGAAATTTTTTTTGGGTATATTTTTATTTTTTTCCCCTATAAGGAATGCAAATTTTAAAAAAGCATATATATATTTGTGTCCTACTCTTCAGCAGCTTTCATTTAATACCCAACTCGAAATTTTAAAAAAATAAAATTTTGGGCGCACTTCACTTTTTCGCGCCCAAAATTAACAATTTTTGAAAATTTGGGATGAACTCCCGGAATTTTCATCGCCCCACAATAAGATATTAGCATGAATTATTTCAAAATTTTAGCGCCAGCCGATCTATAGTGGTTGGGGGGGGGAAAATTTTTTTTGGGGTATATTTTTATTTTTTTCCCCTATAAGGAATGCAAATTTTAAAAAAGCATATATATATATGTGTCCTACTCTTCAGCAGCTTTCATTTGATACCCTACTCAAAAATTTAAAAAAATATAAATTTTTGAGTTTACCACATTTTTTCGAATTGCGCATGCGCAAATCTAATTATGAACTTCTGTATATTTTTCCTGTGGTTGGGTCAAAAAGTTGCACCAGTGTTTCAAATTTCAGTAGTTTCGCGTAAACGGTTCGGGCCCTATGAACCAAAGAGCGACGGACGGACGGACACATCACCCTCGGTATAAGGGTTTTGAGAAGTATCTACAAAACCCTAATAAAAGAACACCAATTTAGTTTTGTTAAATGTAAACAAACTCACTAATCGTGCGTAAAGCTGAAGAATTCCTCTTCTTTACCGCACTAGTGTGGTAAAGAAGAGGAATTATTCAGAACTTTGAGACGCGCATGCGCAAAGAATACAAGTACGTAAATAATCACTTTCTACGCATCTAAACAAAGATATAATGTTTATATTTCGTATCAATCGTAGATAAAATATGTTATACCTTCCGGTACCTCTGGTAAGCTCAGAAGTAATAGTACATTACGCGTCGAGTGCGTAAAGTAGCATTTTGCATGCGAGTGTGGAGTTTGCACCCGAGTGACAACGAGGGTATTAAAACCACACGAACAATGCAAAATGCCGTTTTCGCACGAGTTGGGTCCCGTACTTTATTTACGATTGTTAGATTTAAATAATAAATACAGAAACAAATAAACTTCATGCATGCAAGTTTGTATTTCTCTTTTGATAAAGATGACATTAATCCTTTTGTAGTATTTTGTTTGGAATTAATTATTTCGGGAGGCGTATTATTCTCCTCATATTCGTCATAATCATTTAAATCACATTTTCACAAAGAAAATCGATATAAACAGGTAATTTTATTAAACAAACAGCAAATTAGTTTTGTTAAATGTAAACAAACTCGCTAATCGTGCGTAAAGCTGAAGGATTCCTCTTCTTTACCGCGCTAGCGTGGTAAAGAAGAGGAATTCTTCAGAACTATGAGACGCGCATGCGCAATGAATACAAGTACGTAAATAATCACTTTCTACGCATCTAAACAGAGATACAATGTTTATATTTCGTATCAAGCGTAGATAAATAAATTTACATGCCGATTAAGTTAAAGTTTTCCACCCTACAAATCCTAACTATGTGAATAATAGGGGAAAGGTGGATGATTGTGATGCATGCCTAAGCCACTACAGGAGCTTAAAAAGTTAAGTCAAGCAAGCCAAATAATACGGGTTAAAAAAAAATCGAGTTTGAATAAATAATGTGGGTTAAAAAAAAAATTGAGCTTGTATAACAAATATAAATCCACTGACACCAAAAATCCACTTAACAGCTTATTATCAAATTTAAGATGTATTTGCCCTTTGATAGCTTTTGATATTAAAAAAATGGGAGATTTGACCTCACAGCGGTCAGTCCCAACATCGTGGTCATAAGATAGCTTAAGCTTCAACCTTTTTTAAATGAAACTCGAATAAGATGATATTATAATCACTATACTAGTGGGCCTTGATCCAGAACATGCCAAACTTCTTAGGGATGTGCCAACGCAGAGAAATCTTGCCTTGATACTGGTCATTGATATGTCCATCTTATCCGATGACACAGGAGATGACGATCTGATATAGGAGAACTAACGGCAACCTGTGACTAATTATGCGTAACAAGTCCTTGGCTAATGTGTTGTACAACGTTTTCAATGAATTATGATATTTTATTTTAAAAAATGAAGCACTAGCAATATAACAGAACCATTCTGTTATTCATCTCAATTATCATTTCGGTCAATATCCATATACAAACGTGCATTCCAATTCCTAGAACATTCGATAGAATACATTCATACGATTGATACATTCCTAGTAAATTAGATTATTCAAAATAGAAATCTAATTGGTCTCTTCAAACAAAATATTTTACTTCCCAGCTTACCGAAGATAACGGAAGCTATATGTGATCGTATATTTCTATGTCTCTGATTTCAAAAATTCCAAGGCAGGTATCTGTTTGAGACTTAGGGGAACATTTGGTTCGGTGTCTGTCTGTCGGTTTGTCGCTCAATTTTTGCGAATCAACATATATCTTAAAGACTACTTCGTCAGCTTTTAATAAAATTTGGGTGGTAGTAATTTGGTGGTTAATAATTAGGCTATTGTTTGTCTTATATAAGTTAGAACCATCAGCGCCCATATGTTTCTCTTCCACATGCACACAAACATACATTATTTTATACCTATATTTTTAAGAATGTTTTAAATATTTAAGGAATTTTGATGGTTTGTAGAAAGCACCCCGCATATTTAGCCCCAGATTAATATCAACAATCAACCGTCTCGCTTTATAAATTTTTACTGGTCTTATATTACTTTGCTTTGTAAGTTTCATCGCAAATTTCCGTTTCCCCAATTTTGAACCACTTCCCGTGATTCAATCTTCCCCAAATTTTGCATACAGATACAACTAAGGTGAAGAATACAGAAACAAAAAAAAATAAATAAATAAAGTCGTCAAATTTATTTGCTTTTTAAGTTTCATCGCACACCTATTACACCAATTTTGAACCACTTATCGTCATTCAATTTTCCCTCAAATTTTGCACATAGATAAAACTAAGGTGAAGAATACAGAAACTAAAAAAAAAAAAAAAAATGGCGTACATTTATTTGCTTTTTAAGTTTCATCGCACACCTATTACACCAATTTTGAGCCACTTCTCGTCGTTCAATCTTCCCCAAATTTTGCACATAGCTACAACTAAGGTGAAGAATACAGAAACCAAAAAAAAAGTCGTCAAATTTATTTGCTTTTTAAGTTTCATCGCACACCTATTAGACCAATTTTGAACCACTTATCGTCATTCAATTTTCCCCCAAATTTTGCACACAGATAAAACTAAGGTGAAGAATACAGAAACCAAAAAAAAAAAAAAAAAAAAAAAAATGGCGTCAAATTTATTTGCTTTTTAAGTTTCATCGCACACCTATTACACCAATTTTGAGCCACTTCTCGTCGTTCAATCTTTCCCAAATTTTGCACATATCTACAACAAAGGTGAAGAATACAGAAACCAAAAAAAAAAAAAAAAAAAAAAAAAAAAAAAGTGAAAAATGGCATTTTTATATTAATTATTATCTTTATTGATACTTCAATTCGTTTAAAATATCAAAACAATTTTGACGGATTAAAAAGACGGGGGGGGGAATTAAATAAATTTGACAATAATAGGTTGTAAAAGCATAAAATCATTAAAGTAGACGTTACATAAGCCGCGAGGAAGCTATGTGCCACACTAATTGGCAGACTATTTTTTATGGGTTAAAATCAAGTATATAAGTGATCAATTACCTACTCGAATACTAAAATGCATTTTGCAGTATTAAAAATCACTTATTTGAGTAACCTAAAATTAATTCGGACCATTACAATAAAAGTATGTATATATAAGTAAATTCTACCATTTCATTAGATGTCTCGTTTACGAAGTTGTATAAAAATAAATTATCTCAACAAGATTTAATAATTGATTAAGACTTTCTTGATTTTCATGTTTTCCATTGACTCCAAAAATAGTGTAATTTTGATAAATGTATGTAAATTATGAATTAATTCGAGTAGGGCCGTTTATACATTTATTGTTTTATTCGGGTGTTAGACAACTTGGTTTATTTATTTAGTGGTTGGGTGGCCTATGTGATGGGACATACAATATATAATTGGTGGCCTACTCCAACAGCATTAGTAAAAACCAATAAAATTATGTCTTAATTTTTAAAATTATACCAAAGCTTGCTGAGCACCTTATATATCTTAGAAAGTGTTAAAATTTAATATTTTGTAACTACTTTTATCTAAATAAAGCAATTTGAATATATTTATTTCAAGAATTCAAACTTCTAACGAGTTTTACGGAAAAAATATTTGCTTTAGATATAAATGTACAATGATTTGTAGACAATAATATAATGTACAAATTGACACAAATATCATTGTTCTACGTTGAGTAGTTCTCGAGATATAGCGGATTGGCTGTTACCAATTTCGACCCATGAATTACCCCCACTACCCCCTCCCCAGTAACCTGACCACTTTCAGCGCCGCCACCCTGCACTATCTGACTCTCTAGGACCTCCTGAGAAGGAATCTTAAGACAAACCACGTCGCCCAATTTTTGCGAACATAATCCCTGTTAGGACCTGGTCTAGTTTGACAACTTGCAGTGTCGTTAATTGATGTCTTTATTGTTTTATGAGGGTGTTTGATAACTTTCCGTGTAGTTAATTTATGTCTATATTGTTTTGTGTGGGTGTTTGACAACTTGCAGTGTCGTTAATTTATGTCTTTATTGTTTTATGAGGGTGTTTGACAACTTTCCGTGTAGTTAATTTATGTCTATATTGTTTTGTGTGGGTGTTTGACAACTTGCAGTGTCGTTAATTGATGACTTTATTGTTTTATGAGGGTGTTTGACAACTTTCCGTGTAGTTAATTTATGTCTATATTGTTTTGTGTGGGTGTTTGACAACTTGCAGTGTCGTTAATTTATGTCTTTATTGCAACAAAGTTCCTTATGGCACGTTCTGGAGCCCGGGAGTGAATCCGAAAAAACGACCAAAATCACCGTCACGCAAAATCCGTCACGAAATCTACAGATGACGATAACTTGAGTAAAAGATCACCGAGTTAGATGAAATTTGGTACACATGTTCATTTTACCAATTCCCAGGCTGAGTTCGTCGGAACTTCACGCGCAACGCTCGCGTAAACGTAAGCTTCAAAAGACGGGGAAAAGTGTTATTAAGGAAGCCTGTTACTTGACTTGTTTTGATTATTTTTGTTATATATGTCAAAAATGTCACTTTGTTTTGTAAATAAATGAACTATAAAAAAATAAAATGATCTAAAAATTCACCCTGATACAAGCAGAAGCTGTAGAGTAGGGAAGAGATATATTTTATAATATTTTAAATTAATTGACCGGGTACGTAGAAAACAGTCTAATTTCAATCCAAACTCCTTTAACAAACATTCTCTTTCACTATAAACTCATCATGATCAACTTTTTTCTTTATTCAATATATATTTATAGTAAGACGCTTGCTTTAATTCTACAAATAATGATATTCTTTTAATTTTGCCTTAACTCTGCTAGGTACAAACAGTTCGTTACTTTTAATTTTGTCTCTTTTCTAACTCCGCCATGTATAAGTAGTTAGCAATGTATACGTACTTAGCAGTGTGATTTTATAATTTATATTTAATGAAAAATGTAAGGAACTTCGTTCCTACCGGATGTCCCGCGACACCACACGTAATTTTTTTGTTTTATGTGGTGTTTGACAACTTGCAGTGTCGTTTAAAATCATATAAAATGTCTGAATACTTAATATTAAATATTTAATAACTTAATCATTGTTATAAGAAGAAAAAAAGTGTTAAAATTTCTAATAGCAAATATATTTTGAAAGAGAGAAGGGAAAAGAAAAGAAGTGAGTATATAATATAGTATTAGTGGGTATAATAATTCTTTACGCCCAGATATAGAAAACTAAGTGCAAAAGACCGGTTGATGTCCTCGACATTGCAAGGAACTCTACATCGCTACCCTACTAACCTCGACAAGATAAATTATCTTTCTATTCCAAATACCCAATCCCTTGCATCAATTCCTCCTTCTTTTATGTAACTCCTTATTCGAAACGTGTAATATTCTCTATATAACTTATACCGTTTATTATTTAATAGATAAAACTCTGAAATTAAATAAAAGTTGCGAGAACAAGCAAGCCATTTAAAAAAAGACTAATAAATGTACATAACATTAAATTGTACATGGTATTAAATTTACGTTTCTCTTTATAATCTCAAAAGAGAAGTAAAGAATTAAAAGCCTGGAATTTTTGTAAATTAGTTCTTATAATATTATAGGGAAAGGAGTTTCATAAGTGTAGTTTATTATTAATTCTTTTATGGACCGTTAACACAAAAGTGTGTTTTACTTCGCTTGCAATGTAAAGCAAATAAAGCTTTTGTTTCGAAAAACTTTCAAACTTATACCTAGAAAAAATTGCATTATTTCGAAGGAGGTGTTACACAGCTTTATTGTCATAAAATAATGTTAAATTTAATTCATTACATTTAAATTAAGTAAATAAACAAAATGAAGTTAACTATAAGAATTAAGATAACAAAATCATCACGAGTTACGATGGATATGACAACATTGAATAAATTTGCGAAACTTGGACTCAAATTAGCCACATGAAAAATAAACTGTGCAGTGTGGCACATCAGTGCCGGAACTAGCCGTGTGCATGAGGTCAGCCGCACACGGGCCTCGGGGTAAGGGGGGCCTCACTTCCACTCGGCCATTTATAAAAAAAAAAAAAAAAAATAAAAATTAAAAATAAAGAATAATTTTACTAAAAAGGCGAAGTTAGTTTATATTTTATTTATTACCATTGTTATTATTAATACTATTTTTATTTGGTAGGTATCTATATTCTTTTCCACATAATAATAATAATTATTATTATTTATCATTTTTTGAGACAATTGATGTTAAATGCTTATTAAGATAATATTATTAACATAAAAAATTGACTTAAAACATGACGTGATTTTTATACATTTGGCTATTTTAGACTGTTAATGTTTTGTATTATCCTGTATTGTAATGTTTCATCAAAATGTAACTATCTTTAGTAAGTTTCTAAATTAATTATACATTTTTAACTTGTAAAATATGCCTACACAGGGGCCACCTAACACGATCCACTCAATATCTCCGGAATCTACTGCAGAAAGGAAGACGCGGTTTGCTGGGTTCTATGTTAACTTGAAATGCGCTTACAGAAAAAAATCTTGCACACGGGCCTCAGCAGGTCTAGTTCCGTCTCTGTGGCACATAGCTTCCTCACATCCTGTCATGTACTTTATTATTATATTAACATTAACATTATTGCAATATTACTTTATTGTAATATTGTTTATTGTGTAAAAACTATTAAAGTTATAGCAATCTTTAACACTTCATAGCGGTGTCGCTGTTTGTTTTACTAGAAAATTGTATTTTTAAAAAATGTTTGTCTCATTGAATAGATTTTTTTTCCCCTACCTAAAATTCCAATTATAAATTTGAAGATCACGTTTACGCGAGCGTTGCTCGTGAACTCTTAGACGGATAACGCTGTCCAACGAACTCGTCCTGGGCATTGGTAAAATGAACATGTCTACCAAATTTCATCAAAATCGGTCGACATTTACTCAAGTTATCGTCACACGTTTCAAGGATTCGCGGATACAGACCGAGAGACAGACAAACAGACACGAGACCAAAAATGTTCCCTGATGTCTGAAACGGATTTCTTTCTTGGAATTTTTAAAATCGGAGGCATCAAATTCTTTTGTTCTCAAAAGTGAACACAATGCTTCCGTTACCTCCGGTAAGCTCGGAAGCAAAAGTTAGAAGTTGTTAACTAGGCTTGCCTACACCTAATTAAGAGAACAAAATCATTTTTACCCACAATAGGATCCACCTACAAATAAATGTAACTACAAAATATATTTTTGGTACACAAAGACCATCGAAGGATATCTTAAGTTGTTGTTAAGCAGGTGACTGAATATTATTGAGAAGTAAGCAAAATAAATTTTAAAATTAACATGTCTCTTTATCTTTTATCTGATGATTTTTCTTCCGAGCTTACCTACCGAAGATAACGGAAGCTACGTGATCATTCTGAAGAACGAAATTTTGTTGTCTCCGATTTCAAAAATTCAAAGACAGAAATACGTTTTATGACATCAGGGAACTCTTTGTTTACGTGGCTGTCTGTCGCTGAATTTTGCGAAATAACATATCTTAAAAACTACTAGTCCAATTATAATGACATTTTTTATGGTAGGTAATAATTGTAATAATTAGCCCATTGTTGATCTTATATAAATTTCAACATTCTGCGCCCATATGTTTCTCTTTCACATACACACAAATATTAATTTATTTGCGCCTATATCATCAAAAGTAATCATCTGATTTTTATGAAATTAAGATGCTTTGTCAAAAATAGTCTGCAGATAGTCCCTGATTAATTTCAACCGTCAGCGTTCTTTAAATCTTGCTAAACTGATTAACTTGCTGGGACTTTAACAGTTTATACTCACCGAGTAGAGACTAAATAAATAGAGGTGTCATGATATAGGCCGGAGAGAGTGGGGAGTTGCACCAGCTTCCCCAAGACAATACTTTTCTCAGGGTTAATATAGGTAGTGATATGACAGGAAACAGGTATTTAAAAGGTGTTTATATTATAATTTGAAAACTGACAACTTTGGCAACCAGAACGAAGGTTTCAATCTTAGTATTCTAGTGGTGCCATCTGCCTTAGAATAATACAATATATAGAAGGAGGATCACTGATAACATTGAAGCCAACTTTGGTAGTGTCCCTTAATCCGCGTTCCAAAAATTCATTTTTGAAATTTGTGACGTCATAACTCTAAAATTATTTGCCTTCGGTTTTTTAATTTAATTTTTAGTAAATTTTAATTATTGATAGTTAGTTTCGTTTATTGTAATATTTTGATTGTGTTTTATCTTATTTTTAGCTTGAAATATGCTGAAAATAATGTTTATTATATCATGCCGTGCGAGGTGAAAAAAATGACGTCAGAGTGAAACGTAAACAATAACCAATGGCAGGGTTTGTCTTTGTAGAATAATATTAGTCTTTGTTGACAGCTTGTCAGATTGTGTTATAATATAATGTTTTATAGTTGCTTACTTTCTGGTATCTTATATAGTCTTCTTGATTGTTTGTGAGCGGGCTTTGAATAGCTACAAAAGTATGTCCAACCTTCTCCAGTATAATGAAAAATATGAGTGTTGTTATGTTGGCAGCCTGGTCTTAAGCACACAACCTCTCGGCAAAAGTTGGCGTCAGTCTCTTATCAGTAATTGCTTAGGATTACGATTCTATGCTCCTTCTATATATTGTATTATTCTAAGCCATCTGCCTTCCCTCTTTAGCTACTCTATTTGGTCTCTATCAGGGGTATCCGACTCCAGTATTCTAGAGGTGTAAGAGCACTAGCGCTGCACGAGAATATGGTGGTTAAAATTGTAAACTACTTATGATATTTTGACATTTGTACTATTTTGTAAATAAACAATACAAAAATATAAGCAGCCTCGGTGGCCGAATGAGATGAGCGTTAGCTCAGAATGAGAAAGTTCCCGGGTCCGAATCTAGTAAATTGACAAATTAATTTATTAATTTATTTCTTTGAATTAAGAAGCTCTAAATCTTTTGAATGGGGTAAAAGATTTAGTTACAATAATTCCCGTGGAGTGCTAGTAGTCTAACACAGGTAGATAAAGAGGGGAGTTGGAAATCTTTCCGTTTAAGGATTCTATGATCGCTGGTCTCTATATTCCTTTAACTCTTGTAAAAAATCAAAACAATTTTGACAGATTAAGAAGACGGCGGGAAAATTATATAAATTAAACAATAATAGATTGTAAAAGTTAACGGAATAGGACCTGAGTAAGCTATGTCTTTCATTAATTGGCAGACAATTTTTTGACGGGTGATAAACCATAGATAACGCAATTTTAAGAAGAATAACATACTTTTATTGACCTTCAACAAAATGTATTAAAATGATTACAATCTAGTTCAAAGCTTTTTCATACTCGAATTATCTAATACGGTTACAATAGTACGCCCTAATTAGCCATTAGTTCAATGAGCGACCTTGACATTATATTAACCATCGTAGTTATATTCACTTCACAGAATCCATTGTATAATGTTTCCTGTCTGAGTATTAATAGCAACATTGTCTTTTAGACTCTCTCTCGAATCCTTTTCTTGCCTTTTTTAACTCTCTAATTTGTCTACTCCTTGAACACTGATTGCCTGTTTCGAATAATAACGGTCAGATCAAGCAACCCTGCGGCATTTAGCGAGAACTTGCTTCCTGGTGCGTGACTCTTACAGAAATGGACTTTTGTTTGGTTTTAAAAGAAAATTTAAAAAAAAAAAAAAAAGGTAGGATTATATCTCAATGTAAGGTTGGAAGCCTTCTTATGCATCTGCGGGCCAACTTCACTTTACAAGGTTAATTTACTCTACAGTAAAATTACTGTAATTTGCAAAGAAGACATTTTCTCGAATTACATTCGATTTTTGAAGTAATTGATCTAGTTCGAATAATAGGTCTAGTTCTTTGTCATTAATGTTGACTTCTCAGACTTGTAGAAAAATTGAAAGCTTTAAATTTGGGTCAAGGTATCATTAACGTCAGAGAAATTCATTCTCCTGCGTAGCTTAGTTGGTTAGAGCGCTATACTGGAAATATAGAGGCCGGTGGTTCAAATCCCCGCACTGGAGTCTATTTTTCTCTGTCTGTTTCCCGTAGTTAAGAATAATTATAATTTGATTTAAATTAAAATTTAATCGTTCCGTAGTATGAATACTACCAAAATCGTAAAAAAAAGTAATTGATCTAATGTTTAGGGTAATTTTTTTAAAACAAATAGTTACAATAATGATAACAAGCTGTTAGGGTTCTACGGAGGTTTAAATAAATAAAACGAACTAGATACGGTTTAGAAAAGGTATAATTGTCAGTGAGCAGAAACGACTACGACTCTACGACTGAATGTAGAAAAGACAGGGGGTGAAGACCCCAAGGAGGGGAATTCCTCAGGGTGGGAGACAACACTAACGCCATCTACCGGACCGACTGGTGAACTAAAGAAAAGGTTCACCAGGCAACCGACAGATAGCATCAAACTCTAAACATGCCGCCCACCTTGAAAGAACCCCTTTCAAAATAAAAGAATTACAAAAATTAACAATAAATCAAACAATAAAGTTAAACATAATATAAAAAAAATATATAATTCATGACTCGGAGGTTTCTATAGGAAGGGGGCAAATTCGACTTATTGCCCTTTTCTTGACACCAGAATTGGTGAGGACAGAGGCGACTCGAACCCTTTTGTCTGGTCCCGGATGAAGCTCCACTATTCTCCCTAGAGACCATCTGCAAGGGGGAATATTGTCTTCCTTCAAAACAACTAATGCGTCGATTTGCAGATTAGGCGAGCCAGAGGTCCACTTGACTCGTGTCTGTAGACTCGCAAGATACTCTTTGTTCCAACGGTCCCAGAAGTGCTGTCTCAGTTTGGTGACTCTTTGCCAACGGGACAAGGTGTTTTCCTTGTCTGAACGAAGATCTAACTCCGCAGGTGATGTTACAGCTCGGCCGATGGTAAGGTGGCCAGGTGTTAAAGGTAAAAGGTCATTAGGATTGGAAGACAAAGAGGTTAGGGGACGGGAATTGAGGCAAGCTTGAACACTAACTAATAAGGTATTAAATTCATCATAGGTTAACAAACTATTTCCTACGATTCGTTTATAGTGGAATTTAAAAGATTTAACGGCTGCCTCCCAAAGACCGCCAAAACTGGGTGATCTAGGAGGAATGAAATGCCAACGAATGCCCTTATCAACAAGAAAACGATTTAACTTGGTTTTATTACATTCAATCTCAAGGAATTGTCTGATTTCTTCAAGCTCCTTATGAGCTCCGGTGAACGTAGTTGCATTATCTGAATAGATGTCGTGACATGTACCCCAGTGTCCAAAAAATCGAGTTAGGGCAGCTAGGAAAGATTCACTGGTTAGGTCTGTTACTAGCTCTAAGTGTATAGCCTTTGTGCTAAAGCACACAAAAACGGCGACGTAAGCTTTGACTGATTTTGAATTTCTACGAGGTCCGATCCGTATAAGGAAGGGTCCGCAATAATCAACACCGCAACGAAGAAAAGGTAAGGAAGGTTCAATCCGATTAGAAGGAAGGTTGCCCATAATCTGCGTACAGGGCTTTGGTTTACAACGATAGCAAGTTATACACTTGTTACAAATACTTTTAGTAACATCCTTACCACGCAGCGGCCAAAATTTAGTTCGGACAGATGCTAGCAGCGCTTGAGGACCGGCGTGTAATAATCTTTCATGCTCATCTCTTATAATGAGAGTAGTCAAGGCGTGCTTCGATGGTAAAAGAATTGGATGTCTTTGAGAAAAAGGTAGCATTTCATTCAGTTCCAGCCTGCCACCCACCCTGAGGCAACCAGATTCGTCGAGAAAGGGACAGAGCTGCTTTAAATTACTCTTCGGTTTGACGACAGCGTTTTTCTTTACTTCGTCGATATCTTTTTTGAAGACTTCCAATTGGGTTTGTTTGATTAAGAAGATTAATGCGTCATCGATTTCTTTGGGTTGCAGATCTTTTCCGCTTCGAATATTGATTTTGCGAGCATTATTTATAAATCTTAGACAACGCGCGGTAACGCGAAGTAAGAGATTCAATGAAGAATAACGGAAAACGACGTTAACGTTGTCAATAGATAATAAGGTAATAAAATCCGATTTATTTTCTTTGTTTTTAGTTTCAGGTAACGCAATGCTTGACGAAATTGTAATTGATTCTGGCCAAGAATCTTCTGGAAGAGACAACCAATGAGGTCCTTGCCACCAAAGACGTTGATTGGTAAGATTTGAAGCTGATACACCTCTAGATACGAGGTCTGCAGGATTATCTTCGCTGCGAACGTGTCTCCAACAGCTCGGATTAGTAAGAGTCTGAATTTGAGATATGCGATTACCTACAAAGGTTTTAAGGCGAGATGACGTTTGCAACCAACTAAGCACTATTGTTGAATCGGTCCACAAGACATAATGATCGATTTGATGGCGTAAACACGATTCGATTTTATTGTATAGAGTAGCGAGCAAAAGGGCACCACAAAGCTCTAAACGAGGAAGAGTTATTTGCTTTATAGGAGCTACCTTCGATTTTGCTCCAATCAGAACTGTGGATATCTCACCATTCTTATGAACGGTTCTCATATAGAGGCACGCACCGTAAGCTGACTCTGAGGCATCACTGAACCCGTGGATCTCAGTGACATGAACATTAAACGAATAGAGGTGCCTAGGAATCTTGATTAAATGTATAGAGGAAAAATCCTTACGAAATTGGTTCCAGGTATTACACATGTCTGGAGGAAGGGACTCGTCCCAACCAGCCTTGAGTTCCCAAAGTCTTTGCATGAAGATTTTTGACTGAACTATGATAGGCGCGATTAGCCCTAAAGGGTCAAATATTCGAGCGATGTCACGAAGAACTGTGCGTTTGGTTATTTTTTCTAAAGGGTCGAATTCGGTAGGTAAAGTATACAGAAAGCAATCACGTTTAGGATTCCAAGTAAGACCGAGCATTTTAAGAACACCGCCTGAGTCACAGGAAAGTTCTTTCATTTCTTCCCTATGTGATAAAGGAATATTAACGAGAAGCTCAGGATTATTGGCACACCACTTCCTAAGTTCCATTCCTGAATTCTTAAGGATCTTGATGATTTGGTTGATGACCGTAATTCCTTCTTCAATTGAATTAAAACCTGTTAACAAGTCATCCATGTAGAAATCTTCCCTGATTACATTTGATGCGACCGGATATTCATCTTGAACGTCATCCGCCATCTTTTTTAAGCACCGTGTTGCCAAAAAGGATGCAGGAGATGTACCATAAGTAAGAGTTGTTAATTGAAATTCGGCAACTTCTTCAAATTTGCTATCCTCACACCAAAAAATTCTGTGTAAATCATATTGGCTGGGGTTTAAAGCGATTTGACGATACATTTTGGAAATATCAGAGGTTACGACAAAGTTGTGCTCTCTGAAGCGAAGAATAATGGTAAACAAATCAGGTTGAATTACTGGACCGACTTGAAGAACGTCGTTTAATGATACACCGCTAGAACTTTTAGCAGATGCGTCGAAAACCACGCGGAGTTTGGTAGTTGAGCTATCCGCCTTATGAACGGCGTGATGCGGTATATAATAAGCTTTGTTCGATTCAGTTTCGTCAAGAGTTGGGGCCCGTCTCATGTGGCCGAGACTCTGGTATTCCTCCATAAATTTTACATAGCCTTCCTTTAAAGAAGGGTTTCGATTTAATTTTCTGGCTAACAAGTGAAATCGTCTTAAAGCCATGGCCCTAGTGGAACCAAGATCTTCAAGGGATCGCTTGAACGGAAGGGTAACGATTAAGCGACCGTTTTCATCGCTTTGTAAGGTTTGGACAAAATGTTCCTCGCAGGCCCTTTTTTCAGGAGTAAAAACATCTGCGGGAGGACATTCTTCAATTTTCCAAAAGCGTTCGATTTGTTGATTTAGCGACTCGGCTTCGATTATATTTAGATGACAGCGGCTATCACGTAAGATATGTTCCTGTTGAGAAGTTCTTCCAGCGACTATCCATCCGAAGGATGTCTCCTGAAATATCGACGAACACTCGGGAACTCGAATCTGACCTTGCTGTAGCACGTTGTAGAAGAGTTCTGCGCCAATTAGCAGATCTATCCTAGCCGGTCGATGAAATTGAGGGTCAGCCAGTTTAATTGACGATGGGATTTGGAATGAAGATATCTCCAAAGGCACTTGAGGAATATCTTTAGTAACTGATTTTACGACCAGGAAGTCTAGAGTTGCACTGAAATCATTAATACGTGAGCACACAGTAGCGTTAATTGAATGTGAAATTTTAGCGGACGATTGGCCGATGCCTGAAACGCTGGAATTGATTCGATTGCGTTTAAGTCGAATTAATTGTGCAAAATTCTCGCTTATAAAATTTGACTGGGAACCCGAGTCAAGTAGCGCTCTCCCGATGATTCTTGTTCCACGGTTATCAACAACCTCGATGAGAGCTGTTGACAGAAGCACAATTGAGTTGGATTGTGAAATATGAGACAGTGTAGGCGATTGTTTGTCAGGACCGTTATTTTTTGGAGTAACGATTGGAGGTTGGTTGCTTGTTCGATTTTCAGAACCTTGTCTATTTCCGGAACTAGACGGTCCATTCTGTGAGCATAGCATTGTGCTATGGCGTTGTGAGCACCGTTTGCAAGCAGATGCACTGCATGGGCGGTTGCCGTGGCGAAGCAGACAGTTAACGCATAATTGAAGGCGCTTGACTGCCTTGAACCTTTCCCCTTGACTTAAATTTTTGAATTGACCGCAGTGAAAAATTGGATGCTCAGAGGAAGAACAATAGTAGCAAGTACGCTTTTCAGTCGTGTGACACATAGTGCTCTTGGAAATTGTATTTACATATCGCTTAGAATTATTTGTGGGTTTTGACGGTTGAGACTGACTACCACGGTTCGCATCAACTGATTCCAGAACTAGAACCCTGTGGTTTAAATATTCGATTAGTTGTTTCATAGTTGGGAGGTCCTCACTCGTCAAGGTATTCTCCCAATCACGCAGTGTTACAAAATCCAGTTTGGTAGATATAATTTGTATCATAAGGGTATCCCAATGGTCTGTGGGTTGCTTGAGAGCTTTTAATGCATTTAAGTGTTTAGCAACATGGTCGACTAAAGATCTGATAGATTGCGCTGACGGTTTCTCGATTTTTTCGATATCTAATAACGCACGGGTATGTTTGGATATTATTATACGTTTGTTATCATAGCGTTTGTTTAGAAGATCCCAGGCTACAGCGTAGTTACTGCAGGAAGTTTCCAAATTCTGTATAAGTTCAGCAGCGGGGCCTAAAAGATACGATCGTAAAAGATGGAACTTTTCGATTATCGAAAGTTTTTCGTTGGTATGTACTAAAGCCTTAAAGGTGTCGCTAAAGGTAAACCATTTTTCATAATCACCTGAAAACTTAGCAATATCGATAGGTGGAAGTCTAAATGTGCTGAAACCAACTTGCACGGTGTTATTTTGCGATAGCCGATCGTTGTCTTTAGAACTTCCTTGTTCAGGGTTCAGAGCTAGAATCTCTTTGATTTTTGCAGTGAGTTGATAGTAGGTAGTTTCGAAGGTTATTCGAGAAGTCACATCCTCCTCCGAGTAATCTTCGAAATTGTCATATTGTTTCCAACAATCTAAGACCGTTTCTAATCGAGCACGTAGTTCGTCAAAGTCGGTTACCTTAGCTTCATCCTTATTAAATTCAGCAACAAAGATTTGGATTCTTTCGATCCTGGAATGTATAATTTTCCTTTTATTTGTAAAAGGAGTAGGCGATTTAACCATATTGAAATGGTAAAATTAAATAATCGAAAAAACAATAAGCGCAAATAAACAATCTTAATTGAAAAGAAAGATACAAGATTAAAATCAAATTAAAATTGATCGAAAAATATATTACTAGAATTACTTATAATTAAAAGACTAAATACAAAGGATTATATTTAAAATGTCGAATTTAAACTATAAAAAATTAAATTTAAATTTAAACTAAGTATAACAATTATCGATTTTAAATCGATTTTAAGGATTAATTTATTGACAAAGGGTTTATATTACGCAATAAAATGTTAATTTGACAATTAAAGGTATTTAAAAAATATATTTACCGTAACAAAAAGTATTATCAGAAAGTTTAACAAAAAAGTTATAAATCAAAATATTAAAATAAAAAATCTTGACAAAGTTAGAGAGATAAAGATAAAAATTAGATGGAACGAAAAGGAAAAAAATAGTGATTAGATAAGACTAACAGAGAAATGGTTGTTAGAGATAAGGAATGGGATCGGATAGTGAAAGGAGAGATACTGTGTTATCACTTAGCTGAGCGGTAGTAGAGACGTAGAGACACCTGCACTGGCTGAAGTAAGCAAGCCCTTCCACTCTACAAGGGGGTCCACTCTTCACTGCGTCTATCATACACTTATAAACTAAAGCGTTAACAAATAACTTCACTGTCTTTAAGCTAAACAAATCTTGAAATGTTTTTACCGAAGATATTTCGATATATTTTAGTCCAACGATTATTTGATACAAATCTTAAAATGTGTTTACCAATATATATTCCGATTCATTTTAATTCCACGATTAAAGGCGATTAAAATATAATATTTATAATTGAACTCACAAATCACAAGTATAAACCTCCGAATAAAAAACAATTGATAATATGTAACTAGAATACGATTAACAAAGGACCAGGGCATATGCCCGAATTGGCGATTAACGATTGAAGATTAACGATTATAAAGAACGATTGACGATTAACGCTTAATTGATGTATGTCCATAGGCTGATCCAGGCCCGAAGTGACCAAAAATGTTAGGGTTCTACGGAGGTTTAAATAAATAAAACGAACTAGATACGGTTTAGAAAAGGTATAATTGTCAGTGAGCAGAAACGACTACGACTCTACGACTGAATGTAGAAAAGACAGGGGGTGAAGACCCCAAGGAGGGGAATTCCTCAGGGTGGGAGACAACACTAACGCCATCTACCGGACCGACTGGTGAACTAAAGAAAAGGTTCACCAGGCAACCGACAGATAGCATCAAACTCTAAACACAAGCTTTTATTTTAATATTACAAGTTTATAAATTCAAGCATTTATCAATTTAATAGAAAAATATGATCAATAAATAAATATAAACAGGGTGTCCCAGCAAATATGGAACAGCGAAATATCTCAAGAACCATAATAGATATAAAGATGCGGTTTTCAGGGTTCGATAATGGCTTTAAATGCTCTTCCAGAAAAAATTATGCAAATTTTCTGTGCTTAGCAAAAGCGTGTGCATTTTACAAAATACAAAATAAGTGAATATGAAGCAATATTTTTTAGACTAGATTTAGATTCTATGGCTAAATATTAGAATTTTTTACTCTTCTCTCTCTCTAAAATTGAAACTTTAAGTCCAATTTACAGCTAAACGAATGGACTTAGGAAAAAAAAAATCAAAATAATAATATTTTTTGTCGTAGAATCCCAATACAGTTTAAAATACATACCTTATTTGAAATCAAAATCCCCAAATTAATAAAGATAGTATATCAAAATACTAAATATGCAAAGAAACGATTTAAAAAGGAAATATATTAAAACCGCATATATATATAGTCATGACAGAAAATTCCATAAACTATAAAAATTGCTCAAAAGTCATAATTATGCTGCATCCTAAAAAGCCAAAAAAATAATGAAAATGTCTGCTAATCCAGATGATTTAAATCAGCGTTTCCCAACCTTTTTGACGCTGCGACCCTATAAATTTCTCCTTAACATTTTTGTGACCTTACGTTGAATATAGTGTATTGCATATTGCATACACAAAGGATTGCAGGGTTATAAATGGCCCCAAGAGTCTGAATTTTACTATAATCATTACTGGATTAGGGAGGAGGGACTCCAGGCAGATTATTTAATTAAAAAAAAAAAACCTGACCATCTTAAATCGGTTAATAGCATTGCTTGTTTTGTTTATTTTTTGTTTATTGTATTTGTTTTCAATTACCTATATCAGTTTTGTATTATATATAGCGCTTAATTTCTGAATATTTGGGCTGATTTTTAAAGAAAAGAGATCTAAAAGCTTCTAGGAAGTTTTATTACTCCTCGTTGCAATACCCCTTATTTTGTCGCTCGATTTTTGTCAACTGTTCAAGTATTCGTTTTTATAATTTCGTAATAAATTTATCGTTATAATTTTATTATTTTTCCTTTATTAAATTAAATTTACATTCCTCCAATTCCATTGAACCTATTAATATATTATGTTTCTTTTTAAAGTATTTGTACTTTTCCTTAACTTTAAAGGAAATGCATTGTTTAATTTATGCCTCTATAATTTCAAAGATTTTTCGCGACCCTAAAATATTTTCTCGGTCACGACCCTATTTTGGGTCGTGACCATAGGGTTGGGAAACGCTGATTTAGAGAACATCCAGATGATTGCTTAAAATAATCCAATTTTTACTGTTTTATAACCAAAAAAAGGTGTTCAGCAGGGCTCAAAACATGAAAAAATACTTATAATGCATGGTTTTAAGAATTTATTTAGGGTTTACGGAAAAAAAAAAAATTGTATCTGGATTTTTTTTCCTAAATCCATTAGTTTAGCTGTAAAATGGACTTAAAGTTTCAATTTTAGCAGGTTCAGGACTCTCCAGACGGCAAATTAATGCTCGGAAAGGAAATTTTCCAAGAATAAAAAATTCTATTTTTTAGCCATGGAATCCAAAATCTAGTCTAAAAAATATGGCTTCCTATTCACTTTTTTTATTGCGTAGTGTGCACAGAAAATGTTCACGGTTTTTTCTAGAAGCGCATTTATAGCCATTATCGAACTCTGAAAACCTTTATCTATCATGGTTCCGGAGATATTTTGCTGCTCCATATTAGCTGGGACACCCTGTATATATATAGAATCTATGTTTTAATAAATGGTGCATTAAAAAAACGATTTCAATACGGTTTACTGTTTTAACTGATTTCTGTTTTACATGACCGATGACCGTATTGAGTTGCTATTTGTAAATATTTTAATAAAGTTCTGACGTCATTAGAAAACAGCTGATTTTGACACATGATAATTATGATGGCTGTGAAAGAAGGTTATGTTTGTACGATCTATGTGTTAGGTTATCCAAGGAAGAAAAGCGTCCTCCTACATGCTAAAGGCGGGTTTTCCTAGCAAGCGTATCTAATACGCAGCGTGAACTGAATAGCGAATTTCACGTCGGCAGGAGCTTATTTCTTACCACGCTGCGTATTTCTATTTTCCTAGCGAACGTATTATTTTTTAAGTTTTGTGAAGATGATAGTCCAGGAGATAGCGTGCAAAAAAGTTTCTGACTAACATCAAGCTAGAATTTTGTATACATGTTAATATTAACGACTTTTAAGAATATGTGGTCGAATAGATTCGTCTGCGGAACATAGCTTGGCAATAGGCGTTTGGAAAAAACAAACCGGTGGAGATGTCTCACCAATTATGGTGGACAATGTGATTTTCATGATCTTGAGTACAGAATTAGTTAGTGGACCAAAAATTATTGATGTTAGTTTATCCCTTGACAGGTGACCACGTTGATTTTTAGTAATATTTGCATAACTAACCTATCAAGTGTGAAAATAACATCGACTTGATTTTTGGTCTATTAACTAATTCTGTACTCAGGATCATGAAAATAATACTGTCCACACATGGCCCTCTCCACCATTTTGTTTTGTTTCAAATGGCTATTGCCAAGCTATGTCCCGCAGATGAATCTAGCCGACCACATATTCTTGTCATTAAGATTAACATGTATACAAAATTCAAGCTTGGTGTTAGTCAGACACTTTTTTTGCACGCTGTCTCCTGGACTATGAGCCGTTTGGGAAGAAATAAAAAAAAAAATAGCTTTATTGCTATTTAAAAAACATTTGGCGGAGGAGGATAAAGAAGAAAGAATACTTTTATTCTTGCTATTAGCAAAGTGTATTTAAAACGGCAAGAGGAGGGAGCTTTCAATATATTGATTAATATTATATAGGTGATACGTATATCTATACATTTACGTCTATATACTAGGTTATACGTATTATAAAAACAATAAAAACAACACAGAATATATTAAACACGCGGAGTACGACGCAACTGACTCCTCTCAATGCAGTCGGTCTTATCACGCCTGACGTACAACGCTGGCGTGGAACGTATTGCGCTCTGTAGGAAAACACTAACACTAAATTCTTACCAAGGAGTGCCGGCGTGTTGCGCTGGGCGTATTACGTTGTACACGGCGCACCAAACACGCTTGCTAGGAAAACCCGCCTTAAGTGTCAAGTCTGAACCGTCCCATTACCAGCTGTACACATGAAGACGGTGCGTCCAAAAGACGCAACTAAAAGACGCTCGTGTGATCCGGGCCTGAAGGAACATATTTGTTGTAGTAAGGCCAGAATTAAAATAACTACTGTACATAACGTTTACTCTACACCAGACGCTATTAGGGGTAGGTTCTTACACATCAAGGAGCCGACCAACATGACCTCCTTAGTCTAAACTGTCATAATTGCCATGACTGTGTCAGTCATAATTGCCCTCTATTCTGATCATGAATTAGTTAATTTACTTTGCCTCCATTAAATCTGTCCTTTGAGAGTATTAAATTATCAACGAAGTCTATATAAATGAATATAATGAAATAATTATTACACTTATAAATTTGGCATTTAAACTTCCTGCTGTAATTTGGTCAATTAGTTATTTTTAAATTCTTTAATTAGAAGTAGAATATCTTTACCTTCCTGAAATCCATATAGCCAACTTTGATAGCCCCAGAGCTATCAGAGTGGAAAGGTGGTAATGTATACATATTAATTCAAATAAAAAAAAAAAAAAAAAATCAGGTCTCTTAAATGTACCATTGCTGTGATAGTTTTAACTGTTGAACTACAAATATTTGTTGTGGTTTTTGTTGATAAATGTTGTAAAAGCGCAAAACTATATATAATTTTTAAAAAATCTAAAGATACCGAAGAATGTTATAATGATAACAAAATCATCAAGTAAGATGATGATATGATGATTCAAAGATGCTTTGTTGAAACATGACTAAAGTAAACTATGTAACTTTAAAAGAAAGGTTTTTAACCAGGCTTGAAAATGACCGGCAAGGTCAAAACGTTGCCAACACCTAAAAAGTGTTAAAATTCTTTACTCGTAAGTAAACAACCAAAAAAAGTAAACAACCACCCATAATCAACAGCCCGCATAATCCAAAATTTAGGGGGGGGGGGGGGGCAAAAAAACTTTTTTTTTTAGGTCTGTTATTCTTTGTATATTATTGCAACTTCTAAAAACGTGCAAATAAAAGTACTAATAAAATATTAAATTAAATCAAATTATAATTATTATTAACAATGGGAATTAGACAGAGAAAAATAGACTCCAGCACCGGGACTCGAACCACGGGCCTCTATAATACCGTTACAGTGCACTGACCAACTAAGCTATACTGGAGAACAATTTTCCTGTCTACAATGATATCTAGTCCCGAATTAAGCTTTCAATTTTCTACAAATCTAGAAGTCGAAATTTACGACAATTGAACTAGACCGAGAATTAACGCTTATAATTATAAAGTACCCGATTAGTTCCTGTACCTTGTACAATCAATTAGAAATTCATTTTTTAAGTTTTTGATATATTGTCTAATTCCTATTGTTAATAATAATTACAATTTGATTTAACTTAAAATTTAAACTTTGCGCAGTATGAATACTACCAAAAACTTAAAAAATGAATTTCTAATTTAATATTATGTCAGAGGTTCCGAGATTTCCGAAAGAGAAAGAACAATTTGAATCTTTGTGCAAAAGTGGAACAGAAAGGAATGATCTTACTTTGACTTTTATTTAGTATTCGTGCGCGTGCGCGTGCATCATCATCCCTTCCTCCAACAAAAACTCCTAGAATTCAATGCATAATTTTGCATAAAATTGAAACTTAGAGAAAATTAGTAGATAGTGATAAAATTGATAAGAGAGTGTTAATATAATAAAAATACAGGGTATCAAGAGAGATTTGGTGACACGATAGAATTTGATAGACATAAACAAGAAGAATACTGAAAGAATGAATCGTTTCATCTGGTTTCATACTATAATAATAACTTGCTCCTTCTCAAAAACCTTTATTCAATATTAATATTATTTATCTATCAATTTTTGTACTTTTTACTAAGTTTTTATTAGCTTGCTTTCTTGTTTATTTGTTTGTCCAGTACAAATCTTGCAATCGATTTTTAACTAACTTCCCGAGTAGCTAAACATTTGAAACTTTTAGAATAACTCAGAACACGATGACAATGCATTATTTTAATACTTTTAGTCATCTTTCAGCAGAATTTAATTAGTTTTCAGCAAATTTTGCTGCATCGAAAATTAGTTCGGAAAAAATCCGCAAATTATTTTATTTGTTTTGACATATCCCATAGTATTTACAATCTTCATTTTGACGGGTTTCAAATTTGTGATTTTTAAGAAATTTGTGATTTATAAGTGATTTGTGATAAACCAGCGATCATAGAATCCTTAAACGGAAAGATTTCCAACTCCCCTCTTTATCTACCTGGGTTAGACTACTAGCGCTCCACAGGAATTTGCCGGTTAATATTGTAACTAAATCTTTTACACCATTCAAAATATTTTGAGTTTCTTAATTCACAGAAATAAATTTATAAATTAATTTGTCAGTTTACTAGATTCGAACCCGGAAACTTTTGAATTCGGAGCAATCGCGCAACTCACACAGCCACCGAGGCTGGTTTTTATTTATTTTGTTTGTTTACAAAATAGTACAAATGTCTGACAACCAGTATTTGTTTATATCTTAGAATTCGAGGAATGTCAAAAGATCATAAGTAGTTTACAATTTTAACCGCCATCTGCCCCACCAGCGCTAGTGGTCTTACACCTCTAGAATACTGGAGTTGGATACCCCTGAGATAAACATTGAATGACAGCGAAAAGTAAACAAAGAAATAAATTAATTGACGTGTGACACCTAGGTTTGTTTACACTTGTGTCCTAGGTATAGGTTTAATTTTTCTGCATCTGTACTTCTTTACTTGTACTCATTTTCCTTTTTCTTCTCTTACTGTCCCTACACAGGCTATCAATGGCATGTTTTACATTCGGTGTTGGTGATATCCGTTGTACAAAGATTTGTCCTTTCATAGGTTTAACACCAGCTCTATAAGTAAATAAATTGGGAACTATGAATTTTTTTTTTCACTAACATTATATAATATAACAATGACAAATATATTATCAATATTACATATGATTCAACAGAAAATTTAAAAACGTAGTATATAAAAAGTTCTTTTTATGTTGTAATTTTTATATTTTATAGTACTATCTAATCTACAAACAAATACTACTACAACTATACATAATCAGAATTATTATACTATACGCCCCTACTTACCCTAACGTTATAATTTATATTTCTATAAATTTAACTTCAAAAGGTCTCACAATGGTTTTAGGAACACTTTAAAAAAACCGGATGAGTATTTCAGGGTGGGGCAAGCACCCCTGTTTGCTCCCCCCCCCCCCCCCCCCATATGGGCGCCCATGCAACATCCTGTTGAACACCTTTTTAAATTTGTTTAAACAAAAATCAATTATAGAGGTTTATTATAGGAATTAAAAATTGACTGCCAATTAGTGTGGCACATAGCATCCTCGCATCCTATCATGTACTTTATTGTTATATTAACATTCAAATTATTGTTATATTACTTTATTATTATATTGTTTATTGTGTAAAAACTATTAAATATAGTTTTAGCGATCTTTAACACTTCATACAGGTGTCGCTGTTGGTTTTACTAAAAAATTGTATTTGAAAAAAATGTTTGTCTCATTGAATAGATGAAGTTTGATTTATTTCCCGACCTAAAATTCCAATTTTAAATTTGAAGTTCACGTTTACGCGAGCGTTGCTCGTGAACGCTTGGACGGATAACGCTGTCCAACGAACTCGTCCTGGGCATTAGTAAAATGAACATGTCTACCAAATTTCATCAATATCGGTCTACATTTACTCAAGTTATCGTCGCACGTTTCATAATTCGCGGACACACAGAGCGACAGACAGACAGACAGACAGACAGACAGACAGACAGACACGAAACCAAAAATGTTCCCTGATGTCTGAAACGGATTTCTGTCTTGGAATTTTTAAAATCGGAGGCATAAAAGTTTTTCGTTCTCAAAAGTGAAGACAATGCTTCCGTTACCTTCGGTAAGCTCGGAAGCAATATAAGTATAAATTTATAAGAGACACTTTTGTTCGATTTATGAAAATGAAATTACTAGCAATTACTTAATAAATACATTTTAAATGTATTAAAAATAAATTGATTGATTATGATATAATATTGGATTTAAATATTGCCTTCATAATGAATATGATAAAATTTTGTCTAAGAATCTCATATCATTTTTTACTTTTCCTCACTACTAATAGTAGGAAAAGTATTGTTTTCACCAAAAAATTTTTTTCGAGATTTCAACTGAATCATCCGTTTTAGGTGTTTTAAGACCTCCTGAGTGGTTTTCAGCATGACGTATGTATGTGTGTATGTGTGTTATCATCGTAGTGCCCAAGGTATTTAACCTAGAGAGTTGAAACTTGGCAGAAAAATCAGTCCTAACCTGCAGTTGTGCCGCCCGGAAAATCAAATTTTTCCGCCATCTTGAACCCAGTTTGCTGAGTCAGCAAACATTTAAAAAAATCGTGATAAATCGAAAATGGTCATGATCGAGTTGAAATTTGGCTCGAATGTACCTCTCTGTATGACAAACAAGCCCACTAAATTTCATTATGATTTTGGCCGCCATTTTGAAGTTATAAACTTTTGAATATTTTAACTTTGACGGTTAATAATACTGAAAGTATAAATAGGTTTTTGACATATAGCATATCGTTGGAACCGGAAAAAATCTAGGAACAAATATAAAAAAAACCGATGAAATTCCATTAATTAGTTTGAAAGTTATAAGCGAATATAATTATTTATTAGTGCGATAATTTTGATGGCGACAAAGTTTGTTTACATCTGTCAAAATACCGCCAAACTTCAAATAATAAAAAAAAATATAGGTTTTTTTGAAGAATAATAATAAATCAGTTTGTTCAGAACGGTCACCCATCCAAGTACTGACCACGACCAATGCTGCTTCCACTTTAGTGGCCTCTGAAGTGAGGAAAAGTTCCGAGGTACCCGTACATGATTTTTTTTTTGTTTTTGATAAACAACCAGACATGTTTACCATGAGTATCGCTGTCTAGTAAATGTAATAATACATTTTTCCCCATCTAGTTTGAAACCATACAAAATAGCATTTTGCATAAAATTGAAACTTAGTGAATATTAGTTGTTTCGTCGGGAGGGGAATTATTAATATAAAACTAGAAATGAAAATAAAACAATTCCAATTACCCAGACTGATGAATATTTAATTTCGAGGTTAGATTACAAACATTGACAAAACATAATATTAAAGGTGATAATAACAAAAAATATAGTTGAAAGTTACAAAGCTTGCGGACTGTATTAATTAAGGATATGAAATTACAAATGATGGAAAATAATATAAATTTGTTTATGAATAGAAGGTATAAAAGGATAGCTTAAATGATAAAAGTACAATACCAGGTAAGTAGATGAAGATTTAGGCATAAATTAGGATGGCAGAGATAGGATAATTCACAGATATGATACACAAATTTATACACAGATATATAATGTATTAAGATATAAAAATATTAAAGATATTAAAGTAAAGATAGAGGATCTAAATAAAAAGGAATGAAAACATAATGTGATGAGTAAGTGCTTTATGAGGTAATACAAAAACAATGCCTAGTCAGGTTTGACAACCAGGCAAAAAAGAACATAAAAAAATAACTTAAAACTATACAAAGATTAACTAAACTAAATTAAAGAAAATTATAAACAATGACATTAACTGATTATTTTTAACTAACTACAGGATGAAACATTAGTAGATAGTGATAAAATTGATAAGAGAGTGTTAATATAATAAAAATACAGGGTATCAAGGGAGATTTGGTGACGATAGAATTTGATAGACATAGACAAGAAGAATACTGAAAGAATGAATCGTTTCATCTGGTTTCATACTATAATAATAACTTGCTCCTTTTCAAAAACCTTTATTCAATATTAATATTATTTATCTATCAATTTTTGTACTTTTTACTAAGTTTTTATTAGCTTGCTTTCTTGTTTATTTGTTTGTCCAGTACAAATCTTGCAATCGATTTTTAACTAACTTCCCGAGTAGCTAAACATTTGAAACTTTTAGAATAACTTAAAACACGATGACAATGCATTATTTTAATACTTTAAGCCATCTTTCAGCAGAATTTAATTTGTTTTCAGCAAATTTTGCTGCATCGAAAATTAGTTCGGAAAAAATCCGCAAATTATTTTATTTGTTTTGACATATCCCATAGTATTTTCAATCTTCATTTTGACGGGTTTCAAATTTGTGATTTTTAAGAAATTTGTGATTTATAAGTGATTTGTGATAAACCAGCGATCATAGAATCCTTAAACGGAAAGATTTCCAACTCCCCTCTTTATCTACCTGGGTTAGACTACTAGCGCTCCACGGGAATTTGCCGGTTAATATTGTAACTAAATCTTTTACACCATTCAAAATATTTTGAGTTTCTTAATTCACAGAAATAAATTTATAAAATTATTTGTCAGTTTACTAGATTCGAACCCGGAAACTTTCGAATTCGGAGCAATCGCGCATCTCACACAGCCACCGAGGCGGGTTTTTTTTTATTTCGTTTATTTACAAAATAGTACAAATGTCTGACAACCAGTATTTGTTTATATTTTAGAATTCGAGGAATGTCAAAAGATCATAAGTAGTTTACAATTTTAACCGCCATCTGCCCGACCAGCGCTAGTGGTGTTACACCTCTAGAATACTGGAGTTGGATACCCCTGAGATAAACATTGAATGACAGCGAAAAGTAAACAAAGAAATAAATTAATTGACGTGTGACACCTAGTTTTGTTTACACTTGTGTCCTAGGTATAGGTTTAATTTTTCTGCATCTGTACTTCTTTACTTGTACCTTGTACACATTTTCCTTTTTCTTCTCTTACTGTCCCTACACAGGCTATCAATGGCACGGTTTTAGATTCGGTGTTGGTGATATCCGTTGTACAAAGAATTGTCTTTTTATAGGTTTAACATCAGCTCTTTAAGTAAATAAATTGGGAACTATGTATATTTTTTTCACTAACATTATATATAACAATGACAAATTTATTATCAATATTACATTGATTCAACAGAAAATTTAAAAACATAGTATATAAAAAGTTCTTTTTATGTTGTAATTTTTATATTTTATAGTACTATCTAATCTACAAACAAATACTACTACAACTATACATAATCAGAATTATTATACTATACGCCCCTACGTACCCTAACGTTATAATTTACATTTCTATAAATTTAACTTCAAAAGGTCTCACAATTGTTTTAGGAACACTTTAAAAAAACCGGATGAGTATTTCAGGGTGGGGCAAGCACCCCTGTTTGCTCCCCCCCCCCCCCCATATGGGCGCCCATGCAACCACCTGTTGAACACCTTTTTAAATTTGTTTAAACAAAAATCAATTATAGAGGTTTATTATAGGAATTAAAAATTGACTGCCAATTAGTGTGGCACATAGCATCCTCGCATCCTATCATGTACTTTATTGTTATATTAACATTCAAATTATTGTTATATTACTTTATTATTATATTGTTTATTGTGTAAAAACTATTAAATATAGTTTTAGCGATCTTTAACACTTCATACAGGTGTCGCTGTTGGTTTTACTAAAAAATTGTATTTGAAAAAAATGTTTGTCTCATTGAATAGATGAAGTTTGATTTATTTCCCGACCTAAAATTCCAATTTTAAATTTGAAGTTCACGTTTACGCGAGCGTTGCTCGTGAACGCTTGGACGGATAACGCTGTCCAACGAACTCGTCCTGGGCATTAGTAAAATGAACATGTCTACCAAATTTCATCAATATCGGTCTACATTTACTCAAGTTATCGTCGCACGTTTCATAATTCGCGGACACACAGACCGACAGACAGACAGACAGACAGACAGACAGACACGAAACCAAAAATGTTCCCTGATGTCTGAAACGGATTTCTGTCTTGGAATTTTTAAAATCGGAGGCATAAAAGTTTTTCGTTCTCAAAAGTGAAGACAATGCTTCCGTTACCTTCGGTAAGCTCGGAAGCAATATAAGTATAAATTTATAAGAGACACTTTTGTTCGATTTATGAAAATGAAATTACTAGCAATTACTTAATAAATACATTTTAAATGTATTAAAAATAAATTGATTGATTATGATATAATATTGGATTTAAATATTGCCTTCATAATGAATATGATAAAATTTTATCTAAGAAGCTCATATCATTCTTACTTTTCCTCACTACTAATAGTAGGAAAAGTATTGTTTTCACCAAAAAAATTATTTTCGAGATTTCAACTGAATTATCCGTTTTAGGTATTTTTAAGACCTCCTGAGTGGTTTTCAGCATGACGTCTGTATGTATGTATTTATGTATGTGTGTTATCATCGTAGCGCCCAAGGTATTTTACCTAGAGAGTTGAAACTTGGCAGAAATATCAGTCCTAACCTGCAGTTGTGCCGCCCGGAAAATCAAATTTTTCCGCCATCTTGAACCCAGTTTGCTGAGTCAGCAAACATTTAAAAAAATCGTGATAAATCGAAAATGGTCATGATCGAGTTGAAATTTGGCTCGAATGTACCTCTCTGTATGACAAACAAGCCCACTAAATTTCATTATGATTTTGGCCGCCATTTTGAAGTTATAAACTTTTGAATATTTTAACTTTGACGGTTAATAATACTGAAAGTATAAATAGGTTTTTGACATATAGCATATCGTTGGAACCGGAAAAAATCTAGGAACAAATATAAAAAAAACCGATGAAATTCCATTAATTAGTTTGAAAGTTATAAGCGAATATAATTATTTATTAGTGCGATAATTTTGATGGCGACAAAGTTTGTTTACATCTGTCAAAATACCGCCAAACTTCAAATAATAAAAAAAAATATAGGTTTTTTTGAAGAATAATAATAAATCAGTTTGTTCAGAACGGTCACCCATCCAAGTACTGACCACGACCAATGCTGCTTCCACTTTAGTGGCCTCTGAAGTGAGGAAAAGTTCCGAGGTACCCGTACATGATTTTTTTTTTGTTTTTGATAAACAACCAGACATGTTTACCATGAGTATCGCTGTCTAGTAAATGTAATAATACATTTTTCCCCATCTAGTTTGAAACCATACAAAATAGCATTTTGCATAAAATTGAAACTTAGTGAATATTAGTTGTTTCGTCGGGAGGGGAATTATTAATATAAAACTAGAAATGAAAATAAAACAATTCCAATTACCCAGACTGATGAATATTTAATTTCGAGGTTAGATTACAAACATTGACAAAACATAATATTAAAGGTGATAATAACAAAAAATATAGTTGAAAGTTACAAAGCTTGCGGACTGTATTAATTAAGGATATGAAATTACAAATGATGGAAAATAATATAAATTTGTTTATGAATAGAAGGTATAAAAGGATAGCTTAAATGATAAAAGTACAATACCAGGTAAGTAGATGAAGATTTAGGCATAAATTAGGATGGCAGAGATAGGATAATTCACAGATATGATACACAAATTTATACACAGATATATAATGTATTAAGATATAAAAATATTAAAGATATTAAAGTAAAGATAGAGGATCTAAATAAAAAGGAATGAAAACATAATGTGATGAGTAAGTGCTTTATGAGGTAATACAAAAACAATGCCTAGTCAGGTTTGACAACCAGGCAAAAAAGAACATAAAAAAATAACTTAAAACTATACAAAGATTAACTAAACTAAATTAAAGAAAATTATAAACAATGACATTAACTGATTATTTTTAACTAACTACAGGATGAAACATTAGTAGATAGTGATAAAATTGATAAGAGAGTGTTAATATAATAAAAATACAGGGTATCAAGGGAGATTTGGTGACGATAGAATTTGATAGACATAGACAAGAAGAATACTGAAAGAATGAATCGTTTCATCTGGTTTCATACTATAATAATAACTTGCTCCTTTTCAAAAACCTTTATTCAATATTAATATTATTTATCTATCAATTTTTGTACTTTTTACTAAGTTTTTATTAGCTTGCTTTCTTGTTTATTTGTTTGTCCAGTACAAATCTTGCAATCGATTTTTAACTAACTTCCCGAGTAGCTAAACATTTGAAACTTTTAGAATAACTTAAAACACGATGACAATGCATTATTTTAATACTTTAAGCCATCTTTCAGCAGAATTTAATTTGTTTTCAGCAAATTTTGCTGCATCGAAAATTAGTTCGGAAAAAATCCGCAAATTATTTTATTTGTTTTGACATATCCCATAGTATTTTCAATCTTCATTTTGACGGGTTTCAAATTTGTGATTTTTAAGAAATTTGTGATTTATAAGTGATTTGTGATAAACCAGCGATCATAGAATCCTTAAACGGAAAGATTTCCAACTCCCCTCTTTATCTACCTGGGTTAGACTACTAGCGCTCCACGGGAATTTGCCGGTTAATATTGTAACTAAATCTTTTACACCATTCAAAATATTTTGAGTTTCTTAATTCACAGAAATAAATTTATAAAATTATTTGTCAGTTTACTAGATTCGAACCCGGAAACTTTCGAATTCGGAGCAATCGCGCATCTCACACAGCCACCGAGGCGGGTTTTTTTTTATTTCGTTTATTTACAAAATAGTACAAATGTCTGACAACCAGTATTTGTTTATATTTTAGAATTCGAGGAATGTCAAAAGATCATAAGTAGTTTACAATTTTAACCGCCATCTGCCCGACCAGCGCTAGTGGTGTTACACCTCTAGAATACTGGAGTTGGATACCCCTGAGATAAACATTGAATGACAGCGAAAAGTAAACAAAGAAATAAATTAATTGACGTGTGACACCTAGTTTTGTTTACACTTGTGTCCTAGGTATAGGTTTAATTTTTCTGCATCTGTACTTCTTTACTTGTACCTTGTACACATTTTCCTTTTTCTTCTCTTACTGTCCCTACACAGGCTATCAATGGCACGGTTTTAGATTCGGTGTTGGTGATATCCGTTGTACAAAGAATTGTCTTTTTATAGGTTTAACATCAGCTCTTTAAGTAAATAAATTGGGAACTATGTATATTTTTTTCACTAACATTATATATAACAATGACAAATTTATTATCAATATTACATTGATTCAACAGAAAATTTAAAAACATAGTATATAAAAAGTTCTTTTTATGTTGTAATTTTTATATTTTATAGTACTATCTAATCTACAAACAAATACTACTACAACTATACATAATCAGAATTATTATACTATACGCCCCTACGTACCCTAACGTTATAATTTACATTTCTATAAATTTAACTTCAAAAGGTCTCACAATTGTTTTAGGAACACTTTAAAAAAACCGGATGAGTATTTCAGGGTGGGGCAAGCACCCCTGTTTGCTCCCCCCCCCCCCCCCCCCCCCCATATGGGCGCCCATGCAACCACCTGTTGAACACCTTTTTAAATTTGTTTAAACAAAAATCAATTATAGAGGTTTATTATAGGAATTAAAAATTGACTGCCAATTAGTGTGGCACATAGCATCCTCGCATCCTATCATGTACTTTATTGTTATATTAACATTCAAATTATTGTTATATTACTTTATTATTATATTGTTTATTGTGTAAAAACTATTAAATATAGTTTTAGCGATCTTTAACACTTCATACAGGTGTCGCTGTTGGTTTTACTAAAAAATTGTATTTGAAAAAAATGTTTGTCTCATTGAATAGATGAAGTTTGATTTATTTCCCGACCTAAAATTCCAATTTTAAATTTGAAGTTCACGTTTACGCGAGCGTTGCTCGTGAACGCTTGGACGGATAACGCTGTCCAACGAACTCGTCCTGGGCATTAGTAAAATGAACATGTCTACCAAATTTCATCAATATCGGTCTACATTTACTCAAGTTATCGTCGCACGTTTCATAATTCGCGGACACACAGACCGACAGACAGACAGACAGACAGACAGACAGACACGAAACCAAAAATGTTCCCTGATGTCTGAAACGGATTTCTGTCTTGGAATTTTTAAAATCGGAGGCATAAAAGTTTTTCGTTCTCAAAAGTGAAGACAATGCTTCCGTTACCTTCGGTAAGCTCGGAAGCAATATAAGTATAAATTTATAAGAGACACTTTTGTTCGATTTATGAAAATGAAATTACTAGCAATTACTTAATAAATACATTTTAAATGTATTAAAAATAAATTGATTGATTATGATATAATATTGGATTTAAATATTGCCTTCATAATGAATATGATAAAATTTTATCTAAGAAGCTCATATCATTCTTACTTTTCCTCACTACTAATAGTAGGAAAAGTATTGTTTTCACCAAAAAAATTATTTTCGAGATTTCAACTGAATTATCCGTTTTAGGTATTTTTAAGACCTCCTGAGTGGTTTTCAGCATGACGTCTGTATGTATGTATTTATGTATGTGTGTTATCATCGTAGCGCCCAAGGTATTTTACCTAGAGAGTTGAAACTTGGCAGAAATATCAGTCCTAACCTGCAGTTGTGCCGCCCGGAAAATCAAATTTTTCCGCCATCTTGAACCCAGTTTGCTGAGTCAGCAAACATTTAAAAAAATCGTGATAAATCGAAAATGGTCATGATCGAGTTGAAATTTGGCTCGAATGTACCTCTCTGTATGACAAACAAGCCCACTAAATTTCATTATGATTTTGGCCGCCATTTTGAAGTTATAAACTTTTGAATATTTTAACTTTGACGGTTAATAATACTGAAAGTATAAATAGGTTTTTGAGCATATCGTTGGAACCGGAAAAAATTAAGGAACATATATAAAAAAACCCGATGAAATTCCATTAATTAGTTTAAAAGTTATAAGCGAATATAATTATTTATTAGTGCGATAATTTTGATGACGTCAAAGTTTGTTTACATCTGTCAAAATACCGCCAAACTTCAAATAATTAAAAAAAAAATATAGGTTTTTTTTGAAGAATGATAATAAATCAGTTTGTTCAGAACGGTCATCCATGCAAGTACTGACCACGTCCAATGCTGCTTCCTCCTGCTGCTTTTCAGCAGGAGAGGCCACTTTAGTGGCCTCTGAGGTGAGGAAAAGTTCCGAGGTACCCCGTACCCGATTTTTTTTTTTGTTTTTGATAAACAACCAGACATGTTTACCATGAGTATCGCTGTCTAGTAAATGTAATAATACATTTTTCCCCCTCTAGTTTGAAACCATACAAAATAGCCTTAGAAAATGTAATGTTATCCAGTTACATTAAGGTTGTGTATTATATTTTTCTCTTATGTAGGGAATTTTCTATTACATACACGAAGTCATACCTCTTACTCCTTCTCTAGTCATGATGAGTTCCGTGACATGAATAAAATAAACTTACTCTCATGCGTTAACATGTCTTACTTTATAAACCGAGACTAATTTTTATACAAATACGTACGTGTACAGTTTAGAAGAGAGATAAATGTACCAGGAGAAACTATGTAATATTCCATTTTAAAGTGCAACAGAAACCAAGTAAGCAGCTAAAGAAACAAATTTATCCCCAGTAGGGAGAAAATACACACTTTCATTCCATTGCACAGTTTTTATTTATTATTTTAATAAATAACAATAATTTTTAGAACTTTTAATAGCAGATGTAAAAGATTCAATATTAAAAACAAATAAGAATTGGAATTAAACTCAAATAGAAGGTTATTTAGATGCAGGTTATAAACAATGATAAACTAGGTCGAAAAAGCAGTGTCGCCAACAACTTCATTACATTAGCCATTCATTCTCTACTATTTATAAAATAATCTTCTTTTTTTTTTTCTTTTTTTTTAATTTTATTATATAAGTGTGAGTATATATATGTATATGTATAATAGGTATATTTGTTGGAATTTATTGGTAAACAAGAAATTCGATGTATTTGTTTTTTTGAAGAAGTTGTTTAGATGTTAATTTAATTTTTATATATTGTATTTATGAAGCCGATTCACCCGGCAGACGACCTTAGGTCATTGCCGTAAAAGATTTAAGTCATGTAAACAATTTATTATAAGTATTATTGAATAAATAAAATCTTAAAAAAAAATAAAAAATAAAATAATTAAGTTGGCAATCCTTCTTTTTCTCCATACTTTTGAGTCCAGGGAAGAAAAGACTTACTTTAGTCCCTCTATACTAACCAAAATAAAAAAAATTTTATCCCTACTGGAGATAAACAAATAAATTTGCCGCTTTCAGTACACATAAAGGGTCAGTAAGCAATTTAAAAAAATGGACGATTTCGTTAACCAACAAAATCGTCCCAGCCTTATCAAGATAGCGGCCTTTTAAAAGTTTGATTTAACTATAACATTTAAACTCTTCACTAGGCATCACGTGGCTCTATCATTGAAGCGAGCGTAAAGTAATAAATATGTATTGAAAATTGAGAAAATAGATTATCATGATTTGATAGTTAAAGCGAGCGTAAGCGAACTTCTTACATTCACAAGTATGCATCCTGTCTGTCTGTGTTTACGTGTCCGATGATAACTTGAGTAAAAGTTAAATGATTTTCACATCATAGCGGTGTCGGTTTTGGTTTAACTAAAAAAAAATTATTTACAAAAGTTGTTTGTCTCATATAGATGAAGGTTGCATTTTTTCCCGCCCTGAAATTACAATTTTACAAGTGAAGCTTACGTTAACGCGAGCGTTGCGGGCTAACGTTTGGGCTGATAGCGTATTCCAACGAACTCGTCCTAGGCATTAATAAAATGAACATGTGTACCAATAATTTAAACTAATTCGGTTATCATTTACTCAAGTTATCGTCATCAGTCGATTTCGTGACGATTGATTTTGTGACGGTGTTTTTTTTTCGGATTTACTCCCGGGCTCCCGACGCTGTAATGTGCCATAGAGAACTTCGTTCCTAAAAGTATAATTACATTTGTTCTGTATCGAATAAACTTAAATCTTCCAAAACAGAAGATAAAATTAAGCAAAGTAAGCATGGAAACTTTGTGAAACCAGTTAGGTTAAAGAAAATGCTTATAACCTATTCCTAGCCCTGTTATATACAGGGTGGGCAAAAAAATCCGCACATTTTTTTAACACTTATAGCTCAGCTTCTGTAATAGATAGAGATATGGGGTTTCCGGGGTCTGAAAACTACATTCTTCTTTCTACCTATAACTTAACAAACTATTGGGTGAATGCCATGCAATGATGGCTTGAATTAGTGTCTTAAAAAAGTCGTTGTCCAGGTAGTAATGGTTGTTTGGTATTATAGCTTTGATAGAATAAATGATCAAATGTTTGGGGGGGGGGGGGGGTTCTTTGTAGGTAAGTGGGAGGAGTCCCTCAGTGTTACAACAAACATTAGAGATATTGTTAACCAGAATGTTGCCTAAAATTGAAGATCAAATGCCAAATTACCCGTTTATGCAAGATGGTGCCCCGTCCCATCACTCCTTTCAAACAATCCAATTCTTTCAAGATAATAACCAGACTTCATTTAGTCAGACGAGTGGCCGCCTAACAGTCCAGAACTAAATCCAATTGATTACTCTGTCTGGGGTTGGTAAGAACAAAGAGTGTACGTAGGAGGCAGAGGATTCTTCGAGCCTGGGATGATATGCGTCAACCAACTATTGCTGGGGTCATATCCCACTGGAGAAGGAGAGTGCAGACTGTCGTAAATTACCATACACCAAGTAAATCTGTAAAATACGCATTGGTTATTTTTATGGTAATTTTGTTCCACTAGGCATCGCGTGGCTCTATCATTGAAGCGAGCGTATTGCAATTGCAATAAAATACTGAATATTAAAATTTGTTAATAATGATGAATGTCATAGTTGAAGATAAGTGGAAGAGGGTAGTGTGAGGTAGAGTGGGGGTACTTGGTACAAAGCTCCCCTTCCTAAACAAACCTACATACAATACGACTTAAAAATCTTAACCACCCGTCATAGCTTTTAAACTAATATTATAAATATATCACTTCATTACTCAAATACTACTGCTTGTATCAAGTTGAAATTTTACATACTTGTTTCAATTGCACTTTAGACGATGTATATGAAGTTTTATTAAAATCGTTACGTTAGAACGTAAGATATCGGTAAAAAGGTTGTTTTCTCTATTTTAAACGTTAAGGTCCGCTTTAATAGTTTTAGCGATCTTTATTAATTCATAGCAGTTCGTTGTTGGTTTTACTAAACAATTTTATTTGAAAAAAATGTTCGTCTCATCGAATAGGTGATGATAGAATTTTTTCCCGTCCTGAAATTCCAATTTTAAATTTGAAGCTCACGTTTACGCGAGCATTGCGCGCGAACTCTTGGACGAATCACGCTGTCCAACGAACTTAGCCTGAGTTTTAGTTAGAGGATGATGTATACCTAATTTCAACTAAATCGGTCAACTTTTACTCAAGTTATCGTCACACGCGTAAACGTTACTGACAGACAGACAGACAGACAGACAAGATGCATATTTCGTTGAATGTAAGAAGCTCGCTTACGCTCGCTTCAATTACTTTTTTAAATACATTTATTTTATCAAAACTACCCGGACAACCACTTTTTTTAAGACCCTAATTCAAACCGTCATTGCATAGCTTTCACCCAATAGTTTGTTAAGTTATAGATATGAAATTTAAAGTTGAAGAATGTAGTTTTCAGATCCCGCAAACCCCTTAACTCTATCTATTACAGTACAGAAGCTGAGCTATAAGTGTTCAAAAAAGTGCGTTTTTTTTGCCCACCCTGTATATTTTATATACAAATATAGTATATGTTGATCTATCCAATTCCACACAAAATATTATACATTTTTCCAATCAAGTATAGAATAAGTTCTAGGTCTTCGTAGAAGTTCCTAAGATAACGTAAAAGTCCACTTTATCCCTTGCTTAGAACAACATGTACAACTCTGAAGTAAAGATGCCTCCAGCTTAGGAAGCGAAACGTCGGAATACTCTTTGAACATGACGCGGTCACCATTGGATGACCTAGAACTTAATGATGATATTAACCGCGGAAGCCTACTCAATAAGATAAGTATAGTATTGTTAGATTGGATATCACATATTATTTTAGGATACAGTTGCATATTGAGCTCCTAAATGAGTTTTCAGCACTAAGATGAGGAACAACAATTTATGTTCTTAATTTATATAAATATACATACTTGTATTTTTAATTTCTATAAGTCTTTTCATATTTATGAGATACTCTAGATAAATTATTGATGGTCATGGTCATTTGACCATATTGTGACTTTATTGGATCCATCTAACCTAAATTAAAATAATGTAAATTTTGTTACCAAGCTTTCCCTACGTGAAAATAAAGTAGATATAGCAGGAAGGACGAAGGAGTCAGCTGTTATTACAAATCATTTTTCCTTTTAATATAACTTTTTTCCCCTTTTAAAAAAATCAGTCGTCCCAAAAAAAAACTGGGAAAACAATTCACATATGTATTTTATTTTTTGTGTACCTATTATGACGCTTTCCCATGCACATATTTTTACTGTGATTGTCCCCTTTCCCCATTTTTGTGTGCCATTAACTCAGAATCTAAATTCATCCTGACGGAAAAAGTACCCTTCTCAGATAAAATATAGTTTTATTGGGTTGAAAATGGACTACATGTTTTTATTTTTTTTTAAATTTCTTTTTACGGATCATTTTAATTATAATAAACAGGTCAAGTGTTGCTAGTCAGCACACAGCGAGGGTCCGTAGGCAACCCTGCGTATAGTTTAAGTACCCAATTGATGGTGTTTTTGAAAATGCTAAAAAGCTTACTTTGAACTATCCTATGGGTCTGATATTCTCAAAACACATAAACAAACTTCTGATAAAGTATTTTTTTGCCACTGAACTGGACTACAACCATATAATTACATCGAAAAGACCATAGTTAAAAAAAAACGTATTTTGTCAATAAAAAATAAAATATTATTTTTTTCGAAATTTCCAAAAAGTGGTATCTTTACTTTTGGTTGAAGAATGTTCAGGAATTTTTTCAGATTTTTTGCACTTCACATAAGCTAGATAGAAGGGGGGGACACGTTTCATACCCACTTTAAACTTGCCTACGCTCGCCCTATCAAAGTTATAACCAAAGAATTATATATTTTTGTAATCAGCTCGACGTACCCTTACATATGATACCCCTCACGGTGTCAAAAAGATATTAAAAAAGTTTAAACCTTTAGTTTTTTTACCCTACAATTTTTGAAAAATATTCTTTTTAAGTCGCTATATTTTTAAAATATGTGGGTAGGTACAAGACACATACAAGCAAAATTTCAGAGTGATCGGCCAAAAGGTGTAGCCGGGAGATCAGGTTGACGGACGGACAGACACACGCAGGAAAATATAAGGGTCTTTGGTTTTGCCTACGGACCCTAAAAATACAAATTTTCACGAGTTTTCATAGTTTTGTTTACGTTGAGACATTTTTAAAATAGACTGCCAATTGGTGTGGCACATAGCTCCTCGCGTACTTTTTTGTATTGACTGAACTACTTACCTTTCCACGACGCAATTACGACATTTTTGGAAACTAAATAATATTGATTTGGTTATAGAGCGAACAATAGAGTTTTACTTAAGGAAAAAAATTGGAGTAACTTAAATTAAATACTTCGTAAGATTAATCATCTTATAACAGTGTTTTTGGGGACTTTTTTTTTTTTTTTTTAAATATTTTCAATATCACAGCTGATTTTTTAAGGGATTTTAGGGTAATAGCTATGTTTACCACTCAACCTTGAAGGATTAATCTGAAGTACCTACTAAGCTAGCTAGATAAATAATATTGTCAAAATTTCAGTAGTCAATAAATTATTGAGGACATTAATTCTTGTCCGATAGGCTCTTCTGTTTCAGATCTCAAAGCCTCAAGCCTTGGTTTACACGGGTAGAGTAAACATTGAAGTAGAGTAGTGAGTAGAGTGTACTTAACTTCCTACTCTACCAATTTTGATGTTGGAGCGTTTACACATAAGCTAGTAGTAAGTATAGTAAAAAAGCAGAAATGATAGCACAGCAATGTATAAACTGAAACTAAACTCTACTTGCTACTTGCTATTGAAGACGTTTACACGGGTAGAGTGGCGAAGCTAGTAGAGTGGGAGCTGTGGTGGGGGAAGTAGAGTAGAGTCCACTTTACTGCTTGCGGTATAGTGCTCTACTCTACCAGCTACTAGCTACTCTACTAGCTACTCTACTCTACGGAGCGTTTTTTCGGGTTTCTACGGGTAGAGTTACTCTACTCGCTACTCTACTCTCCTGTTTACTCTACCCGTGTAAACCCGGCTATAGTTAGTATTAGACATTTTGCAAATAGCTCTCTTCAATCTTTTAAACCCCAAGGTAGCAGCCGTGGAAAACGGTCTCGGATTTCCAAAACTGATTTCAAGGAGGTGGTTCAAGCGACGGAAATCGGTTGGAAGTTTTAACCTCAAATGTTATTTAGTTAAACGGTCTAGGAGGAAGGGATTTAGAAGGTTTTAAGCCGGTATCTGAAGTAACTTAATAGAAAGGAATCCAGCGAGGCACCCCCTTCCCACTGTCGCGTGGAGTCGGAATCAAATTAAGTCACATTAATCCTCGACTAACCTGGATAGAGCCAATCAATAAAATACCGTCGAGGGTTTAAGTGAGTCGAAGCCTCACGTCCACATGATGCCATTACCGCCGCCTCCGGTAATGGCATCCACATTCCCTGGCTTACCTCCCTTAAACTAAAACCTTTTCATTTATTACTTTTAATTTCCACCACAAACCGATATAATATGATTTATCATCGTATATAGGTGAGATAAAATGCATAATTATATTCGCTCTACATTCCAAGAGATTTATTTTGAAACTAAGGGATAGCAAATTCTATAGTTAGTAACATGATATTGGATTGACTTGCTACGTAATTGATTCATAGCCCCAGGTAATTAACTGGGTGTAAACCATACTACCCAACTGATTTAAGAATGTCGAGATATTCAATGATATAAAGAGTTCAATCGATAATCAAATCAAAATACATTTAACAGCTGGTTCTATACTTCCTTATCACGAAGTATTTGGTAAAGATGCAAACGTCAGAAAGTTAAACTTAATATGAGACCATCTCAAGCCTAACCTTGACACAGAATTATCACGATGCTTCCCTCCATGAGGCAACCAAATATAGGTTCATATACAAAAACCGCAACCCGAATCTATTTTATAGAAACAAAAGTGCTTTCTGCAGAATCATTACAATGCTTCCTTCCATGAGCCAATCAGAGGTCGGCTCATATGCAGAAAACATCTATTCCATACTGTCTTATAAGAAAATTGCATTCTGCAGAATGATCACAATGCTTCTTTCTACGGGCTAACCAGAGGTAGGCTCTTATACAAAAACAGCTACCCGAATCTATTTTATAGAAAAAAAATGCTTTCTGCAGAATCATCACAATGATTCTTTCCATGAGCCAATCAGAGGTCGGCTCATATGCAAAAAAAAATAGCTATCCTATACTGTCTTATAAGACAATTGCATTCTGCAGAATCATCACAATGATTCTTTCCATGAGCCAATCAGAGGTCGGCTCATATGCAAAAAAAATAGCTATCCTATACTGTCTTATAAGACAATTGCATTCTGCAGAATGATCACAATGCTTCCTTCCATGAGCCTATCAGAGGTAGGCTCATATGCAAAAACAGCTATATCACACTGTCTTATAAGAAAATTTCATTCTGCAGAATGATCACAATGCTTCCTTCCATGAGCCAATCAGAGGTAGGCTCATATGCAAAAACAGCTATATCACACTGTCTTATAAGAAAATTTCATTCTGCAGAATGATCACAATGCTTCCTTCCATGAGCCAATCAGAGGTAGGCTCATATGCAAAAACAGCTATATCACACTGTCTTATAAGAAAAATGCACTCTGCAGAATGATCACAATGCATCCTTCTATGAGTCAACCAAAGGTAGGCTCATATGCAAAAACAGCTATCTCACACTGTCTTATAAGAAAATTGCATTCTGCAGAATGATCACAACAAAGTTGAACGATATATCATTGAAAAATTAAATAATCGAATTTTTGAAATCAGATACATAAAAATGTTCAGAACGTCCTCATAGCTTCCGTCAGCTTTGGTAAGCTCGGAAGTAAAATGCATCAACATAGTATTATTTGATCATTTTTAATAGTTTAAGTAGATTTTCTACCTCTGTTGCTTAATTTCTTCCAAACTTAATGTCTACTTAGATATAATTAAACAAGTCTTTAAAGCTATGATCTAGAGGCTTTTCCTTTACTTAACTGTTCGCACTGTAATGGAAATAGCTCTCCATGAAATTTCAACGGGTTATGCTCTGGCTGCGACAGCCTAATTATTCAGCCTCTTCGATGACACTTAGGGCTTAAAGCTATTATAACTTATATCCAATTTTACAACTTGATAACTACCTTTATTAATAGAGGTAGAAGTGTTTGTTTAAATATAGACCTTTATTCAAAAAACTAAACTTTGTTTTCTACCCCCAAAAAAAAATTTTAATTAGGCAAACAAAGTTAAGAATAGTAAGCTATAATATGACTATCATTAAAATATTAATACTATAATGTAATATAAACTACGCTTAATATATTAACAATGTGAGTATTAACAATGAGTTGGAGTCGCGGAACACCCGTTAGGAACGAAGTTCCTTACGCTTTTCATTATATATAAATTATAAGCCACACTGCTATGTATACAATGCTAACTACTTATAACATACATGGCGGAGTTAGAAACAAGACAAGATTATAAGAAACACTATTTGTTCTTAGCGGAGTTATGGCAAAATTAAAAGAAAGTACTTTTATGTACTATTGATACGAAATATAAACATTGTATCTCTGTTTAGATGCGTAGAAAGTGATTCTTTACGTTCTTGTATTCATTGCGCATGTGCGTTTCATAATTTCTCTTTTTTTTCCGCCCTAGGGCGGTAATAAAGAAGAATTCTTCACCTTAACGCACGATAAGCGAGTTAGTTTACTTAAAGAAACTAATTTGCTGTTTGTTTAATTAAAGTAACTGTTTATATCAAGTTTTTAGTGAAAAAAATGAGTGATTTAAGTGATTATGACGAAAATGAGGAGAATAATACGCCTCCCAAAAGAATTAATTTGGCACAAAATAGACTAATGAATTAATGTCATCTTTAGCAAAAGAGAAATGCGAACTTTCATACAGGAAGTTTATGAATTTTTTTCTCTATTTATTATTAAAATCCAACAATCGTAGATAAAGTACAGCACGCAACTCATGCGAAAACTGCATTTTGCTTTGATCGTGTGGTTTTACTACACTAGCTGTCGCTCGGGTGCAAACTCCACACTCGTATGCAAAATACTACTTTCCGCACTAGACGCGTAATGACCTATTTCATCATTAAAGCGAGCGTCTTGCAATAAATATGTATTGAATATTGAGAAAAAAAGTTAATCATGATGAGTTGATAGTTTAGGAGGATGGTTGTAGTGAGAGAGGGAAAGGACTGTTCCCTACCTACTCGGCCTACTAAATTTAAAATATAGTACTTCACTTTACAAAAACTTCTAGTTGTATCAGGTTGAAATTTTGCATGCCCGTTTCAATTGTACTTTAGACGATGTGTATGAAGATATATCGAAATCGTTACGTTAGAACGTAAGATATGAACGTAACGCGAACGCTTATGCGGCTAACGTTGTCGATCGAACTCGTCGTGGGCATTGGTAAAACGAACATGTGGTTGCTGACCATGCTCCTACCACTCACGATGCCTGATGTTCCCCTCGCAGGTAGTTTTTCTTGCGGAAGACAAAGAACAGGCAGCGCAAGTGGTAGTGAGTGTTTATACACTCTGTATGTTTGTGTGTACGCTGTACGCTGTGTGTGTATATCTCTCTCTTTATACACTCGCTTCTCAATTGTCTTAACCTACTTTGTTTTGAATTGAACAATTTGACTTTTGAAATTTGAACTTTAACGATAAATTATTTCGGAACTATTTCGGCAATATCATAAAACGATGTATCGGTAGAAACTGTTTAACATATAGTACAAAACACAACATGATGCTGTAGCTGATTCTTCAATGCCCGAGGTATAATGGGAAGTAATTATGAAGCTTTATTATGAAAGTAATTATGAACCATGCATTGTCATAAAAACTAAACGTGGATGCAAAATATCAATTCAATCGGTTAAGGATAACTGCTTTAATATTTAGTTGTAAGATTTGACCTGAACATACATACAAACATTGCAAGTTAAATAAAACCTTGTAACAACTCACTGCCTTTGCTGCTGCCACAGAAGTATTTTGGGAATATAGCTGAGGGAGGAGCAGTTGCAATGGGTGAATGTAAACGAGGGAGAAAGGTAGATTTAAGAACCTATTCCTTCTCCCTCTAAGCCTAGCGGTGGAGCTGGGTTTTCCTAAATCTTTGCTAAAATTATAAAGATGTAAAATTGTTTGCATAATTGTTTGTAATGGGTAATCTTTGAAACTACTTATCCAATTATGAAAATAATTTCACTGATACAACATTCCCGAGTGACAAAAGTTTAGGATTTTAAAATCCTAAGACTTCATGAACAATTACGGTTTGTGCCAAATGTTTGTTAGTGCGTTGAAAGCGCGGGAAAGTCAAAAAATGGAGTGGGGAGCCAATGATAGTTCAAGATTTTAAATTCATTAGCTCTCATTGAGGAATGTCGGGAGATACCAGAGCTGCTGGCAGAGAGTAAATAGGTAACACTGCTCTAGGTCGTGGAACTCCAAAGGATCCTAGGGAACGAGAAAGCGGACGATGAAGCAAAAATAGGAGCCTCTAAACCTTTCTGTGGACCGGAACCTGCAGGTGACTGGTCGAAAGATCAGGTTAAATATGGTATAAAGAAGTGGGTACGGATGAAGCAGAATGGTTAGAACCAGAGAGACGCAGGCAGTCCGAGATTTTACTGCCACAAATAAACAGGATAGATTAGGATTGAGTAGGACCAACGTGACAAATCTTGTTGGAGTGCTAACTGGACACTGCAGACTTAGTAGGCATCTAGCAGTACTAAAGGTAGAAGAGGACGCCATATGTCCAGTGTGTGGAGAGGAAGAGGAAACAGCTTACCATTACCTGGGAGTGTGTGAAGGATATAGGAGATCGCGCTTTCATATCATAGACAAGGGAGGAATTGGGGTAGAGGAACTTGATACACTGAAGTGGCAAGACATCCTCTCCTTCATAATCCAAACAAAGAGGTTTGAAAGTGAGAGGTGGTGGTTTGATGGGTGTGGGAACGTCTGAGGTTGGCAAAAAGGATCCAAATGAGGTCTGTTTGCTAGGCTAGGCCTCCCCGCCCTTACTACTACTACTGCTGTACTAGCTCTCGTTGCCTCACCACCCCCATTATTTTACTTTACCGTGCTGTCGACGCCTTAGCAAACATTTGGTACAAACTGAAATTGTACGTATGGCAGTATCGAATACGTATTGATTGTACGTATGGAATACGAACGGTACTGGAGGCCAACACTATCAGTTGGCTGATAAGAAATTGAGAAGTAGACTCCGCTTTTTAAGCGAACTTAAAAAAATTATAGTAACTAACTGTATAAAAATTTAAGAGTATGAAATTTCGGTTAAATAAAATTAAAACTTTTTACTAACTATGATTATAAAAACTTTTTTCATCTAGTTTATTCAAAGTATTTGCACTTTGAATCAACGAAACTTCTATAACAACAAGATTTTTAAAAGAAAAAGATCTAGCGATAAAAATCTGTTAAAAACTTCCTTAGAAATTCTAGAAACTGTAAAATCCTTCGAAAATAAGGAAGTTTATCAGTCAGAGATTTTACTTTTAAAAAGAAGAATAACTGGGTCGACTTGGTACTTCCAACTAACACGAGATCTGTCTGCGAAGAAAACAAAAAGACAAGTTTATAAAACAAGAAAACAGAAAAGCAAAAGTTTTACAAGAAGAAAGAAAAGTCAAGAACCTGTAAACAAGTTCTTAAAGTCTTCTTGGAATTGCTTAAATCTGCAGTCTTAACTTATTTTCTTGTACACAATTCTCCTTAAAGCTCGTACAAGTTTAACTAAAGTTTTTTATATTCTTTCTAAATGCCCCAAAGTTAATAAACATACTTGTATGTATAGAAGTGTGAATATAAATAAAAACTTTGCAATAAGCTAACATCTTTATTAATTGAAAATATTAAAAAAGAAAATAATTACTCAGGAAGGTAAGTACACACTATAAAGAAAAGCATATAGACAATGTAATACGCTTAAAAATGTTTATATGTTGAATAGTCATATAATATTTATCCTAGATTAGCATAATTACAGGTATCGTACCCAAGAGTAAGCTATTAATGAAGGTGAATTTATAAGACGACAAATTTCGTAAGGTGTATTTAAGAGTAGGCTATCACATTTGGTGAAATTGATAGTAGTCGAATCACATAAGGTTTATATCCAAGAGTAGACCATTCACATGAGTATCTAAACGTAGGCAAATGACAAGATGTATCCAAGAGTAGGATAATCACAATAAGTATCTAAACGTAGGCAAATGACAAGATGTATCCAAGAGTAGGATAATCACAATAAGTATCTAAACGTAGGCAAATGACAAGATGTATCCAAGAGTAGGATAATCACAATAAGTATCTAAACGTAGGCAAATGACAAGATGTATCCAAGAGTAGGATAATCACAATAAGTATCTAAACGTAGGCAAATGACAAGATGTATCCAAGAGTAGGATAATCACAATAAGTATCTAAACGTAGGCAAATGACAAGATGTATCCAAGAGTAGGATAATCACAATAAGTATCTAAACGTAGGCAAATGACAAGATGTATCCAAGAGTAGGATAATCACAATAAGTATCTAAACGTAGGCAAATGACAAGATGTATCTAAGAGTAGACTAATCACTAAAATGTATCTAAAAGTAGAATAAAGACGTAAAATGTATCCAAGAGTAGTATAACCAAGATAAGACTAATCACATAAGATGCGTATCTAAGAGTAGACTAATCACTTAAATGTATCTAATGTAAAAATCGAATAGATGACTCGAAAGTTTGAGTAAGTGTAATGACTCGAAACAAAACAATCAGTGTTGCCACTATTTTTATTAACAGCTGTTTTTTATCTCAATTTTTAGCGATTTTTTTTAAAAATAATCACTGTAAAATAATAATATTAGTTTTATTATTATAATGTTAAAGGTATTTTCAAAAAACATATAAATATTTAGCAGAATATAACGCTTAAATATACAAAAATGAACAATGTGGGAGAGTTCATAACCTGAGATGTAGTAACTTTTTCTTAAAATTTGGCACCCTGTTTGTTATTTTGCTGACACTTTGAACGTTTGCTGACACTTTGATATTTTGCTGCCTGTTTTTTTGACATGTTACAAAAGAATCAAGAAAAATTACATTATGCAGATTGAAAACAGTACAACAATGCCTAATTTTGCTGTCGTGAGTAGATAATAGTTATTTATGTAACTAGGCAGCAAAATGGAATTTTACTGACGAGTGATTAGATTAGCCTCCGAGCCGAAGGCGAGGACAGGCTATGATAATTAAGGTAATTTACCTATTTGACTACCGAGGCGAAGCCAAGGCAGGCAATGAATAAACGAGGCAGAAATGTTTCCTTTGCTGCCTTGTTGCATACAATATTATCATTATCTACTTGCGGCAGAAAAATTAAGCTGCTAAAATGTTATCTTTATTAATATAACATAGTTAATAACTATGTGTCTTATTAATAAAGATAATAACATATATGTAGTAACTAAAATTAATGTTCAAATAAGAAATTTGAGAATAATAACCAATAAGTGATAAGCGCAAACTCAATCTATAATAACAAAATACAAAACACACGTTTATAAAACACATAACTTCTGAGTGAATAATGCACGCAATATAAAATATTTATTTATATTTTTACTAACAAAACACTAAAAGTATTAAAGATATCTTCTATTGCTTAAAAGATAAGAAGTAACTAGGATAAATCAAGAAAAGTAGCTAGTCTAATCTAGAATGACTTCAATAATAAAAAATCGGTCCGAGACAACTCAGACAAACTTTCTCATATACGAGTTCATAATTATTTAGCCCAGCGTTTTCCATGTATTAGATTTCGTATGTAAATTTAATTATTATTGAGCATTTCATTAAAATTTATCATAAAAATAACTTCTCCCGGGCGGGGAATCGAACCCGGGCTCTCTCGGTCCGCGTTTTAAGCTTTTTTCTCAGGAACTAGATTTTTCCCGGAAAAACGGCTTATATCGTTGGATCCGTATTCAAATGGACTACATTTTAGAATTTTTTCATCAAAATCGTCGGAACCGTTTTCGAGAAAACTTTTTTTCATGTTTTTTCAGAGTTTTTGGGGGGTAGCGCCCCCAAATTTAGAGCTAAAATTCATTTCTCGATTTCGCCTCGGGGTATGATTTTTCTGAACATGTATGCCAAATTTTGTCAAAATCGGCCCAGTAGTTTAGGCTCCAGGCGTCTGCACAGACGACAGACGACAGACGACAGATGACAGACGACAGACGACAGACGACAGACGACGGACAGACATTTTTTAGAAACCACTTTTTTGGACTCAGGGGACCTCAAAACGTGTAAATCCATCAAAATCTCAAAATCGAATTTTCGCGCCATCACAATACTTTCTCTTTATATGAGAAAGTAAAAAAATAATATGGATGTTCAATGTTTACATGACGCTGCAGTATAGCAAGTGACTCTAATATTTTTTTAATTAAAGATCTACTAATAATTGAACTTATTTATCAGAATTAGCAAATATAAACAAATTATTTTATAATTAAAATGTTTATTTATTAAATATTACTTATTAAACCATAATAAATATGATGTTATAAGATAGAGATAATAGTATAAACTGTCATTAACAACATTATAAAAGTAAAAATTTTACCGCCTAGGCAGTAAAATTACATTTCTCTGCCCGAAATCGGTTCAATAATGCCTCATTTTGCTGCCGCAAGTAGATAAAAATATTTTCATAAAGACCAAAAAGTCAGCTTTCAAAAATAAACTTAAATTAGTGGAGAGGCATTTATATTTATTATACAATAGATTGGGGTAAAAGGCCAGCTTTATACAACCAGAAAGAAAAACTTTTGGGGAAAAAGTTTGTTTAAATTTTTGCGGTTAAAAACTCAACAGATCGGAAAATAAGATGGATTCTCTTCTGAGATAAAATAAACAAATTAGTCAATATACGTGAAGAGACTATTTATACATTTTTCCTCATCAGAAGAATTTGGAGTTTAAAAAAAAACTTAAATTAAGACATGAAAAAGGATGTTATTTTGCATTTGATTGAAGTTTCAATAGTTCATCTTTATACAATGGGTCCTTTATAAACGGCATTTTCCTTTACTTTTAACATTCGCTTTTTATGAGCTGAAGGTAAAACTAAGGTTTTGATGTTTACTTTTTTCCCTTTCTCTTTTTGAATTTCCTTTTCCTTTTTACGTCTTTCTACTTTTCTTGTCTCAAATCCTTTAACTTATTTTTCAAGAATCCTTTGCTAGGAATAAAAAAAAGTTGTTTTACTGTGTGAAGTGGTGCGAATTGTGTTGAAGTTAAGTTTTAAGTCCTTTTTTCCATTTATACAAAGAGTCTCTTGTCGTTTTTCTTATCGGTTTTAGAGTATAATAAACAGAACAAAGAAGAGATAAAAAAAGTTTTTTATTTGAATTAAAATAATCCTTTTAATATTCTCAAGTTTATTATAGTATTACTTTTATTATCATTGTTGAATTTTTCTCCCTATAATGCTTCCGAGCTTACTGAAGGAAATGAACGAACAAAAACTTTTTGATTTCAGACAGAAATCCGTTTTAGGCATCAGGAAACATATTGCACCACCATACATTAAAATTCTAAGGGTTATGGCGTTTGTCCGATGCAAATCGGAGCAGTAGAAGAGAAGTTGTAGTTGGGGGGGGGGGGGCTGCTGGGGCTCGTGAACGCCTACTGGAGTGGTAGCGAGAAGCGAAGATAGTGAGACGTGGTAGATAGCCGATCGGAAGGGCAGGGGTGGATAGGCCCCACCAAGCGCGGTAGTGGGAGACACTGTACCTACCTAGAGTGGGCAGACTCGATTGAACACCTCCTATATCTTCCTAACTACCTGTTCCAATATCTTCCCTACTCGTGTAACGCTAGTTTTTGTTAACGCTTTTCGAGGTTATGTGCCATACACAAGAAATGAAAATGTCAAAACCTAGTCATATGCTTTTATTGAAATTTGGATGGTAGGTCATAATTAGCCCATTGTTGGTCCTATATAAATGTCAACCTTCTGTGCCTATTTGTTTCACCTATATCATCAAAAGCACTTATCTGGTTTTTATGAAATTTCGATGGGGTGTCAAAAGTTGCCTGCAGATTACCCCAGATTAATATTAACAGTCTGTACTCCTTAAATTTTGCTAAATTGATACTTTAATTAATATAAAAATTAAAAAAATGTTGAACAAATTAAAGCAGTTTTTTAAAAACACGGGGTAAAATTAATTAAACTTGACAATAATAAGTTTTAATAGTAAGCATAAAATCATTAAAGTAAATAAGAATTAAAAATGATAAGAGATGAGGGATTGCTGTTATCTATCATTTTTACCATTGTTAACAAATTTGTAATTTTAGTTTATGTAATTAATATTGTGTTGTCTTGTTATAATTACTGTTTTTTAATGTTTATTTTTTTGCGATGTATGCACCTATAGAAGTGAAATTAATAGTTACCATTATACTGTAATTGTGAATTGTGATTACTCCAAGTTTAAGAAGGTAAATTTCATATATTAGACTATAATTATACATCGTAATAAGATATCACTAAAAGAATTTAAATTAAATTTGGGTATCATTGGAATTTTTCTTAATAGTTGGGCTGTTAATTTTTCCATTTTTTTTTTTTTTTTCAATTTTTCTAGAATAGGAGTGATGATGATGATAGATGGCCGATGTATAGTATTACAATTTGACCACTATTTGACAATGGAACAATTAGGGGGGTGACACACTTCGCCACCCAGGTGGCGCTACCCGGTCGTCAATGAAAATAGATGAAACCTGTCACACGAGGTGGCGCCACCTGCCGGGTGGCACTACACGGTCTAGCCGCCACCCACAGGTGGCGCCACTCGGTCAACCCATTGTTTTCAATTGAGCCTGTCACACGGTGCCACCCAAGTCCCTGCCACTCAGTCCCCACTCCTTCAATCAAATATAGGGGAAATCAAATAAGGGGCTGACTGCATCCCTCATATAAGTGGGTGGCGCAAGTCAGGTGGCGGGAGCAAGTGGCATCAACCAGGTGGGCGACACCCAGGTGGCTCTACCCGGGTGGCGAAGTGTGTCACCCCCCTTAGTTCCAATAAAATGTTTTTAAATTATGACTGTTATGAATATAACTTCATAGCTTCAAAGGTATAATATTTATTTAAATATGTATTTTTTTGTCTATTTCCTCCTCTTGTTTTACAAGTGCAATGCTATTTGATGTAATACCAAATGCTAATAATGTAATATGTAAAATAAACTATTTTTTCAGGCTCGATAATGACCGGACAGGTCGAAACGTCACCACAATAACTTGTTGAAATTTATTATTCATACCCTGAAGTGGATCCATTTATATAATATATAAATTAGAAATAAAAGGGTACTACCACCAACCATCATTAAAGTACACAAAATAGAACGTGAGGAAGCTATGTGCCACACAAATTGGCAGAGTATTTAGTTCCGAGTCTGTATTTATTATTTTATCTCCAGTAGGGAAAAAAAGTTATGATTTTGAAATAGTTTAGAGGGACTAAAACAGGTCTTTTCATCCCTGAACTCAAAAAGTAGGGCAAAAAAGTAAAGATTGCCACTTAATTATTTTATAAATAGTAGAAAATGAATGGCAAATGTAATGAAGTTGTTGAAATCAGGTTGGCGGCACTGCTCTTTTTTGACCATGTTTATCATTGATTCATTGTTTATAACCTGCATCTAAATAACCTTCTATTTGAGTTTAATTCCAATTCTTATTTGTTTTTAATATTGAATCTCTTATATCTGCTATTAAAAGTGCTAATAATTATTGTTATTTATTAAAATAATAAATAAAAACTCTGCAATGGACGAAAATGTGTATTTTCTTCCTACTGGAGATAAAATATGGTATGTACCTCTTGAGTAAAGTGCCATTATTCCCCTCGCGATAATTATCTCCCTCGGCTGCGCCTCGGGAGCTAATTAGAGTTATTCCCTCGGCTTCACCTCGGGATTTAGGGACCATGGTTCCTTCGGCTTCGCCTCAAGAACCAACTTTTTCGCTCAGGGAATAATGGCTTACTTTACTCCCTAGGTGCATAAATAACTATTATTTTATTATCTTTTGTATTTTGGACTGTCACTCATATTTTGCGAACCAACATTATATTAAAATCTACTCGCCCAATATTAATAACATTTTTATGGTAGGTCATAATTAGCCCATTGTTGGTCCCATATAAGTTTCAACTTTCTGGGCCCATTTGTTTCTCTTCCACATACGCACAAAAATTCATATATTTTACACCTAAAAAAAGGAAGTATAATACCTACATCATTATACATATATATATATATATATATATATATATATATATATATATATATATATATATATATATATATATATATATATATAAAGAAAATCTTACCTTCCATTTCTATAGATTTTACTGGGTTACTACACCTCAGGTCATTATTATATTTCTCTTTTTTGTAGAAATATAGCTTTAAATAAGGTATTGTCTACATTTAGCACTACATATCTCAAGTTATAATATGCCTGCAGGGAATAAAATGTGCTGTAATAATCCCAAAAAAGATATATATCCATATTAATTAAAAATATATCATGATTTTTTTTATTACAATATAACTGGGTCTGCTTGTTAATATAAAATAAGATTATGAAACTTAAAGTGTTAACCTTTTATTTATTCTAGTTCTTAATTTAAGTTTCCTAGAAACCAATTGAGATTTCATAATAAATGGAACATTCACAGTGAAATAAATATTCGAACTAGAGTAATATTTGAAAAATAAATTAGATCAATTTTTCAAAGTTGTAAATGATCGCGCTAAAAACTACTAGAACTATTTTATGGGTTTTAGTAGATTTATAAGATATAGCTGTAGGGGATTGTATTCCTTGAGAACTTTCTTTTATCTGGAAGTATAATAAATATTTACAAATGATTACAATGTATTATGTATACTGATAGAGCTGTCAACAGTAGCTTGTTATGAAATGTCTAAAGTAGCGTAACTATAATTAGACCAAACTATAATTTGTAATGAATTAAATAAATAAATGTAGTTTACGAGTGCGAGTTAAGTTTTATGAAGTAATCTCGTTTAATTGTGTTGGGATTTTTGCAGTACAAAATATGTTTTAGTTGAATGTAACTGCAGGTGGATACTCCTATTTGATATAGGTAACTTTCTGAATGCAAAAACAGTTCCACTAAATTTTTTTTATTCTAATATTACAATAGGTAACAGAAGCATTGTTGGATATGGGAGCGTGTATGGAGGTCATCTTATAGAATTAAAACAAACTGTCTCTCCACGTGAAATAAATACTTTAATCGCAAAGCAGCTTTCAGCCTTCAAAAGGCTATCATCAGTGCCTAAGAACAAGCAAAAATATTTCGAACTATGCAAAACATACATAATAATTAAAACTTACAAACATAAACAGTAGGCTAACAAAAACAAGTAACTAACAAGGTCAAGCAAAAAATTAATCGGTAAATATACAAACAAAATAAGTTAACAAGTTAAAAAGTTAAAGTTGAGTAAAACATGATCACACTCAACAAATTTAAAAACAAAAAACAATCAAAAATGCAAAGGCTATACATTATAATAAGAATAACAAAAAATAAATAAAAATAAATAAATAAAAATAAATAAATAAAATAAAGCAAGTTAACCAAGCTAGCCTACCTAAAGCGGAAGAAAAAGGATTATATTAATAAAAACATTTAGTGAGAGGTGAGTCAATTCATGTTGGAGATCGACGCTAGACTGATTCGAACTGGAAAAGAAGCCACTGCCCTTATCAGTGAAGAAGACTCCCTTCTCTCATTAATGTTGTTATCACCGGCTCTACGTATACTCCGTAGGATCTTCAAGTTTTCCAAAGAATCCAGCTTACGTCCTTTTCTCGCGAAGTGGAGGAAGCCGATCTTGTGCTGAGCGCGTACATGATTATACTCGGTAATGTGCTGATTGAACGTGCTACTAGACCGCTGTAGGTGCTCCTTCGCACGCACCTTGAAGTTGCGGCCCGTTTGTCCGACGTATTCCACATCGCAGCCGCCACACGTTATGATGTATACACCACTCCTATTTTCACTAGAAACCGGATCTTTCACGCTACTAAGTTGAGCTTTCAAGGAATTATTTGTGCTGAATCCTACTTTGTACTTATACTTAGATAATATTTTAGCCAGTTGGTCTGAAATAGAACCAAGATAAGGAATGGAGCACCATATCCCTTCTCTCGGTTGACGTTCCGTCGACGCGTCCATAGCTTGCAGTAATAACTTCCGATTCTTTTTGGAAATCATCCTGTCAATTAATACGTCGCTGAAGCCGTTGTTGTAGGCAATAGTTTTAATAGTACTAACCTCTTTCAAATAAGCTGTGGAGTCTAGTGGTGAGGTTAACAGACGATGGATCATGGAGTTAAATGCCGCTAACTTATGTGACCAAGGATGGTTAGAGTCTGCATGAATTACGGCTTCGGTTGCGGTGGGTTTACGGTAAACCTCATATCTTAAAAAGCTAGCGTCTCGTATAACTGTGAGGTCAAGGTAGTTCAATTGACAATTAGTCTCGATTTCAACCGTAAACTCGATACTGTGAAAGCACTGATTCAAATAGTTCAGGAAACTATGAAGTTGAACAGTCGTACCGGTCCATATACAAAAACCCTCATCGACGTACCTTATCCATTTAAAAATATAATTACGGAACTGGTTATGCGAACTATTAACGAATTCCTTGTAAAAATAATGCATAAAAGCATTTGCTCCTAACGCAGACAGAGGTGCACCCATGGCCAGTCCCCGTGTAGCAGAATAAATTTTATTGTTGTAGCAGAAGTAGTTTTGAGCCAGGCAAATATCCAGTAAGTGTGTAAACTCTTGAATTAAAATTTTACTATCACAATATTTATTAAGGAGCCGATTAAGTATGGTTAAGGTCCTGTCTTTCGGGACGCTTGCAGCCCGCGGGGGGAAGGCTCTCTCTACAACCTCTAGACAATACTATTCACTACGTACTTACCTCTTACTTCTTCCTATTTTCCTATTACCAGTGTAACGCTTTTTGGTAACGCTTTTCGAGTTTATGTGCCAAAGTAAAGGCATGAAAATGTCAAAAAAAAAAAGACTCCACGGAGAATCGAAACGAAATTACATCAAAAATATTGTTGTATACTTATGTAACTAATCGTTCAATAAAGCTATGCACCACACTAATTGACAAGCCACTAGATATTCTTCTTCTCTTCTTTTGATTCTATTTGGTAATAACCCCTAAAAAAATATATATATTTAAAGGAAGTCCCTTAAAACGTAACTTCTACTCAACTTTATATCACTCGAAATAAACACTTTTCTTTCTTACTAGGTCCTGAGAGAGTTGACAACTGAATAAAGCGTAAATGGAAAAAATAAAATTAAAGAGAAACAAATAAAGAAACGCATCTGAAAAAAAGTTTAATAAGTACACAAACCATGTTAGAGGAAAAAATAAAAACATACCTACTCTCCGTCGTCATTACTTTAAGCCTTCTTGAAACACTGTAAAAGTACAACATCATTCTCACAAGAGTTGAGAACATGCCAAATACACCTTTCAAACGATAAAAAACAAACCATCACTAAATCCTTAAAAAAAGAACATTTGAGACAGGAAAATCACTTTTTCCCTTGACCAAAAATATATAGGGTGAAAACCCCAATCCTTAAAACCCTACTCCATAAAAAAATTACCTTTCAAACGCCCACCACCCATCCAAAATTTCTTGTGACACCTAAAAAAGATAAAAAGTTCCTTTATTCGTTTTTGTTTAGTACTCAATACACACAAACATTTAAGTATATTATATATATATTTATGTAAATTGCTTCTTTTGTTTGCATTATATACTTGTAGATCCATCGGACCCTCGAATAAATATATTCTTATACATAAATATATACATGTATAATAATAATTTTAATGAAATCTTTTTTTTAGGGTTTCGTTCCTGTGTCTGTCTGTTTGTCTGTCTCTCTATGGTTCCAATAACTTTTGAATCCAAAGATATAAAAACATAAAACTTTTCAATATTAAAGATCGTTTTGACTCGCACACAGGGAAAAATAAAGCGAACTCAAAATTAGCAGCTGTTAAAATTCAAAATGGCGACAAAATGGCGTGCTGTACAAAAAAAAATATATTTTTTTTTTTCATTTTTAATGGGGTAAATAAATTATATTGAAAAGTATATTACAATAATATAACACTTGTGAATAGTGTTTAATTTTTAATTTAATTTTGTCAAAAAACATCAAAATTTTGCTTCTGTGGCTAAAAATATAAAAGAAATATGCAAAATGTGCGGTCTGCTGGGCCATAGAAAAAATAAGAATAGCCATTTGATCTGATTAAATGAAAAAAATCGAAATCCAATATGGCAGATAATTTATGTCACGAGGGAAATAGTTATTTATGCACCTAGGGAGTAAAGTAAGCCATTATTCCCTGAGCGAAAAAGTTGGTTCTTGAGGCGAAGCCGAAGGAACCATGGTCCCTAAATCCCGAGGCTAAGCCGAGGGAATTAGACTCTTTAATTCCCGAGGCACAGCCGAGGGAATAACTCTAATTAGCTTAGATAATTAGATAATTATCGCGCGAGGTACACACAATATTTCACTCACGAGGTACATACAATAATTTATCTCCAGTAGGAAGAAAATACACATTTTCGTCCATAGCACAGTTTTTATTTATTATTTTAATAATTAACAATAATTTTTAGAACTTTTAATAGCAGATATAAGAGATTCAATATTAAAAACAAATAAGAATTGGAATTAAACTCAAATAGAAGGTTATGTAGATGCAGGTTATAATGTTGTAAACAAAGATAAACATGGTCAAAAAAGCGCAGTGTCGCCAACCTGATTTCAACAACTTCATTACATTAGCCATACATTTTCTACTATTTATAAAATAATTAAGTTGCAATCTTTACTTTTTTTCCCTACTTTACTTTTTCGCCCTACTTTTACTTTTTCTCCCTACTTTTTGAGTTAGGGATGAAAAGACCTGTTTTAGTCCTTCTAAACTAATCCAAAATCATAACTTTTCCCCCTACTGGAGATAAAAGCTTTTATATTTTATAAATGAAAGGTATTAAAGAGTAGATTACAAAAATATACAACAATTAAGTAAATTGATTCATTTTCCACGCCATTTTGTCAATAAGCATCAACATTTCCCTCCCCCCCCCCCCCCATCACTTATTCGAACTAATTTCATGTTCACAATACCAACGATACCCTTTTTATGTCATTGACAACGGGTTGAGACCCATTTTATATCCTAGATTCTATCAATGTTGAGCCTTAATGAATCCGAACAAGTGATCCCAATATAATCCTGTGAAAAGTGAATCCAAACTCACCACAATTAAAGAAATATTAATAGAATTCATAATTTAAACTTATGTGGGGGTACAAAAACTATTTGAATTATATCACAATACCATACAATTTTTTACAATACTTAGTATGCCTCCTCAGAAATATATTAACCATGTGCAATGAGTATATGAAAACAAAATTCTAAGAGTTTGTCTTTAGTGACTTAAATACTTATCTAAGTTACCTACAAATAGAGAGCTAGAGTGACCGTGTGCAGGGCCACCCTAACCATAGGGCTAAATGGGCTATAGCCCTGGGGCGCAAGCGTTTAGGGGGCGGCAATTTTTATTAGTGTATATTAGGTTTCTGGATATGACAATTTTAAAGATGGTTTGAAGAAAATATACGAAGATAATTTTCAAAAGCCTGCAACAAAAGTTTAAGCTAAGGGGATGTTAAATGAGTTCAACCCACTAGAAACTGCTATTATGGTAGCATTTTGGAGCGAAATATTAGAAATCATAGATAAAACTAATACATCACTTCACAAAATACTACAATTGTACAGTCCAAACGAACAGAATTATAATTAATAATAATATAGATATAAAATTTCCCGGATGTGATGTGTACAAACGAATACGCAAAAGAAAAAAAACAGTACGACCAAAAATTCATCGGAAGAAGATAAATTTAATGTCAAAAATAAATACATATTATGCTATTATTGATAAAATTCTAGCAGAAGTACAAAAGAGGTGTGCCTCTGTCATTTACTCAATATTTGGGTTTTTGGTCAATTTAAAAAAATTAAATGAAGACACAATTAGAAAGAATGCTGCAAAGTTGTGCGAAACGTATAAGGACGATGTAGGAAATAATTTTATCGTGGAACGCCTACATTTTAATCACGTACATTTATTGGAAAATATATAAATATATCCCCTGCGGAACTTAGTTTAAACACAATAATCGATTTGAAAATTGAGTCTAAATTTCCTAACCTGGCCACAGCTCTGCGTATTTTTTTAAAGTATTGCCATTTTTTTAACAGATTGCAGCGGTAAAAGAAAATCTTTTTCAGCACTGAAAAGAACAAACAAATTATTTACGGTCTTCTTTGGGACAGAGCTTTAAGTATTTTATCCATAGAAAGTGACTTATTTTACAACTTAAATTCGTGTGATATTATTAACAAATTTACAAAAGATAAAACTAGGAATAAATATATAAGTTACTTTTGCTTTTTATTTTTTTCTTGTTCATACAGGTTTATTTTTTATTAATCTTGTATAAATCATATTTTTTTGTTAAGTTTATAATGGTAATAACGTTTTCTACTTCTTTTGTATTATAACTATGATGCCCCGCTCCCTCCAGCCATTCCGTGTATTTTCTTACGAAGTGGGGCCATTATTTCTAGTAGCCCAGGGGCGCACAATATCTTAGGACGGCCCTGGCCGTGTGGATTAAATTACTTACCACGACTGCTTGGCAAAACTGTGAATCAAGGTACGAGGTCGTGGGTTCGATCCCTCACCGTGATGCTCTGATTTATATGGCTCACTAATGATCATACTATACTCACTTCGGTGGTACAATGTACAGAGGTATGATATTATGTAAAGTGGCTGCAACTCTCTACCACGGGGCTAGTAAAATGGGCATAAAATATGGACCAAATTGTTAGGTTCCAACAAGTCCTGCCCATCTAGTGCTAGTACAAGCATCTACTGTTACTAGTAGTAGTTGTAGCTACTACAACTGCTACCTTCACACAAAAATGAATTAAATTGATGAAAATGATATCCTAAGTACTGCGGTAGGCTGTGATTTGAACCGGCTTAAAAACTTTGACATTAATATCAGCACTGTAAAAGTCATACTTACCAAATAAGAGGCTGTCGTCTCGGTCGCTTCATTGACACTCCACCTTAAACACTGGTCGGACGACTTATAAAGAATACGAAATTCCTCGTTCAACAAATTTTATCATATTTTTGAATGCACAAAAAACACTACCAAGACTAATTAAAGTTGTTCAGTAATCAAAATTCTATGTAAAATTTTCTATGTAACAAATATGAAGAACATTTCGTACATTTTTTAAATTATTATTATTATTTAATATATTGCATGTTACATATTAATTTTATTTGTAATTAGCATTAAAGTAATAATATATACTATATTGTATTACATTTTCCGATTTTAAAATCCCATTTTTCTCTTCTTAATTTAACCAAATTTATAAGAAAGTTGCTTCGAAATAAACTAAAGAAATTTCCTTGATTTTACTTTAAAAAAAAAAGAAAAAATCTAATTATTTATCTGCCCACGTGCCTTCTTTCTAATCATTTCCTTTCACCCGAAAGAAATATCATGTCAGGTTTTCTTGATTATAATTTTTCTTCTTAAAATATAGAAGACTATAAATAACAAACAAACAAAAGAAAATAGTCTCCCAATTAGTGTGGCACATTGCTTCCTCGCGTTCTATGGCGCATAACAATTTTCAACTTTTACAACCTATTACTGTCAAATTTATGCAAAATTTATAGAGCGCAGATGGATGAAATTAATCTGAGGCTATCTACGGGCTGCTTTCGACAAACCATCCAAATTTCATAAAAATTAGATGTGCACTTATGAAGATATAGGTGTAAATTATTGTATGATTGTGGGGATGTGCCATAGAACCTCGGAGGAAAAAAAATGAAAAAAAATGCATATGGTGTCGCAGGACACCCGGTAGGAACGAAGTTCCTTACGCTTTTCAATAAATATAAATTATAAAACCACACTGCTAAAGTATACGTTGCTAACTACTTTTACATGGTGGAGTTACAAAAATGACAAAATTAAAATTATCTAACTGTTTGTACTTAGAGCGGACCTCACACGGTCAATATATTGACTCAATATTTGATTTCTGTCAATATATTGACCGTGTGAGGGGTTTATTGAAGAAATATTTGTTGTTGTCAATATATTGACCCAACAAAAAAAATCACCCCAACCCCCTTTTATTGGACCTTCAATAAAAATCAAACTTATTTGATTTTTATTGAAGCTCCATCAATATTTGGTCGAATTGTAGCGCTGTCAGTGTTAACTAGTGAAAACTTTTTCCAAAACAAACCTGAGTAAAGGCTCTACCTCCCTTTGAGGTTAGAAAAAACAGTAAAATTAAAACTTTATTGGTTCTAAGCAAGATATAAAAAATCTAAGTACAGGCTTCATTCCCAATTTGAATTCTGCATAATTTGAGCTCTATTTCAAGTTCCTATGATAAATAGTACAGCCGCCATTTCAATACAACGACAAAACTCGTTGTATTGAAATAGTCGTAGTATTTATTGTAGTAGGGAGTTGAAATAGGGCTCAAATTGTGCAGAATTAAAATTAGAAATGAAGCCTGTACTTAGATTTTTGATATCTTGCTTAGAACCAATGACATTTTCATTTTAATGATTTTTCTAACCTCAAAGGGCGGTAGAGCCTTAAGGCAAAATTTAAAGAAAATCATTATATTTAACATTGAAACAACACGTCTTGCAATAAATAACATTGAACACAAGCGTCTTGCAATAAATATGTCTTGAATATTGAGAAAAAAAAATTAATCATGATGAGTTAATAGTTAAAGCGTATGGTTGTAGTAGGTAGGAAATAGGACTGTTCTCAACCTACCCCGCCTACTAATTTAAAATATTATAAAATATATCACTTTCCTACACAAAAACTTCAAGGTTGTATCAGGTTGAAATTTTACATGCCTGTTTCAATTGTACCTTAGACGATGTGCATGAAGTTTTATTAAAATCGTTACGTTAGAACGTAAGATATCGATAATAACGTTGTTTTCTTTATTTTAAAGATTTATGTCCGCTTTAATATGCAAACTTTATCACTTCATAGCGGTGTCGGTGTTAGTTTTACTAAAAATAAATATTTTAAAAACTTGTTTGTCTCATTAAATAGATGAAGTTGGAATTTTTTCCCGTCCTAAAATTCCAATTTTACGTTTGAAGCTTACGTTTACGCGAGCGTTGTGCACGAAAGCTTGGGCGGATAACGTTGTCTAACGAACTCTTTCTAGGCATTGATAAAATGAACATGTGTACCAAATTTTAACTAACTCGGTCATCTTTTATTCAAGTTATCGTCATAGGTTGATTTCGTGACGGTTAGTTTTGTGACGGTAGGTTTTGTGACGGTAGGTTTTGTGTTGGTCGGTTTTGTGATGGTCGGGTTTTGTGACGGTAGGTTTTGTGACGGTAGGTTTTGTGACGGTAGGTTTTGTGACGATCGGTTTTGTGGCGGTCGGTTTCGTGACGGTAGGTTTTGTGACGGTCGGTTTTGTGACGATCGGTTTTGTGACGATCGGTTTTGTGGCGGTCGGTTTCGTGACGGTAGGTTTTGTGACGATCGGTTTTGTGACGATCGGTTTTGTGGCGGTCGGTTTCGTGACGGTAGGTTTTGTGACGGTCGGTTTTGTGACGGTCGGTTTTGTGACGATCGGTTTCGTGACGGTAGGTTTTGTGACGGTCGGTTTTGTGACGGTCGGTTTTGTGACGATCGGTTTTGTGGCGGTCGGTTTCGTGACGGTAGGTTTTGTGACGGTCGGTTTTGTGACGGTAGGTTTTGTGACGGTCGGTTTTGTGACGGTAGGTTTTGTGACGGTCGGTTTTGTGACGGTAGGTTTTGTGACGGTCCTTTTTTTCGGATTCACTCCCCGTCTCCACACGGTGTGACGTGCCATAAGGAACTTCGTTCCAAAAATACCTAGAATATATTATTAGTAGGTATAATAGAAAGAATAAAATTAAAAACAAAAGAGTTTAGTCTTACTGTGACTGAAAGGAATATTCTTTTAACGTTATCATATTTTCCAAGCAGGTGACACAAAATAAATTGGGGTTTAAAAGTGGGCGTCTAAAAGATGAGAATCCCCCTCTCGCATAGGATTTTAGGATTGAGATTTTATTTAGATTTCTTTCCCCTCCTTTTCATATTTTTGTCAGAGCAAAAGGAATATTCATACCTTGAAATTTTTCCATTTACTCACAGAGTTAGATCTGTGTCCTTTACATTTCTTTCGGATATTTTTTTCTCTTTTTTTTCCGAATTCTGACGAAATTATTTTTTTTTTCATATATTTAATACTGTGTTAAAGCTAAAACTAAAAGAAATAAAGGTTTTATAACATATTTTCAGTAGTTTGTTTTTTGAGAGATGCCTTTCAAGAACATTTTTAAGGGGAAACCCTTTTGTGATACTCTTTTTGTTTTTGGGTTCTTCTACTCTTTTCATTACACTTTTTTACCTAAATACTTAATTTTGACTTTTTAGCTCTGGGGGGGGGGGGGGGGGGGAGGGTCCATCTCCTATATCAATTAGACAAATGTACACTGGTTTTCTACACTTCATGGAAAAGCCGTTATCTGGATTCAATGCCCAAAATAATTTCATGCCCATGACATAGAGTCATTATAAGATTTGAATCAAGGCTTGAATTTTCTACTTGAATAATATGATAACCTAAAATTTAAAACGAAAAGTATTATTAATTTATAACAGAACTTAAAACTATAAATAATTTCAAGATAAAAAGAACTTTTTATGTACTACGTTTTTAAATTTTCTGTTGAATCGTAATGTTGATAATATAATTGTTATTGTTATATAATATATAATGTTAGTGAAAAAAAAAAAAAAATTGTTCCAAATTTATTTACTTCACATAAATGACAACCATCTAGAGAGCTGATCTTAAACCTATAAAAGGACAAATCTTTTGTACAACGGATCTCACCAACACCAAATCTAAACCGTGCCATCGATTTATTTGAAATAATATTAATAATCAATATAAAAAATAATATAATCAATATATTTCCTGTTTTGCTGTCATTCAATGTTTCTTTTATTTATAAAAATCACAAATTTGAAACACGTCAAAATGAAGATTGTAAATATGGGACATGGCAAAAACCGCAATTAAATTCTGCTGAATGATGGCTAAATGTATTAAAATAATGCATTGTCATCGTGTTCTGAGCTATTTTAGCATATTGTCTGGAGTGACACATATATACATACATACATAAAAAAAGTGTTAAATTTTAGAAATCGATTCAGAATGGTCTAAAACGGATTTCCATGGAAATTTTTTTCTAAAATTCGCATTACAAAAATTTTGAAGCCCTTGCAATAGCGTAATTTTTTTTTAAAATTAGCAAAAAGATTGTAAATATGGGATATGTCAAAACAAATAAAATATCTTGCGGATTTTTTCCGAACTAACTTTCTATACAGCAAAATTTGCTGAAAACGAATTAAATTTTGCTGAAATATGGCTAAAAGTATTATAATAATGCATTGTCATCGTGTTCTGAGCTATTCTAAAAGTTTCAAATGTCCACCAATTCGGGAAGTTAGTTAGAAATCGATTGCCAGATTTGTACCGGACAAACAAACAAACAAACAAGAAAGCAAGCTAATAAAAACTTAGTAAAATAAACTACTTAAGTAACATAAAATAAATAAACATGGAAAAAGTGGTAACAGTAAATAATGAACTAGCTTCTATTAAAAGAATTAAATTCATGACGAATGGAAAAGTTTTTTTTTTGAAAAGGAAAAAGCACCACTTTATTTATTTAAATGAAAAAGATTTTATAACGCTGATTTCAACACAATTCTCACCACTCTACGTAGTACTAAAAAAAAAAAAAATTTTTTTTCCCTCTAGCAAAGGACTAAGGACTCTGCAAAAGAAGTTGACGGGACTGAGAAGAAAAAATAAAAAATAAAAGGGAGAAAAAACTCAAAGAAACTGAAGAAAAAGGATGTTTCATGACAAGGGTTTTACCTTCAGGTCGAAAAAAGTGAATTCCAAAAGAAAGAAGATGGCGTTTATAAAGGATCCACTATAAAGATGAAGACTCTCGGTAACTACCGAAATCAAGTGAGAAAGTAAACACCCTCTCTCAACTCTTAGTTTAAGCCTTTCCAGAAAAACACTGTAAAAATACACAAAATAATTCTGACCGAGTTGAGAACATGCCAAAAACACAAACAAAAACATTTTCAAAACAAGTAAAGAAAAAAGGACGTAGAACTTGAAAAACTTTATAAAAGAAATAAAATTATAAAAAAAAAAAAAACTTACTTAGAAACATGTGTATGATAAAAAGAACCATTTTTAGGGTCCGTAGGCAAAACCAAGGACCCTTATATTCTCCTGCGTGTGTCTGTCCGTCCGTTCTGTCGCCTGCTGTCACGGCTACACCTTTCGTCCGATCACTTTGAAATTTGGTATGCATGTATCTTGTACCTACCCACATATTTTAAAAATATAGCGACTTAAAAAAAAAAATCAAAAAAATTAGGGTAAAAAAACTTAAGGGTTACATTTTTTTCTTCTTTTGTTTCTTCTTTTTTTTCGACACCGTGAGGGGTATCATATGAAAGGGTACGTCGAGCTGATTACAAAAATATATAGTTCTTTGGTTATAACTTTGATAGGGCGAGCGTAGGCGAGTTTGAAGCGGGTGTGAAACGTGTCCCCCCCCCCCCCCCCTTCTATCTTGCTTATGTGAAGTGCAAAAAATCTGAAAAAATTCCTGAACATTCTTCGACCAAAAGTAAAGATACCACTTTTTGGAAATTTGCGAAAGAAATAGTATTTTATTTTTTATTGATAAAATACTTTTTTTTTATAATTATGGTCTTTTCGATGTATTTATATGGTTTTAGTCCGGTTCAGTGGCAAGAAATACTTTATCGGAAGTTTGTTTATGTGTTTTAAGAATATCAGACCCATAGGATAGTTCAAAGTAAGCTTTTTAGCATTTTAAAAAACACCATCAATAGGGTACTACTTGAACTATACGCAGGGTTGCCTACGGACCCTCGCTGTGTGCTGACTTGCACACACTTGACCTGTTCATTAAACATTTTTTAATTGTAATATCTGAGAATGATGTTTGTTAAAGGTTTAAATTCAAATCTTTTACAGGATAAAAGTTGGTCACTGCCCAGCTGAGAGAGCCCATGTAATAAATAATTTAGGGTAAAAAGTTTAATGCCATATTGCTATGGCAACGCCAGTCGTGTTAACTGAAAAATATACTATAACTCGAACCAATCGTTCTTGAAACTCTATAAAGAAAAGTCGATTCTTGCAACCAAAAGGACTATCTCTCCTTGACTGGTCTAGACCCAGCCTTTACTTCTCCCCAAGTAAATATGTATTTTGATATGTATTTTGCTTCCGAGCTTAGGTAACGGAAGCTATGTGATCTTTCAGAAGAACGCACATTTTTTTATGTCTCCGATTTCAAAAATTTCAAGTCAGAAATCTGTTTCAGACATCAGAGAACATTTTTGGTTCCGTGTCTCGCTGTCAGTCTGTCACTAAATTTTTGCGAACCAACATATCTTAAAAACTGCTCATCTGATTTTGTTAAAATATAGATGATAGGTCATAATTAGCCCATTGTTAGTTCCAACCATATGTGCCCATTTGTTTCTCTTCCACGTGCACACAAACATACATTATATTTACACCTATATCTTCTAAAGTACATATCTGATTTGTTTGAAATTTGGATGGTTTGTCAAAAGTAGCTTGCAGATGGCCTTCGATTAATTTCAACTGTCGACTCTCTTTAAATTTTGCCTTATTGATACTTTAATAATTGTAAAAAATCAAAACTATTTTGACAGAAATTATTCTTCTAACAAAGAAAGGTTCCACCTGAGAATGATGTTTGTTAAAGGTTTAAAATCAAATATTTTAACGGATAAAAGTTGGTCACTGGGCCAGCTGACAGAGCCCAATCGAACAAAACAAATGACATAAATATTGTGTTGTAGCAGTAATTAAAGATGTTCTTGTTCGGTTGAGAATGAACTCATATATTATTTAGATTGACAATTAATTATATGAATTATTATTTTTAGGCCAAGCGCCAAAGACTTTGAACGGGAAAAAATTCGGGGAAAGCTGAATTTTGGTTTATGGCTTTATTTTGGTCCCATACTAAGTTTTCCCCCTCGAGGGTGGTCGGCGTTGGCCGCCATTTTGAAAAAAATGACCAAAATTCGGTTTTTGGCCAATAACTTCGTTCTTATCGATGATACGACAAAAATAGTTATTACCAAATTTGTAGGGCTTTAAATTGTCTACAAAAAAGTTTTGATGTCATTATACGCTAAAGTCAATAATTTCGAAGCTATAGTGCTATATATTGTCCCTCAGAAACAATAAATAATATGACAAGCAAAACCGGTAGGGGTAAAAATACGTATAGATATACGCTAAAAGTGTCGCATTTCGCGGCGCTATAGCTTCGAAACTATTTACTTTAGCGTATAATGACATCGAACCTTTTTTGTAGACAATTTAAAGCTCTGCAAATTTGATAATATCTATTTTTATCGTATCATCGATGAGAACGAAGATATTTGCCAAAAACCGAATTTTGGTCCCTTTTTTTCAAAATGGCGGCCAACGCCGACCTCCCTGGAGGGGGAAAACTTAGTATGTTTATCAGGGGACCAAAATTAGGCCATAAACCAAAATACAGCTTTCCCCGATTTTTTTCCCGTTAAGGGCCTTTTTTGAGCTAACGCTCTTGGCCTATATTTTTTAAACAGGTAATTCAGATAGGATTATAAATTAATGATGAAATAAAATATTTGTAGTACACGTTGAAAAACATTTATTTTTCTCAATATTCGATTATAAAAAACCAAACAAAATATGCAACAAATATTTTATTTTTAAATTAAAAAGAATATATTTTTAAAACGGTAAAAAAAAAAGTTTAAATTCGTTTGCTAAAAATGGAATAATTTGAGGTGATAATTAAAGCAATTAAATCGAGTTTCCAAAACGAGTGGATCCAATTACTTCCTTTTAAGGCTTTAGAAAAGATAAATTTAACTCCAGGTTCATTTAATGAGTATAAGATCATTAATTGATCGATCATTCTTTGTAAGAGTACTGCATGAGGTCATTTAAAAATATAAAGGTCAAATAATATAGAGATTAATTATCAATGATTTCAAGACCTATTATTGTCAAACTAGCTTGAGGTAGAAATAATCAGTACAACAATTATTGCAAGAAAAAAACTTTGGCAAGGTTTCTACATATTATATTATATATATATAATATCTATATTGTATTCATTAGGAATCTAGGATCTTCGGAACTTCCTTAGATTGTTACTCCCCTATTTTTTTTTTTTTTTTTTTTTTTTTTTTTTTTATTATAAATGATTTTGACTAAATACTATTTAGACAAAGGGATGCTTAGTCTAATGTACTTTGGTACAAAGGAATATCACACTTTTGTTTTTAACAGTTTAATGAGGAACATTCCTTACACCTTCTTTATATTGCTACTAAGTTCCTTATGGCACGTTCTGGAGCCCGGGAGTGAATTCGAAAAAAACGACCAAAATCACCGTCACAAAATCACCGTCACGCAAAATCCGTCACGAAATCTACAGATGACGATAACTTGAGTAAAATATCACCGAGTTAGATGAAATTTTGTACACATATTCATTTTACCAATGCCCAGGACAGGTTCGTTGGACAACGTTTTAAGCCCAAGCGTTCACGCGCAACGCTCGCTTAAACGTAAGCTTTAAAAGACGGGAAAAAGTGTTATTAAGGAAGCCTGTTACTTGACTTGTTTTGATTATTTTTGTTATATATGTCAAAAATGTCACTTTGTTTTGTAAATATATAATAAATAAAATATAATAAATATTATAATAATATAATCATGTAAAATTTCAACTGGACTCAAGCAGAAGCTGTAGAGTAGGGAAGAGATATATTTTATAATATTTTAAATTAATTGACCGGGTAGGTATAAAACAGTCCTATTTCAATCCAAACTCCTTTGGAGATAATTGGTCCAAGTCACTTTGATCAAATCCACTTGGTCCAAGTGTTTGTGGAACTATGAAGTAAGGTTTACACGATCAAAGTATACTTGGTCCAAGTCACTTTGTCAAATCCACTTGGTCCAAGTGTTTGTGGAACTATGAAGTAAGGTTTACACGATCAAAGTATACTTGGTCCAAGTCACTTTGTCAAATCCACTTGGTCCAAGTGTTTGTGGAACTATGAAGTAAGGTTTACACGATCAAAGTATACTTGGTCCAAGTCACTTTGTCAAATCCACTTGGTCCAAGTGTTTGTGGAACTATGAAGTAAGGTTTACACGATCAAAGTATACTTGGTCCAAGTCACTTTGTCAAATCCACTTGGTCCAAGTGTTTGTGGAACTATGAAGTAAGGTTTACACGATCAAAGTATACTTGGTCCAAGTCACTTTGTCAAATCCACTTGGTCCAAGTGTTTGTGGAACTATGAAGTAAGGTTTACACGATCAAAGTATACTTGGTCCAAGTCACTTTGTCAAATCCACTTGGTCCAAGTGTTTGTGGAACTATGAAGTAAGGTTTACACGATCAAAGTATACTTGGTCCAAGTCACTTTGTCAAATCCACTTGGTCCAAGTGTTTGTGGAACTATGAAGTAAGGTTTACACGATCAAAGTATACTTGGCCCAAGTCACTTTGTCAAATCCACTTGGTCCAAGTGTTTGTGGAACTATGAAGTAAGGTTTACACGATCCAAGTATACTTGACCCAAGTCACTTTGTCAAATCCACTTGGTCCAAGTGTTTGTGGAACTATGAAGTAAGGTTTACACGATCAAAGTATACTTGGTCCAAGTCACTTTGTCAAATCCACTTGGTCCAAGTGTTTGTGGAACTATGAAGTAAGGTTTACACGATCAAAGTATACTTGGTCCAAGTCACTTTGTCAAATCCACTTGGTCCAAGTGCGTGTGGAACTTTGAAGTAAGGTTTACACGATCAAAGTATACTTGGTCCAAGTCACTTTGTCAAATCCACTTGGTCCAAATGCGTGTGGAACTTTGAAGTAAGGTTTACACGATCAAAGTATACTTGGTCCAAGTCACTTTGTCAAATCCACTTGGTCCAAGTGCGTGTGGAACTTTGAAGTAAGGTTTACACGATCAAAGTATACTTGGTCCAAGTCACTTTGTCAAATCCACTTGGTCCAAGTGCGTGTGGAACTTTGAAGTAAGGTTTACACGATCAAAGTATACTTGGTCCAAGTCACTTTGTCAAATCCACTTGGTCCAAATGCGTGTGGAACTTTGAAGTAAGGTTTACACGATCAAAGTATACTTGGTCCAAGTCACTTTGTCAAATCCACTTGGTCCAAATGCGTGTGGAACTTTGAAGTAAGGTTTACACGATCAAAGTATACTTGGTCCAAGTCACTTTGTCAAATCCACTTGGTCCAAATGCGTGTGGAACTTTGAAGTAAGGTTTACACGATCAAAGTATACTTGGTCCAAGTCACTTTGTCAAATCCACTTGGTCCAAGTGTTTGTGGAACTATGAAGTAAGGTTTACACGAGCAAAGTATACTTGGCCCAAGTCACTTTGTCAAATCCACTTGGTCCAAGTGTTTGTGGAACTATGAAGTAAGGTTTACACGATCCAAGTATACTTGACCCAAGTCACTTTGTCAAATCCACTTGGTCCAAGTGTTTGTGGAACTATGAAGTAAGGTTTACACGATCAAAGTATACTTGACCCAAGTCACTTATTCTATTTTTCTATTATTGTATGGTCCAAGAAGTGGAACTTTGATACACTAAAGTCGAGGTTAAGGTAGATAATGTGAAGTGTTTTTCCCTCTAGAACTTTCCAGTTAAATTGTACTTATTAAGTTTTAAAACAATGGTGATATATCACCTTCTGGTTAACAAAACCTCGCTCAACCTCACATCTGTTATATTTTGACAGCTCGTTCTCATAATTTGTCAGGTGGGCTCCATTTGTTGACTTGTGACACCAGGTTTGTTTACACTTGTGTCCTAGGTGGCGGTTTAATTTATCTTCATCTGTACTTCCTTACTTTTACTCATTTTTACTACGTTTTTATTAGCTTGCTTTCTTGTTTGTTTGTTTGTTTGTCCAGTACAAATCTTGCAATCGATTTTTAACTAACTTCCCGAGTAGCTAGACATTTGTAACTTTTGGAATAGCTCAGAACACGATGACAATGCAATATTTTAGTACTTTTAGCCATCTTTCAGCAGAATTTAATTCGTTTTCAGCAAATGTTGCTGTGTCGAAGTTAGTTCGCAAGTTATTTTATTTGTTTTGGCATGAGCTATGTTTACATCTTCATTTCGACGTGTTTCAAATTTATGATTTTTGACAAAAAATTTAAAAACTTAGTAAAGAAAAAGTTCTTTTTATCTTGTAATTTTATTCTTCTCTTACCATTCCCTACACGGGGGCATATCGATGGCACGGTTTAGATTCGGTGTTGGCGAGATCCGTTGTACAAAGGTTTGTCCTTTTATAGCTTTAAGATCAGCTGTCTAGTCGGTTATCATTTATATGAAGTAGATAAATTCTGAACTAATTTTTTTCATTATCATTATATTATCAACACTACATATGATTTAACAGAAAATTTAAAAACGTAGTATATAAAAATAAAATATTATTTTACATTAAACCAAATCAGCTCTTACTGATTCAATAAAAAAAATGTTAAAATTTTATCATTTGATCAAACTCTACATACATAAACCTATACCTTATAAACTTCACCTAAAACATCTCCGGTGCAGTTTAATAAAAATAAATATTAAATAACAAATATAGAGAAAACAATGTTCCAGTGAAGGAGATTAGTTGGAATAAAAGTCCGTGGTGTGTGTGGTTTACGTATTTATCATCAAAGCTTACGCTCAGGGAGCCTGAGCTTCATCAGTGTCATTTCATCAGTCCCTGAGCGAAAGCTTTGATAATAAAAACGTAAACCTCACCCACCACGGACTTTTATTCCAACTAATATCCTTCACTCTTATATATTCTACAAGTTCACGTAATCCCTGTTCTATTAAAAAAATGTTCCATTTTATTTTCCTCTAAGCTAGATAGAAAAGATTTTTATTGTTTTTTTTAATAAGGGAAGGAATGCTAAATATTCTTCATGAATTTTAATAAATAAGAAAAAAAAATATATGATAATGTTAAAATAAAAATGTTTCACTAACATTAATCTAAGATTGTAATTTGTTAACAAAAAAATATAAAAGAATAAAAAGTCGTCTATCCAACAAAAAAATTGTTGAAAAATGTTGAATAAAAAATGGAATTCATCATAAAGTAAAGGGAGATAAATGTTTAGTTTGGAGAAGGGGGGGGGGAGGGGTGATGTTGAGAAGTTTGAATAGTTGATATCATTATCTGGGGCTCCTTGTTATCATTTCATCTCACTCTTACTTACCTTTTTCACTTGCTATCTCTTTTTATTAATGTCATACTTAAATCTTTAGGAACAGAGAAAATATATAAAATTTTCTATACCCCCAATAGTCGTTCTTCGACGAAAATAATTATCAGGGATTGAACGGGGAGTAAGTTGAAAAAATATTAATTATATAGATGTAATGATCAGGTCTTGGTCTATCTAAGAGGATGTATATCAGATCACGGAGAAGTTTTGGACGAAGGAATCGTCCATGAAGGGTGTTACGGATACAAAGTAAGAGGAGCTCGGCTAAATGTTAAAGATATTGGATGTAAAGATAGGAGTTAAAGAGCTTAGTGCAGCCCAAGGGTTTGATTCTGTATAACCCTTTAGCTTTTTGTATTGAGCATCTACCGATATCAGTAATTTGCAGCTGGCAAGATTGGATTTACTGTTATAAAGTTATGTCTGGTTCATTGTACGAGTATTCGATGCATGTATCGGGCTAAGTAACAAACAAATATTTAATAAATCACAGGGAAGTTCGAAGTTCTTCCATCCAAGTACATTTTAGGATTTCGTAGATTATTAGGCATATAAGCTATTATGTGCTGAAATAACATTTTAGTATTTCCCCACCCTATGTGAAAGTAAAAAAATAAACAAATTTAAATGGATGGCCACAAAACTCAAATAATTACAAGATAAAAAGAACTTTTTAAATACTACGTTTTTAAATTTTCTGTTTAACCATATGTAATGTTGATAATATAATTGTCATTGTTATATATAATGTTAGTGAAAAGAAAATAATTATTTCCGAATTTATTTACTTCACATAAATGACAACCATCTAGAGAGCTGATGTTAAACCTATAAAAGAACAAATCTTTGTACAACGCATCTCACCAACACCGAATCTAAACCTTGCCATTGATATGCCCCGTGTAGGGACAGTAAGAGAAGAAAAATGTGTACAAGTGAAGAAGTACAGATGCAGAAAAATTAAACCGATACCTAGGACACAAGTGTAAACAAACCTGGGTGTCACACGTCAATTAATTTAATTTTTTGTTTACTTTCTTATATAAAGAGAAAGTATTGTGATGGCGCGAAAATTCGATTTTGAGATTTTGATGGATTTACACATTTTGAGGTCCCCTGAGTCCAAAAAAGTGGTTTTTAAAAAATGTCTGTCCGTCGTCTGTCGTCTGTCGTCTGTCTGTCGTCTGTGCAGACGCCTTGAGCCTAAACTACTGGGCTGATTTTGACGGAATTTGGCATACATGTTTATACCCCGAGGCGACATTGAGAAACGAATTTCAGCTCCAAATTTGGGGTTGCTACCCCCCAAAAACTCTGAAAAACTTCTCGAAAACGGTTTCGACGATTTTGATTCAAAATTCTATAATGTAGCCCTTTTAAATACAAATCTAACGATATAAGCCGTTTTCCCGGGAAAAATCTAGTTCCTGAGAAATGAGCTTAAAACGCGGACGGAGAGAGCCCGGGTTCGATTCCCCGCCCAGGAGATGTTATTTTTATGATAAAGTTTGATGAAATGTTCAATAATAATTAAATATACATACGAAAATTAATTAATGGAAAACACTGGGCGAAATAATTATGAACTCGTATATGAAAAAGTTTGTCTGAGTTGTCTCGGACAGATTTTTTACTTTTCGCTGTCATTCAATTAGTCCACAGGCCACCATAAGAAGTGAGTCGCTGATTGATAAAGTTTTCTTACCTTATGGATACGCTTATTTATGCCTTGTCCACCGATGAATTGGGTATATGGCAACTGGGCGCTGGGCCATTTCTTTTTTGTTGACATGCCAAACTTGCCCTTCTGCGGGAACATTGAAAAGAGATAGATAAAGTTTTGATTTTCACAGGATCGTTTAGTTAAATTATTTCAAAAACAGTGGTAAAGGTGGCCACCGATAAGAGTGGGCCGTTTAGGGTGGCCACCGCCCCAAACATATCGCTCTGCGGGGACGTTGAAAAGAAAACGGCCCACTCGTATCGGTGGCCACCTTTACCACTGTTTTTGAAATTATTTAATTAAACGATCCTGTGAAAATCAAAACTTTATCCATCTCTTTTCAATGTTCCCGCAGAAGGGCAAGTTTGGCATGTCAACAAAAAAGAAATGGCCCAGCACCCAGTTGCCAAATACCCAATTCAACGGTGGACAAGGCATAAATAAGCGATTCCATAAGGTAAGAAAACTTTATCAATCAGCGACTCACTTCTTATGGTGGCCTGTGGACTAAATGTTTACCTCTTAATAAAACATCACAAATTTGAAACCCGTCAAAATGAAGATTGTAAATACTATGGGACTATGGGACATTTCAAAACAAATAAAATAACTTGCGGATTTTTTCCGAACTAACTTTCCATACAGCAAAATTTGCTGAAAACCATTTAAATTCTGCTGAAAGATGGCTAAAAGTATTAAAATTATGCATTTTCATCGTGTTCTGAGCTATGCTAAAAGTTTCAAATGTCTAGCTATTCGGGAAGTTAGTTAAAAATCGATTGTAAGATTTGTACCTGACAAACAAACAAGAAAGCAAGCTAGTAGTAGAAAAATGGGGTGGCAAAACGCTGGAGCCCTGGAGCAATGACGTCACGCCCCCTGACCCCTACAAGGACATGTCAAGGTCACCGGAAACCGCCCCCCGACCGCCCCCGACTCGTGTAAGGACATCTCAAGGTCACCCCCCCCCCCCCCCCCCCCCCTTCAAGGTCACAGGTACCGCCGTCACCCCCGATTTCTCCGACGCGCCCGCATGCTGTATAAATAGATGTCAAGGTCATTCCGACAGGAAAAAGAAAAATCATCCAACCGCGAAGTGCGGGAAATCAACCAACCGCGAAGTTATTCACTGAGTTAATTGAACGATTAAATTAACCGGCTATTGCTCATCCCCCAGTAATCTCAGTACAACTTCATAGGAACAGTAATCATGCTAATAATATTTGAATAAATAAGTAATAATTACAAGCTTACACATCTCCCCTACTATTTTATTATTGTTGATAATAAGTCAACATACAATGTACACATATAGTTATTAATATAGTCATAATGTTAAATATATTCGAGTTAATTGAATGACTAAATTAACCGGCTATTGCTTAGCACCCCTGTCCTAGTGTGAGTCTTCTCATACCATTTTATAATTACTAAAATATAAAGAATAACAATACTACTCTCATAATTATATGATGAATTATTGTCCTCAATGGCTCAGTGAGAAAAATGCTAAATCTTTAGTCTACTACACCGAAAATCATTTTCCTAGACATAGTTATTGTTATTTTATTTTTTCCCAAAGTGTCACAAATCGGATAATACAATTATGTATTTTCCCCTTCTCATAGTAGCAGACATGGCCCACAAGCGATGAGGGAGAACCTACCTTATATAAAATGACATCATCTCTCTCTCGTTGCATTTCTTCTTTTATATAAAAATATATATAATACATGTGTTTCTCCATATTAACCTATCTATATCTTATAAATACTAAGGAAATAGGTATCTTATGAATGTAATCAAGTCAATAACAAGACATTTCAGGTTTAACAAAATATATTTTGTCGTAATAAATAATTACATGACATATAAACATTGTTTAATATTTTATTATAGCTTGATTGAAGCTGCCTATTTGCGATGTCCTCGTAGCGTCTCCTTATCCTCCACGATAAATGAGATATTGTAAGCTTTTCCAATCCGTCCGTGATACCTGAGGTACATATTGGGCGCAGCGTTGTAAGCGTCGGCCTGTCCTTTTGTAATTATAGTGACGATCCGTTTCGGAAGAAAAACGTCGACATCCTCCTCCTCTAGTTTTTCTGTACATTGCCTGTCGTCGTCATAATGTTGATGCAAGGCTAGAGTTGCTACGAGTCCAGTTCCATGTGTAGCACTGCTCACCAATTGAAATGACTGGATAAAATAAGATTCGCCTTCAGTAAGATCTTTAAGCTGAATGCGTCGCTTAAAGTCGATGGCTTCATTAAGTTTGTTGCACAAAGACATGATGTAGTTTATAGGTTGACTTGTAGAATAAGACTGATACCTGTAGATCGAAGAGCGACTAGCTTTTAAAGGTGTCTAGTTAAGTGGAGGGGGAAACTGGATACTCAGTAGGGTATAATTCTGCCAAGTCTTTTCGGATATTCACTAGCGTCAAGGCGCAACAGTAACAGATACATTCGTCCGGACCTTTTTCACATCTGATATCATTCCATTCGCAAGCAGTGTAGTGACTATTTGGATAGTCAAAAATACGCTTTTTACATATTTTCGAAGACTCCTTAAGGAAATTGAGGGACGATGCAACAGAATCAAATATGATCTTCCGCGGATCGTCTGCTTTAATGTTCGGATAATCCACTAGAAACTTTAGGTAGCGAATGGAGAGACGTACATCTGCTAGTTCCTCCATGATTAGATGTTGACTGAACAATCCGGTTGTGTAGGATATAAGTCCTCCAACTCCTCTAGGATATTTACAAGTGCAAAGGCACAAACATGACAGATACATTTTTCCGGACCTTTTCTTGTACAACTATCATCGTTCCATATGCAAGCTGTATAATGACTATTTGGATATTGATGTTTACGTCTCCTACATACCGTCGCACTTGATTTGAGGAACATGAGGGAGGCCGCGATAGACTCGAATTTTCTCATCCGCGGATCGTCCAATTCGAGGAGTGGATATTCCAATAGAAACTTCCTGTAGCCAATGCATCGACGTAACTTTTCAATCTCCTCCATGGTATCAGGTAAACGACTGAAGACCCGCTCTCCCTACGCACTTAATTTAAGTAGCTCATCTAGATCATAGTCATCTACAATGTCGACGGTTTGTGGTGGTGGAGGGGGTGGTGGTGGTTGTTCTTCGCCTATCTTTAACCGGACAATTAGATCCAATGCTAATTTAATTTGTTGGATCTTATCCAGTAAAGACAGGGTTTCGACAGCAGATAAGGTGATGTTTTCCGGATGTCTGGATAACATTGAATCGATCCACGATGGTCGGTACGACAAGTCGGTCTGGACGGTGCGAGTAACCGGTTGATGTAAACGTATGATAAGATGCTTTCCGCTGAGTACTACATCTTGACTGGTTTCGACCGCTTTCCTCTTCCTATTGGCAGTATCATTTTTCTTGAGGTACTGTCGCAACTCATCCTCTCTTTGCACCAGCAGAACCCAATCAGCCATGGTTATAAAGAAGGGGGAGCATGACGTACCATCCAAACTTCTGATTGCAATCATCACCGATGACTTCTTAGTCAAGCCTACGACTATACATTTCTTCATAGGCTCGAGTAGAAAAGTCCAATCCAATACGAGGTGCTCCATTCTATGCTCGATATTGAACTAAATGTATAGAGAGATCTTTGTTAACAATTTAACCCAGAGGGGGGAATAGATTCACGGTTGGTTGCAAGGTTGTGGCGGGCGGAGTGGAACAGGCACATGGCGTGAAGGTTACTACCTCGCGTGTAAGTAAGAGTTCAGGGTCGGTTATATCCGGGAACAATACATGGAGGCACACTGCGTGAAGATTTAATTTCACTTGACAATTTAACGTCTAGACATGAAAGATGTATAAAAAAGAGAAAGAGTCATTTGTGTAGCTCTTTCAAGGGTATCCAGGTGTTTTGTGAGGATGGTAGTCCAATCCACTTGACAAGTGCTCGACCCTTATTTCGTCGTACAATATGTTCGACTAAATAATACTCTGGATATTGGGTTTTTTTCAACTCCTCCTCGTAAAACTTGCCTAGGATCGGTTGTCCTGCAGAATCGACTAAATTGTACAGGGGTACGTCACGTTGAAACACCTGATTCACTTGAAACTGTTCGTTAGTCCAATTGGGCGTGTATCCTTTGGTAAAAAGATGCTTATGTTTACTGATGCGAACCCAGTCACCGACATTAAACTTTGGTTTTCGACGTTTACCCTGCCTAGTACTCAAACGTGCGACAATTGTCGACTCATGCCTTTTGGTCACATCAATAGGTCTCATGCCTATAGAGCGATGTATTCGACGGTTGTAAGTGTCCACCAAACTGTCTACATAGTCCACCCACTTGTAGGCACCGAGTAAGCTAAAATGTCGCCACATCATTTCCTTAAGTGTGCGATTAAAGCGTTCAACAATGGTCGCCTTAAGCGGACTATAGGTAAAGTAATGATAGATCCCCTTGTTTTTTGTAAGTGATTTAAACTCGGAGCCTCTAAATTCCAACCCCTTGTCCGTATGCAACAGGGTCGGTGACAATCCGGATTCATCGAAAATTGAAGCCATTGCTGCACTCACCTCCTTACTGGTTTTTCTCTTGAGCGGTTTCGCCCATGCTCTTTTTGAGCCGCAGTCGATAACAGTCAGAAGGTATCGGTATCCGCGGTCCGGCACGGTCATTTCGACCAGGTCGGCTTCCCATAAATCGTCGAGGACACCCTTGATGACGACTCTGCTCCTAGCAAACCGTTTCCGAGCCGGGGCGTGTATCTCCCGGACAAGTCCCTCTTTAACACTTGTTGTCATGACTCAAGCCGACTACACAATGACGTCGGCTTCGCGCAGCTCTTCCAATATGGACTGTATTTCGTTGTAATGCGAATTGTTACCGGCCTGAGTAGACGCGTTTATGAGACGTAAACGATCGACGAGCTCGTTGACATTGTTCCAGTAAACATAGTCCACGGGACGATTGGTAACACGCTTAAAAAAACCCTTACCCCTGACCGGCGGCGGATTTTTCGAAGCCTTTCCAGGCGGGTCCGGATTGACCAATTGTTTTAAAAGTTTGCGATACTTGGTGCCCGACGAATTGAAAACTCTTAAACTGGAATAACCCTGTCGTGCCGCGTTTGACTGCAAAATAATTTCCTGGTAATTGGCCAAGTCCTCGGCTGAGTAATTGGTGGGTTCGTAGAGGAAGAGCAAGTTAAACAGACCGTCGGTGGCCGGGTAAGGTTTTCCCTTGATATAAACGTTGTCGTAATCTAGCTTCATGTCACTATCGCCGATAACAATGTTTTCCTCTGAGGTGACTCTAGGTCCATAGACTGTGTCCATTTTCCTATCGATGGGTTCACCCGTGAGCAAATGTTTGACAAAGGGCCGTCCGTAAACACTGATGTCACCTAAAAGCATGTTCAACTGTTTGGATCCCTGTGGTGACGAGAGATAGGTTTTAAACTGCGGGCTACTTGTAGGAGTCGATTGAGCGCGTTTACTGGCAATGTTTAAAGGTTTGCGTAGAGGTGAGGAGGGCGATGATAAAGGTTTGTGCGTTGGCGGCGTTGTTTGCGATCGCGTAGCCATTATTGCACCGAGTTTTCGACGAAAGGCCGGTGACTGCGCACCACGTGAGCTTTCCGCTGCCATTTTAGCCGACGATTGCGGCATTTGTGTAGAAGCCAAATCTGGTTCGAAGGCAAATGTCTCTTCATCATCGTCAGCGGGGGCGAGTGCGGGGGCGAGTGCGGGGGCGATATCGTCGGCACTTTCTTCATCCCATTGCGTCGCTGCAGTCGAGTATTCTTTTGCGTCCCTAGCAGCTGTGGTCGACACGTTTGTTGTTACGTCGGGTCGGTACGTGGTCGACATGAGCAGAGTTTTGTCCAGACTTTGAGCAATATTCTGCAGGGGGTCCATAAGGGGTTTTACGCTCTCCTCTGTGATTCTCTTGACGGCCGCCCTTCCCGAGCGCAATAGTTTATTCTTCTTGCGAATGACATCTCGCGTTTTGATCAAACGTCTTTTCACGTCCTTACTCGTCGATTGCATTTTGACGACTGAACGCCTCGCCCAATTTGTTGAAAATTATAAACTCGTCGAAACCGCGACGAAACCTACCATTATCGATGGGTGCCTCTTTGTCAATGACTAAAAATCCGTATTTCTTACTCCAACATTGGACGCACAACTCGTGAAATTTTGTCCATGACATGTCGGTGTTGACATGATCGTCGTATACATGTCGGAGGTTTGTATCGTCCATTTTAAACAGTATAAGCATGTTACACTGATCTCGGATACAATGTTTTGGAACGTTTGCGTACGATTGCGAAAGGTAAAACGAATCGACACCCGCATGTCTACCTCGGGTAAAGTATTGTTTCATCCGCTCCTGTTTCTCCATCATTACGTCGTCAAATATAAAGATCGAGTTTTCCCCGACCTGTTCAGGTTCTACGACCTGGTCAAACTCATTTGTAGGATAGAAACCGATTTCGGGCATACCCCTCAGCACTTTGCTCAAATACCTGTACTTTGGCTGGTCCAACGTTTTGGCGTAGAGGTACACATTGTCAAACCTCAGTCCGTTTATATGCAATAAAAGCGACACCATCAAGTGGGTCTTACCGCCGCCCGATGAAGCGCAAATAAGCGCTCGGATCGGGTGACGTCCAAATAGACGACTGTGTCGACAATTTATCCCCTCGTGAATGTCATCACCATCTACTAGTTTCAACACGTCAAACGACGTGCTCTGTTTGACGAATCGCATTATACTAAGAGGTAAAGGATTTCCAATACTATATTTATAAAAAAAAAAAAACAATAGACAAGTTGTGTGTAAAAAGTAGGTTTATTATTCTTTTACACTGTATAAAATTTTAGTTTATACCACAAATACAGTTTCGATGCCTGGTCCCTGGCGCAGACGTAGTTATCACCGCTGTGCCTGATGCATGCGAGGCGGGGCATCGATGTCCAAAAGTTTAGATTTTTAAGTGAGGGACATCCAAGTTGGTCGAGATCGGTAATGTTTGTACTCACTCCGCATGTATGTAGAAATTTTGATTTTTCAAGTCCCTTCACATAGACTTGATCGTAGCAGTTGTTGAGCACTTGCAATAGGGGAATCAGATGATGATATTCTACATCTCCATCCTCCCACGATAAACCGTGAAAGTGCTCTCGAAGCCATTTATTGTCCCTGGTGAGAGCCGTCGAAGAATCCTTTGTAGGGGGTGGTTTGAACAGATACCAGCTCATGGCACCGGTACCTACGTCGATGATGGCCAACTCCTTGACGATAAAACCGCCCGCAGCCCGATTGTTGCAGGTGTTACAGGACTTCTTCAAGTCTCGAAAGCAAATTATATCGACAATGGCGGCTTTCATTGTGTTGACTGACGATCCGAGCTTGAAACACAACACCTTATATTCATCCTCTCCCCTCTCCAATAATGGCAATTACGCATTCTTTGTTACAATGCCTGTGAGAGGATAATGAGTAACGAGTTGATCGTGTAAAATCAGGCAATATGCACTTGTGCCTTCGGGAATATTAGCAGACGTTTCAAACTCTATCTTGATGTCCACAGAGGCCGAAGTCACAGACTCCACTTGTCGACTGCAATCTAGCACAACAAACGGTGCGTCCCTGATAAACTCCTCGTATGTCAGCATGGGATGCGCCTCGGATCGGCCGTAATAGGAGCGTTGAAAGTCGGCGTACATTTCATACAACCATGCTAATGTTTTCTTGGTAAAGTTCAAATTTAAATTGTCATAGGGGTACGACTCGCTTCCAATGTAAAGACGTACATTTTTCAAAGCACACGCATCAAACTTGTTAACGTCCTTTTTCTGTTGGTTGATCCGACCCGTCTGCAAAGCTAAAATAACGTAGCGAGGCTTCTCCAATTGCGTGCTAGTTTTGATGGTCCATGTATGGTTCTGGGTCTGAGGAAGAATGGGATATGTAAACAGGTTCCACGTACGGAATGCCATCGATATGGGGACGTTACGCTCGAGTAAGTTAAGCATGCGAAGTTTCTGAAGATCGTTCAATGTAAAATAGGGGAGTTTCCACTTGATACTTGTAATATCGACTTTGTTTGTGGCCTCTCCTACGGGCTCGGCAGAATCGATAGGTATAAACATGTTGTCGTCCTTGTTGGCCCGGAGTAAAATCAACTCGAGACGGGAATTCATCAGGACTCGCTTGTAGTCTTCGGCAAAGCCCAAGACCGTGTCCAAAGGGATGCACATGCTAAATTCACCAGTGGTCTTGTTCAAAGCTTGATTGTAGGACTTGTCAGTTGTCGGTAACATCCATCCGGCGGACTGTAGTCTTTGCGCAGTGGCTTTGCTGAAACTCGAGTAACCCTTTAAAGTAGAAGTGATACCGGGCATCCTGGTCTGATCAATTTCGACGCCATTCAACTCAAGACGAATGTCGCTAAATGCGTGAGCGCCGGCATTTGATGCAAGCGTGTAGAGCACAGGTGGCGGTGTCATCTTTCCCTCGATGCAAATGAAGCTTTTTGATGGCAATACGTAGGTGTCGGGCTGTTGAAAGGGTATCCTTATTTCATCGGAATTGTCAAATTTACTCGACGAATAGGGTAGATGACTGTGGTACTCTAGTTTTACTATGGAATCGTCGAATCTTGGCGTTTTTGCCAAATCTAGCAATGTGGCGGAATCCATTGTTGCGAATTTTAAAGCCGAGATTCTGTAAATACTCGCGATTGACAGATGTTAGCCCAGTGACTTGTTGTTGTCTACTGAAGTCTACAATATCGACGGGTCGGTATTTAAAGTCAATCATTACTACGCTTAAGATGAATACGAACGGTAATCGTCTCTCCGCGAAAGTCCACCGGTCGGCCCTCTTGATCCTTTATTGAGATATTAACAGACGTGAGCGTATTTGTTAATGTGTGCAAGTAGACAACCGTCTGTGGCACTTCGACTATCTTGTATCCCGGAGCTACTGTGGGAAAGAACTGATGCAGGACATGAGACTCTTCACCATTTATATACGAACCGGTGACAATATTACATTCTACAGACAACGCGTTAACTTTGAATATGTCGACAATTGTATCCGAAACACAGCGATCATTTTTCTCCAATATTTTCGGTTCAAATCCGAGAATACTTCCAATACTGTTGACCGATTTAAAGTTTAAGTTTTTATCCTTACTAATCACAGTACAGGTGAGCGAGTTGCGTTGCTCCTTCACGTCAATATCGTACTTGGAGAGCTCCTTAGCAATATCACTAAGTTCGTAAGAGCCTTTGGGGAGTTTTATCATGTCACCCACTATAATCTTGCTATACACTATACTCGAACCTATGACCACTGGAGCTATATGCTCTATGTTAGCCTCGAGTATTGTACCGCGCTCAAAGCCGAAAGTGGTTAAAATTGTATCTTTTAAATCGTTGAATAATGTCTTGTTGCTTTTTATTACTACTCGTCCGCCTTTTATAGCGAATCTTATTTCAACACCTTCGGGAAGATTAGTTTGAATATTAGCAGTAATCTGTTCGTAAGTGGGATTTTTCGGTACAGTAAATACTATGTCATTATACATGAGATAAATTCGGTGTTGGTCTCGTCTACGTTCGGAATAGAATTGTACGCTTCAAAGGACAACAGACCGCATACCCAATTACCATCGTTCAAATGCACCGGCGGGAAAAACTCGCTAGTGAGAACCGATTTGTCACCGGTGAATGTTAACGTTAGAGACATGACTGACTCTAGACAAAGTCAACAAGTGTAATATATAGTAGGCTAGAGATCACTGCACAATATGACTGCTAGTATCATGCATAAATGACCGCAGATAAACGTGTCAAATGGTTGTATTTGACGTTGGTTGTAGAATATTGTTGTGCCTTCCAAATAGTCGACCAGTTCGTGAGGGGGAGACAAATCGCCATACGGGTCGAAATACACCGCTCTGTAACCGTCAACATAATACAACACCCAATGACTGCCGGGTTCACGCCACGTTTGCAAATTGATAATGCCGCATTCAACGTTCCGTCTTATTTTTGGCAAGCGATCGCGCATAAAGACTCCGCGAAACTTGCTAAGGCAAAGCCGGTCTGTTAACGCACGTTTCATATCGTAATCGGTCAAAGGGCGTGCAGGAAGGCTCACGGTGAGTTTTTTGAGCTTACATAGAGTCCGAGTCCTTTTCTATACGGTCTCAAATATAGTCCCTTACCGAGCGCCACCTCCTCCATCTTTTTGTTGTGCCTCCTGGCCTCCTCCAAAGCTTGACTAGCCTGCCGACCTTCGTTTATGGTCTTGACCAAACTGGCCGCCCCGCCTGCAACAGAACCGAGAGCGGCCAAAGCCGGAATCGCGGCCATAAGAAAAGGTAAAATACCTCCTCGCTTCGGCACCGGTATTACTCGGGGACGATGACTAGCTTGACGAGTGCTAACACCTAGTTTTGCCGCACGCAGAGCCGCCACAGTTTTCTGATGAACGCTTTTACCGTTCCCAGCCTTTTCAACAGCGAGCCTGGCCAGTGAAATTGCCTTCCTAAGTTGATTCGGAGCGTTTTTCTTTGCTCGTTTTTTACCGCCACCGCCGAGTTTCCTTTTGACTTTCATAGCCGTTGTTACCGACCAAGCAGCTGCTTTTTCGCCAAAACTCGAGTCCAGTGCCTTTACACGTTTCCAAGCCGCTTCCTCCAAACGTCGGTCTGCTTCGGTTCTAGATTTTTGATTTGCGTAAGCAATATCGTGTTGCTTACATGCGTCGTCCAACGGATTGATCCCCGCCTGACCCAATCTCTTTTGAAGTTTAGTACCGGGACCGCAAAACCGGTAGCCGGGCAAATGTAGTTCTACCGGTAGACTGTCAACTAACTTGTTTATCACTCCTCCACGACCTTTCTTACGAAGTGCTGAACGCATACTGATGTAACACGTATTTAGCACTCTGTTTTTATATTCGCGCGCGATAACAAATATGTATATATTTTTTATGTAGATAGGGCCCCACCTCGCCCTATCCTGTGGTGACCAACCAATGTGTTTTGTCACCTCCATTGCCGATGTGATGTGTTCCGATGTCGCCGTGCCTTCGACATCTCTCCGCCGCCGCCGCTCTCCGATCGATGTTGTCCCCGAGATGTATGCGCCCTACTACTCTGCGTTTTCAATGTCGCTACCGCCTGCGACATCGAGTGACCTGTCTTCATCGACCTCCATTATTCGATGGTGACCATGGGCAAGGGTTGAGATCTTATCCGGTAAAATGTGACGTTTGTCGTCCAGTGAAGAGAGAGCCAATTTATTTATGGCTACGGTGTATAGCCTAAGGCGATAGGAGCGTATAAGGTTGAACTTAGTAGATATTGTTTTTGATTCAAAGAGCGCTCGTTTAAAATCTTCAAAGTCTAGCTTATTTTTCACCGCGCTCTTTTTAACTCCTTTGGCCTTTTTAATATACTCCGTGCCATCAATTTCGATGGCGTACATTTTGGCTCTCAATCCGACAAACGTCTTTATTTTTTTGCCCGCGGTCTCATCTTTAAATTTCCCCAAGACTTGTTTGTTGGCTGACGAATGGCACGGATGGTTTGAGGGGAGGTTGCTAAAATCAAACTCATGACCGAGAGCTCGGAAAGCTTCGACTCTCCAGTCTTCGTCAGCCGTCTTTATAGTGTAAATAAAACTGTCCGTATCTGTGTAGGCAAGTGTGAGTCGTTCGGGACCGTAATGCCGGATCATTCGGTCATAGTGGAATGTGAGCATTCTCAACTTTGCATGTTCGAGAATGGTCATACCTGCGTAGATTGGCTTGTCGAAAAGGATCTCTGTCTTGGACATATGAATCGAAACCAGATTTTCCTCTATAATAACCCTACTCTTAAAATTTGGTTTTGCAATTAGTTTCTCTGCACTACGCCAATTTGTCACTAACCGCAAATCCATCCGGCTGCGTACATTTTCGATCGTTTTCCCATAATTTGCGTTATTATATAGCTTATATAGATCCTTTTCGAATGCGCTTTTCGCGGTCAGGCGCCGCTGATTGTTCACATGGATGAACGGCGCTAACCATGCAGACTGTCGAAAGCCGACGACTCTGTGGACAGTTTTTAATTCACACCCGTGTGCTACAACAAACTGGAGCAGTTTGTAGTGTAGCACATATTTAGTCTTGGGGCTGAGGGTTCCAACAAGTTTAACATAGGCAGAGCCAGCCGGTTTTATCCGTTCGGGCAGAGGTGGAAGGTCGTTAAAATAATCGTGTAAATGTTCCGGGATGTCTATGTCCACCTCTGCTATGTATCCCAAATCGGATTTGTCAGACACAGTCAGCAAATTTACATCGCGTGGATCAACCCATCGGAAATCGCACATCGGCAAAGGTTCCGACGATGCGAGTCCATATAGGTTGTTTGCGTCGATGTAACACATTTGCTGACTATTGTCCGATTCTACAAATCTTTGGCTCACCTGTGTAAACCCTCCGCGGATGCCACGTTCGATAAAAAGCAACATCGAGTATTCAGTTATGAGGTCTAGTTGTACACCGGTAATTTTCAGCATGCCGTTGAAAGCCAAACCGGGAAGACTGTAGTAGTTGGCCACCTCCAAGTTATAGTCCGAGTGGAAAAACTCCCTCCGGAAGTTCTCAAATACTTCGGCGAGAAGGTAGACATCGGTCCGGAGGTACAGCTCGGAATATTCTCGGAGGTTTTTAATTTCAAATTGATTCCAAATATCAACAGCGTGCTTGTATTCGTCCTCACTAATCCCCGATTCATTTAATCTGCTGTAAAATGATTCTCTTGGCGGCAAAGAGGTCTCGTCCAGTTTCTCCCAATCGCTCATGTATTCATAGGGCATCTGTCCTTTGCGCAGCAACAACTCTAGCTGCCTGCCTGCATAGAGTTTGGGCAGAATGGTAAAACGGTCAGGAGTCATCGTTTTTACAAGAGCGTCTAAACTGGATGGTAGGAATCTAAATGAATCGAGGAATCGAAGCCAGATTTTGCCCTGTGTGCAGATAATCTCTTTGGAAAATGAAATATATTTCTCAGAGGTATCTGCAATCACTCTAATCTCTCCTCCGAATTTACCCAGCTCGCGAACAATAAATTTATTGTCATAACCGGATCCGAAGTGGAGAATGACTGGCAGGAAATTTGGTTTTTTGGCGGCAACGTTACAACTCTTGTGAGCGGCACCTCTGTAACGCCCAGTGATGTGGCAATGTTCGACACATTTAACATCCGTATCGCTGGTGTAACCACGGCCGCAGAGATAGCATGTGATGGCGGACTCGTGTGCTAAAAGTTCTTGGTCGCTCATAATAACTGGAGTGTTTAGTGAGTAAAAACCAAGTACTTTTGCGGCGATCCCTGCAAGGGTCAAAATTAGTTTGTTGGCTGCGTCCGGTCCCGTATAAATAATGTCCTTGTTGAAGTCTGGGTCTTCGTCTGTATGTATGTCGCTTTTTACATACAGGCCAAAGGACATTATCTGGTGCTCTTGAATTTTATTGGTGTATGAGCGGTAGTGGACGCCTGTAGAGTCGGTTGATGCCGGTTCGCATGTTGATATTGGCCCTAAAAGTGCTTCTGTGTCACAGTACGCTACAAAAGGCATTCGGACCTGATTTTTTCCGCCAACAAACTTTAATTTCGCCTCTTCTCCCTCGGGCATTATCATTCTAGCCGGCTGTTCAATACATTCGCTTTGATGACGTCTTAACTTTTCCTCCTTTTTTATCCCATGTTGATCGTGAAAATGTGAGAAACAATTACGACAAACTGCGATAGATTCACGGTGTTTTGTAATTTGTGAGTGGATCAACCTCTCAAAGTTGAAGATTCTAACAAAGTGGTTATGTTCGTTTGCGCTGAGGAGAAGCAGATCGATATTCTCGTCAGTTTTTATTTTACTAACTCTATATGGATAGATTAAATTCTTCTCATCCAGCGCAAAAACGTTTATTCGAATCTTGTTTTGAATTTCGAACTTTGGAATGTCTTTTAACAAAGTAGGAAAAGTTAGTGAATCAAAAGTGTACAGTCTCCCCTCAGGTACGCGTGATAGCACTGCACTTTTAAAACAATCGTCCTCGTCCGGATACTGGGTATGGTCACAGGACTGAGTTTTGACTATCCAGTCCGGCAAAGGTATATTACATGCTGACTTGAGCGGATTTAGTTTGCTCAGGTTCACCACAATGGAGTCTATCGCGCTTAACTTTAACCCTGAGGGAGTGCCCTCATAAGTTTGTATCTCCGACTCGATTTTATCTACGCCCTTGAGCAGTATTTCATCGATATCGGACATCTTATAAACAGCTACACTTTTAGTCTTAAAATTGCGCTCAAAACTATTTTTCAATATGGGATGTTCGTATGTAGTTTCGAGTGCAAAATTAACCATGACAGCCGGCCAGTCTTCGAGGTGGTGTTCAATTTTTTGTCTAATTACATCGAGAGTCGATGTAAAATAGGACTTTAAATTGTTTGCGCCTTCCTTATTTGGAATTATATAGGTTACTAGATTCTTATTGAAGGCACTTCTAAGTATTATAACACCACTCTCTTCATCGCGAGGGAGGTTAACACGGGCCGCCTTTGAACGTTTTGAACGCAGGTCACTTTTACAGATTCTGTTATGGTCATGCAAGAGTAGTTTAGTTAGAAAATCCGATCCGCAGACTTTGCATACATGTTTCCGCCCCTTACACAATGCAATGTGAAGTTGATAAAAATCGTTTCTATTCCCAATCGTCCTTTTACATTTTGGACAATAATTACTCTTCTCCTGAGCGCATACTGTCTTTAAGTGTCTTGTCAAGTTACGTTTTACACTAAACTCCTTTCCACATTGCGTACACTTGAGTCCGACATTCCTTCTGCAAAAAAATGGAAACAAACAAAAATAAATACCTCAAAACACATTCAATCGGCTAAGATACAAATAAATTAACATTTTTTATCTTTCCTCATATACAAATTATACTATAAAGATTAGCGCAATAATTATTTACAAACACATGCGTGTGTCAGACTAATGAGGTAAGACAGGATTATTCTCTTTCCTATACAAATTATGATTATAAAGATTAAATCAATAATTATTTACAAACACATGCGAGCGCCAAACAAATGTGATAAGACAGGATTATTCTCTTTCATATGCATAGTATCTAGGTTAGTTAAGCGATTATTTCATCAATACGTTCATGAATTATCTAAAATTTTCCAACACGTCTTGTCGTTTTCAACAAGGTCTTGTTTGCTAGGTTATTTATAAGTATAAATTCATCATAAAGATTTTCTTTATTTATTTTATTTATTAATGTTAGTTGTTAAATATTATTCTTTCAAATTTTAATGATATTTTTCGCATTGTGAATGTTAAAGTTAGATTTTGAAGGTACATACCTCCTTGTACTCGAGGATGAAGTTGAGGACGTAGATGGCACATCCATATCAGTCCCACTTGTAGTTGTATTTATGTTTATCTTGTAGTGTTCGTTCAGATGTTTGCACAGAACTAATTTTTACTAGTCGCAGTTTGGGTATATATACAAGTTTGGGGAGGCCATATTTCATTATTTCAAGTTATTTCTCATTAGACAATCCGACTTTCTGTAAAAGTCATAATTGCCAAAAATACATAATTGTATTATCTGATTTGTGACACTTTGGGAAAAAATAAAATAACAATAACTATGTCTAGGAAAATGATTTTCGGTGTAGTAGACTAAAGATTTAGCATTTTTCTCACTGAGCCATTGAGGACAATAATTCATCATATAATTATGAGAGTAGTATTGTTATTCTTTATATTTTAGTAATTATAAAATGGTATGAGAAGACTCACACTAGGACAGGGGTGCTGAGCAATAGCCGGTTAATTTAGTCATTCAATTAACTCGAATATATTTAACATTATGACTATATTAATAACTATATGTGTACATTGTATGTTGACTTATTATCAACAATAATAAAATAGTAGGGGAGATGTGTAAGCTTGTAATTATTACTTATTTATTCAAATATTATTAGCATGATTACTGTTCCTATGAAGTTGTACTGAGATTACTGGGGGATGAGCAATAGCCGGTTAATTTAATCGTTCAATTAACTCGGTGAATAACTTCGCGGTTGGTTGATTTCCCGCACTTCGCGGTTGGATGATTTTTCTTTTTCCTGTCGGAATGACCTTGACATCTATTTATACAGCATGCGGGAGCGTCGGAGAAATCGAGGGAGACGGCGGTACCGGTGACCTTGAAGGGGGGGGGGGGGGGTGACCTTGAGATGTCCTTACACGAGTCGGGGGCGGTCGGGGGGCGGTTTCCGGTGACCTTGACATGTCCTTGTAGGGGTCAGGGGGCGTGACGTCATTGCTCCAGGGCTCCAGCGTTTTGCCACCCCATTTTTCTACTACTCAAGCTAATAAAAACGTAGTAAAAAATAGTGTAGAGTAAGGTGAGTAGAGTTGATGTTCCTGATTCGATTCTCAGGGGGTAACAATCTTTTTTTATCGGTAATGACAAGAAGTTAAATTAATTTTTTTCTCGCAATTTTCATCGCCCTACCAAAAAGTATTTGCATAAATGTTTTTAAAGTTTAGGACTAGCCGTTATAGGGTGGTCGAGGGGACATTTTTTAGGCGGTGACATTTTGGTGCTGAAAATTCAATATTGGCGGTAAAAAGCACAATAGTCATCAAATGTAATATATGTTTGTGATACAATTTTCGGTAGCTTTCATTTGATACCCATCTCGAAAATTAAACAAACCAAAAACATTTTGAGCTTTGCACATTTTTGCGTATTACGCATGTGCATATTAAATGTTTAACTTCTAAATTTTTTTTTTTTTTTATTTGTGTGGGTCAAAAAGTTACGCCAGTATATTAAATTTCAAATTTCTAGCGTGAACTGTTCGGGGGGATATAAACCATAGTACGACGGACAAACAAACACATCACCCTCGGCATTAGGGTTTCGAGGATGATCTACGAAACCCTAAAATCCGAGCAGTAAGATTTCATTTAGGTTAGCATCAAAGTTGGGATGGAATCGACTTTTCTCGCGTCGTGTTATGACATTCATAGATTAAATCCTTCGCGCGTCAAATTCGCGTACTATGAACCAGGCTTTAATGATGACCTCTGCAGGCGCTTGTTTTTGTGAGATGTACTAATTTAAGCCATCCAAGTCTTGTCAAACAAGTAAAGCGCGCTTCACGTAATACGGGAGTCGATAATCGGTTTCTGTACGATTAAGTTAAAATTATTAAGTGTAAAATTTTAATAGTTGCATATTCTTTTTCTACACTTTAAGACCTTTAAATTGATGTATAACATATTATGGTGACTAACATTTTTTTTGTTAGTCATCTGCCATATTGGTCGCCATCTTGAAAATATTAAGTGTGAAAACTTCAAAATGTGTACAGTTGTCTCAAATGCCGAGATGCACCTGTGTGCCGAATTTCATTTGCCTATATGTTCCTAGCTATTATAGTAGTTTATGTATTGAAACAAGCCAACGGACAGACAGACAGAGCCTTTATATAAGGTTTCTTTTCGTACTTCTTACAGAAACCTAAAAGCCTACTATATAATAAGATCCAGATTTTATATTAATACGGCAAGAACTTACAATTGTGATAAAGATCCCTGAAAAACAAAAGGACCTAAAATTTAGTTTCTCTAAAGTTAGATAAGGCAAACAAAATAAAATAGGTTTACTTAATTTATTTTGTGAAGTTTAATGTATCGTGTAAAATACAGACTTAGAATTTTCCATTTTAAAAACGAGGCTTTTCTTTACGCGTATCTTTAAAAGCAAATTAGTTTTTTTTCCAAATAAAGACAAAAAAGATATTTAGGAAAGGGAGTAAGTAACGATGTAATCCGGCTTATCAACAGAATTGATATCATTAAAGTTTAACTTAAATTAAAAAGATAAAATAAAATATATAATTTTTCATCGAAACGTAAAAGGATTCTTTAAAAAAAATTGGTAAGGCGTGAAGTCTCACGTAAAAAGGGTTTCGTTGGTATTGTGAACATAAAATTAGTAAGGGGAAAGGGGAGAAAAGTTTTGATTTTTTTTGACAAAATGGCGCGCAACATTAAACGTTAACAACAAGTGTTATACATTTTTGAAATCTACTCTTCAATACCTTTCATTTGATACCCCACTCAAAATTTTTAAAAAAATTTTTTTCGCGACGTGAATTATTCGTCATTTTGAATTTGAACAGCTGATAATTGATTTCGCTATATTTTTCCTGTGTGCGCGTCAAAACGATATTTTATACTGGAAAGTTTCACGTTTTTATCTCTTTCGGTTCAAAAGTTATTGGAACCGTACAGAGTGACAGACAGACACAGGAACGAAACTATAAGGGTTTCTTTTTTTTTGGTTTTACCAACGAAACCCTAAAAACAAACACTGTAATTTTATCTAAAGGTCATTGATATAACATCAGAAAGAAGTTTGAAGTATTTAGAATTCGAAAAAGGGATATAGACCATTGAAGTAATGCAAATATTGAGAATTCAGGGCCGCTAATAAGGGCTTTCAGACCTCGCCATTGAAAGGTCGTCAGTTAACTTTTTGAACTGTTTGTACATGATATCTATGTAAAAGTTTATATATAAATATACATGTGAAAGATTCCAATAGAAGTCTAAAGATAAAACTATTATTTATTTCAACAAAGCTTTTAATAAAAATTTCTAAGATCAATAGTTAATTAGAAATTACAGAAAAAATACAGATTTAGTTCGGTTTTGATTATACACAAGTTTAAATTTTCAATTTCAATTCAATTTCTTTATTTCCGTTTCATACATCCTACATGGTACATTGACATTTAATTAAATAAATAAAAATGTATGATAAATATATAATAAGTAACCATGATAAATATCATGGTTCAGAAAAAATTTAGTTTAGTTTGACAAACGATGTACATGCATAGTTCAAAAGTAAATTTATGTTTCACTTCCTTAAATATGTCTATTATAAGAAGAAATTATAAGAATGTGTACACGTTAAACACATTATTCAAATAAGAATAAATTAATTTAGATAAATTATTATATCTATTTAAAGACCAAAACATCAAAATTAACATTTATTTTTATTGGAATAAATATGGTTGCTTTAGACACTATTCGATTATGATAAATTATACTTAAACTCGCACTGAAAACGCTTATTAAGCTAAAACTATTCACTGAAGACGCTTATATCTCTTCTCAATACATAATATACCGCAATATATTTATCTAAAACTTGTAACTGTAGTAAACATATTATATATCTTTAAATGTCTGCCACAATAATCAATTTACCTGAGCCCTTGAAACAGATAGACGTTCTGTTTTCATAGAAACTTAATGACGTGACCTCTTGAAGGAGCTGGGAACACGAATATCGCGTGTCATTCCATCTAGATGATTCCAAAATTCCAACACCTCGCGTGACATTCCCATCTAGATGATCCCAACACCTCCACCACACATTATATCCTCTGGCATTTATCAGCACGGATAACTTTGACAGTAACCATTATTTTTCGTCACATTTTAAAAGATAATAGTTTACAGTGAAGTAACAAGCAGAGGATAACAGTTGTAAATCAATGTAGTAACATGAAAAATAAAATTCTTCTTAAAAAAAAAAAATACTGTTCTCTAATAAAAACAATATTAGGCTAAACATAGCTTATTCAATCTATAATAACAATTTAATGAATTACAATAGAGTTTCGGTTATCCGGATTTTATGAGACTGGACACTGTCCGGATCACCGAAAGTCCGGTTAAAATCAGTTTTAAAATGTCTGTAACACTAGTTTTAGTTAGTAAAACTTATTATTAAAATCGATGTGCTTATAATAAAAATGAATGTTCAGTCTCAATATAGGTCGATTTTTTACTATAAATTAACTTAGGATAAAAAAAAATGTATCATTTTATTAATAATATTCAAAGTTTATTGATAGTACATTATTAGAAAATGATGTTCGGGGTAGAAGGGTTTAGATTAGGGAGAATACTGTAAAATTTCAATTATAATTAAATATAACTACAAAATCTTGAAACTACTACAGACTGGAAAACCTTGGACCATAAGTTATTAAATTAGCCATTTTTATTTGTAATTTGTTGATATTGTTACTGATTGCTACGTTTAAAGAAAATAATGTTCTCTATATTTATCATAAAAAAAACAACAACCATACATAGGCCAAAAATCGGCCCAAGCCAACTCAGACAAACTTTTTCGTATTTTAGTCCAATTTTTGCCATTTATGAAGTTTTCGTAGGTACATTTAATTATTATTGAATATTTTATCATAAAAATAACTTCTCATCGGCGGGGAATCGAACCCGGCCTCTCTTCGTCCGCATTATAGTTATTTTCTTAGGAACTAGATTTTTTCTGGGAAAACGGCTCATATCATTAGATTCGTATTTAAATGGACTATAATTTAGAATTTGTTAATCAAAATCATCGGAACCGTTTTCGAGAAATAATTCGTTTTCACATTTTTTTTTGGGGGGGGGGGGGGGGGTCACCCCAAATTTGGAGCTAAAATTCATTTATCGATTTCGCCTCGGGGTACGATTTATCTAAACATGTATGTCAAATTTCATCAAAATCGGCCCAGTAGTTTAGGCTCCAAGCGTCTGCACAGACTGACGACAGCCATCAAACAGACATTTTTTATAAACCACTCTTTTGGACTCAGGGAACTTTAAAACGTGTAAATTCATCAAAATCTCAAAATCCAATTTTCACGCCATCACAATACTTTCTCTTTATATGAGAGTGTAAAAAGAAAAAACTTTCATAAAAAAAGATATATATATAATAATATTTATTTTATCAAACAAATACATACAATTTAATTCCTCTTAATGTAGAATACACTTAAAAACGGATAGATTTAAGTTTAAACTTGATTTTTACTTTATTTAATTATTGGCTTTGTGCTTCACCGTTTCAAGTGAATACCCTTATATTGAATTAAGCAATTTGACCCTTAGTCCCAATAAAATGTATAAAGCTATTCCCTCACCTTTTCAGGGTCTTTAAGTGCCAATAAATTGAATCACTACGTTCGTTAAAGTACATTCTACTAATAGCTTTATCCCTTAGTGTAATGTATTCTTAACAAATTACTTTAATACTAAAACTTTATGTTAAGTCTAGAAGCTAGAAGTGAGGTCGAACACAAAAGCTTTAAGGCATTTTAGCCATTATGAAGGTATAAACGCGTCTCAATTTACCTTACAAAAGGTTCTTATTATTTTCTTTAATCCGGACATTAGAAGTTCCATAACTATTATTAAAGTCCGTGTTACTTTAATATTGGAAACAAATTTTACAATTTGAAATACAAATTAGCTATGCAATAAGTGTGACTGTTAGCATACTACATCAATGAATTTAATTAACTCGATATATTTTAATTAAAGGCTAACCGGTATTAAAAGTCGAATTAATTTTGTTTTCCAGGAAAGCGGTGCTATTATAATATAGCGATCGTAATCTAGCGGTGGTGACATCACTGTGGTGGTCGTAAAATTACGACTAGTCCAGAAGAAAGCGTACACGAAAGTTTCTGACTAACATCAAGCTAGAATTTGGTGTTTAAGGAAACCTTTTGGTGCCTTTTAAGAATACGTGGTTGGCTAAGTTCGTCTGCGGGACATAGTTTGGCAATAGGCATTTGAAAATGTTGGTGTCTTTTTTCGAGTTTATGTGCGTAAGTAAAGTAAATGACCTATTTACAGCTGTTTCTACGATGTTGCAATATTAGCAGTAGTGTAACAAAATGCGATTTTGATGCCTAGGCGGCAAAATCGTATTTTTCCAGACTAAGCCACGCCCACATTCCCCACTATAAATAAATAAACAAACAACCTTTTGTTTTATAAAAATAGTTAACCTAAATTATTTGAACAATTTACCTTAAAAATATTATAAATTTATAAAAAAAAAAAAAGTTTATAAATACTTATAATAGATTATATTTATAAAATAGAATGGAGTAAAAAGATAAAAAAGAGATAAAAATATTACAGAAAGTAGTAGGTCTTAAAATAATCATATATAAATTCAATTAGTGGCAACACTGCAGCTCGTCTATTATAATAATTGTGTTATGTTTTTACTGTATTTCTTCCAATTCATTTTTTATAATTGTAACATATTGTGCGGCTAGTTTTAAAATTTAAATAGTTCAATAATAGTATTTGTTAAAAGAAATTGTGTTTGTTAAATTTATTTTGATATGTAAATACTTACTTATGAAATAAGTCCAGTGCAATTAGACATTACACTTCAGAAAAATTAGGGGAAAGATGAATTTTTGCATGAACCTAGAAATTGCGGTTCTAAAGAAAATGTCAATAGTCCTCATTGATCCGAGTGCCGCTAAAAGAACAACGCGGGGTCAAAGGTCGTCAAAATGGGTTTTTTGTGAATATCTCATTAACAGTCATGTTTACAGAAAAAAAAACAATAAAATTTGTAGCTTAGAACATTTCCTACAAAAAAGATTTCATGTTTTTTATTCGTAGGTGTAACGGTTCTGGAGATAATTCGATTTACAGAGTTGTTTCAAATTTGTTCAAAATTCGATCAAATTTCAGAGTTGAGTTCAAATTTGTTCTTGATGGATTTTAGGAATTATTTCAAAATGTTAGGACCAGCCGTTATATAGTGGTTGGGGGGGGGGGGAGGATTTTTTTTGGTTATATTTTAACTTATTAAACCGATAAAGAATGCAAAATTCAAATAAGCATGTATATATTTGTATCCTACTTTTCAGCAGCTTCCATTTGATACCCCACTCGAAAATTAAAAAAAAAATTTTTTTTTTTTGAGTTTACCACATTTTTACGAATTGCGCATGCGCATATTTAATTTTTAACTTGTGAATTTATTTCTGTGCTTGGTTCAAAAAGTTGCGCTCGGCATACTTTACCTCTAAGGTGGTGTGGAAAGGAGTGCACGTTTCATGATAGTTAAGAAGGTAAATTGAAGTAATCTCCAAAACCGTTACACCTACGAATAAAAGTCATGAGATCTTTTTTGTAGGAATTGTTCTAAGCTACAAATTTAATTACTTGTATTTTTTTAGTAAACGTGATCGTTAATGAGATATTCACAAAACACCGATTTTGATGACCTTTGACCCCACGTAGTTCTTTTAGCGGCACTCGGATCAATGGGGACTTTTGACATTTTGTTTAGAACCGCAGTATGAATGTTCATGCCAAAATGCAGCTTTCCCCTAATTTTTCCGAAGTTGAGCCATTTTTGTCTAATTGTACTGGACTAAATAAATAATATCAATAGGAAACTTTTTCTGCCACCAGTAGGAAAAATATTGTATGCAACAAGGCAGCAAAGGAAACATAGTTACATAAATAACTATTTTAATTTCTCATATAAAGAAAGTATTGTGGTGGCTCGAAAATTCAATTTTGAGATGTTGACGGATTTACATATTTTGGTCCTCTGAGGTCCTCTGAGTCCAAAAAAGTGTTTTGTTTTTTTTATGTCTGAGCCTAAACTACTGGGCCGATTTTGACGAAATTTGGCTTACATGTTCAGAAAAATCATACCCCAAGGTTCCTACGATTTTGATTAAAAAAAATCTAAAATGTAGTCCATTTAAATACGAATCTAACGATTTTCCCGGGAAAAATCTAGTTCCTGAAAAAATAGCTTTAAACAAGGACCTAGAGAGCCAAAAATATTACCTTATATCTGAAACAGATTCCTCTCCAGGAATGTTCGAATTCTTGCCTCAAAATTCACAATGCTTTCATTACCTTGGGTAAACTGGGAAGCAATAGACTTTTATACAAATGTACATGATAACAGAATGGAATCCAACGACGGAGTTGAATGAGTAAACATTATTTTGTATTACTGTATATTGTTTAACAAAATGTATTTCATTTGGTAATGGAAATTTAAGATTAAATAATTTATTTAGAAAAAAATATATATAAGGAAGTAGTGACACCTCGATTCTTGAAGGCTTACAATTCATGCGCCCAACCTTTAATTCGCTCTTCTTTCCTTATAAAATTAAATTCTAAAATGTTATTATCTTTCTCCGTATTAAAATCTAAAATTACATTAAAGTAACAAAATAAAACAGATAAAATATCTCCCAAATCAAAATGAAAATATTTTTAATTAAAATAAGTCTCTTCTCAGTTAAAAGCTTTTTTATTCATTTGTAAAAACATACTTTTGGAGGAAACAAAATTCCTAATTTTGAAATATTAGTTATTGCTTTCGAGCTTACCTGTTCTATAGAAAGGAATTTGTTCATGTCTCCGTTTTCTAATATTCCAAGACATAACTCCGTTTCTGAGATCGGGGAACATTTATTAGTTCCGTATATGTCTGTCGGTCTATCGGCTTGTGTGTTGCTAAATTTTTGAGAACCAACAATTTTAATGAAATTCTGTCTGTCTGACGCTCAATTTTTGGGAACCAACGATTTTAATGAAATTCTGTCTGTCTGCTGCTCAATTTTTGGGAACCAACAATTTTAATGAAATTCTGTCTGTCTGCTGCTCAATTTTTGGGAACCAACGATTTTAATGAAATTCTGTCTGTCTGCTGCTCAATTTTTGGGAACCAACGATTTTAATTAAATTTGATAGTAGGTCATAATGAGCCCATTGTTGGTCCCATATAAGTTTGAACCTTTTGAGCACTTATGTTTTTCTTCCACATTCATACATTTATTTATACCTTTAGGTACCTTATCCAAAAGATGGTTATCTGATTTTAATGAAATTTGGATTGTTTGTTGCATGTAACCCTCAGATAATTTCAACAATCTGCGCTCTTTAAATTTTGCTAAATTGATAATTTAATTCGTGTAAAATACTCTGACAATTAGTGTGGCACATAGCTTCCTTGCGTTCTATTTTCAATATTTTAATGATTATATTATATACTACAAACACCTATTATTTTTAAAGTTATATCATTTTCCCCCAAATAATAAATTCAAATAACATGAATTTTTGGTACGATAATTATAAAAATAATAATGTCTGTTAAGATGGGATTTTGTAAAACGTGCTCTATAAAAGAGGGAATACTGCAAGGTAATAAAAAAGATGAAGAATTGAGCCAAGACCAATTATCTTAAGTTAGCGAGTTAATTCTTGGCAAAGCACTTCTCTTTAGGATGTAAGCATATATTAATCAAATATAATTCCAATTTCAACCCAGGGAACCGACAAGACACCGGGGAGGGGGGGGGGATATACAGAAGAAGAATATCTCTGCTTATTCCGGAAGTATAACTGTTAAAAGTGTTTCCCAGTAGTCGAGTCAATACATTCATTATAATAATTAACTACTAAGTTACCAAATTATTGTAACCATGAGGAGAGGGATATAGAAATAAGGAAGGAAGCGGGTATTAGGAAGTCTGTGGCATCTAGATGTTCCCGCTTAGTAAAATAACTTTAATGTTTCTAAACAAAAAAATTGTTTTAGTTTCTTTAAATGAATTTAATTAAATGTATGTCTCCCGTAGTTATTGATAATCATAAATTGATTTAAAGTAAACTTCTTTAAATGAATTAAATTATCAATTTAGCAAAATTTAATGAGGGCTGACGGTTGGAATTAATCTGGGGCTATCTACGGGCTACTTTCAACGGGCCATCATAATTTCAAAATTAATCAGATAATTACTTTTGAAGATATAGGTGTAAATAAATGTATGTTTGTGCGCATGTGGAAGATAATTAAATGGGTGCATTAAGTAGAAGATTAGATGGGACTTACAATGGGCTAATTATGACTTACCATCAAAATTTCAATTTTATCGAAAGAGTAGTTTTTAAAATATGTTGGTTCGTAATTGAGCGATAGACTGAAAGACAGACACGGGACCAAAAATGTTCCCTGATGCCTGAAACGGATATCTCTCTAGGAATTTTTTAAATTGAAGACATAAAATATTTTCGTTCTTCGGAGCGATCACATAGCTTCCGTTACCTTCGGTAAGCTCGGAAGCAAAATATCAGATCAGATAAAATTAGGAAAAGCTGAATACATTACAATATACTGTAAACCAGTTTTCTGATATTTTATATGATTATGAACAGAGTAAGTACTATCTGATTTGTAACTAAATCAGGAAGTTATAGAATGATAGAAATCAGTTAGGCTTTACCCAACTGGTTATCTTACCTGATTCTTTAACTGTTGCTAGTTACAAAGCACTGTTTCTAGTTACACGAAACTGTTGCAAGTTACACAGCACTGTCGCTGGTTACACAGCACTGTCACTGGTTACACAGCACTGTCGCTGGTTACACAATACTGTCGCTGGTTACAGAGCACTATTGTTAGTTACACAGCACTGTAACTTGTTACACAGCACTGTTGCTAGTTACACAGAACTGTTGCTAGTTACACAGCACTATTGTTAGTTACACAGCACTGTTGCCAGTTCACTGTTGTTAGTTACACAGCACTGCTGCTAGTTATACAGCACTGTTGCTAGTTACACAGAACTGTTGCTAGTTACACAGCACTATTGTTAGTTACACAGCACTGTTGCCAGTTCACTGTTGTTAGTTACACAGCACTGCTGCTAGTTACACAGCACTGTTGTTAGTTACACATCACTGTTGCCAGTTCACTGTTGCTAGTTACACAGCACTGTTGCTAGTTACACAGCACTGCTGCTAGTTACACAGCACTGTTGTTAGTTACACAGCACTGTTGCTAGTTACACAGTACTGCTGCTAGTTACACAGCACTGTTGCTAGTTACACAGCACTGTTGTTAGTTACACAGCACTGTTGCTAGTTACACAGTACTGCTGCTAGTTACACAGCACTGTTGCTAGTTACACAGTACTGCTGCTAGTTACACAGCACTGTTGCCAGTTCACTGTTGTTAGTTACACAGTACTGCTGCTAGTTACACAGCACTGTTGTTAGTTACACAGCACTGTTGCCAGTTCACTGTTGCTAGTTACACAGCACTGTTGCTAGTTACACAGCACTGCTGCTAGTTACACAGCACTGTTGGTAGTTACACAGCACTGTTGCTAGTTACACAGCACTGCTGCTAGTTACACAGCACTGTTGTTAGTTACACAGCACTGTTACCAGTTCACTGTTGTTAGTTACACAGCACTGTTGCCAGTTCACTGTTGCTAGTTCACTGTTGTTTGTTACACAGCACTGTTGCCAGTTCACTGTTGCTAGTTACACAGCACTGTAACTTGTTACACAGAACTGTTGCTCCTGCAATCATATTAAATGTTTACTCTTTGAAGCTCACTTAAACTTCATGCAAATCATTATTACTAATACAATCAAGTATTTTATTTATTATTCATTTTAAAAAAAATGGACAATTATGTGCTTCCAGTACACACAACGGGTCCGTAGGCAGTTTAACAAACGGGACGAGTACGTTAACCATCATAATAGGCTCAGTTGTGTCAAGATGGTGAGATGAAGAAAATAAAACTCAAATTTATGCATTGGCAATGGCTATAGGATTTAGACGTATCCAACCTTAATCGTCTTTCTAAAGATGACCCACGAATATAGTTGTGTCACAACAGGTAATAAACTTTATTATGGAAGAAGTACCTGCTCCTAAATGTTCAATAATTTTAACAATGAACCACGTCGAAATAAAAATAAAACAATACACTAAATCCTTTATATGTATAAAAGGAGATGAAAATGATAAATTAATGTGAACCATTCTGCCGTAAAACTCAGGTACCAGCTTATTTATTCTTATTAAATGTAACAGAAAAAATAATTTATTATCTCTCTTTTTTCCATCCCTACCCTACCCTAAATGTGTTTACATACATTTACGTCTAATATTATATCATACAAATAAAACTGTATAAAAAAAAAGAGTGAACAAATATTTTGTATCTTTTAAATGAGGCTAATATAATAATTTTAATAAAACTGAAATAAAATCTTATAAAATATAAAATAACAAAATAAAATAATCACCTAACTCGTTCATAAAACTAAACCTGTTATAATATTAAATCAATTTGAAATCTGAAATTTTTTTGTTCGATATAATAATGATTTAAAAAAAAAAAAATGAAAAATGATACTGTTATAGGTTATTGAGAAACATTTAACAAAATGTTTGGATAATAAAAATAGAACAGATTTTATATATTTATTTCTTTTTTTTTTTAAGAGATTATTACACTATTATTATATAAAAGGTCTCGAGGTTAAAACGATGATAGAATTTTAAGATTCCTTAATTTAAAATAAAGAGGTGGAGTTAGAATTCACTGTTCTTTAAATAAAATAATATATGATTTTTTCGATATTATATTCCATTCAGAATATATTATAATTCTTTATGAATGAGACCCCCACAGGCGTTGGTCCATTCATAAAAAATTAGGTTGAAGGACGTTTTGTAAAGTGTTAGTCTCATGAAAATTAATAAATCAGATTTGTTACAATGAGGTATAACCATTTATCAAAATTCATTCATGAGTTCATAGACGTATGATTACTTTCGAGGGGTTAGCATTTGAAAGTCTAAAATCATTTCAGTCCCACGTCTTGTCTGTCATATGATCTGAATCGGTTCATATTTTAGGCCATAATGCTAACTAGCACTTTCTCCTTTCATTAAGTCAAATTGTTGTTGGTGTGGTGTAACACAAAACAATTGGCTTTTAGGATAGTTTAAAAATTAGTGTAGGTGATGTGTTATTGTTTTACTTTGTTTATTATTTCTTTTTTGGTCTTTTGGCACTGATGACGGCATTATGAAGGCTGAAAGCTACTATGCTTAATAAACCAGTTTCAATTTATGTTGAGTGACAATTTATGTAATTCAATTAATGTAGGATTAAATTATTGCTTCTTTTCTCTTCTTTCCCCTCCTGATCAAAGTAACATTAAAAATTATTACAGTAGTGAGATAGGTAACTTTTGGGGGATGATTTTTCTGCCAAGTTTCAACTCTTTAGGTCCTAGGTTAAATACCTTGGGCGCTACGATGATAACACACACTCACATATATACACACATACATACATACATACATATAGATGTCATGCTGAAAACCACTCAGGAGGTCTTAAAAGCACCTAAAACGGATACTTCCGTTGAAATCTCGAAAAAAAATTGTTTGGTGAAAACAATACTTTTTCATAGGTAGTGAGGAAAAGTGTGAGGGCTAACTATGACCTACCGTCCGAATTTCATTAAAATTGGACGAGTAGTGTTTAAGATACATATGATGGTTCGTAAAAATTGAGTGACATACAGACCTACACGGAAAAAAAAATGTTTACTGATGTCTCACACAGATTTCTTTCTTAGAATTTTTGAAATCAGAGACATAAAAAAAATAAATCTTCAAACCAATCACATAGCTTCCGTTACCTTCGGTAAGCTCGGAAGCAAAAATTGTAAAAAGGGGCTAGTTCACAACTGCTTACATAAGCTTCTATAAGAAAAGGCGGCATTTTACTAAAGTCGTACGAAAAATAGAAAACAATGTAAAAAGTCATAAAGTAAATATTAATCTAAAATACAAACAGCCCTGTTGCTCGTTATAGGGAGTAACTTTTTGAAAGGAGTTATTCAAATATGATAAATAAACTCATAAACTGTACATGGGAAACGAAAAAAGAAAAAGTTAAGACAAATGTTCGCTAGGAAATTCTGATTTTCAAATTCATAATTAGAACCCTTAGAGAGGCATCACAGAATCCAATAATTTGGTATGATTAGGCTGAAGGGTGGAAAATACATTGCAGAATTAACATTGAGCTGAGAACAGGAAATTCGTCTGCCATTCTCATCCAAAATAGTGTCAAAGACTCAGCAAGGGAATCCCCAATCTAACGCTAATTTCCATACTTCATCCTGTTGTCAGAACATCTTTGAATACTTAGAATCCAAGGGGGGGGGGGGGGGGGTTCGAACAATTCTAATAGTAATACAGACTACTTGAGTAACATTTGCAATTACTCTTCGAGCTTTTAACTCGAATGGTAATCCATGAAACGATAAAGTTTATATAAGGAATCAAGACCTACAGAACTTTTTCTATCGTATTGTAAAAACGGTTAGCTCATTAACATTGATGGCATATTATGCACTTGTTCAAACTGAAATATGTACAATAAAAATAAGAAAACAGCTCTTACAACCCTGGATGGGCCTCATAGCGTCTCGGAACTGAACCTCTAAAGTTTTCACGCACCCCAATAAAAAAATTGGCCCAAGAAGACACAGACTAACTTTCTCATATTATAATCTCGTTCCCAGATCCCAAAAAACATGAATATATTGCTATTTAGATACGCGTGTCGATCCGCTAGCTGTGAATATGAACCCACATTTAGGAACCCTCCTATATAACCTTCCAAGTGAAGTCCCAACCATTTAAATTATATAAACTCATCATGATTAACTAGTAATTTTCTTAATGCTAAATATTTATTGGATTAAGCTCGCATCAAATATAAAGCCACGCGATGCGATGCGATAGTCTAGTTAATATATTATTTAAAATATGTTCAATAGGTGGTTGTTTACTTTTTGTTTTCCATTTTCAACAAAATCAGATTTATTTTCATCAATATCTCAGAAACTAGATTTTTCCCGACAAAACGGCTTATATCAAAAGATTTGTAAATGAACTCGAGAAATAATTTTTTTCTTCAGTGTTTTTATGGGGTAGTATTTGAATTGATTGCATAATTTGAAACTAAAATTCATTTATCGATTTAGCCTCGGGGTACTTTTCTGAACATGTATGCCAAATTTCATCAAAATCGGTCTAGTAGTTTAGACTACACGCGTCTGCATATAAAAGATAAATGAAAATCACAGGGAAGTACTTGCATCCAAGTACTTTTTAAGGTTTCGTAGGTTTCGGCATATACTTTATTATATGCTGAACGTAAAAAAAATTAAATGTTTTTTAAAAAAACAAAAGTATTAACCTAACAAAATATACAGAGCAGAGACGGTTGGCAGTATATAATGAATTTATCTATGGGCTACATTTGGCAAAACATTGAAATTTCATCAATATCGGATGATATTGATTAAATGAATTAATAATGATGGAATTTAATTATATAGCTGTAAATAAAAGTATGTTTGTGGACATGTGGAAAGGAAATTAGTGGCCGCAAGATAATGTTTTGGATGCAAGATCTTATATAGTACAAACAATACGCATTTTGTGACCTACCATCCAAATTTCATTAAAATCGGACAAGTAGAGTTCAAGATATTTTGGTTCGAAAAATTGTGGACAAACTGACCGACAGACACGAGACTAAAAATGTTCCCTGATGTCTGAAACAGATTTCTGTCAAGGTTTTTTAGGGTTTCGTTGGTAAAACCAAAAAAAGAAACCCATATAGTTTCGTTCATGTGTCTGTCTGTCACTCATCTGTACGGTTCCAATAACTTTTGAATAAAAAGAGATAAAACCATGAAACTTTCCAGTATTAAAGATCATTTTTGACGCGCACACAGGAGAAATATAGCGAACTCAAAATTATCAGCTGTTCAAATCCAAAATGGCGGATAACTCACGTCATGCAAAAAAAAATATTTTTTTAAAATTTAAGCGGGGTATCAAATGAAAGGTATTAAAGAGTAGATTACAAAAAGATATAACACTTGTGGAAAGCGTTTAATTTCCCACGCGTTTAAAACATCAAAAAATTTTGCGTCCCTCCCCCCCCCCCCCCCCCCCCCCAAAAAAAAACTATATTTCCACTGTTTTTAAAATTATGAAAAAATATGCAAAATGTGCGTTCCGCTGGGCGATAGAAAATATAAGAATAACAATTCGATCTGATTAACTGGGAATCCAAGATGGCGGCTAATTGCTGTCACGAGGAAAAAAATATTTTTTCCGTGGTAGGCTGTGAAATAGTAACTTTAGAGCCTAAAAAACATAGCTAAAATCCATTTTTTCATTACGTGGACTTAAAAAATCATTTCATTACTCCTAGCTGTAAAGAAAAAATCTTTTACGTCCTAGGCACTAAAAGATTTTTTCTTTACGGCGGGTAGTCAAAACTTCCGTTAGTAGTGCTGCAGTCTTTGTAGAAATGCTTCTAGTACGATAAAAATCCGCTAGATGTCAATGCGTTTTATTTATCTTTTCTTATAGTGTAACCTCATTTTAAGGTTTCTTTTTTTAAGTCTTAAGTATGTACTAATATTTGTTATTATTATATATTGATTAGTGATTAATATTTAATGTTTTTTCATTGTCTGCTACCTCGGAAAAAATAGCATATGCTACGCGACTTTGAAGTGTTTTTTCTTTACCTTGGCAATATTTACTGTCTCGCTTCGCTCGACAGTAAATGTAATTGCCGCGGTAAAGAAAAAACTCACTTCACAGCCTTGTAACATAATATACTATTTTATAAATTTTGAGTGAGGTATCAAATGAAAGGTATTGAAGATTAGATTACAAAAATATATAACACTTGTGGAAATCGTTTAATTTTCCCCGCCATTTTTTCAATCAAAATCTTGCCCTCTCCCCCTTACTAATTTCATGTTTACAACACCAACGAAACCCTTTTTACTTGAGACTTCACGCACTACCAATTTATTTAATATCGAAGACACAAAAATATTTCGCTCTACAGAACGATCCAAATGCTTCCGATACTTTCGGTAAGCTTGGAAGCAAAATAATTAGTTAATAATGAAGTACTCTCTATTGTAAACTTCGACAACAGATCCAAATAGAAGACAACTCATAATAAAACGCCTCTGGTGATCAAAATAATTATATAAATTACTTAAGTAATATTAAACGTCAAATATTAGACATGAGAAAAAATATAACCCTGAATACATACTCGTTAGACCCTTGCCTCCAGCTATCTACGGTTTTTTACCCTCATTGGAATGTTCCTTATATAAGCTACACACACAAAAAAGGAAATAACAAACCGCTAATTCGACGAAAATGGTTTATTATATGTATAATTTTCATTTTTTTTTTTTATTTTTTTTTTTTTATTATTTATTTATTTATTTACTAAGGTCAAAATGAGATCACAATTGAATTAGTTACATGTGCTTCAGGCGTATGTTTACAAGTTAATTTTAAGATTTAAACTGTGTAGAACATTTAAGTACTTGTACTTGTATAAACTTTATATGTACTTCTGTACTTCAAGTTTTAAAGACTAGATGATGTCAGCTGAGTTCAAACAGTGTTAAATTGAAGTTCATCAAAGCTTTTTCTATCAAATTAAAGACCTCTTGACTATTTTAATTAGTTTCAGTTACATTTAATTATTGTAAGTTTTAGTAGGTTGGTACGAGATACCTTCCATGTTAAGAGCATTTGGTGTATCACCAATTTAAATTACAGTGTGTACACCAACAGGGCCGTTTCTAGGTATTTGCCGCCCTAGGCGAGAATTGAAAAATGCTGCCCCCCCCCCCCCTTCTTCAGTTCTTCGTAAAAGGATTCTATGAACAACGAACAAATTAGGAAAACCATTTTCTAACTTTCTTGAGCACAGATAGTTCAGCACGTATTCAGATTTTGCATATTTTTGTATTTGATTACTTATTCCTGAAAGTTCAGAACAGAAAGCCGTCACGGCAATGTCCTTTAAGAAAGATGTGTTCTCCAGGGCTACAGTGGGTTAGAGCAGTATTCAATTTGATAAACAAAGCCATGAGTTCTGGAAGTTTTCATCTTGAGGTCACTTATACTGTATAGAAAATCAAATAATTTCATTAAACTGTACGCATCGTTCTTGTACAGAGCTAATTACCGCATCAAATATTGCAAAATAGTATTTTAATCTGAATCATTGGGTCAGCGATGGGTTCATCTGCTAATTCATAAGCGAACAATTTCCATTTTCTTCTTCTTCATTTTGGCTTAAAATTTGGCTTTCAATATTTATTTCTTCGGCTAGCTCTCGAGAATCAACCAAGACTCTCTCAATTTTTACTATCCCATATAAAGAGAAAGTATTGTGATGGCGCGAAAATTCGATTTTGAGATTTTGATGGATTTACACGTTTTGAGGTCCCCTGAGTCCAAACAAGTGTTTTTCAAAAAAATGTCTGTCTGTCGTCTGTGCAGACTCGTGGAGCCTAAACTGCTGGGCCGATTTTGACGAAATTTGGCATACGTGTTCAGAAAAATCATACCCCGAGGCGAAATCGAGAAATGAATTTTAGATCCAAATTTGGGGGCGCTACCAAAAAAAATATTTCTCGAAAACGGTTCCGACGATTTTGATTAAAAAATTCTAAAATGTAGTCCATTCAAATACGGATCCAACGATATAAGCAGTTTTCACGGGAAAAATCTAGTTCCTGAGAAAATTGCTTAAAACATGGTCGGAGAGACCCCTGGTTCTTTTCCCCGCCCTGGAGAAGTTATTTTTATGGCACGTTTTGATATAATTTTCAATAATAATTAAACGTACTTACAAAAACTAATAAATGGAAAACATTGGGTAAGTAATTATGAACTTGTATATGAGAAAGTTTGTCTGAGTTGTCTCGGACCGATTTTTTATTTTAGTACTGGTATGGCTGATAAAATTGTTAAAATGTTCAAGAATGATTATATCAGGCCTTTTTGTTATGTAAAAAAGTCCAGTCATGCACCATGACTTAATGAGCGAATTTTCAAAGAAATCTGCGTTTTATTGGCTTATGATAATATAGGAAAATTTTGGTTTAGAATTTGCTCGGGTGAAAAAAAAAATTGGTACACAGGGGTACGGGGTACAAAAGTCAAAATAGTATTTACCCTTCAAGATGCATGTCGTTGGAAAGCTCTTTAAGAGTACAGTAATTGTTGTTATTTACACTTTTATCATATTTTCACATAAAAGGGGGGTAAAATGGAAAAAACACGTTTTTTGACCCTATATGGTCAAAATTTGACCCCTAAATGGACTCCAAAAATTCTGGCCAACGAACTCATCCTTTCTTTTGATATTATTGACATTTTAAAATTTGTTTGAAATTTTTAAGTGCATTCTAAGGGGAGATATCGTCTGGAGTGACACATATATACATATATACATACATATATACATACATACATAAAAAAAAGTGTTAAATTTTAGGAATCGATTCAGAATGGTCTAAAACGGATTTCCATGGAAAAATTTTTCAAAAATTCGCATTACAAAAATTTTGAAGCCATTGCAATAGCGTAATTTTCTTTGAAAATTCGCTAAAACTAATATTATTTTTAAGAGATAAACATTGAATGACAGCGAAACAGGAAAAGTATACAAAGAAATAAATTAATTGACGTGTGACAACCAGGTTTGTCTACACTTGTGTCCTAGGTATCGGTTTAATTTTTCTGCATCTGTACTTCTTTACTTGTACACATTTTTCTTTTTCTTCTCTTACTGCCCCTACACGGGGGCATATCAATGGCACGGTTTAGATTCGGTGTTGACGAGATCCGTTGTACAAAGATTTGTCCTTTTATAGGTTTAAGATTTTATATTTTTTTAAGTTGAGGGGTGAGGGGGCAAACTAAGTAGTTGCCCCGAGTGCTCGATAGCATGAAAACAAACTTTCCTTGCATGGTACGGATCTCCCAAGTTTCACAAATGCATCTCAAACAGTTCAAAATTTAAAAAGGGGGGGGGGGGGAGACATTTGGCCCACCCATTATAATTAAACCAATTTCCTTTTACATATTTTTTGTTTCAAACTTATAAGTGTGAGTTACATGACTTATTTTTTTGGATGAATTAATATATATTTTGATGTTTTATTAATTTATAACTAATTATAGTCCAGGAGATAGCGTGCAAAAAAGTGTCTGACTAACATCAAGCTAGAATTTTGTATACAAGTCAATCTTTTAGCGTCTTTTAAGAATATATGGTCCGCTAAGTTCGTCTGCGGGGCATAGCTTGGCAATAGGCGTTTGAAAAAAATAAACCTGTGGAGAGCGGCCATGTCTCGCCAATTATGGTGGACAATATGATTTTCATGATCCTGAATACAGAATTAGTTAGTAGACCAAAAATCAAGTTGATGTTAGTTTGTCCCTTAACAGGTGATCACGTTGATTTTTAGTAATATTTGAATAACTAAGCTAACAAGTGTAAAAATAGCATCGACTTGATTTTTGGTCAACTAACTAATTCTGTACTCAGGATCATGAAAATCACATTGTCCACCATAATTGGTGAGACATGGCCGCTCTCCACCGGTTTGTTTTTTTCAAACGTCTATTGCCAAGCTATGTCCCGCAGACGAACTTAGCCGACCACATATTCTTAAAAGGCGCTAAAAGATTGACTTGTATACAAAATTCTAGCTTGATGTTAGTCAGACACTTTTTTGCACGCTATCTCCTGGACTATTAATGAATTTAATTTAATTTAATATCCTTTTTTTTTTATATTTGACTTAAAAAGTTTTAAAAGAAAATAATCTGATAAGCGGAAATGAGAGCAATTCGGGTAAAGTATTTATTATATTAAATAAATCGTTAAATTGTTTAAACCAAAAGGGACAAAAGCTTTTTGAATATAATTAATATTAATCGGATTTCTAAAATACCGCGCGGTCTTTGAATTTCAATAACATCAAAGTACTGAAATAATACCTTTTATCTTCTGATACTTAGCATTTGTTTTGAAGTTAAAAAGAGGAAATTTTCGTGATAGGAATTAGGAAAATTTGAGGAAAACTGTTTGAATTTTGTATGAGTTTTAGATGACAGACGTTTTGATTGGACAGGGAAATGCTTTGATAGGCTGAAGCTCAGTGTTGCTTTCAGCCAATAGCAATTCAAGATTACTTTGTTTGAAAATTCCTTCTCTGGTAGAATTACAAGTCCTGTCGTCCTTTTTGTCACCTCGTGTATTCGATTCATTATCCATGTAATTCCTTATTAGTATGTCTTTGATATTAGTCCACGTGGCAGCGAAACAAATTTTACCATGATATCAACAAAACTAAGTTTTGTATTGCTAATTGTTCACACGATGGGAATTATGAAGTTAGACATTTTATCGTTATCTAAATTAATAAAAAATAATTAAAAATATAAAAATAACATTATGTAAATGTTTTTTATCTACGATTGATACGAAATATAAACATTATATCTCTGTTTAGATGCGTAGAATGTGTTATTTACGTACTTGTATTCATTGCGCATGCGCGTCTCATAGTTCTGAACAATTCCTCTTCTTTACTACGCTAGCGCGGTAAAGAAGAGGAATTCTTCAGCTTTACGCACAATTAGCGAGTTTGTTTACATTTAACAAAACTAATTTGCTATTATTTTATTAAAGTAATTGTTTATATCGAGTTTTTAGTGAAAAACAATGAATGAATCAAGTGGCTTTGACGAATATGTAGAGAATAAAACTCCTCCAGAAATAATTAATTCGGCAAAAAATACAACTCAAGATTAATGCCATCTTTATCAAGAGAAGAGATACGAACTTACATACAGCAAGTTTATTTTTTTCTGTATTTATTATTTAAATCTAACAATCGTAGATAAAGTACGGTACGCAACTCGTGCGAAAACGGCATTTTGCATTGCTCGTGTGGTTTTACTACCCTCGCTGTCGCTCGGGTGCAAACTCCTCACTCGCATGCAAAATGCTACTTTCCGCACTCGACGCGTAATGTACTAATAACTACAAGAGTGAAACTTTTTACAGTGATAAAGAATATCAAAGGTCTAGGTCCATGTAAGATGTAAGATCAAAGTTGTTGAGCATTTTTACTTTCTCATATTAAGAGGAAGTATTGTGATGGCTCAAAAACTGGAATTTGAGATTTTGATGGATTTACAAGTTTTAAAGTCCTCTATAAGTCCAAAACAGTGGTTTTTAAAAATGTCCGTCTGTCGTGCAAACGCGAGGAGCCTAAACTACTGGACCGATTTTGACGAAATACAAAAAATCGGTCCGAGACAACTCAGACAAACTTTCTCATATACGAGTTCATAATTACTTATATGCATATTAATTTATTATTCGACATTTTATCAAAATTTACCATAAAAACAACATCTTCTCGGTGGGGGAATCGAACCCGGCTTCTCTCAGTTCACGTTTAAAGCTATTTTTTCAGTAACTAGATTTTTCCCGGGAAATCGGCTTTTATCATTACATTTGTATTCAAATGTACTAAATTTTAAAATTATTTAATCAAAATCGTGGGAACCGTTTTCGATAAATTCTTCTTTTCACTTTTTTTTTTTTTAGAGTTTTTGGAGGGTATCACCCCCAAATTTGGAGCTAAAATTCATTTCTCCATTTCGCCTCAGGGTATGATTTTTCTGGACATGTATGCCCAATTTCGTCAAAATCAGTCCCGTAGTTTAGGCTCCACGCGTCTGCACAGACGATAGACGACAGACAGACATTTTTTACAAACACTTTATATGGACTCAGGGGACCTCAAAACATATAAATCCATCAAAATTTCAAAATTGAATTTTTGTGCCATCACAATACTTTCTCTTTATATGGAAAAGAAAAAAAGAGAGACGATAAAACTATAATAGTTATTTATGTAACTAGGCAGCAAAATGGAATTTTGCTGACAAGTTTTTAAGTTTTAGTTCCGAGCAAAAGGCGGGGATAGGCTAAACAAATTTACTGCAGAGGCGAAGCCGAGGCAGGAAATTTAGTATTTTACTGACGAGGCGAAGCCGAGTCAGGAAAATTACATGTTGACGGACGAGGCGAAGCCGAGGCAGGCAAATGTTAATTATCTGCTGAGGTGTAACCGAAGCAGGTAATCTTTAAACGAGTCAGGAATGTTTCTTTTGTTGCATAGTTACATACAATATTTTATCTATTAACGGCAGAAAAAATACACTAATTATTATATTCCCTTTTTAATATATTATAAAAGGTTTAAAGAAATTAAATTTGTAAAAAAACGAAAGTTTGAGGCATCAAGAAATCAAAACAATTCAGGGTTGCCACTTTTTTTTTTATTAACAACTGTTTTTTATCTCAATTTTTAGTGATTTTTTAATAATAATCATTGTAAAATAGTAAAATTTGTTTGTCACTATAATTATTTAAGTTATTTTCAAAAAAGATATAACTATTTAGCAGAATATTACGCTTAAATATATAAAAATAAACAATGTGGTAGTGTTTATAACCTGCGATGAAGTAACCTTTTTTTAGTAAAATTTCCTTATAATTTGACAGCCTGTTTGTTATTTTGCTGACACTTTGAACTTTTGCTGACACTTTGAAGTTTTGCTGACACTATATTCAAAAGAATCAAGAAAAATGACATTTTGCAGACTGAAAACAGTACAACAATGCATAATTTTGCTGCCGTGAGTAGATAAAATTAATTTATTCAGGACTCACACTTTTCCGAGGTCATAATTGCTATCAGCTGTTGCAAACAAAAAGAAGGAAACGTCGCATTTATTCCATAGTGTTAACACCTTTTAGTTTTTACTAGTTTTCGGCGCTAGTATCGTTTGGTTACAATTATCCTCTGTTAATATTTACAGCCCCACATAACTCTGCTGCAATTATATAGATGCCAATTATTCATAATTCGTCATCATTTTAACAAATTGCTCCATTAAATAATAAATAATCAATTGTAAGTTATAAACGGTTAAGGGAAACGTTTCTTCAATCATACATAGTTGTATTACAGTTAAAATGATTTATAATAAATACATAATTTATAAAAAAAAAAAAAAATAACAACCCAGACATAAAATAGAATTAAACTCGCTTTAAAGAAACTGGAATTCAAAATTGACTATTAAAACAACTTATTGAATTAATTTTAAAATGTCAAATTAAAAGCATACTATGTATTTCATGCCTGTAATTGGGTATAAGAAGGAGTGGAAGATAATTTAATTAGATCAAAAAAAAAAAATAATAACAGAATATATTACAAGGCTAGAAATAAAAGAATATAACCTTAGAAAAGAATAGAATCCGTAAGCCTAAAGAAGGTTCTAAAACGTTAATGGTGTTTCGGTGTTATTTTCGTTATTATTATTTTTTTAGGTTTCTTTTTTATCGTTTTGACCTTAACAGAATTATTTTTTCGTTATAGTAAGATTCGACATGACTTAAGACGATAGAACCATACTACTTATCTATCTATTAAATGATAACAGTTGGCGAATACATTTTGCTGCTCTGGGAATCTAATCCAGCTTATATTAAAAATGGTGTTTAAACTTGATTTCCTTGGTTGTGTTAGTTGTTAATTTAACTGTATTTATTTATTTTAATATTTTCCGGGTGTCTGACAGATTAGGTCATTTACTCCCAGTACATTTTATTTTATATCCAGTAGGGAGAAAACTTTATGATTTTAGATTAGTTCAGAGGGACTAAAGTAAGTCTTTTCTTCCCTGAGCTCAAAATGTAGGGAGAAAAAGTAAAAGTAGGACGAAAAAGTAAAGTAGGGCGAAAAAGAAGGATTGCCAACTTAATTATTTTATAAATAGTAGAGAATGAATGGCTAATGTAGTGAGGTTATAAAATCAGGTTGGCAACACTGCTTTTTCGACCTTGTTTATCATTGTTTTTAAACCTGCATTTAAATAACCTTCTATTTTAGTTTAACTGCAATTCTTATTTGTTTTTAATATTGAATCTCTTATATCTGCTATTAAAAGTGCTAACAATTATTGTTATTTATTAAAATAAATAACAACTATACAATGGATAAAAATGTGTATTTTCTTCTTACTGGAGATAAAATATTGTATGTACCTGGGGAGTAAAGTGCTATAATTCCCCTCGTGATAATTATCTCCATCGATTGCGCATCGGGACCTAATTAGCGTCATAAAAAATCTAATTCTCGAGGCGAAGCCTCGGGATTTAGGGACCACGGTTCCTTCGGCTTGGCCTAAAGAACCAACTTATCCGCTCAGGGAATATTGGCTCTCTTTACTCCCTAGGTGCATAAATAACTATTAACGCTATTCGATTTAAGAACGAAAATATTGTCTCTGATTTCAAAAATTCCAAGACAGAAATCCGTTTCATACATCTGGAAACATTTTTTGGTTCCGTATCTGTCCATTATTCTGTTTTCCACCCATCCGATTTTAATGAACTTTGTATAGTAGGTCATAATTAGCCCATTGTTGGTCCCATATAAGTTTCAACCTTCTGCACCCAATCAATTTTACATTTAGTAAAAAAGGTAAAATTAAGTAAATTAATTTAGATACCTATTTAGATAAGTTATTATATCTATATCAGGGTTAATTTTATAATTAGAAAAAAAAGTAGAATTAATTTAGATAAGTTATTATACCTATTTGAAAACCAACATTTATTTTTATTATGGAATAAATGTGGTTGCCTTAGCTTAGTAATAACAAATCATTTCGAGTAGAGTCGTCGGGACACTACTCGATTATAAAAATCATTGTGAGGAAAAAATTCAAAGAATTAGTATAACTATAGTAAAGAAGCAAAATAATATAAAAAGCAGAGAAAAAGTGGTCCACGAATTTGTACACAGCTTCCTCGTATCCTATCATTTTAATCAAATATATATGTTCACATGAGATTTGGATCTTTTCGATTCCCAGTGGGGTCAAATTTATTTTTATGCAAAGTTAATTTTGAAATTAATACTAGACAATTTATGGTCTACTTCGGATTTATGTCCAGGATTTTTTTTAATACGAAGACAAAAATATTTCGTTCTTAAGAATTATATCAAAAGGGTTGTATTACTTTCGTTATGCTTGGAAGAAAACAAAAGTACAAAAATTTCTTTGTTTCAATTCTAAGTCGTTTTTCAATAGCTTTTAATGGAGATATAACTATTATAATAATAACTTAATCAAAATAATTAACTAACAGTATTGGAAAGAAGAGAGACAAGGTACGTGTCAGCGGATATTGTCGGGCATGCGTACAAACCTGAAGGCTAGGGGTAGTCGATGCTGCTCTGTATTTTCATAGACCGTTCATTAAGGACCTTTGTCCCTCGAATCCTGTTTGCTTCAATGTTCGGTCAAGGTTTTCAGATGTGTTATTAAGCTCACTAACCATGAACAAACTACCGTCATGGTCAGCACTGTCATTCAGTCAAAATCAAAGCCATTTCTTTAACAACTTCCGCCATAAAGGATACTTTAGTTTCCAGTTAAATTCACATAAAAAAAACTTATTTACCAATTAGTGTGGCACATAGCTTCCTCACGTCCTATTTCGTATACCTACTTATGTGATTATATGCATTTACAATCTATAACTGCCAAATTTATTTAATTTTTCCCCCGCTTTTTTTTAAAATATAATATGTCAAAATTGATTTGTTTTTACATTTCCCCACTACTAATAGTAGGAAAAGTATTGTTTTCACCAAACAATTTTTTTTCGAGATTTCAACGGAATTATCCGTTTTAGGTGTTTTTAAGACCCCCTGAGTGGTTTTCAGCATGACGTATGTATGTGTGTTATCATCGTAGCGCCCAAGGTATTTAACCTAGAGAGTTGAAACTTCGCAGAAAAATCAGTCCTAACCTGTAGTTGTGCCGCCCGGAAAATCAACTTTTTCCGCCATATTGAACCCAGTTTGCTGAGTCAGCAAAAATGTAAAAAATCTTAATAAATCTAAAATGGTCCTGATCGAATTGAAATTTGGCTCGAATGTACCTCTCTGTATGACAAACAAGCCCACTAAATTTCATTTTGATTTTGGCCGCCATTTTGAAGTTATAAATTTTTAAACTTTGACGGTTAATAATACTGAAATTACATATAGGTTTTTGACTTATAGCATATCGTTGGAACCGGAAAAAATAAGGAACAAATAGAAAAAAACCTGATGAAATTCTATTAATTAGTTTAGAAGTTATAAGTGAATATAATTATTTATTAGTGCGATAATTTTGATGACGTCAAATTTGTTTACATCTGTCAAAATACCGCCAAACTTCAAATAATTAAAAAAAAAAAAATATAGGTATTAAAAATTAGGTTTTTTTGAAGAATGATAATAAATCAGTTAGTTCAGAACGGTCACCCATCCAAGTACTGACCACGTCCAATGCTGCTTCCTCCTGCTGCGAAGCAGCAGGAGAGGCCACTTTAGTGGCCTCTGAAGTGAGGAAAAGTTCCGAGGTACCCTGTACCCGATTTTTTTTTACATGTAATTTAGCAAACTTTAATGAGTGTAGATGTTTATAATTAATCTAGGGCTATCTGCGTGTTATTTTCGACAAATTAATGCAAATAAATGTACGTTTGGATCATCTGAAAGATAAATAAGTAAGCACTAAATGGTTGAAACTTTTGTTGGACCATCAATGGTCTACCATCCAAATTTCATTCAAATTGAAAGAGTAGTTGTTAAGATATGTTGGTAGCAAAAATTGAGTGACAGACAGACAGACAGACACGGAATCAAACATTTTCCTTGATATCTTAAACGGAATTCTGTCTTGGATTTTAATAATTTGAGACAGAAAGAATTGTCTTTCTTCAGAACGATTACAAAGTTTCCGCTACTTTCGGTAAGCTCGAACACAAAACATGAATTTTTATTTGAAAAAACTAATCTAAAGATGTTTGTATAAATGGGTTCAAATTCCTTGGTTGTTTCTTCTTAAATTTCTTTAAAATGTTTTTAGTAAAATTCAAGCCACTAAAAATTTGAAGTCCTTAGTCTGACAGCTTTAATAAAATACAATAATTCCTCAATAATTAAATACAATGGGGATACATATTATACGCATTTTTTTCTTAAGTTGTGTTCAAGAAATTTTTATAATATAAAATACGCTCATTCAATAAAATTATCCTTGCCATTATGCAAAATTTATCTATTAGATATTTGATAGCTTTCCAGTTCAACTATTTTTACTACGTTTTTATTAGCTTGCTTTCTTGTTTGTTTGTTTGTCCGGTACAAATCTTGCAAACGATTTTTGACTAACTTCCCGAATAGCTAGGCACTTGAAACTTTTAGAATAGCTCAGAACACGATGACAATGCATTATTTTAATACTTATAGCCATCTTTCAGCAGAATTTAATTCGTTTTCAGCAAATTTTGCTGTATAGAAAGTTAGTGGGGAAAAAATCCGCAAGTTATTTTATTTGTTTTGACGTATCCCATATTTTTACGATCTTCATTATGACGGGTTTTTAAATTTGTGATTTTTTATTAAGAGGTAAACATTGAATGACAGCTAAAAAGAATAAGTAAACAAAGAAATAAATTAATTGACGTATGACAATCGGTTTATTTTTTCTACATCTGTACTTCTTTATTTGTACTCATTTTTCTTCTCTTACCCTCCCCTACACGGGGCCATATCGATGGCCAAGGTTTAGATTCGGTGTTGGGGAGATCCGTTGTAGAAAGATTTGTCCTTTTATAGGTGTAAGATCTGCTCTCTAGATGGTTGTCATTTGTGTGAAGTAAATAAATTCGGAACTATTTTTTTTTTTTCACTAACTATATATATTATATAACAATAACAATTATATTATCAACATTACATACGATTCAACAGAAAATTTAAAAACGTAGTATATAAAAAGTTATTTTTATCTTGAAATTATTAACTATTAACCTTAGAAATTTTTATTAAAAGCTTTGATGAAATAAATAATAGTTTTATCTTTAGACTTCTATTGGCATATTTTACATGTATGTTTATATATAACCTTTTACATAGATATCATGTACAAACAGTTCAAAAAGTTAACTGACGACCTCTCAATGGCGAGGTCTGAAAGCCCTTATTAGCGGCCCTGAATTCTCAATATTTGCATTACTTCAATGGTCTATATCCCTTTTTCGAATTCTAAATACCTCAAACTTCTTTCTGATGTTATATCAATGACCTTCAGATAAAACTACAGTGTTTGTTTTTAGGGTTTCGTTGGTAAAACCAAAAAAAAGAAACCCTTATAGTTTTATTTAGAAATAAATTAATTGACGTATGACAATCGGTTTTTTTTTCTACATCTGTATATCTTTATTTGTACTCATTTTTCTTCTCTTACCCTCTGCTACACGGGGCCATATCGATGGCCAAGGTTTAGATTCGGTGTTGGGGAGATCCGTTGTAGAAAGATTTGTCCTTTTATAGGTTTAAGATCAGCTCTCTAGATGGTTGTCATTTGTGTGAAGTAAATAAATTTGAAACTATTTATATTTCACTAACATTTTATATAACAATAAAAATTATATTATCAACATTACTTATTATGATTCAAAAGAAAATTAAAAAACGTAGTATATAAAAAGTTCTTTTTATCTTATAATTTTATTTTTATCTTATTAGATCTGAGAAGATAACATTCACTAATTGCCGTTAATAAATAACGCTCGTAAAAACTTTCAAATAAATCCGTAATTTGTGACTTTTAATCAATTATACCAACCGAAATATATACTTAATAATACAAGCAAGAAATAAACAGTATTTTATTTTGTTAATCATGATAAAAAAATATATATATATATATATATAAAAAATCAAATGTTCCTTACAAAATTTTAAACGTATTAAGTAGAATTTATCATCGCTTTACAATAGAACCGATCCATAAAATGGCTAGGAAACAATAAATAATTCAATTGATTTTTTTTAAGGACCATTAAACAATCCTACGGTCAGCTAGATAGCGTCATATTTGAAAATATAGAATCAGCAAAAAAATCAGTAAGCCTATTATTATAACCAAAACTTTGAAAATAAGCTAACAATTAAGCCGTCCGAAGACCTTTTTTAAAATTATTTAAGCATCCTTGTACATAAACTATTATTATATCATATATATATATATATATATATATATATATATATATATATATATATATATATATATATATATATATATATATATATATTAAGTTCCGTATTTTAAGGATGTAGACGAAGGTTACTAAGATATTAATGGAGATAATGGTAGGTCATTAAGTTCTTAGGTAATTTGGAAGTGTGAGATGAAGGTCGCAAGGTAATTAGAGTACCTACTTTAAGAAACTAAGCATATTCTTCGTGAAGTCCTAGTAATGAGGTCACTTCTAATAGAAGCACTTAGATTAATTAAACTTAATACCTGGGATTAAATATTTTGGCCCTTTTTTATATTAATTATTTCAAAGAGGGCTTGGTATATTTTTGAAATTGTATATTATTTGGTCGAAAATATGGAAAAAATACTTTTAAATATTAAATTAGTGTTTAAATTAGTATTAATAGTTTTAAAAATAAATTAAATTATTGATAAAAAATATTAAAGTATAACAAAAATTATAAAATTATATATTTACATATAAAAGTGACGAACCAATCACATGCTAGAACTTTGTTTATAAGTTAATCTTTTGGTGGCCTTGAAGAGTATTTGGAGGGCTAAGTTCCGTCCGTCGGCTAATGCCGCCATAAGCTGTTAAAAAGAACAGATTAATTAGTGGAGAGCTGTCATGTCCAATCCATTTTTGCTGACAGTTTAATTTTTATAAGAAGTTTATTATCAAAGCAGATTTCAGCCTTCTTAAGGCGTCATTAGTGCCTGACAACAAACAAACATTTATGATCTAAGTAAAATAGAAAAACTTGCATAACAATTAAAACCGACCAACAGAAATAACCTGTAGGTTTAGCAATTAGGCTAGGCGCACACTGGGGGCAAAACAGTCTGCAGACTGTCTGCGGAGGAGGTCTCCCGGTGTAAAAGATTGTCGCTGGGCGACAATTTGTTGCCCGGCTACAATCTTTTGCACCGGGCTTTGCTAGTCAAAGTCAAGGAATTTGGAGCCAGTAGAGTAGGTTTAGGCATTTATTTATTTTTTATATAGTTTATGTCCAGTCTAAGAATCCGCCTATGCCTGTCACGGTTATTTGTTTACCCTGTTTACAGACTTCTCTGCTTTGCGGATCGAAAAGCTCAGGATGGTGGAACCCTCTTTGTATAGCTTCAGATATTTATTTATTTGGTAAAAAGTTTAGGTTTAGGGCGGCGCACACTGAGACGCAGGGCAGGACAGCAAATTTTTTTTTCAGCCGCAGAAATAAATGAGATCGCGCGGATTAAGACGCTAGATCCATTAGTTACGAAAAGGCCACGTGTGGCCTATCCTGCCCTGCTCTACCTCTCAATTTGTGAGATTTTGTATATTTATGCGGTTAAAAAAAACTGCGCTGACTTGCCATGCGGTCTCTATGTGTGCCGGGATGTAGTTTCGGCTTCACCTTCGCCGACCTTGGTTATTTCTTTTCCCCGTTAGGTGGGTATCCTGGGTTTAGATGGTCGAAGCCCAGGACTGTCAATGCATTTGCGTAGACTTTAAGCTTTTAATTTAACTGCTGTCGGGTCTTAAGGAAACGATGAAGGTTGTTATCTATAAATAGGTATTATACTTTTCTAACAATTTATACATTTTTTTTAGCCTATACGGTTTTTAAACCAATCCTTTTGTTCCGCTATTACAAATTTACAAGGTATATGTTATACTCATGTTAAAATTATCATAATTTAAAAACCAATACTTTCTTCCGTGATGATATAGTAAGTATCATAGGAGACTGTTTAAATAAGCCTCCAATTATACTTACAATATAACTTCCCAGTCCCAGGTCAATGGTAATTATAAAATTATTTTATGAATTTAATTGTTTAGCCTGATCGAACAAATTGCATAGTATTGCCACTGGGAAGGACTGCAACAACATATGTTCAAATGTGTTGCTTCCTGGTACATTTAAAATGTACATTAAACCCACAAAACATAGGAACGTATGACCATGGATCGCCACAGCTGTTCGGTCACCCTTTTATAATTCTAATTTAATTTCATTATACTGTTCTAATTTAGTGTAAAAAGTGTTGGTTACTTCAAAATTATATAAAGTACTCGACATTGCTTAAAGATAAGGTCAAAGTTTATTTGTCAGATTATGTTCTATCTCTAGACTTTAGACTACTCTAGAGAGAATTTAAAGCTAGTGGGAATTGGACGACATGTGCAATGTTTTAAATTCAGTTTAAGTCAGAGGTCAGAAAGCCGCGATACATTAGATTAATAAATATAACAGAGCTCCTTTCATTACCTAACTTGGACTGGACCGGACTAAAGTACATGAATATTCCATATTACGTTGAAACCTGAACTCTAAGCTAACCCTTCTACTTATATACACCTTCAACTTCATACTTAACGGCAGATATAATACACACACACACACACACATATATATATATATATATATATATATACAGGGTGGTCCAAAAGTCTCCCCCCCCCCTCTCTCTTAACTTTTGAATGGTTTGAGATAAATTAATGAAACTTGGTGGATCTCTACCATGCAAAGGGAAGTTTGTTTTCATGCAATCACCCACTAGGGGCAACCACCCACTTTGCCCCCAGGCCACCCAACTTCAAAATTTCAAATTGGAGTGTATATTTTTGATAGCATATTTGGATTCTACTGTGAAAAATAATAAACTTTTACTTGTAACTTTTTTTTCTATTACCAATATTTTGCCCCCTATATGGGGGCAAAGATAGCAAAATTACCCTACCGATAATACGTTGTAAAATCTAAACGGTTTGAGATAAATTAATGAAACTTAGGGGATCCGTACCATGTAAAGGGAAGTTTGTTTTCATGCAACCGCGCTGTAGGGGCAACCTCCCATTTTGCCCCCAGACCACCTAACTTCAAAATTTTGTCCTAGAATGTATATTTTTGACAGTAGATTTAGATTCTACGGCAAAAAATAAAAATATTTTACTTCAATCTTTTTTTTCTACCTCTAATATTAGATTTCAGCGCCTGGGGGCAAAATGGAGGTTGCCCCTAGTACGCGAGTGGATGATTAAACACTTCCCTTTACATGGTACAGATCCCCCAAGTTCCATGACTTTATTTCAAACCGTTTAGATTTTATAACGATCTAAGTGTTATTTTTTTTATTATTTCGGAAGGGTTATTTTGCTATCTTTGCCCCCTTGTAGGGAGCAAAATATTGGAGATAGAAAAAATAGTTTCAAGTAAAAGTTTATTATTTTTCACCGTAGAATCCAAATATGCTATCAAAATTATACGCTGCAATTTGAAATTTTGAAGTTGGGTGGCCTGGGGGCAAAGTGGGTGGTTGCCCCTAGTGGGTGATTGTATGAAAACAATCTTCCCTTTGCATGGTAGAGATCCCCCAAGTTTCATTAATTTATCTCAAACCGTTCAAAAGTTAAGAGGGGGGGGGAGACTTTTGGACCACCCTGTATATATATATATATATATATATATATATATATATATATATATATATATATATATATATATATATATAGTATATATCCATAAATTCATTTACATTAGTTAAAAGTACATTAAGATTAAGAACCAAAACATATCTTGTTATATATGCATTTGAGTATACTATAATTCTACAAATGTATCCGTAATTAAGATAAAGTAATTTTAAATGCATAACTTTAATAATTATATTATCCAGAGTACTTAACCAGATACATATCGATGGCTAAGAAGTGATACCTCGTAACTACCAAAATGGTGATTTTGAGGTTTTCATTATATTGGCCGTGGGAGATTTGTCTGCAAGTACATGCGAGATCTCGTAAGTGAGAAAATAAAAATCAAATAGAAAAGGGGCAGTCGTGACATCTCGTATCTGATTCGCAAACTATTTGTTATGTGATAGCTTGTAACTACACCTCGTATGTGTTTTGGTGAAGACTACTGGTGACACCTCTAACCTTAGAACTGAGCTGCTAATTCGTAAGTGAGACCTCGTATGTGATCACTTTATTAGAAGTGACATAGTGAGAACTCGTAACTACATTATTTTATTAACTGTTATAATTTGACAGTTACCAATGTTTCAGAAGGGTTACATGTTATACAAATTTATAAAACACGTAAAAAACTTAGTCAGTAAAAGTAAATTTATTTTTTTAAATAGTTTTTTGTTCCTCCTGTAAACCTGACATTTTAAAGATACGAAGTATCACTTCTTAGCCATTGATAGGTATGTTTTAAAATATTCATATAAAATAGTTAATAAATATAATTAATTATATTTATTGGAAGTAGATAATATTCAACTTTAATCGAGTGATTTTTAATTATTAATTAATATGTAATTAATGTCATTTGAGTCTTTAGGTAAGTAATTGATAAACGTAATATGGAATTTATACAATGAGTAAAAGGGACTTGATCAAACTTATTGTTCCTTTTCAACCCAAAAAAATTATATTCACAGAAAGAAAGAAAAGATTAAGTGCAAAAAGAGTAAACAGAGTGCAAAGAGAGTAAATTTGGTTCCTTTAATAACAATTTATTTCTCTTCTGACGATATATATATATATATATATATATATATATATATATATATATATATATATATATATATATATATATATATATATATAAAATCATTTTTTCATTATTATTAATGCCATCTTGGTTAAATAAAGTTGTATTTTTATAAAGACAGAGGGACACCGGGGCTGGTTGTTACACTTTTTTACTTATTTTTATTTGGACGTATAAGTTTTATGAAAGTATTTTAACATTAGTTATTTAAAACCAACTGTATGTCTTCCTACATTTTTTATGGTTTATAATCTCAAAAATGTTTGATGTTTTTTGACAAAATGGCACGAAAATTTAAACACTTTCCACAAGTGTTATATATTTTTGTAATCTACTCTTCAATACCTTTCATTTGATACCCCACTCAAAATTTTTTCAAAAAATATTTTTTTCACGTGACGTGAATTATCCGCCATTTTGGATTTAAACAGCTGATAATTTTGAGTTAGCTATATTTTTCCTGTCTACGTGTCAAAATGATCTTTAATAGTGGAAAGATTTATGTTTCTATCTCTTTTGATTAAAAAGTTATTGGAACCATGCAGAGTGACAGACAGACAGTCACAGGAACGAAAAGATAAGGGTTTCTTTATTTCATTTTTAAAAATGAAACCCTAAAAATGGACCAATAATGACTTTCTTAAAATTTGTCAAAACTATTTTTAAAGAGCAAAGTAAACATTTTTTTTAAAAGTTAATCATATTTAAGCACTGCACCTCGATCTGCGCGTAAACAGCGTGAGGCTCGTTTCTAAAAATATAATTTAAAAAAAAAGCAAAAAGTATTTTAAGAATTTTAGACAATTTGGTATAATTAATTATACCACTAATAAATTAAGTATACTACTCATTAATATGACAATGGTGAAATACTACATCAAATAAATAAATGATACCTGATTCACAATAAAAATTGGGCCTTCTTCTGATTTGTGTATAATAGTACATAACGCGTCGAGTGCGGAAAGTAGCATTTTGCATGCGAGTGTGGAGTTTGCACCCGAGCGACAGCGAGGGTAGTATAACCACACGAGCAATGCAAAATGCCGTTTTCGCTCGAGTTGCGTACCGTACTTTATATACGATTGTTAGATTTAAATAATAAATACAGAAAAATATAAACTTGCTGTATGTAAGTTCGTATCTCTCTCTTGATAAAGATGGCATTAATTATTGAGTTGTATTTTTTGCCGAATTAATTATTTCTGGAGGATTATTATTCACCACATTTTCGTCCAAGTCACATGATTCACTCATTGTTTTTCACTAAAAACTCGATAATAAACAGTTACTTTAATAAAAGAACAGCAAATTAGTTTTGTTAAATGTAAACAAACTCGCTAATCGTGCGTAAAGCTGAAGAATTCCTCTTTTTTACCGCCCTAGGGTGGTAATGAAGAGGAATTCTTCAGAACTATGAGACGCGCATGCGCAATGAATACAAGTACGTAAAGAATCACTTTCTACGCATCTAAACAGAGATACAACGTTTATATTTCGTATCAATCGTAGATAAAAGCATATAACGACTAACTTTCAGTAACGGATAATGTCTTCCTTTGGGCGAGTGCTTTCCAGATTACTAATACTTTTCTATTTGAGTGTTTCCTTTCACCTAGAAGTAAACCTATCGAGGGTTAAAGTGAAGAAAACAGGACATCAAACTTTCCTTAAGATTTATAAAGGGTTGTTCGATTTAGTTGGCATCTCTGAAAATTCTTATCTCTCTTTCATTTTATCTTTGATCTTAAACTAAAAAGATTCCAATTCTCCCGTGTTCTCCATCTTCTCTTTTATTAAAGTTTTTACATTATAGTTTTATATATATATATATATATATATATATATATATATATATATATATATATATATATATATATATATATATATATATAATATATATATATATATATATATATATATATATATATATATATATATATATATATTCAGATCAGATCTTAAAACTGTGAAAAACCTTACTATTGCATTTGCACTGATAATGATTGTACCCCATTTGTGAAACCTTTGTAACATAGATAAATTTATAAATTTGCAATCAAACATTTAATATATTGTTCTACCTTTAAATATATTATTATGAATTTATGTGCTACATGCAAATCTCTTAACGTTATCAACCCCCAAACGTATATTAATGTTCTACTCTACACGGAATACGAGTCCCAAATGAATACATCGTATAATATATCAACCTAAATATCAAGTTATTAAGATACGAGCGCACATTTATTCTTTAAAGTAAAAAGTAGTAGAAAAATGGGGTGGCAAAACGCTGGAGCCCTGGAGCAATGACGTCACGCCCCCTGACCCCTACAAGGACATGTCAAGGTCACCGGAAACCGCCCCCCGACCGCCCCCGACTCGTGTAAGGACATCTCAAGGTCACCCCCCCCCCTTCAAGGTCACCGGTACCGCCGTCTCCCTCTATTTCTCCGACGCTCCCGCATGCAGTATAAATAGATGTCAAGGTCATTCCGACAGGAAAAAGAAAAATCATCCAACCGCGAAGTGCGGGAAATCAACCAACCGCGAAGTTATTCACCGAGTTAATTGAACGATTAAATTAACCGGCTATTGCTCATCCCCCAGTAATCTCAGTACAACTTCATAGGAACAGTAATCATGCTAATAATATTTGAATAAATAAGTAATAATTACAAGCTTACACATCTCCCCTACTATTTTATTATTGTTGATAATAAGTCAACATACAATGTACACATATAGTTATTAATATAGTCATAATGTTAAATATATTCGAGTTAATTGAATGACTAAATTAACCGGCTATTGCTCAGCACCCCTGTCCTAGTGTGAGTCTTCTCATACCATTTTATAATTACTAAAATATAAAGAATAACAATACTACTCTCATAATTATATGATGAATTATTGTCCTCAATGGCTCAGTGAGAAAAATGCTAAATCTTTAGTCTACTACACCGAAAATCATTTTCCTAGACATAGTTATTGTTATTTTATTTTTTCCCAAAGTGTCACAAATCAGATAATACAATTATGTATTTTCCCCTTCTCATAGTAGCAGACATGGCCCACAAGCGATGAGGGAGAACCTACCTTATATAAAATGACATCATCTCTCTCTCGTTGCATTTCTTCTTTTATATAAAAATATATATATATATATATATAATACACGTGTTTCTCCATATTAACCTATCTATATCTTATAAATACTAAGGAAATAGGTATCTTATGAATGTAATCAAGTCAATAACAAGACATTTCAGGTTTAACAAAATATATTTTGTCGTAATAAATAATTACATGACATATAAACATTGTTTAATATTTTATTATAGCTTGATTGAAGCTGCCTATTTGCGATGTCCTCGTAGCGTCTCCTTATCCTCCACGATAAATGAGATATTGTAAGCTTTTCCAATCCGTCCGTGATACCTGAGGTACATATTGGGCGCAGCGTTGTAAGCGTCGGCCTGTCCTTTTGTAATTATACTGACGATCCGTTTCGGAAGAAAAACGTCGACATCCTCCTCCTCTAGTTTTTCTGTACATTGCCTGTCGTCGTCATAATGTTGATGCAAGGCTAGAGTTGCTACGAGTCCAGTTCCATGTGTAGCACTGCTCACCAATTGAAATGACTGGATAAAATAAGATTCGCCTTCAGTAAGATCTTTAAGCTGAATGCGTCGCTTAAAGTCGATGGCTTCATTAAGTTTGTTGCACAAAGACATAGTGAGTGATGTAGTTTATAGGTTGACTTGTAGAATAAGACTGATACCTGTAGATCGAAGAGCGACTAGCTTTTAAAGGTGTCTAGTTAAGTGGAGGGGGAAACTGGATACTCAGTAGGGTATAATTCTGCCAAGTCTTTTCGGATATTCACTAGCGTCAAGGCGCAACAGTAACAGATACATTCGTCCGGACCTTTTTCACATTTGATATCATTCCATTCGCAAGCAGTGTAGTGACTATTTGGATAGTCAAAAATACGCTTTTTACATATTTTCGAAGACTCCTTAAGGAAATTGAGGGACGATGCAACAGAATCAAATATGATCTTCCGCGGATCGTCTGCTTTAATGTTCGGATAATCCACTAGAAACTTTAGGTAGCGAATGGAGAGACGTACATCTGCTAGTTCCTCCATGATTAGATGTTGACTGAACAATCCGGTTGTGTAGGATATAAGTCCTCCAACTCCTCTAGGATATTTACAAGTGCAAAGGCACAAACATGACAGATACATTTTTCCGGACCTTTTCTTGTACAACTATCATCGTTCCATATGCAAGCTGTATAATGACTATTTGGATATTGATGTTTACGTCTTCTACATACCGTCGCACTTGATTTGAGGAACATGAGGGAGGCCGCGATAGACTCGAATTTTCTCATCCGCGGATCGTCCAATTCGAGGAGTGGATATTCCAATAGAAACTTCCTGTAGCCAATGCATCGACGTAACTTTTCAATCTCCTCCATGGTATCAGGTGAACGACTGAAGACCCGCTCTCCCTAAGCACTTAATTTAAGTAGCTCATCTAGATCATAGTCATCTACAATGTCGACGGTTTGTGGTGGTGGAGGGGGTGGTGGTGGTTGTTCTTCGCCTATCTTTAACCGGACAATTAGATCCAATGCTAATTTAATTTGTTGGATCTTATCCAGTAAAGACAGGGTTTCGACAGCAGATAAGGTGATGTTTTCCGGATGTCTGGATAACATTGAATCGATCCACGATGGTCGGTACGACAAGTCGGTCTGGACGGTGCGAGTAACCGGTTGATGTAAACGTATGATAAGATGCTTTCCGCTGAGTACTACATCTTGACTGGTTTCGACCGCTTTCCTCTTCCTATTGGCAGTATCATTTTTCTTGAGGTACTGTCGCAACTCATCCTCTCTTTGCACCAGCAGAACCCAATCAGCCATGGTTATAAAGAAGGGGGAGCATGACGTACCATCCAAACTTCTGATTGCAATCATCACCGATGACTTCTTAGTCAAGCCTACGACTATACATTTCTTCATAGGCTCGAGTAGAAAAGTCCAATCCAATACGAGGTGCTCCATTCTATGCTCGATATTGAACTAAATGTATAGAGAGATCTTTGTTAACAATTTAACCCAGAGGGGGGAATAGATTCACGGTTGGTTGCAAGGTTGTGGCGGGCGGAGTGGAACAGGCACATGGCGTGAAGGTTACTACCTCGCGTGTAAGTAAGAGTTCAGGGTCGGTTATATCCGGGAACAATACATGGAGGCACACTGCGTGAAGATTTAATTTCACTTGACAATTTAACGTCTAGACATGAAAGAGAGCGACATGTATAAAAAAGAGAAAGAGTCATTTGTGTAGCTCTTTCAAGGGTATCCAGGTGTTTTGAGAGGATGGTAGTCCAATCCACTTGACAAGTGCTCGACCCTTATTTCGTCGTACAATATGTTCGACTAAATAATACTCTGGATATTGGGTTTTTTTCAACTCCTCCTCGTAAAACTTGCCTAGGATCGGTTGTCCTGCAGAATCGACTAAATTGTACAGGGGTACGTCACGTTGAAACACCTGATTCACTTGAAACTGTTCGTTAGTCCAATTGGGCGTGTATCCTTTGGTAAAAAGATGCTTATGTTTACTGATGCGAACCCAGTCACCGACATTAAACTTTGGTTTTCGACGTTTACCCTGCCTAGTACTCAAACGTGCGACAATTGTCGACTCATGCCTTTTGGTCACATCAATAGGTCTCATGCCTATAGAGCGATGTATTCGACGGTTGTAAGTGTCCACCAAACTGTCTACATAGTCCACCCACTTGTAGGCACCGAGTAAGCTAAAATGTCGCCACATCATTTCCTTAAGTGTGCGATTAAAGCGTTCAACAATGGTCGCCTTAAGCGGACTATAGGTAAAGTAATGATAGATCCCCTTGTTTTTTGTAAGTGATTTAAACTCGGAGCCTCTAAATTCCAACCCCTTGTCCGTATGCAACAGGGTCGGTGACAATCCGGATTCATCGAAAATTGAAGCCATTGCTGCACTCACCTCCTTACTGGTTTTTCTCTTGAGCGGTTTCGCCCATGCTCTTTTTGAGCCGCAGTCGATAACAGTCAGAAGGTATCGGTATCCGCGGTCCGGCACGGTCATTTCGACCAGGTCGGCTTCCCATAAATCGTCGAGGACACCCTTGATGACGACTCTGCTCCTAGCAAACCGTTTCCGAGCCGGAGCGTGTATCTCCCGGACAAGTCCCTCTTTAACACTTGTTGTCATGACTCAAGCCGACTACACAATGACGTCGGCTTCGCGCAGCTCTTCCAATATGGACTGTATTTCGTTGTAATGCGAATTGTTACCGGCCTGAGTAGACGCGTTTATGAGACGTAAACGATCGACGAGCTCGTTGACATTGTTCCAGTAAACATAGTCCACGGGACGATTGGTAACACGCTTAAAAAAACCCTTACCCCTGACCGGCGGCGGATTTTTCGAAGCCTTTCCAGGCGGGTCCGGATTGACCAATTGTTTTAAAAGTTTGCGATACTTGGTGCCCGACGAATTGAAAACTCTTAAACTGGAATAACCCTGTCGTGCCGCGTTTGACTGCAAAATAATTTCCTGGTAATTGGCCAAGTCCTCGGCTGAGTAATTGGTGGGTTCGTAGAGGAAGAGCAAGTTAAACAGACCGTCGGTGGCCGGGTAAGGTTTTCCCTTGATATAAACGTTGTCGTAATCTAGCTTCATGTCACTATCGCCGATAACAATGTTTCCCTCTGAGGTGACTCTAGGTCCATAGACTGTGTCCATTTTCCTATCGATGGGTTCACCCGTGAGCAAATGTTTGACAAAGGGCCGTCCGTAAACACTGATGTCACCTAAAAGCATGTTCAACTGTTTGGATCCCTGTGGTGACGAGAGATAGGTTTTAAACTGCGGGCTACTTGTAGGAGTCGATTGAGCGCGTTTACTGGCAATGTTTAAAGGTTTGCGTAGAGGTGAGGAGGGCGATGATAAAGGTTTGTGCGTTGGCGGCGTTGTTTGCGATCGCGTAGCCATTATTGCACCGAGTTTTCGACGAAAGGCCGGTGACTGCGCACCACGTGAGCTTTCCGCTGCCATTTTAGCCGACGATTGCGGCATTTGTGTAGAAGCCAAATCTGGTTCGAAGGCAAATGTCTCTTCATCATCGTCAGCGGGGGCGAGTGCGGGGGCGAGTGCGGGGGCGATATCGTCGGCACTTTCTTCATCCCATTGCGTCGCTGCAGTCGAGTATTCTTTTGCGTCCCTAGCAGCTGTGGTCGACACATTTGTTGTTACGTCGGGTCGGTACGTGGTCGACATGAGCAGAGTTTTGTCCAGACTTTGAGCAATATTCTGCAGGGGGTCCATAAGGGGTTTTACGCTCTCCTCTGTGATTCTCTTGACGGCCGCCCTTCCCGAGCGCAATAGTTTATTCTTCTTGCGAATGACATCTCGCGTTTTGATCAAACGTCTTTTCACGTCCTTACTCGTCGATTGCATTTTGACGACTGAACGCCTCGCCCAATTTGTTGAAAATTATAAACTCGTCGAAACCGCGACGAAACCTACCATTATCGATGGGTGCCTCTTTGTCAATGACTAAAAATCCGTATTTCTTACTCCAACATTGGACGCACAACTCGTGAAATTTTGTCCATGACATGTCGGTGTTGACATGATCGTCGTATACATGTCGGAGGTTTGTATCGTCCATTTTAAACAGTATAAGCATGTTACACTGATCTCGGATACAATGTTTTGGAACGTTTGCGTACGATTGCGAAAGGTAAAACGAATCGACACCCGCATGTCTACCTCGGGTAAAGTATTGTTTCATCCGCTCCTGTTTCTCCATCATTACGTCGTCAAATATAAAGATCGAGTTTTCCCCGACCTGTTCAGGTTCTACGACCTGGTCAAACTCATTTGTAGGATAGAAACCGATTTCGGGCATACCCCTCAGCACTTTGCTCAAATACCTGTACTTTGGCTGGTCCAACGTTTTGGCGTAGAGGTACACATTGTCAAACCTCAGTCCGTTTATATGCAATAAAAGCGACACCATCAAGTGGGTCTTACCGCCGCCCGATGAAGCGCAAATAAGCGCTCGGATCGGGTGACGTCCAAATAGACGACTGTGTCGACAATTTATCCCCTCGTGAATGTCATCACCATCTACTAGTTTCAACACGTCAAACGACGTGCTCTGTTTGACGAATCGCATTATACTAAGAGGTAAAGGATTTCCAATACTATATTTATAAAAAAAAAAAAAAAACAATAGACAAGTTGTGTGTAAAAAGTAGGTTTATTATTCTTTTACACTGTATAAAATTTTAGTTTATACCACAAATACAGTTTCGATGCCTGGTCCCTGGCGCAGACGTAGTTATCACCGCTGTGCCTGATGCATGCGAGGCGGGGCATCGATGTCCAAAAGTTTAGATTTTTAAGTGAGGGACATCCCAGTTGGTCGAGATCGGTAATGTTTGTACTCACTCCGCATGTATGTAGAAATTTTGATTTTTCAAGTCCCTTCACATAGACTTGATCGTAGCAGTTGTTGAGCACTTGCAATAGGGGAATCAGATGATGATATTCTACATCTCCATCCTCCCACGATAAACCGTGAAAGTGCTCTCGAAGCCATTTATTGTCCCTGGTGAGAGCCGTCGAAGAATCCTTTGTAGGGGGTGGTTTGAACAGATACCAGCTCATGGCACCGGTACCTACGTCAATGATGGCCAACTCCTTGACGATAAAACCGCCCGCAGCCCGATTGTTGCAGGTGTTACAGGACTTCTTCAAGTCTCGAAAGCAAATTATATCGACAATGGCGGCTTTCATTGTGTTGACTGTCGATCCGAGCTTGAAACACAACACCTTATATTCATCCTCTCCCCTCTCCAATAATGGCAATTACGCATTCTTTGTTACAATGCCTGTGAGAGGATAATGAGTAACGAGTTGATCGTGTAAAATCAGGCAATATGCACTTGTGCCTTCGGGAATATTAGCAGACGTTTCAAACTCTATCTTGATGTCCACAGAGGCCGAAGTCACAGACTCCACTTGTCGACTGCAATCTAGCACAACAAACGGTGCGTCCCTGATAAACTCCTCGTATGTCAGCATGGGATGCGCCTCGGATCGGCCGTAATAGGAGCGTTGAAAGTCGGCGTACATTTCATACAACCATGCTAATGTTTTCTTGGTAAAGTTCAAATTTAAATTGTCATAGGGGTACGACTCGCTTCCAATGTAAAGACGTACATTTTTCAAAGCACACGCATCAAACTTGTTAACGTCCTTTTTCTGTTGGTTGATCCGACCCGTCTGCAAAGCTAAAATAACGTAGCGAGGCTTCTCCAATTGCGTGCTAGTTTTGATGGTCCATGTATGGTTCTGGGTCTGAGGAAGAATGGGATATGTAAACAGGTTCCACGTACGGAATGCCATCGATATGGGGACGTTACGCTCGAGTAAGTTAAGCATGCGAAGTTTCTGAAGATCGTTCAATGTAAAATAGGGGAGTTTCCACTTGATACTTGTAATATCGACTTTGTTTGTGGCCTCTCCTACGGGCTCGGCAGAATCGATAGGTATAAACATGTTGTCGTCCTTGTTGGCCCGGAGTAAAATCAACTCGAGACGGGAATTCATCAGGACTCGCTTGTAGTCTTCGGCAAAGCCCAAGACCGTGTCCAAAGGGATGCACATGCTAAATTCACCAGTGGTCTTGTTCAAAGCTTGATTGTAGGACTTGTCAGTTGTCGGTAACATCCATCCGGCGGACTGTAGTCTTTGCGCAGTGGCTTTGCTGAAACTCGAGTAACCCTTTAAAGTAGAAGTGATACCGGGCATCCTGGTCTGATCAATTTCGACGCCATTCAACTCAAGACGAATGTCGCTAAATGCGTGAGCGCCGGCATTTGATGCAAGCGTGTAGAGCACAGGTGGCGGTGTCATCTTTCCCTCGATGCAAATGAAGCTTTTTGATGGCAATACGTAGGTGTCGGGCTGTTGAAAGGGTATCCTTATTTCATCGGAATTGTCAAATTTACTCGACGAATAGGGTAGATGACTGTGGTACTCTAGTTTTACTATGGAATCGTCGAATCTTGGCGTTTTTGCCAAATCTAGCAATGTGGCGGAATCCATTGTTGCGAATTTTAAAGCCGAGATTCTGTAAATACTCGCGATTGACAGATGTTAGCCCAGTGACTTGTTGTTGTCTACTGAAGTCTACAATATCGACGGGTCGGTATTTAAAGTCAATCATTACTACGCTTAAGATGAATACGAACGGTAATCGTCTCTCCGCGAAAGTCCACCGGTCGGCCCTCTTGATCCTTTATTGAGATATTAACAGACGTGAGCGTATTTGTTAATGTGTGCAAGTAGACAACTGTCTGTGGCACTTCGACTATCTTGTATCCCGGAGCTACTGTGGGAAAGAACTGATGCAGGACATGAGACTCTTCACCATTTATATACGAACCGGTGACAATATTACATTCTACAGACAACGCGTTAACTTTGAATATGTCGACAATTGTATCCGAAACACAGCGATCATTTTTCTCCAATATTTTCGGTTCAAATCCGAGAATACTTCCAATACTGTTGACCGATTTAAAGTTTAAGTTTTTATCCTTACTAATCACAGTACAGGTGAGCGAGTTGCGTTGCTCCTTCACGTCAATATCGTACTTGGAGAGCTCCTTAGCAATATCACTAAGTTCGTAAGAGCCTTTGGGGAGTTTTATCATGTCACCCACTATAATCTTGCTATACACTATACTCGAACCTATGACCACTGGAGCTATATGCTCTATGTTAGCCTCGAGTATTGTACCGCGCTCAAAGCCGAAAGTGGTTAAAATTGTATCTTTTAAATCGTTGAATAATGTCTTGTTGCTTTTTATTACTACTCGTCCGCCTTTTATAGCGAATCTTATTTCAACACCTTCGGGAAGATTAGTTTGAATATTAGCAGTAATCTGTTCGTAAGTGGGATTTTTCGGTACAGTAAATACTATGTCATTATACATGAGATAAATTCGGTTGTTGGTCTCGTCTACGTTCGGAATAGAATTGTACGCTTCAAAGGACAACAGACCGCATACCCAATTACCATCGTTCAAATGCACCGGCGGGAAAAACTCGCTAGTGAGAACCGATTTGTCACCGGTGAATGTTAACGTTAGAGACATGACTGACTCTAGACAAAGTCAACAAGTGTAATATATAGTAGGCTAGAGATCACTGCACAATATGACTGCTAGTATCATGCATAAATGACCGCAGATAAACGTGTCAAATGGTTGTATTTGACGTTGGTTGTAGAATATTGTTGTGCCTTCCAAATAGTCGACCAGTTCGTGAGGGGGAGACAAATCGCCATACGGGTCGAAATACACCGCTCTGTAACCGTCAACATAATACAACACCCAATGACTGCCGGGTTCACGCCACGTTTGCAAATTGATAATGCCGCATTCAACGTTCCGTCTTATTTTTGGCAAGCGATCGCGCATAAAGACTCCGCGAAACTTGCTAAGGCAAAGCCGGTCTGTTAACGCACGTTTCATATCGTAATCGGTCAAAGGGCGTGCAGGAAGGCTCACGGTTAGTTTTTTGAGCTTACATAGAGTCCGAGTCCTTTTCTATACGGTCTCAAATATAGTCCCTTACCGAGCGCCACCTCCTCCATCTTTTTGTTGTGCCTCCTGGCCTCCTCCAAAGCTTGACTAGCCTGCCGACCTTCGTTTATGGTCTTGACCAAACTGGCCGCCCCGCCTGCAACAGAACCGAGAGCGGCCAAAGCCGGAATCGCGGCCATAAGAAAAGGTAAAATACCTCCTCGCTTCGGCACCGGTATTACTCGGGGACGATGACTAGCTTGACGAGTGCTAACACCTAGTTTTGCGGCACGCAGAGCCGCCACAGTTTTCTGATGAACGCTTTTACCGTTCCCAGCCTTTTCAACAGCGAGCCTGGCCAGTGAAATTGCCTTCCTAAGTTGATTCGGAGCGTTTTTCTTTGCTCGTTTTTTACCGCCACCGCCGAGTTTCCTTTTGACTTTCATAGCCGTTGTTACCGACCAAGCAGCTGCTTTTTCGCCAAAACTCGAGTCCAGTGCCTTTACACGTTTCCAAGCCGCTTCCTCCAAACGTCGGTCTGCTTCGGTTCTAGATTTTTGATTTGCGTAAGCAATATCGTGTTGCTTACAAGCGTCGTCCAACGGATTGATCCCCGCCTGACCCAATCTCTTTTGAAGTTTAGTACCGGGACCGCAAAACCGGTAGCCGGGCAAATGTAGTTCTACCGGTAGACTGTCAACTAACTTGTTTATCACTCCTCCACGACCTTTCTTACGAAGTGCTGAACGCATACTGATGTAACACGTATTTAGCACTCTGTTTTTATATTCGCGCGCGATAACAAATATGTATATATTTTTTATGTAGATAGGGCCCCACCTCGCCCTATCCTGTGGTGACCAACCAATGTGTTTTGTCACCTCCATTGCCGATGTGATGTGTTCCGATGTCGCCGTGCCTTCGACATCTCTCCGCCGCCGCCGCTCTCCGATCGATGTTGTCCCCGAGATGTATGCGCCCTACTACTCTGCGTTTTCAATGTCGCTACCGCCTGCGACATCGAGTGACCTGTCTTCATCGACCTCCATTATTCGATGGTGACCATGGGCAAGGGTTGAGATCTTATCCGGTAAAATGTGACGTTTGTCGTCCAGTGAAGAGAGAGCCAATTTATTTATGGCTACGGTGTATAGCCTAAGGCGATAGGAGCGTATAAGGTTGAACTTAGTAGATATTGTTTTTGATTCAAAGAGCGCTCGTTTAAAATCTTCAAAGTCTAGCTTATTTTTCACCGCGCTCTTTTTAACTCCTTTGGCCTTTTTAATATACTCCGTGCCATCAATTTCGATGGCGTACATTTTGGCTCTCAATCCGACAAACGTCTTTATTTTTTTGCCCGCGGTCTCATCTTTAAATTTCCCCAAGACTTGTTTGTTGGCTGACGAATAACACGGATGGTCAGGGGGGAGGTTGCTAAAATCAAACTCATGACCGAGAGCTCGGAAAGCTTCGACTCTCCAGTCTTCGTCAGCCGTCTTTATAGTGTAAATAAAACTGTCCGTATCTGTGTAGGCAAGTGTGAGTCGTTCGGGACCGTAATGCCGGATCATTCGGTCATAGTGGAATGTGAGCATTCTCAACTTTGCATGTTCGAGAATGGTCATACCTGCGTAGATTGGCTTGTCGAAAAGGATCTCTGTCTTGGACATATGAATCGAAACCAGATTTTCCTCTATAATAACCCTACTCTTAAAATTTGGTTTTGCAATTAGTTTCTCTGCACTACGCCAATTTGTCACTAACCGCAAATCCATCCGGCTGCGTACATTTTCGATCGTTTTCCCATAATTTGCGTTATTATATAGCTTATATAGATCCTTTTCGAATGCGCTTTTCGCGGTCAGGCGCCGCTGATTGTTCACATGGATGAACGGCGCTAACCATGCAGACTGTCGAAAGCCGACGACTCTGTGGACAGTTTTTAATTCACACCCGTGTGCTACAACAAACTGGAGCAATTTGTAGTGTAGCACATATTTAGTCTTGGGGCTGAGGGTTCCAACAAGTTTAACATAGGCAGAGCCAGCCGGTTTTATCCGTTCGGGCAGAGGTGGAAGGTCGTTAAAATAATCGTGTAAATGTTCCGGGATGTCTATGTCCACCTCTGCTATGTATCCCAAATCGGATTTGTCAGACACAGTCAGCAAATTTACATCGCGTGGATCAACCCATCGGAAATCGCACATCGGCAAAGGTTCTGACGATGCGAGTCCATATAGGTTGTTTGCGTCGATGTAACACATTTGCTGACTATTGTCCGATTCTACAAATCTTTGGCTCACCTGTGTAAACCCTCCGCGGATGCCACGTTCGATAAAAAGCATCATCGAGTAATCAGTTATGAGGTCTAGTTGTACACCGGTAATTTTCAGCATGCCGTTGAAAGCCAAACCGGGAAGACTGTAGTAGTTGGCCACCTCCAAGTTATAGTCCGAGTGGAAAAACTCCCTCCGGAAGTTCTCAAATACTTCGGCGAGAAGGTAGACATCGGTCCGGAGGTACAGCTCGGAATATTCTCTGAGGTTTTTAATTTCAAATTGATTCCAAATATCAACAGCGTGCTTGTATTCGTCCTCACTAATCCCCGATTCATTTAATCTGCTGTAAAATGATTCTCTTGGCGGCAAAGAGGTCTCGTCCAGTTTCTCCCAATCGCTCATGTATTCATAGGGCATCTGTCCTTTGCGCAGCAACAACTCTAGCTGCCTGCCTGCATAGAGTTTGGGCAGAATGGTAAAACGGTCAGGAGTCATCGTTTTTACAAGAGCGTCTAAACTGGATGGTAGGAATCTAAATGAATCGAGGAATCGAAGCCAGATTTTGCCCTGTGTGCAGATAATCTCTTTGGAAAATGAAATATATTTCTCAGAGGTATCTGCAATCACTCTAATCTCTCCTCCGAATTTACCCAGCTCGCGAACAATAAATTTATTGTCATAACCGGATCCGAAGTGGAGAATGACTGGCAGGAAATTTGCCTTTCTGGCGGCAACGTTACAACTCTTGTGAGCGGCACCTCTGTAACGCCCAGTGATGTGGCAATGTTCGACACATTTAACATCCGTATCGCTGGTGTAACCACGGCCGCAGAGATAGCATGTGATGGCGGACTCGTGTGCTAAAAGTTCTTGGTCGCTCATAATAACTGGAGTGTTTAGTGAGTAAAAACCAAGTACTTTTGCGGCGATCCCTGCAAGGGTCAAAATTAGTTTGTTGGCTGCGTCCGGTCCCGTATAAATAATGTCCTTGTTGAAGTCTGGGTCTTCGTCTGTATGTATGTCGCTTTTTACATACAGGCCAAAGGACATTATCTGGTGCTCTTGAATTTTATTGGTGTATGAGCGGTAGTGGACGCCTGTAGAGTCGGTTGATGCCGGTTCGCATGTTGATATTGGCCCTAAAAGTGCTTCTGTGTCACAGTACGCTACAAAAGGCATTCGGACCTGATTTTTTCCGCCAACAAACTTTAATTTCGCCTCTTCTCCCTCGGGCATTATCATTCTAGCCGGCTGTTCAATACATTCGCTTTGATGACGTCTTAACTTTTCCTCCTTTTTTATCCCATGTTGATCGTGAAAATGTGAGAAACAATTACGACAAACTGCGATAGATTCACGGTGTTTTGTAATTTGTGAGTGGATCAACCTCTCAAAGTTGAAGATTCTAACAAAGTGGTTATGTTCGTTTGCGCTGAGGAGAAGCAGATCGATATTCTCGTCAGTTTTTATTTTACTAACTCTATATGGATAGATTAAATTCTTCTCATCCAGCGCAAAAACGTTTATTCGAATCTTGTTTTGAATTTCGAACTTTGGAATGTCTTTTAACAAAGTAGGAAAAGTTAGTGAATCAAAAGTGTACAGTCTCCCCTCAGGTACGCGTGATAGCACTGCACTTTTAAAACAATCGTCCTCGTCCGGATACTGGGTATGGTCACAGGACTGAGTTTTGACTATCCAGTCCGGCAAAGGTATATTACATGCTGACTTGAGCGGATTTAGTTTGCTCAGGTTCATCACAATGGAGTCTATCGCGCTTAACTTTAACCCTGAGGGAGTGCCCTCATAAGTTTGTATCTCCGACTCGATTTTATCTACGCCCTTGAGCAGTATTTCATCGATATCGGACATCTTATAAACAGCTACACTTTTAGTCTTAAAATTGCGCTCAAAACTATTTTTCAATATGGGATGTTCGTATGTAGTTTCGAGTGCAAAATTAACCATGACAGCCGGCCAGTCTTCGAGATGGTGTTCAATTTTTTGTCTAATTACATCGAGAGTCGATGTAAAATAGGACTTTAAATTGTTTGCGCCTTCCTTATTTGGAATTATATAGGTTACTAGATTCTTATTGAAGGCACTTCTAAGTATTATAACACCACTCTCTTCATCGCGAGGGAGGTTAACACGGGCCGCCTTTGAACGTTTTGAACGCAGGTCACTTTTACAGATTCTGTTATGGTCATGCAAGAGTAGTTTAGTTAGAAAATCCGATCCGCAGACTTTGCATACATGTTTCCGCCCCTTACACAATGCAATGTGAAGTTGATAAAAATCGTTTCTATTCCCAATCGTCCTTTTACATTTTGGACAATAATTACTCTTCTCCTGAGCGCATACTGTCTTTAAGTGTCTTGTCAAGTTACGTTTTACACTAAACTCCTTTCCACATTGCGTACACTTGAGTCCGACATTCCTTCTGCAAAATGGAAACAAACAAAAATAAATACCTCAAAACACATTCAATCGGCTAAGATACAAATAAATTAACATTTTTTATCTTTCCTCATATACAAATTATACTATAAAGATTAGCGCAATAATTATTTACAAACACATGCGTGTGTCAGACTAATGAGGTAAGACAGGATTATTCTCTTTCCTATACAAATTATGATTATAAAGATTAAATCAATAATTATTTACAAACACATGCGAGCGCCAAACAAATGTGATAAGACAGGATTATTCTCTTTCATATGCATAGTATCTAGGTTAGTTAAGCGATTATTTCATCAATACGTTCATGAATTATCTAAAATTTTCCAACACGTCTTGTCGTTTTCAACAAGGTCTTGTTTGCTAGGTTATTTATAAGTATAAATTCATCATAAAGATTTTCTTTATTTATTTTATTTATTAATGTTAGTTGTTAAATATTATTCTTTCAAATTTTAATGATATTTTTCGCATTGTGAATGTTAAAGTTAGATTTTGAAGGTACATACCTCCTTGTACTCGAGGATGAAGTTGAGGACGTAGATGGCACATCCATATCAGTCCCACTTGTAGTTGTATTTATGTTTATCTTGTAGTGTTCGTTCAGATGTTTGCACAGAACTAATTTTTACTAGTCGCAGTTTGGGTATATATACAAGTTTGGGGAGGCCATTTTTCATTATTTCAAGTTATTTCTCATTAGACAATCCGACTTTCTGTAAAAGTCATAATTGCCAAAAATACATAATTGTATTATCTGATTTGTGACACTTTGGGAAAAAATAAAATAACAATAACTATGTCTAGGAAAATGATTTTCGGTGTAGTAGACTAAAGATTTAGCATTTTTCTCACTGAGCCATTGAGGACAATAATTCATCATATAATTATGAGAGTAGTATTGTTATTCTTTATATTTTAGTAATTATAAAATGGTATGAGAAGACTCACACTAGGACAGGGGTGCTGAGCAATAGCCGGTTAATTTAGTCATTCAATTAACTCGAATATATTTAACATTATGACTATATTAATAACTATATGTGTACATTGTATGTTGACTTATTATCAACAATAATAAAATAGTAGGGGAGATGTGTAAGCTTGTAATTATTACTTATTTATTCAAATATTATTAGCATGATTACTGTTCCTATGAAGTTGTACTGAGATTACTGGGGGATGAGCAATAGCCGGTTAATTTAATCGTTCAATTAACTCGGTGAATAACTTCGCGGTTGGTTGATTTCCCGCACTTCGCGGTTGGATGATTTTTCTTTTTCCTGTCGGAATGACCTTGACATCTATTTATACTGCATGCGGGAGCGTCGGAGAAATAGAGGGAGACGGCGGTACCGGTGACCTTGAAGGGGGGGGGGTGACCTTGAGATGTCCTTACACGAGTCGGGGGCGGTCGGGGGGCGGTTTCCGGTGACCTTGACATGTCCTTGTAGGGGTCAGGGGGCGTGACGTCATTGCTCCAGGGCTCCAGCGTTTTGCCACCCCATTTTTCTACTACTTATTATCACAGAATAAAAGCCAGTTGTTTTAATTTAAATTTGGTTAATTTTACATTCAAATTTTAATTTACAAAACCAAACTTGTTATTAATTTAAATACAAAGCCTTAATTTGATAATTAAATGTAAAAAAAAAAAATATATATATATATATTAATAATATAATTATTATTGTAATTAAATTTATGCAAATTAATACAATTAAATATAATTTTATTGCTTCATTAAGAGCCAAAATAAGATTGTTATTGGTCCAATAATAGCCTAAGTTTAATCTAATTATAATCAATGGTAGGAATAATAATCAAGTTAGATTTCCAGTGGCGACCAAGTCTCATATCGAAGGAGTCCAGATACATTCCCCTGCTCAACGCCATTGCACCAAAAAACACCTAAAACTTAATTAGAATATTGAACATTATCAGCAAATCTTTGATAATTTAAATAATAACTGTTAAATTACATTTTTACGAATGTATAATAGTAAAAATGATAACGAATTATATTTAATTTAATTTTATGTATTCATTTATGCTGAGGATTTATCAAGTAGATTAGCCTAAATTGTAATTGTAATTTTAGTCTGTAGTTCTAATTTTGATAAATTTTACGGGTTCTAATTATAGAAATTAATGTTAAAAATAAATTCTTTTTAAAACAATAATTTTTATGGTGTCGTTGAACTCAGTAACCGCGACCTAAAAACGATTTCGTTGTTGGCTTTAATTACTAAAGAATTAAATATTAAAACTAAATGTTGAATTCCTAAATATTCTAATAAGATACAGTTGTTCTATTTCACCACTTTAACATCTGGAAAGATGGAAAAATCAGAAATAGAAAATTCACCACTTTTTAATTTCTCATATAAAGAGAAAGAATTGAGATAGCGTGAAAATTCGATTTTGAGATTATGATGGATTCACATGTTTTGAGTTCCACTGAGTCCAAAAAAAATGGTTTTAAATAAATGTCTGTCTGTCACTTGTCATCTGTGTATACACGTGGGGCCTAAACTACTGGGCCGATTTTGACGAAATTTGACGTATATATGTTCAGAAAAATCATACCCAGAAATGAATTTTATAGTCTAGGAAAATAAGGAAAAATAGGAGAAATAATTGATAAGTTTTGAAACTTTGTGAAAACACTTTTAAGGGGTGTAGTAGTAAGAAACAGTAAAGTTCCCCCCTCCTTAAAGTCCAAAATTTACTTATTTTTTACTTTTTACGCAAAACGGTTTATTTTTTGAAGAGAAGTGTTATTGCGATTTGTTTATAGACATCGGTTAGACAAACGGCGTCTACGGTCTCGTTGCTAGACCAAAATCGCATGTCTATGATTTCCCATTCTAAATGGTAGACATTGTGCAACGTTAGGCATGTTGCGCAACTCGTCTACAAGTGTGGACACTAGACCTAGACCATAGACGGTCTCGCAACGTGTCTACTAGTTTGGACTAGGCTTTAGAACTTATAGTCCAGGAGATAGCGTGCAAGAAAGTGTCTGACTAACATCAAGCTAGAATTTTGTATACAAGTCAATCTTTTAGCGCCTTTTAAGAATTTGTGGCCGGCTAAGTTCGTCTGCAGGACATTGTTTGGCAAAAGGCGTTTGAAAAAAACAAACTTGTGGAGAGCGGCCATGTCTCACCAATTATGGTGGACAAAGTGATTTTCATGATCCTGAGTACAGAATTAGTTAGTAGACAAAATCAAGTCGATGTTATTTTCACACTTGGTAGGTTAGTTATTCAAATATTACTAATAATTTCAAGATAAAAAGAACTTTTTATATACTACGTTTTTAAATTTTCTGTTGAATCGCATGTAATGTTGATAGTATAATTGTTATTGTTATATAATATATAATGTTATTGAAAAAAAAAAAAAAATCCAAATTTATTTACTTCACATAAATGACAACCATTCAGAGAGCTGATCTTAAACCTATAAAAGGATAAATCTTTGTACAATGGATCTCCCCAACACCAAATCTAAAGCATACCATCGATATATTTGAAATAATATAATCGATAAATAATATAATCGATATTTCCTGTTTTGCTGTCATTCAATGTTTATCTATCACAAATTTGAGACCTGTCAAAATGAAAATTGCGTAAATATTGGATATGGCAAAACAAATAAAATAACTTGCGGATTTTTTCCGAACTAACATTCAGCACAGCAAAATTAGCTGAAAATTAATTAAATTTTGCTGAAAAATGGCTAAAAGTATTAAAATAATGCATTGTCATCGTGTTCTGAGCTATGCTAAAAGTTTCAAATGTCTAGCTATTCGGGAAGTTAGTTAGAAATCGATTGCCAGATTTGTACCGGACAAACAAACAAGAATGCAAGCTAATAAAAACGTAGTAAAAATCAACGTGGTCAGCTGTCGAGGGACAAATTAACATCGACTTGATTTTCGGTCTACTAACTAATTCTGTACTCAGGATCATGAAAATCACATTGTCCACCATAATTGGTGAGACATGGCCGCTCTCCGCCGGTTTGTTTTTTTCTAACGCCTATTGCCAAGCTATGTCCCGCAGACGAACTTAGCCGACCACATATTCTTAAAAGGCGCTAAAAGATTGACTTGTATACAAAATTCTAGCTTGATGTTAGTCAGACACATTTTTGCACGCTATCTCCTGGACTATTAATCCTTATTAGAGAAATTCAAATGAATTGTTTCTCTCAAAATTCAACAGAATAGTCAACTGTCCTTTTTCCTACTTCTAAATATATTTTTCTTCATCTTTTATTTTTATTTTTTTTTAGTTTTTCCTCGAAAAGCAGGACATAACAGGACTAAATTAAACTGGGGAAATTTTCTCCTGGTATTTTCATTTGTTAAAAAGCCTTTTCTAACTCAGCATTTAATTAACTCTCACTTAGTGTAAACCCTTGTTTCTAAAACTTTTCTCTGTGTGGAAAACTAAGGATAATTCGTATGATTTTTCCGAGGGCAGAAAGCGAGAATAAAAAAAGGTTTAAATGTTAGAGAGGATTTGGAACGAGACATTACTCCTTGTCCTCTAAACCTAACTTACTTAAGTGAAATTAATTCTAATCTTGGTGAATGAAACAAAAAAACTTTTTGACTTAATTATTTAGTTTTCTTGTTTACTGTACAGCTTAATAGTATTAAAACTTTCTAGTCTCTTCTTAATGTTAGACATTATTAAAACAAACAGATTAAACTAATTTTTATAACTGAAAATTAACTAAATGGTTATTTGTTCAATCTAGTTTATGACTAATATTTCATTTAAATGGAAATGGGTTAGAGGTGGTTAGAAGTGGTTAGAGGTGGTTAGAGGTGGTTAGAGGTGGTTAGAGGTGGTTAGAGGTAGTTAGAGGTAGTTAGAGGTGGTTAGAAGTAGTTAGAGGTGGTTAGAGGTGGTTAGAGGTGGTTAGAGGTGGTTAGAAGTAGTTAGAGGTGGTTAGAAATAAATGATTATTTGTTCAATCTACTTTATGACTAATATTTCATTTAAATGGAAATGGGTTAGAGGTGGTTAGAGGTGGTTAGAAGTAGTTAGAGGTGGTTAGAGGTGGTTAGAGGTGGTTAGAGGTGGTTAGAGGTGGTTAGAAGTAGTTAGAGGTGGTTAGAAATAAATGATTATTTGTTCAATCTACTTTATGACTAATATTTCATTTAAATGGAAATGGGTTAAACGCGCAATGTAAGCGTGCTGGGGATATGGCCTATTATGATAATATATTATATTGGATACATTCAATACAGTTGAGTCTCTCTAATCCGACATAAATGGAACCATGCCATGTCGGATTGCAGAGAAGTGTCGGATTACTAGATGTTTGATAATAAATAATTATTAAAACAGAAACAGAACACAATAAAACTAGCGTTTATTACGTGAGATATGAGTGTAGCCGCACAACGACTGATGGTTAGATTTTGTTTACAGTAGTGTCCCTGTGTTTCCCAGTTTCCCGTCTCTTTTAGTTTCTTATCTTACACGTGACAAGAGGGGAAGGGGCCGGATTACTGGACGTGCTGGATCGGGGAGGAATTTTTATTTAGTTCTTAATAAATATTATTATGTGTGTACGTTTGTTATATGCGTTTATATGTTATATTTTATTAAATAAGTCAGTATCTTTCAAGAATTTAAAAAGGTTTGTTACAATTTCTTCATTGTCACCTAAGAGTTCTGTTACTATTAATATTTATTTATTATTATATTCCATGACCATAAATTAAGAAAGTAATACATATTATACATCCACTTCATCATTAATTTCATGTTAAACACCGACCCAGACAAAGCGATATCATTAACCAACTGATAATAAATAATAGCAAAAGGTACCACAGCAAGAGGTAAAACTAAAAAAAAAAAAAAAAAATTATAAACAAGACTGTGTTATTTCGTACTCTGAGTAATGGCTTATTAGAAAATGAAATAATAATTTGAATTGCAATGTTCCTAAATAATTTTACATTAAATTAATTTTATTTTTATGTTTATAATATAAGCAATAAGAAATAAATCAAAAGGGACAAATCTAATACATAAAATATAAGTATGAAAATAAATGTATATTATCAAGAAGTTTTGAAGGGCTTATTCTTCGTTTAAAAATTAACAAAACAAAATCATCTTCGAACTTTGTATATTTGTTGATGAAAAAATATGAATATTACAGGTGGGTAATAACAGTTATTTTGCGGTAACATGTTATTACTGTTCTGCTATCAGGCAATAACATGTTATTTGAATAACAGGTAACATCCCCTCCAAGGGGGGGGGATAGCTTTCGATGCCAAGCCAAAAAAACGGGGGGGGGGGGGGGGGGGGGTAGGTATTTAACATAAATCCACAAATTATTATTAATTACGAATTATTGTTTTTAGTTATTTGTTGAAGGACAAAGGTGAAGGGCGAAATATAACTCTACATAAAGAATAATTTCATAATAAAACAGGGTTCCTTAAACTTAAAACGTGAACGAACCGACAAGCAAAATAAATTTAAATACCCTTTTTGAAACCGATAAGAGTCTATGATAATAATAATTGATGATATGTACATAAAAAATAGTTGCAGTAATGTGACGTCGTAGAGAGGTGTAATATAATTACATATAATTAAAGTTGTTCGAGGAAAATTGGTTCAGTAGAACTGGAGATAGAGTATATCCTATATAGAGATACCCGGAAGTGCGGGCCGCCTCAAAGAGAGGCGAGACTCTCTGGATAGGTAGGCAAAGTGGAGTTGGAGTTAACACTAACGCAACGCAAATAGATAAAGGTAATAAATAGCCCTAAGCCATAATGTAAGGGTCATCGGGACTCAGCAGAACAAGGTCCCATGCAAGTTAGAACCGAGCTCTACCCTACAACAGTGAAATCTTTGCCGTTTATAATAAAATTATTTAAACTTTAATAACAGAAACAGGGCAGAGAACAGAAAGAATCAGGATAACATTTACAAAACGATAACAGTAACAGCAACGAAGTGTTATCCTATAACAATAACAGCTCATTGCATCTTGTTCTTGTTACTTGAAATGTTATTGATTCTGTTATAAAGTAACAATAACAGATATGATCTGTTATTGTTATCAAATCTGTTCTGTTATCTCAGCTGTTATAATGTCACCTGTTATTCGATAACAGGACTTTTTCAATAACATGTTATCGGACGAACTGTTATTCTCCAATAACATATTATTGTAAACTGTTCTGTTATTTTCGACCCACCTCTAATGAATATACATAACATACATAATATACATAAGAATATACATTGAAAGATCAAAACACACTGAGTTCTGAGATCTGACTACGGTCCTTCTTAGTAATGGGGTGAGGTTTACTTTCTGAGAAAAAACCATGTTCACCGAAACACCATTGCCAAAGCTCTGATCGTTTCCCTGAAAATTATAAAAACATCCAACGATCTCGATCTTTATACAATGTATATAAAATTCTAATTCTTCTACATTGGATTTTTGTCTAATATAACTTTTTGCCAAATAAATCCACTACAGGTCTTTGTCCCATCTCTATTTTTGCCTTGCTTTATTTGTTTTCAATTCTCTTGGGTGCCGGTCTATCCATTACTTTGATCTACGTGTTTATCACACTGGGTATCTATCGTGAAACACCTCAGACTGGGTCCATCTTGGGCTGCCCAGTTCTATTTCCTTTCCGTTTAAATCTTCCCTATATTGTCTAACCCTATTTTATTCTCTTTCCCAGAAATCCCATTTCCTTATCATCTTGTTTCCTTGAACATGCTCCCTTTTATTCCCCTACGAGATATTCTATTTTGAAAAAAACTATTTTTCGAGACGGAGTCCATGCTTCCTAATCCCTGATATATCTTATTACTAATTTTATCTCCAGTAGGGAGACAAAGTTATGATTTCGGATTAGTTTAGAAGGACTAAAGTAAGTGTTTTCTTCCCTGAACTCAAAAGTAGGGAGAAAAAGTAAAACATGGAAGAAAGAAAAAAAAGGATTGCCAACTTAATTATTTTATAAATAGTAGAGAATGAATGGCTAATGAAATGAAGTTGTTGAAATCAGGTTGGTGACACTGCTTTTTCGACCATGTTTATCTTTGTTTATAACCTGCACCAAAATAACCTTCTATTTGAGTTTAATTCCAATTCTTATTGCTTTTTAATATTGAATCTCTTATATCTGCTATTAAAAGGGCTAACAATTATTGTTATTTATTAAAACAATCAATATAAACTGTGCAATGGATGAAAATGTGTATTTTCTCCCTACTGGAGATAAAATATTGTATGTACCTCGGGAGTAAAGTGCCATTATTCCCTTCGCGATAATTATCTCCCTCCTGAGCAAATTAGTGTTATTTAGAGTGTTATCCAGAGGCGAAGGCTTCTGGCCTTCGCCTCTGGATAAGGGATCGAACCCGTCCCGGGTTCGATCCCCCGGGGAGTCACAATGGTTTTTATCGGTAATAAGGACACGATGAATTACATTTTTCACGAAATTTTCATCGACCCACCATAAGGTATAACCATGAATAATTTCGAAATTTTAGGATCAGCCGTTATATAGTGGTTTGGGGGGGGGGATGTTTTTTGGGTATAATTTTACTTATATACCCAATAATGATTGCAACCATTAGAAAACCATATATATATTTGTAACCTACTATTCACCTTTCATTTGATACCCCACTCAAAAATTTAAAAAAATATAAATTTTTGAGGAACCACGTTTTTGCGACTTGCGCATGCGCATATTTAATTTTTAATATCTGCATATTTTTCCTGTGTTTGGGTCAAAAAGTTGCAGCAGTGTTTCAAATTTCAGCTCTTTAGCTTTAGTTCGGGCCCTATGAACCAAAGAGCGACGGACGGACGGACACACACCCTCGGCATAAGGGTTTTGAGAAGTATCTACAAACTTTGAATTAAGATCTTTATATACATGTACTAGGCTTCACCATGCGCTCCGCGCAGGGCTCATGCTAGGTATTAGTGGCTATGTTTCCTATTATCATGTTGGCCTAGCAATTAAATGAAATGCCTAAATGGTTTTGTTTCTAAGCCTTCTTGGAGTAAAATCAGGACTATATTATACACAATTCATTCCGTTACTAATAATATAATACAATATATATCGTAGTTTGGAGTCTATCTATATATTTAAAAAATAGCCAATAGAAACTAAGTAATATAGTAATTAATAAAAATACTGAAAAAAGGTATAATAAATAAGAAAATAAACGTAGTCAAAACCAATTAGACTGGGAAGTCATTGAACAATCACCAACCATGATGGTGCATTAATTAAATTACCAGTATCTTCTCTAGAAAAAAATAATTAAATAATAAATACTCGATTTATAGAGCAATAGTGTGAGGTTTAAGCACACCAAACAGAAATTAAATCGGCCAACAATTGCTTGCCATAAGAGCTCAAAGTCATTTTTTTTTTTTACAAAAAATCAAATTTAGCTCTATTTAAGGTAGAAACGATGAAGGTACGACAAAAAGTGATAGGTCCAAAGTTGTAGATCTTTTAAAATCAGTTACCGCTGGCGCAATCAGCTTGTCGATACGACTTACCGTTTAGCCACTATAAGCCTCGAAAAAAACTTTAAAGTGCCCCATCTTTAATTTTTTAAGGGGGGTAAAAATATATTTTTTTTAACTCTTCGGATTTTTCCAGTAGGTTTGGGCCAATTTCTGACCAAAAGCAAAAAACCGTGGGGTTTTGGTGGACCAGAAGTACACAAACATTTAGATTAGCGAGAGAGAGAGAGAGTGATGGAGAGAGTGGGTTTGGTTTGGAGAGTGGGGGGGGGGTTTGGTTATGGTGGGTCAACTTAATATTTTTAGGTTATGTTTTTTATACTTTTTTTTTTTATAAAATTGTTTATAACTTTGGCTGTACTCAATATTTTTAGATAAAACCAAGCCTACAAATTGCACGATATGTTTGCGCTCACCTCTGGAAAAAAAAATTAATCGATTTCATTTAGCCAGTTTTGCGCCTATAAAGTCGGACTGGGGTGACAGACACACATACACATATGACGGAAAAAAGTTAAGGCCGGATTCATTTTTTGGAATGTATTAAATAAAAAAACCTCCAAAAAATTTTCAATTCTGACTAATGTACAGACAAAACTTTAATTGTATATACAAATATATATATATATATATATATATATATATATATATATATATATATATATATATATATATATATATATATATATATACATATACTGGAAATATGAAGGTCCGTGGTTCAAATCCCGGCAGTGCAAGTTTTCTCTGTTTCTGTCTCCCGTAGTTTAAATTGTTGGAATTATATGTCGCTGCCCGAAGGTTGAGATTTCATATTTCTCTAGTAAGAGTGGATGTTGCCAAATGGCGAGTTTCTAGCGTAACTTTCTCTTGTCTAGTTCTACTGCCGTAAAAATTTCGGTTCCTAGGTTTGAGAATACATTTCACGCTAAATACTGGGATTATCTAACGTTTCGTGCAGAGAAAAGTTTTATCTGGCTTAGCTTAACTGGTAGAGCTTTATACTGGAAATATGAAGGTCCGTGGTTCAAATCCCGGAGCCAGTGCCAATTTTTCTCTGTTTCTGTCTCAAAAAAGTTAAGGCCGGATTCATTTTTTGGAATGTATTAAATAAAAAAACCTCCAAAAAATTTTCAATTCTGACTAATGTACAGACAAAACTTTAATTGTATATACAAATATATATATATATATATATATATATATATATATATATATATATATATATATATATACATATACTGGAAATATGAAGGTCCGTGGTTCAAATCCCGGCAGTGCAAGTTTTCTCTGTTTCTGTCTCCCGTAGTTTAAATTGTTGGAATTATATGTCGCTGCCCGAAGGTTGAGATTTCATATTTCTCTAGTAAGAGTGGATGTTGCCAAATGGCGAGTTTCTAGCGTAACTTTCTCTTGTCTAGTTCTACTGCCGTAAAAATTTCGGTTCCTAGGTTTGAGAATACATTTCACGCTAAATACTGGGATTATCTAACGTTTCGTGCAGAGAAAAGTTTTATCTGGCTTAGCTTAACTGGTAGAGCTTTATACTGGAAATATGAAGGTCCGTGGTTCAAATCCCGGAGCCAGTGCCAATTTTTCTCTGTTTCTGTCTCCCGTAGTTTAAATTGTTTGAATTATATATATATATATATATATATATATATATATATACTATTCACCTTTCATTTGATACCCCACTCAAAAATTTAAAAAAATATAAATTTTTGAGGAACCACGTTTTTGCGACTTGCGCATGCGCATATTTAATTTTTAATATCTGCATATTTTTCCTGTGTTTGGGTCAAAAAGTTGCAGCAGTGTTTCAAATTTCAGCTCTTTAGCTTTAGTTCGGGCCCTATGAACCAAAGAGCGACGGACGGACGGACACACACCCTCGGCATAAGGGTTTTGAGAAGTATCTACAAACTTTGAATTAAGATCTTTATATACATGTACTAGGCTTCACCATGCGCTCCGCGCAGGGCTCATGCTAGGTATTAGTGGCTATGTTTCCTATTATCATGTTGGCCTAGCAATTAAATGAAATGCCTAAATGGTTTTGTTTCTAAGCCTTCTTGGAGTAAAATCAGGACTATATTAT